>JAYKKO010000002.1:21358333-22037500 GCA_037074685.1 Glyphodes pyloalis | reverse complement strand
TGAACTAACCTAACTACGCTGTGACCTAACTGTTGGCGACATAAAGATAGAGTGAGAGATGAGAACAAATACTGGGTGAACCTAACCTGAACTAACCTAACTACGCTGTGACCTAACTGTTGGCGACATAAAGATAGAGTGAGAGATGAGAACAAATACTGGGTGAACCTAACCTGAACTAACCTAACTACGCTGTGACCTAACTGTTGGCGACATAAAGATAGAGTGAGAGATGAGAACAAATACTGGGTGAACCTAACCTGAACTAACCTAACTACGCTGTGACCTAACTGTTGGCGACATAAAGATAGAGTGAGAGATGAGAACAAATACTGGGTGAACCTAACCTGAACTAACCTAACTACGCTGTGACCTAACTGTTGGCGACATAAAGATAGAGTGAGAGATGAGAACAAATACTGGGTGAACCTAACCTGAACTAACCTAACTACGCTGTGACCTAACTGTTGGCGACATAAAGATAGAGTGAGAGATGAGAACAAATACTGGGTGAACCTAACCTGAACTAACCTAACTACGCTGTGACCTAACTGTTGGCGACATAAAGATAGAGTGAGAGATGAGAACAAATACTGGGTGAACCTAACCTGAACTAACCTAACTACGCTGTGACCTAACTGTTGGCGACATAAAGATAGAGTGAGAGATGAGAACAAATACTGGGTGAACCTAACCTGAACTAACCTAACTACGCTGTGACCTAACTGTTGGCGACATAAAGATAGAGTGAGAGATGAGAACAAATACTGGGTGAACCTAACCTGAACTAACCTAACTACGCTGTGACCTAACTGTTGGCGACATAAAGATAGAGTGAGAGATGAGAACAAATACTGGGTGAACCTAACCTGAACTAACCTAACTACGCTGTGACCTAACTGTTGGCGACATAAAGATAGAGTGAGAGATGAGAACAAATACTGGGTGAACCTAACCTGAACTAACCTAACTACGCTGTGACCTAACTGTTGGCGACATAAAGATAGAGTGAGAGATGAGAACAAATACTGGGTGAACCTAACCTGAACTAACCTAACTACGCTGTGACCTAACTGTTGGCGACATAAAGATAGAGTGAGAGATGAGAACAAATACTGGGTGAACCTAACCTGAACTAACCTAACTACGCTGTGACCTAACTGTTGGCGACATAAAGATAGAGTGAGAGATGAGAACAAATACTGGGTGAACCTAACCTGAACTAACCTAACTACGCTGTGACCTAACTGTTGGCGACATAAAGATAGAGTGAGAGATGAGAACAAATACTGGGTGAACCTAACCTGAACTAACCTAACTACGCTGTGACCTAACTGTTGGCGACATAAAGATAGAGTGAGAGATGAGAACAAATACTGGGTGAACCTAACCTGAACTAACCTAACTACGCTGTGACCTAACTGTTGGCGACATAAAGATAGAGTGAGAGATGAGAACAAATACTGGGTGAACCTAACCTGAACTAACCTAACTACGCTGTGACCTAACTGTTGGCGACATAAAGATAGAGTGAGAGATGAGAACAAATACTGGGTGAACCTAACCTGAACTAACCTAACTACGCTGTGACCTAACTGTTGGCGACATAAAGATAGAGTGAGAGATGAGAACAAATACTGGGTGAACCTAACCTGAACTAACCTAACTACGCTGTGACCTAACTGTTGGCGACATAAAGATAGAGTGAGAGATGAGAACAAATACTGGGTGAACCTAACCTGAACTAACCTAACTACGCTGTGACCTAACTGTTGGCGACATAAAGATAGAGTGAGAGATGAGAACAAATACTGGGTGAACCTAACCTGAACTAACCTAACTACGCTGTGACCTAACTGTTGGCGACATAAAGATAGAGTGAGAGATGAGAACAAATACTGGGTGAACCTAACCTGAACTAACCTAACTACGCTGTGACCTAACTGTTGGCGACATAAAGATAGAGTGAGAGATGAGAACAAATACTGGGTGAACCTAACCTGAACTAACCTAACTACGCTGTGACCTAACTGTTGGCGACATAAAGATAGAGTGAGAGATGAGAACAAATACTGGGTGAACCTAACCTGAACTAACCTAACTACGCTGTGACCTAACTGTTGGCGACATAAAGATAGAGTGAGAGATGAGAACAAATACTGGGTGAACCTAACCTGAACTAACCTAACTACGCTGTGACCTAACTGTTGGCGACATAAAGATAGAGTGAGAGATGAGAACAAATACTGGGTGAACCTAACCTGAACTAACCTAACTACGCTGTGACCTAACTGTTGGCGACATAAAGATAGAGTGAGAGATGAGAACAAATACTGGGTGAACCTAACCTGAACTAACCTAACTACGCTGTGACCTAACTGTTGGCGACATAAAGATAGAGTGAGAGATGAGAACAAATACTGGGTGAACCTAACCTGAACTAACCTAACTACGCTGTGACCTAACTGTTGGCGACATAAAGATAGAGTGAGGTGAACCGCCAGCGCGGGCGCTCGGGCGCGCGCGGCGCATGCCGCCACACACACAGACACTTATTCAAAATCATGAACGCTGTGCTCAATGAAACAAATTCTTATTGAGCTTTTACATTTACTTATTTTATTACTTTACTTGTTTATATCATACAATGTTTTACATTCATGATTTAAACTTATGGCTTAATTAGTAACATTATCTCACTTATTAGAAAGTTATTAAACATTTAAAAACAAAATTGCAATAACCCTTTACAACAAACACATAAATATACTGTCAGTGTCAACATATTTCTAGACATGGATGTCTAATAACACATGTACATGCAATATTTACAAATAATACACATATGATTACTACATTTTTCTATTTATGCATGCGTTGTTTACAGATTTAGTTTTTCATTTACAACTGTGTCACAATACCTAATACTGATAACTCATACTTTGTGATGAAAAAACATCAAGACAAATACTTTTAGTAATGTACAAATAACTATTACATTTATTGACTTCATAAATGCTTGTTCATTTTGTAGAATGTGTTAACAAAACGAATATTATAACACAATGAATGCACATACATAATACATGTAACTCTGCAGCACAGAGGCGCCGGCCCCGCGCCTGTCGGTCCAATGCACATACATTATTGTTTTTATCTTTTTAAGTTTTTAAAATGTAACTAACAATCAATAATCACTATAAAGTGCCTATTTCTAACCACGTTTTTATTTCCGTTTAAATTATTCAAAAATATCGCACAAAAACAAAGCATCCCTTAACGCAACCCCGGTATAAATACAATAACTTTAAAAAAAGTGTAAGTAGTTATTACTTATACTTTTTTTCTGGAATCATAAAAAATTAACCGATAAGAAATTAATCAAATGTGTGCATTTTATCTAAGTTTTCATTCAAGAATCATTACAACTTAAAATAAATGGGTTAATAAAGAAATGTCGGAATAATACTTGTTTGTATAGGTAAAGTGAAATGATTGTAAATACCTATTTCAAAATCACTGTATTTACGACGATACATACATGTAGGTATATGATCTTTGTATTTTATAGATAATACAAACCAGAATTAATAAAATATTTTCGCTTTAAGTATGAAAGTAAATTATTAATTTGACAATTACAAAAAAATCACATTGCATTTTTATTTTTTAGGGCCAACATTTCTTTTCATTCAGAAATTTCACGTAATACAGTTTATACATTACATCTGCGCCTATCTTTTTAAAGTGTAAAGTTTAAAATTATCTTTGTCAAATGTATAAGGATTGCCGTTTTCTTTTGGGTAGATTTTAACTTTTTAGACACGCAATTTTTCCAAATGCCTACCTTCCTACTATTTAAATATTTATTCAAAGAAAATTGAAAATGTTTTTGAACACATGTACTTAAACTGAAGATTCATTACTTAATGTACCTAAACTGTTTCAGTGGGTATATCATGTTATAAGTTAATCCAAACCTTCGAACACCATTTTCATCATTCGAAAATTGGGTATTGATATGACACAGGTCCGTTAATGGGGTGAAATCAGTGCAAAATCCTTCCATACTGCAGAAATGTATTTCCCAATAAATACGTAAGCAGGTGCCGGGCGCCGCCCGCGGCCGTCGGGTCGCGTCGCGCCGCCTGACAACTGAACAAATACACACCTTTTATTTGTTTATTAATGATTATTACTTAAAAAATTATATATTTTACATTGCACTGTACATTTGTCAAAATATATATATTATATATAATAGATATTAACCATCAGTTTAAGACTTTTGAAAATGTCTTATGTTAAATAAGTAGTAGGTAGCTAAGTACGCAGGGGCGCACGAGCGGCCGCCTGCGCACGACAGGTTTGTTTTGATATTTCTATTAAATTCACATCATTTCGATGCTTACTTTAATTTGCATTCCATCTGTCACTGTTTTTTCATTGAATTGGTCGATAGGTCTAGGTCCATTGTTTTCCCGATTCCCTATCTATTTTCTATCATTTTGTTCCTGGGGCCTCGCCTATCGTAACACCATCATATTATTATAACAACATTGAACTATACATTTGCCAATTTCCGCATTAAAATAAAATTTAATACAAATTAACGGGTCAAAACTGATTGACATTTCTTACTAAACTAAATAGGTAGGTAAGTAGGTACAATAGGTACTTACTTAAATACTAGATTACCTCGATACTAGTCGACTAATAGGTAAATTATTTGAAATTAGATGCTAACAGTAACAGCCCGTATTGTCTTGTTGACTCATTTTAAAAGTTACCGCGCGTGTGTCACTGACCGCTCCGAGCACTCGTAGCTGCGACGCCGCGGGGCGCGCGTGACGCTCGCCTCCTGGAATTATTGTCACAATCGATTAGATTTAGGTGCTTACTGGAATTTTTGACGACTTTGGTGGCGCAATGGCTAAGGTAGGCGGCCAAAGTTACGCCAATTTGGAAAACGAACTTTTCTAAATTGACTTGGGTCTGGGTGTGCTGGAATAACGCCCCCAGTTAGTATCCGTTGTCTGGTGCTCATAGTACAAGGGAAACCCTTTGAAACCAGGTGATGGGTGTCATTTTCATTTTTTTTTTGTAATTGTTTTTTTATAGTCAATTATCTGACAAAGTAGGTAATACATAATGTTAACCGCGGTCGCATCTCATTTGCCTTCCAGCCCTTTTAACCAAGCATGTGGTGTATGTGGTGCATGTGGTGTTGGTGACAGCGTCAGACTCTAAAACCCGGATTCGTAAATCCCGCGGGGAAACATTCACTTCGTGCGCTTTCCCCAGTTTGTTAAGGGTAGGTGAAGCAAGCAAGCAATGAATGACCTGTTTGTATGATTAATAATGATTCTGTACCTCGGAAGGCGCGCCCGATCCATACGGGGTACTGGTACACTTTCTGGTTCCGCATGTCAGAGTTGCAGAGGTCGGACTGCTATCGCTCCAATGTAATAGCCTAACGGGGCTGACACGCGCTGGGAGAAAGGAGAATAAAAAAATAGGTAAAGTGTAATGTAATAAGCATTTGACCCATCCCACAGTCGTGGCGCACGACACCAGTGTGTTGGCACGATCAAAATGGTCCAATACAGTAGGTACCTGCTTCAGTACCTACCTACTTACCTCGCAATGACAAAGTACCTAACTCGTAATATAAGAATTGTAGAAACGCTGAAGCAGTGAGTATCAGAACCATTAAGATTGTGTCAGTGAACTGTGGCTAAGAGTTAGAGCAAAACTTAATTAATACCCTTTCACCCTTTGGGTACTTGTTAAATTTTCTAAGCCCCGTATTAATTAGGTTAAATTAGATACTAGTTAGGTACATTCTAATTTTAACCCAAAATGTAAATCTGTTCAATATTTTATATGTACTTCAAGGAATTCTACAGATGGTTATACTGTGGGTAAAAACCTTTATCAGAGAGTGGGTACCTACTTTGAATCAATGAACTACCCGCTGAGGTCGGGCGCGCACCACGGCTGGACCACGGCTGGACCACGGCTGGACCACGGCTGCACCACGGCTGCACCACGGCTGGACCACGGCTAGACCACGGCTGGACCACGGCTGGACCACGGCTGGACCACGGCTGGACCACGGCTGGACCACGGCTGGACCACGGCTGGACCACGGCTGGACTACGGCTGGACCACGGCTGGAACAGTACACACATTCCTTAGTGCCATCTACATTAATGAACTGTGCCGACCTACGACATTATCTATAAGTCGACACAAATACAGCGTCAGCAGAATTGGCATAGTAAACAACGCTCCGTACGTAATGTAGGTACGATTAGTCAGTCAATACATCAATCCTCCATCGCGATGTCAAAGTTTACATCGCGTCACAAACTATATAAGTATATACTTAGGTTCAACAAACCAAGATTTGTAGTTGCACCTTGCTCCCCGAGCAAATACAACGTATACCTATCTACCTACCTACGTATCTTTAGAGCACTGAGCCATTTAGTACAACAAATGAACCACAATTACACTAAAAGGTAGGTTCTGTATTTTCACGACCTACCTAATGTTTCTCTTAATGTAGGTATTTACCATGATTTTCAGCCGCATCCTCGGAGGCAGTCCCCGTGGCGCTGGCAGCAGGAGGCGACGGTAAACTACAAGCGTAATAAGTAGGTGTTCAGAGTCAGCTTATTATTATCCCAATGCAGGGCGCAGGCCTCAGTCGCAGCAATAAACGCAACGTTAAAATGATGTGTCCCGCTATGGGTAGGTAAAAGTCAAACCGGCGCATAATTACTAGCATAGATTATACATATTACTAGTAGGTACTTCATATCATAATCTGCGTAGTACTTAGAACATAAAGACCATTGAAGCGTTTTTAATACACAATTAACAATAACATTAATAATTACACACCACGCGCACCGTTTGCCACATTATTTTTATACAGCTATTTACGATCACGAACATTTAAACAACATCATCTAAGGAACATGATAAATAATGAACAACTCATAACACTCCATAATTCGGCAGCCAATACGTAGGCAACGTTAGGCACTCATGCACGATTTGCTTCGCTTTTATCCAAGTATGTATGTTTAATGAACTCCGCTTACCCTTCACCATTATTTTTAGATATATTTTTATACTTTCGCGGCTTTGCTTATTTTTTTTTTTGTTTTAAGGTCAACGCATTTATTGCACATACAGCCAACATCAATATTTGCCACGGAAATAGGTACCTATTTTAAGAGCCATTTGCATCACAAAAATAAAGCTACTTTCTGTTTTAGACTGCTGTAATATTTAAATTTACTTGGTTATTAAATTGATTGTGCATGTAAGCAGGTATCGGCTTAAAGAGGAATACATGAAAATTAAGTCTCCAGGTTTCATTATTAAGGATTTAATTTATTAGCAGAGACACAGAATTTGTATCATCACAAACATTAAAATAAGAATTCTTGTAGTCTACTGTAAAAAATACAGAAACACACCAATTAAACCCATACCTACATTTATCATATTCTAAGTTTAAACATGGACCTAATATATATTCTATGTATATATTTTTTTGTAGTAAGCTCTGTCCCGCGTTCAAGTTAATACGGTGATTCCACCAATGTCAAGTATTTAAGAACTCTGATCACACAAGTTAAGAGTCCCCGTTGTTTCTAAACGCGGGATGGAATTTAAGGATTTTACCTCAGGCCATTAAAAAAAAAAATTTGAATCTACACTCATACTATTGACGATAGAATAAAATAATGCACATACCTACTTACAAAATGTTATAACACATGATTATTTCAGCAAAATGTTGCGATATCATATGTCTAACAGTCTAACTATTATTTTAATTACCTATTAAATTTAAATAAAATTATCCAAAATGGCGGTGCTAGAAAAGGCTAATTTATTTGTATCTAGGTAGGTATTAATTCTTATCAAAATAAATTAAACATATTCAAGACTAAAATTGTTGAAGTACCTACATATTCCATCCGAACATTTATTAGAAAAAAGGCACTCTGCGCAGAGGGCACGTAGGTACTGATTAAAATAGATAATGGTCTGAATGATAACTAAATAAGTATAAGTATGTGCATATCCATATAGGTATATTTATGTAATACCACTGACATATAATAATAAAGACATACCTATATTATTAGATGTCTATGGGTAATACTTAAATAACTGTAGACCCGTGCGAAACCGAGGTGGACTGCTGTTTCATCCCAAATTCGTGAGGTTTTGTCCAAATGTATTATATTTATAATATCTTTGGTTTTGTCATGTTTTTTTACTTTTAACGCCATTAAAATGACATTTTGTCAATCATTGTCAGTCCAATGCCATTTCAATTGAATGCCTAGTTTCAGCCTGAGGTGTGTGTTGATTGACAAGCATCAGCTTTATAAATCAATGAATTCATATTCTGAACTAATTTAGACGTTTCGTGCCGGACCTTGCCGCCTGGTTGTTATCCGCTGCCGTGCGGCTGCAGTAGGCACGGTAGCAGTCCATTGGGAAACGCCTACTGATTGGCGTGCCTTTGTAATTTAGTGATGTTTTAATTGAATGTACAGTATCTACATAGCTAAGCCATGGACTCAGAAGAAAAACCATTACACTGTTACTTTTGTTGAAACACATGAAACAGAAACAAAAACGACGCTTCCGTAAAAAAGCATCACTGATTTTTTTTATTAACATGTAATTCTAATGATAGTCATAACCTAGGGTAGGTTAAATCAAAATTAAAGCAATTTTGTACATTACTTAAGAATCTCTTAGAGAATGTTTCTACGAATAACCTAGGTTTACCCGAATGAATTAGGTACATGAATGAATCAAAGGTAAAATTCAACGGGATGAAACTATATTCAAACATATACTTACCAGTGGCGGATTTACCAGAAGGCTGAGAAGGCTGGAGCCTAGGGCGACAGATTTTAGGGGGCGGCAAATTTGCCCCAAAAGGGAAGGGAAGGGGGCAAAATTTGAATAGCATACTGGCGGCAAAAGTGTAAATCCGCCACTGATACTTACTATATAGTGTAGGTAGTGACTGATATTGCGCATGTCGAAAGGAAAGTTAATGTAACCGAAAACTTTGCTCGACTCGTTTATATGCAAAAGCATCACAAGTTGATTATGAACTCCATACATCAGTTTGCTGCCTATTTGCAGGCGAGGTCCGTGGTGCGACTAGAGAAGCGAGCATGACCAAGCACGGGCTCGAGGGCCCGAGCTCGACAGCGAACCGCGGCGTGGAAGCCAACGAGATGGAGATTGCTAACACTCACCTAGGTACTACTAGATAGGTACCTAGTTACTGTATCCAAAGGTCATTCGCGTCTAATATTTTTGAAGTAGTGACGCCTCCTGTAGGTAATTATATTCATTCTGACAACCGGTCCGGTCGGCTGCCTATCTGAAATTGTTTTGTCGGCATTTGTCATGGGCGCTACACTTGAATTATGTGATGTCAAATTTGTTATTTATTTGTAGTAATGGTCAAATTTACAAAATGCATTAGTAACAAAAGTTGAGTCTCAGAAGAATATTGAGTTAATAAATATGTTTGTATGATATGATATGATGTGATGTGTAGATTGTCTTCCGAGTACCCCTCCCCCACAACCCCCCAAAATTCGAGTCATGAATCATCAAGCAGTATGAAGTTTGAATTTTCAGAAAACCAATTTCGTACAACCCATCTGCTTGCCGATGCTAAGTAGTGGGCGTTTGTAGTAAAACCAAGCCAAAAGTAGATCGGTCCCTATAGGTAATGTAACGTTTAATGCGTTCAGACAGGGAGTCGTGTGCGTCGAGCGCGCCGGACGGCAGCTCGCTCACCACCACGCTCGACGGGACCGGCTCCTACGTTCAGGTGATACTGGCATCTATCGTCAATAGCGAAAATACACAAGTGCAAATGGAAAGCTGGAGTAACGTTTTGCAGAATCGTGTATCTCTAAAACCATTGGATGTATGCCTGTATAAAATTGTGCTAGTTTAGTTCTCGTCCTGTGCCTACATGCACCAGAATAAAAATAAAGGAATATTTTATAGATTTTAAGTAATCGCGTATTTTCTTAAATACGGAAAAATTCACAGCGCCTAAATGAAAAACCTATGGGGTTACTAAAAACAGAATCCGATCCTTCTGGTCATATTCAACAACCACACTAAGTTTCAAAAGCGCACATGCACCCAATACTTAATAATATTACTACAAACCGAAATTACGACCATAAAACTTAGACGCCAACATACAAGAAACCGGCTCAATCCACGTTGTTCGGGTATAAACCAAAAGGTGTGCGTATAAACAAATAACATAATGACAAATTTCAGCTTGAAATTATTCGTTTATAAATAAGATATAATAAAAACCAAATATGTACAAAATGCCTGGATATAGAACCAAATTCGAATGGCTACAAAAAAGCGAGTGATTCATATAATCCGGTGACCTTCCTTATTGAATGTAGTGTATCTAAGTAGTAGTCTGTACAGTCGCTATCAAAAGTACCTAAAGTAAAATAACCTTTTCGGCTTTATAAAGAAAATATTAAAAGGACCTTGTGACAATTTAATATGAATAGGAAAACATTATACATATATTCACATTAAAAATGCAAAAAGTTGTAGCATGTAAGTATGTTTGTTGCTCTTTCATATAAAAACTACCTACTGAATGAATTTGGATTTATAAAATAAACAATAAAAATATATTGGACAAAATCACATTAATTCCTCTGGTTCACTGAAATTAGAAAGAACGACGGTACCGCATCACCCAGACCCGAGACAATATAGAAAAGTTCGGTTTCCATATTGACCCGACCGGGGTTCGAGCCCGGGACCTCAGACATGTCGTGACAATCAAAATCCCGCCCGCTCGCCTCGCGGCTACGGAGGTCGTTGTTTAGACAATAAGATCATTTTGATTCTGAATTAAAGTGATAAAGTCACAGGCGACAGCTTGTATTAAATAATAGAGCTTATTAATGTGATAATTATAAAATAGGTACTAGCGGTCCCGGTGAACTTCGTTTCGCCTTAGAGGATTTTCCCACTTTTTTGTTGAAATTTTTCTGAATTTTCTTTGCTATAAACCTTACGGAGCCCGAAACCTTTCCAACGAATGCAAAACCGTGGAAATAGGTTCGTGCGTTCTGGAGTTATAGCGTCAGGAAGGAAAACCCGACCCGTAGAGATACATGATTCTGCAAATTATTACTCCAGCAGGAAACGCAATATCTCGAAAACCTGAAGATTCACTTATTCCATTTTCGGCGCACTTTCTAGCTAGAACGTCAGCTCTCTGCCCATTCAATATTTTTTCTCTCCGACCATTTTTAAACATTTGCTTTTCTTGTTTTCCAAAACTACATAATGCACTAGTTTTTTACGCAGCGCACATCCACAGCAGATTACGCACTGATTGATAGTTCCATTCGTATCACTCGACCAGCTAGTTTCTTGCTGGAGTAACGCTCTCAATTCCAGGTGGTCGTGCAGAAGCACCGTCGCGCGCGCGCGGCCGCCTCGTGTGCGGCGCAGACGTCGCCGCGCCTGCCCGCCGCCTCCAGCCCTATTAGACAGGTCTGTACTCTATGTTTAGGCAGGTAACCATTCGTTAGTATAACGCGCAATGTAATCGGCTGTACCAGCTAATCTTTGTATCATTTCCGTTGCCAACAGTCGGCGGAGGGCGCGGGCGACGGCGTGTTGCTGCTGCCCGCCTCCGTGCTGCTGGCGTGCTCGCCCGGCAACCAACAGCTTCGGACGCTTTACCAAACGTAAGCCATAAGATGTCAATAGGCATGAACCGATATCTACTCATTCAAAAAATACCTACCGACGAAAAATTGGTAGTGTGTACATTAAAAACGAATTACGTTAGGGACTTGTAAAATTTAAGATTTCTGCAAGGTTTTCCATCCTTAAGTGACAGCTTTTCCTTCCCCTAAGAGGAAATTTACAAACCAGCGGTGTTTAAAAGGCTGGGCGAATGCGGGCGGCAGCAGGGCGAGGCAGGCGCGGAGGGCGCGGGGGACGCGGCCGGCGGGGCGCACCCGTCGCCCGACGCTCGCGCCGGACACGCCGATCACCGCGCCATCGCCAACGCTGTGCGCGCGCTCAATACTGAACAAGTACGTTTACTCTTTCGTGACTTGCTTTTGATAATCAGACACTAAGCCTCATAAGAAAAAAAGAAGTACATTTTATGTTTTTAGTTTATTTAAAAGTATAATTCGTTCAATTTTGCAGAAAATACACAAGAATTCCGCTTGGAAGATATTCAATGATATCGCTGTTGAGAAGTTGGATTTAAGTGAGAATGGCAAGTTGATTTATCGACTCGTGACAGTGTCTTACGGCAGGACGAGTTCTTACGTTTAGTTCAGTATTCGTTTCAGGTTATGTTACTAGACATGAGCACTAATCACATTGAATATTAGCCTACTTTTCTCGCTTTCCCTAATAGGTTCCGGCCATGTTCGAACCATGGACAAAGGGGAATGAGTATTCTCTTTCTTACTAGCTGACTGAGTCAGCTCGTGACCACGGTTGGTGCAACCTAACCGAAACGTCGGGCAGTAAGTAGTTCGTATTAACTACTAAATAAAAATGGTGTCGCGTTTTGACCCGTTAAATTATTTTAAATGTTTAAAATGGAACGCGAAAGTCTTAAAATTTATATTCTCTTTCTTCTTATCTTTTGAGAGTCGATCCATTTTAGTTTTGTTATGTACAGTCGCCGTCAGATATATCGGAGCAGACAAAGTGACCAAATACTTCTGAACAGTTAAAATGGCAAAAAGTTCCATACACCACAAGTTACCATTAATATCTGAACATTCATTACTTCAATAATAATTGTAACTTGTGGTGTATGGAACTTTTCGACATATCTGAGCAGATGCAAGTCAATCATTTCTATACACACAACTTACCAATAATATCTGAACACTCATCTATACAGGTAGTTAAATGAGATACATGACGTGCGTGACACATATTGACGTTATGAGTGTTCAGATGTTATTGGCATCTGCTCAGATATTATCACTTCATTCTATTAGGTCACTTTGTCTGCTTCGATATATCTGACAGCGAGTGTGCTTGGAATATTTTGAAAAATTTCTTTTCTGACCATTGAAAAATTGGGCCTTAGCAATGTAGATAGTCGAAGAGTATAGGTGTTACTGTGTGGTGTAGCGCCCGAGCGCGTGGAGGTGTACTACTTCGAGCACGGCAGCGCGTCGTACCTGGCGACGCGGGCGGGCGCGCGCGTGACGCGGGCCGAGCGCGTGGGCCGGCGCGTGGCGAGCGTGCTCGGCCCGCTGCTGGCCGAGCCGCTCGCCGCCGCGCAGCTGCTGCTCGCCGTGCCCATCGCGCTCATCGTCGGCATCGAAAGGTGCCTATATACAATCGTTTAATGCACAGCAACCGTGCAGCACACCATCCATACGGCGATTGAATTAAGTAAATAAGTAAACTGATTTATGCGTGTTGAACGGACGCTATCGGCAAAAGTAATCTTGAATCAGTTGATAATAATAATGAATGTAAGGGCAATTCCAGATGCGTGTTGACGGCAGTGCGCGACCTGGTGACGGGGTGCGTGCAGACGGCGGCGGACTACGCGGTGAAGCCGGCGCTGGCGCTGTCGTTCAACGCAGGCGTGTGGCCGGCGCTGGCGTGCGCGGCCAACGTGTCGCGGGCGACGCGCGAGGCGCTGATGCCGCTGTGGGCGACGCTCGGCGACGCGCTGGAGCCGGCGGCGCGTGCGCTGGCGCAGCTGCGGCTCGTGCACGTGCGCCTCGACCCGCGCTGCCGCTGCCGCTGCCAAGAGACCGAACGCGTCTGACCTCCTCCCTCGTATATTCATTTCATATCATTTAATAAACATTTGCAATATAACTTTTATAGGAGTTTTTGAATTTTGTCGATAATGCTCTTGCATGAGATTTCAAATTGATCCGTAGTCTATTTACAAAAATAAATCGGTCGGAGCCAGGACGGACGTCGCTCTTCATTGGCAATGCCGAATATCCCGCATTGCCAATAACACAATAACATAACAACAAAATAAAACAATAACAAGTAAATACTTCAATAGCACTACAATATCGGCAATTGTCAAATATGTCAATGTCAGCAATATGGAAATAGACCGTCATATGGTCAAAAGGGTCACTTCTCCCAGCTTAAATTGTAGTTAAAAGTATGTTGTATTGTGATACAAGGATGATTGTATGGTCGTTCTAGTATCGATGATGTGATGAGAGTGTTGTTAATTTATTTTTATATTTATTTCTATTAGGTTACTTACAAATTATATAGATAAATAAAACACTACTTAAAACTTGAATTGCATTATATTACAATATATTTAAAAAATATAAAATAATACACGAGTATCTCTACAAATTACTAATTAATTGCTATAAATTAGGCTAGGTGAAAATTAGAAATCAAAAGCCTTGTGTGACGCGTCAGATTTCTAATTTCAGTCGAAGATCTTCAGTCAGTCGTAACACGGGTCCTAATAATAGCAGTCAGGCGTACTGGAACCTACATGGGTCGCGCGTTAAAGAGTTAAAACACTCATACTAAAGCACTCGGTGACGTAATGTAATTCAAAACCAACTAATTTTCTCGGTCCAAATCATCAACACTCACGTCGCTCAGGACGTCCAGTTCCACATACAAAGCACGCATGAGAAATTCATCGTTGTGTAGAAAAAAATGTTACAGGAGTAACTTTAAACACGACGCAAGTCATCATATCTGGTCATGTCGTGAATACCGGGCGGTAATGAACTACTCTAGTAGTGCTGTGATATTTATATCATTGGAGATTTATGTTCCCTGTCACAATGCATACGCAATATCATCTATGTATTTTATTGACGTGCATCGGGCGGGCGCGGCTGCGGCGCGGGGGCGACGGCGGCGGGGGCGGGGGCGACGGCGGCGGGCGCCAGGTGCGTCAGCACCACGTGGTGCGGCCGCGCGCCCCCCGCGTGCTGCAGCAGCCGCGGGCCCGCGCCCCCGGGGGCCGGCGCGCGCCGCAGCGCCAGCTGCTGCAGCTGCAGCGTGCGCAGCGCCGGCGCACCGGTGGCGCCCGCCTCGCCGCTGGACGTCGTACTCGACCCGCTCCCCTGTAAAATCGAAGTAATGTTAAACATAAAACGTCGTTATTTATTCTCAGTTATGCTTCAAATGTTTCCAGCAAAACGATAAATTATCATAAGAGTACGAATGCCAGTCACCTGGGCGTGGGTGGCCGCGGTGTGGTGCAAGATCTTCAAATGGTGTCGCGTGGCGAGCACCTGCTGCCGGTAGAGCTGCTGCGGCTGCGGCTGCGGCGCGGCTGCGACGGCGGCCGGCTGCGGCGCGCGCGGCTGGTCGGCGAGGGCGCGCGGGCGGCGCTGGTCGGGCTTGGCGGGCGCGTGCGCAGCCACGACGACGCGCTGGGGCGGCGCGGCGGGCGCGGCCGCGGGGGCCGGCGCGGGCGGCGCGGGTCCTCCGGCCTTCATCTTCTCCTTGGCGATGCGGTCCGCGCGGCGCGTCGCGACCTCCATCGGCGTCGGCGGCGCGTCGTAGTCGACGCCGTGGTCGGCGAGCAGCGCGGCGTGCTTCGGGTTCGGGTGGGGCGCGTCGTCGAGGCGGCGCTTGGGGGCTCCTCGGCGGCGCTCGGCGGCGTCGCGCATGGCGTCGAGGCGCTGCAGCGGCGGGCGCGGCGCGTCGTCGTCGGGGCGGCGGCGCGCGGCGGCACGGCGGTGCTTGCGGCGGGCGCGGTCGGGGTCGGCGAGCGCGTCGTGCCGGTCGCGACAGGCGCGCGGCGAGCGGTAGGCGCGCGCGGCCTCGTCGACGGCCTCGCTGGCCCAGTCCCAGTTGGGCGCGAGCGCGGCGGGCGGCTCGGCGGGCAGCCGCTGCAGGCGGAGCGCGCGGCGCAGGGCGGCGTCCTCGGCGGCGGACCAGTCCAGCTGCGGCGCGTGCGGGTGTGCCCCGTGCACGTGCGCGTGCGCGGGGACGGCGTGCGCGTGCGGGTGCGGGGGCGGCCTGAGGCGCGGGCGCGGGCGGGCGCCGGCTCGCTCAAAGAGGGAGGGCGGCGCGTGCGCGGGGCGGGGCAGGGGGCGGGGGCGGCGCGGCTCGCGGGAGGCGCGTGGCTCGCGGCGGTGCACGGGCGGCAGGAGCGCCTCGGGAGCGGCGCCAGGACGGTAGAGGGCGCGCGCCCATGTCTCGCAGTACACGTCGCCTTCTCCGGACGGTGGGGTGGGCGGACACCAGATCTGGATGAAGAGATGGAATATGCGTGACTGACGAGATTGTTACCCGGACCGAATGAAAAAAAATATGAACGAAAAAGCATACTCACCGGCATTAAGTCCGTGCATTCCGCACCGCTGACCCATATCTGTAATCATAAAAATAGTATCTTAAAAAACTCGTCGCTATTGTGATCCAAATAGATACTTACCCCTTCTGGCCGTTTCTTCTGATAAATCTTATCTCACCATATAATATGGCAACGTAAACGAATGTGACATAAATTTACAAATCTGGTTAACATTTCCGTCCGCCACGTAACAAATAAAATAGATTTTAGATTTAATAAAAATTAAATACCAGCTCTTACGAAGTGGCACCCAAATAACAGTCAACGCCGCTTTGTGAGGCGTTACGCTGAACTCGTTCGGGACACGCTCGGCCCAAGCAATGCGTTGAACTAATTTTCATTCAATGAGGAGTACGAGTTGTCGCGTGCCAGGGATTGTAGCACGCACGTCGGGCGCATCGTCAGCTTGTACAGTCGCCGTCAGATATATCGGAGCAGACAAAGTGACCAAATACTTCTGAACAGTTAAAATGACAATAAGTTTTATACACTACAAGTTACCATTAATATCTGAACATTCACTACTTCAATAATACCTGAGCAGATGCTAGTCAATATTTTCTATATTGTATACACACAATTAACCAATAATATCTGAACGCTCATAACGTCCATATGTGTCCAGATGAGTGTTCAGATATTATTTGTTAGTTGTGTGTATAGAAGTTATTGACGAGCATCTGCTCAGATATTATTGAAGTAGTGAATGTTCAGATATTAATGGTAACTTGTAGTGTGTGGAACTTATTGACATTTTTAACTGTTCAGAAGTATTTGGTCACTTTGTCTGCTCCGATATATCTGACGGCGACTGTTCAAAAACATTGCAAATGTTTGAGCTACTTATAGTGAAAACAATGCAATTACAACTTTTGTATCGAATTATACGATTTGGCAGCCCTAATGCGAGTCTTATTGATTAGGCTGCCGTCCTCTTGAAAGGTCACGACTCAAAGGCTTCACGATACAAGTACTTACTTTTGATCGGATTGCAGTTAGTGTTGCCGTCGATTCGATTGTATATCGATTATTCCAAAAGAGGCCTATATAATCTAATAATCGAAAGTATCGATATAATCGATTATATCGATACCTATTTTTATTAGATATAATCGATTATAATCGTAATCAAATACAATATAATCGATTATATCGATATCAAGTTGAAAGCGATACTATCGATATAATCGATTAATTTGCAATTATTTTTAGATAGTATCGCCATGATGGTACAGTTCAGGTAGGTACCAAGAAACTTAGCTATCACGTTTTATGAATAAAAAGTAGGGTATAAATAACTTTTTCACGGTTTCATTTTGAATGTGTTATGTCTAAGAAGACATTATATGAATGACGATTAAATCTAAAAATAATTGCAAATTAATCGATTATATCGATTGTCATATCGATTATTAGATTATTTGAAGGGGGAATAATCGATTAATCGATAATCGATTATCCGGCAACACTAATTGGCTACTTGACAGTTTTTGAAAAAGTATTGTAAAATGTGCGCCCGTTCATTTTATATCCCAAGCAATTCGATTTATCTGGAAATAATCTAAATAACCAGAGAAAAATAAGATTTTGTGTAACACATTTAAAAAGCGCGCGAAAACGCCTAGTCGCGTCATTGTTGCAATTATGACGTCAACGTCCTAGACAACGAACCGATACGCTTAGGAACGACTTAATTAAGATAAACGGAAAATGTTTCAATAAATTCTTTATACGATTAGAGACACAATAGTTCAATTGAATCGGTAAAATAATAATTGTTTCGCCACATTAAAATAAATAGTTTTCGCCGACAGCTGTCATTTCCGAATTGTAATGGTGGTTTCCGTTTCGGTTCTTTTGTTCCACAGATAAAAAAACTAAAATTTATTTTGCAAAAATAAAATACTAACTATGCTTTTAATTAAAAAGTAAAAATGTAAAATCATTACTTAACTAATAAGATAACATATCTAACACTTTTCATATTTTATTATTAACACTGTCAAGTAGCCAATTGCAGTCCTTTTGTATTTATTTTGTTGGTATTACACCCAAGATTAATTACTCGAGTAATCCGCAGACTAAAATTCAGCTTAGATTTATTTTTTCCCATTGTTGATTAGCTTTTTATAAATAAAATGTAGGAGGAGAAATTATGTTCCTGGCTTTTTAGTATAGTCATTTGGTAGTTTTACCTGGAAAGGTTTCCGGAAGTTTTAAAAATTGGATATTGTATAGATTTTGGGGTGCTCTTTCGTGTGGTACGTAAATTATCGATGAAAAATAGTATTTCACAACTTGCTCGAGCTCGTAATGATGATGAATACCACATTATAAAAAACGCGCCACTTACTCACCTCAATGTGGTACCGCCGTTGGAGTACACTTCGCTCGTACGCCGAAACTATTGACTTTATGAAAAAAAGGTAGAGACATAAATTGTAGGCAATTGTCTCCAGTTTCATTTTGTCAGAACTGTTTTTATCGTAAAATGAGTCGGAAAGGAGATATTGTCAAAAAACTGCTTTTAGAAGCAAAAATAAGAGGTGGCGAAGTACGAAGTCCGAAAGAGCACCTCAAAATCTATAAAATTACCAATTTTCAAAACTCCCAGAAACTTTTCAGGTAACAACGATATTCCTCACCAAATGACTGTACTATTAGTTTTCCGGTCAATTTGTAACAAACTTGTTCTTCAAGTCAAGAAATAGTTTATCTATCAATAAGCGTCGGGCGTTCGAATAATCATCCGACGGTTTAGGCATTCACCTAAGTTCTAGCGTGTGGTCTAAATAATATCTGCCACATCTTTTATGTTCCTTTCTCACGATGATGGCAACGAAGCCTTAGCATCTTCCCCGAACTAGTGCACCAAGCATTAAGGCCTACAATGAAACCGAAATCTAATCGAATGGTTAGAAACTTGGAATTTTACACAGGAGTTCCTTTTATAGCATAGCAGAGCACTAAGAAAATATAAATATATGAAAGTTCTTTTTTTGTATTTTTGCATGTAGGATTTTTCATCGATAGTTACAAAATATGGATTATACTTCGTTGTAGGCCCTTTGATTTTACTGATATGGTTTATGTTGATGCTTAGGGATGACGAATCTTGACTTGGGTTTTGACACTATGATGCAGCTTTACATTATTTTAAAACTTAGCACAACCTTGATTCAAAGGTTCGCCATGCCTACGCATTCGGGTGGTCGTCTGGTTGCAGGAGGAGCGGAGAGGGGGGCGGCGACCTCGCCCGTAAATGCTTGCGCGTTACATCCCTGACGTTCGTCGCGGGCCGTTTTGGTGTGCGGGCGGCGCGGGCCGCACCGCGAGACAAGCATTTACGGACGGGCCCCGAGCGGCACCAAAACGTCGGCGAACGTCAGGAATATAAAACGCACGGACGGTATCTCAAATCATTTATTATCGTCTCGGGGTCGCGCGTCGGCGGCCGACAGCCACGCGTCCAGGGTTCCGTTGCGCAGGGCGCGTCGCCGCCCGCCGTCGGCCGCGCCGCCGCCCCGCGCCTCGTCCAGCGTCCACAGGTTGATGTGCACCGTGCCGCGCGACCGCGTGCGCGGGGCCTTGGCCAGCGGCGGGGCGGCGGGGGCGGCGGGGGCGGCGGGGGCGGCGGGCGGCGAGGGCGGCGGCGAGGGCACGGGCGGCACGGCGGGCGCGCGGCGGCGGCGGGCACGCACCTGTGCACGCGCGTCCTCGCGGCAGTAGGTGAGGTCGGGGTCGGGCGCGACGGGCGTGCTCGGCTCGGGGTCGGCGTCGCGCAGCTGCTGCCGCGCCAGCTCCCACTCGCGCAGCTGGCGCCGCATCTCGCCGAGCGCCGCTCGCTCCGCCTCCGTCGCCGCCTCGCTGTTCTCTACTAGTCTCATCGCGTATTTTTCCACTGGTGTCAACTGAAAACGACAGACCACCACCAAAATTATTATCAAATTTTAACCATCCGCATATTAAAGCCTTCGATAGAAGAGTTCCGTTATCCATAACCTCTCACCTGTTTCATGAGCGCGGCGAGGTCGCCGGCGTCGGCGTCGGGGCGCGCGGGCGGGCGGTCGTCGTCGTCGAGCGGCAGCGTCTCGTCGAACTCGGCGAGCTCGCCCTGTGCCTCCGCGCGCGCCGCCTGTGCCGCGGCCGCGTCCGCCTCGTCCTCGGCCGCGAGCAGCATCGACTCCAGCTCGCCGCCCTCGCCGCCCTCCTCCGGGGGCGCGCCGCCCGCTGGGGCGGCACCGCTCTCCGCCTCGCCGCCGAATAACTCCTTGATGTTGGTCTGAAAATAAGGTCGCAATAAGTGAAGAGTCGAACGATGTCAAATTCAAGTTTTGAGCTTTTTGATGCACTTGTAAAATATTCGCGTTTATAATATTGGTAGGTATATAAAATATCTAGCGCGATATTAGAGATGCACTCTCACCCCGCGCAGGTAGGAGGTGGTGAAGTGTCCGTCCTCGATGGCGAGGTGGCCGAGCATGCGCTTCTGCTCGGCCTTGCGCAGGATGTTCTCCTCGACGGTCGCGGCCGTCACCAGCCGGTACACGTGCACGTCGCGCGTCTGCCCGATGCGGTGGCACCGGTCTTGCGCCTGCACGACACAAACACAACTATATACATATCTACACACTACAACTATGAAAATAATCGAAATTCGATATAGCATAACATTTTTCGATAAATTAACACAATGTTAGATACGTTCTAAGGGGAGATTGAGTAGTCATGCTCACTAAAACGTTACTGGGGTGATTGCGCCGTGTGACGCATCATTACCATTCCTTTCATATGATTGATTCAAGCGAGGGCTCACACATGCGTCATGCTAGTGACCAGGTACCACATTAAGAGTTTGGTCTAATCCAGTTTATCTCTCAAAAGTACATATTTAATAAAGTATTTAATAATCTCTTGATTGATTGACAGATATGAAGTAGGTATAAGTTGAGGTAAAGTATAAAAGGCAAAGCAAGTAAACACCTGCGCGTCCATGGTGGGGTTCCAGTCGGAGTCGTAGAAGACGACGGCGTCGGCGCCGGTGAGGTTGAGGCCGACGCCGCCGCTGCGCGTCGACAGGATGAAGGCGAAGACGCGCGCGTCCGCGTTGAACCGGTCGACGAGCGGCTGCCGCTGGTCGACGCGCGTGCTGCCGTCCAGCCGCAGGTAGGCGTGCCCGTGCATCGACAGGAAGGCCTCGAGCACGTCCAGCACGCGCGTCATCTGCGTGAAGATCAGCACGCGGTGTCCGCCCGCCTTCAGCCGCCGCAGCAGCCCGTCCAGCGTCTGCAGCTTGCCTGCACACGCGCACCACCAAACAAATAATAAAGTATTATTCATTTAAAGCCTAACCAACAAATAGCAGAATGACGAAAACGTAACTTATCTTCATTTCAATTCTGCAGAATATCGATATTTGCAAGCTTTTTTATAAATAAAAAAAATAAAATGCGGCAGTTTTAGTAATGTTAGATAACTCAATCAAATGGATCTCAAACAATTTATGGATTAACTAGCGGCTGCCCGCGACTTCGTCCGCGTGGATTTCGGTTTCCATACAAACTTTCATAATAGTTGCAGCGTGATGTTATATAGCCTAAAGCCTTCCTCGATGAATGGTCTATTCAACACAAAAATAATTTTTCAATTCGGACCAGTCGTTCCTGAGATTAGCGCGTTCAAACAAACAAACAAACTCTTCAGCTTTATAATATTAGTATAGATTCATACACATGTAATCAATAAAAATAAGCTGTTTTGAAAATGTTAATTTTCAGTGATTAATTTTACCTATGTCTATTAATATCGAGAAAACATCATTGTTGACAAACATATTACATGTGCATACCTTTTATTGAAATTTTTAAGCATAAAACTAAATTTTTCGCGATCGTTAAATTCAAAATGAGCGCCAGACGAATCCCTAATTTCAACAACCTTGAACGGCGAAATTATGAGGTATCTGAACAAGTGAACGATGTCTATGGAAAATGCATTTATTCTTATTTCTCTGTAAATGTATTTTAGACTCTATTAGAGTGAAAATAGTATTTGAAATCGCGTAAAAACCAGCAAAGGTTATCTTGACACAGATACAGATCTGTGTCAAGATAACCTTTGCTGGTGCACCCGTGTGGTCCCGGCAGTCAGTTGGGGTTAAATGGGTCAATCAACTTTTATTTGTCCTGTAAGTAATATGTTTTGTCCCTGACCAATAATCACAGTTCTAAAGAAAATTAAGTGGTTTTTGGCATATGTCGCATTTATATTATTATTAAGCAAACATACGAGTAAATTATTTTAAATAAATCACTATTAAACTGGAATTTTAATGGTTGTCCAGGTGACAAAACATCTGGATGTAGTGTTTTTTTATTTGTCCCCCAGTCGCTAATTACAAAGAAACATTACTTTATACAAAAAAATATTATATGGCAATTAATTGCGCTTGTACATAATTGGCTACTTGACAGTGTTAACAATAAAGTATGAAAAGCGTTATATACGTTAGCTTATTAGTAAAGTAATAATTTTACATTTTAATTTTTTAATTAAAAGCATAGTAAGTATTTTATTTTTGCAAAATAAACTTTACTTTTTTTATCTGTGGAACAAAAGAGCCGAAACGGAAACCACCATTGCAATTCGAAAATGACAGCTGTCGGCGAAAATTATTTATTTTAATGTGGCGAAATAATGATTATTTTACCGATTAAATTGAATTATTGTGTCTCTAATCGTATTAAGAATTTATTGAAACATTTTCCGTTTATCTAAATTAAGTCGTTCCTATGCGTATCGGTTCGTTGTCTAGGACGTTGACGTCATAATTGCAACAGTGACGTGACTTGGCGTATTCGCGCGTTTTTTAAATGTGTTACACAAAATCTTATTTATCTCTGGTTATTTAAATTTTTTCCAGATAAATCGAATTGCTTGGGATATAAAATGAACGGGCGCACATTTTAAAATATTTTTTCAAAAACTGTCAAGTAGCCAATTATTCATTACAGTGTTCACTAAGATGCTAGCATATAGATTTTTGTTTGTTTCATAATTATACCGAATTTTTTGCATGTTCGTTTTGGTCCCTATTATATTTTATTATTCCGACTTCCACCGGACAACGGTAAAAAAGTTCTGAAACAAAAACATAGATGGCTTGATCAGTGCCTTGACAATAAGTCGGTTGATTTGGTGACAACACTCATCTAACCGCTATTTTTATTTCATCATTGCCGCGGTGTCAGTCGGTCGCACGCGTTTTGAAAAATTAGGTGGCTTTATTGTGTGTCCACCGGACAACCAGCACAAAAACGTAAGTATTTGATATATTGTAGTAAATAAAAGTGAAATATATTCTATTTTATCTATATTTTTCACTGCGCGTAAGACCTAATTTAAAATATCATTATTTTTTATCAGGAAACGCAAAGACTGATAAATGTCACTCGGACAACCAGTCACTTGGACAACCATTGTGCGTGGGACATAGCATAGCATAGCATAAAGCAATACTTTTTCTTTCAATAATTAGTCACTGAAGAGCCTCTTACAAAGACTAGAGCATTTAATATAAATTAGATTGATATTTTGACCAATTTCAACTTTTTACTTCTTGACGTGTGGAACACCGAGTCGATGAACGATCCGATGATCTCTGGTGTCAGAGTTTTCAAACCACCTACTACTAGCAGCAGGCCTCTGTCTGACATGATTGTGTAACGACTGCCATCTAATTAATCATTAACTAGAGTCATGTGGATTTAGGAGTCAAATTTACTATTTTATTTAAATAAATCGTGCTGCTCTATGTGAATTCTTAAAATAGAAATAATTATCTAAAGAAAAAATGTTAAAATATAAAAAAATTCAAATAAAATTAAAAAACTAAAATTTATCATTGATGTACACTTAAAAGTTGATTGACCCAAATACTTATATCAAACACATAATACCTGTAGTCTAAAACCATCCAGCATCTACTATTTATTTTCTTATTCTTGGTTGATGAACTTGATTTGCACTAAATGTCTAAGCAATTAGTTATAAATATAAGTTACTTATAAATTAATAATCATCATACTTCCTTTCACTATACCTAACTTTCGTCCGTGTATGACGTCATAAACGGACGTGTATTTCCGACTCCGTAGTTGGCACGTGATATGAAAACGTTCAATATTACGCAAATGCGCAGTGCATATAGTATTTTTAATCAAGCGTGGTGCGTTTGACAGTAATGGCCAGTTTCGTTCCACTCTTGAATGTTGCTGCTATTAAAAATTAAGACTTAATATTCTGGCTGCACCACATTTGTAATTTGGATAACATCCTTTGTATATAAACTCCATATAGAGATAGCGGGTTTTGATTGTAATCGACTCAAATGTTGTTTTAAACAATTACATTTGTGTACATCTACCCCAAAATTATCTCATTATGCGGGACATAATTATGTTGTATGTACGTTTCCATGTGACTGCAAATAGTGTACTAATAAAAAATGCTTCGGCTTTTTAAACGTCAAATGCTCTTTGCATAATTTAATCATGCACCGATTTCGTTTCAATTAAGACTTAGAATGCTTTTTTTCTTAAAAATAAATTTTCATAACTGCAATAAAATGAACGAGATTAAAGTTACGAGGGTCGTTCGCGATAAAAAATAATTTTATCGTCAGGCCACATCCCTAGTCGTGTGGTTCTGACAGATGTAACCTACACCTTGTTACGATAAGAGGACCATAGTAATGTGCAAGTTTTCAAAAGTTTACGGTTGTCTTTCATCATAAGAATCTGGGAGAGCGCGGACGAGCGATCGATTCAAAAGGAGTACTCACCGCAGTCGTACTGCAAGAGGCGCGGGTGCGGGAAGGCGACGGCGTGCCGCGAGGCGGGCGCGTGCAGCAGCCGCAGCAGGCCACGCGCCGCCGCCGCCGCGCCCGCCGCCAGCCGCGCCGCCTCGTGACGCCACGCACGCCCGCCGCCGCCGCCGCCGCCGCCGCCGCCGCCGCCGCCGCCCACGCGCAGCCACGCCGCGCCCGCGCGCACGCTGCTCGTGCACACGCTGAACCTACGCACCACCGCACACTCGCATCAGACCGTCGAGGACCAATGAACGTTAAGATCCTGGTTGGAGCGTAGCAAAGGGTGTGCAAAGGTGTTTGGGACTAGAAAATTTTCACGAAAAATTTTAAACTTCTCAATATTATATTATTTGGGTTATATTGGATAAATGGGCTTATTTTAAGCTCTTTTTACACTTGTAACTTTGTCTCTCCAACTCACGGTTTAGCCGGAAAGTTATTAATAAAATATTCTGTCGTATTTTCTCCCTAAATCGTGAATCGAAGAGAAAAAGTTATAAGCATAAAGAGAGCTTAAAATAAGCCCATTTATAAGATAAAACACACATATTTTAATAACACGAATTTTCAAAGTCCCAAATGCCTTGCACACCCTTTGCTACACTCCCAACCATGATCCGTATGCGAGCCGATCGCTTCGACCGTATTCTTCGGAACACAAGTGACTGCGCTTGACCGCCTTCGGGTCCGTATACGATTTCTAATAAAATAGTCTTCAAATATTGGAAAATACTGGAAAACATACTGGACAACATCACATACATTGCTCTGATTCCGCGGTTAATAGCTTAAGCATTTGTGTTAAAGAAATCAAAAATAACTACGGTACCACAACACCCAGACTATTATTTTATAATAAAATTATAACATGATCACACAGTTGGAGTTATCACTACTGACTGCCATGTAACACTATACTGAGCAGGTACCATCAGATATGCTCGTGTATTCCACCGCATTTTGGCCGAACGGCAACGGTCGCATACGTTGTACTGCGCGCAGTTAGATGTGAATCTTACCTTACTCGAAATAGCGTAAGACAGAACGGTCTCTCACCTGTCGATGACGTCGTGCAGTCGGTCCAGCACCGTGGCTATGTCGACGGGAGGCACGGGCGGGGCGGCGGCGGCGACGGCCGCGCGCAGGTCGGCGCCGTACAGCGGCAGGCGCCAGCAGCGGCGCTCGTTGGCGGCCGCCAGGCGGCGCAGGCAGGCGCGCCGGCGGGCCTCCAGGCGCGCGGCACCGGGCGAGGCGGCGCCGGCCTCCTGCGCGGGCGGGTCGGGCGCCGGGTCGGAGGCGCGCAGGGCGCGGGCGGCGTGCGCGGCGGGGGCGGGGGGCGCGGGGGGCGCGGCCAGCGGCAGCGCGGGCGGGCGACGCGGCACGAGGCGCAGGTGCAGGCGCAGGGCGGCGGGCGGCGGCCGCGGCGGCTCAGGCCGACGCCGCGGCTCGGCCAGCTCCTCGACGAGGCGTCGCGGCGGCGCCAGGTGTCGCGCACGGTGCGCCGGGAAGGCGGCGGCGGAGAGCACCTCGAGCGAGGCGAGGTCGCCGCCGAGGCGGGCGGCGCGCTCGACTCGCTCGCGCCAGCCGACGTCGAGCACGAGCGAGGGCGCGGCGATGCACAGACCGGGCAGCTGCAGCGGGGACACGACCGGCCGCGGCTCGAACAGATCCGGGTGGTTGCACACCTTCCGCAGTTGCATCAACACGTTGATCACGCTGAGCAGGTTCCCCGAAGCGAGGCACTCCTTCGTTCTATAAAAACGTTCCAATTAAATATTGATGACATGAATTTGATAGATTGAAGGCACCCCGTCGAGAACAGAGGTGGTATGAAATATCTGTGACTACTGACTTGGCCCGCGACATGAAGTCGTCGTAGAGGAATCGCTGCCGCTTGGACAGTCGGCACATGAGCACGTGCTCGTACTTGCGCGGCATCTGTCGTTCCACGTCCGCCTTCAGTCGTCGAAGTAGAAACGGTCGCAATACCTACGAACACAATAATTTTGCTATTAAATTTATTAAAGAAAAAAGGTAGTCAAAGTGTAGAGAGTTTGTCGGTGAGGCAGACTCGCCTAGTAATAAAAGAGAGAGACCTCGTGCAGCCGCCGGACGAGCGCCTCGTTGTACCGGTGCGAGCCCTCGGCGATGCCGGCCACCTCGCTGAACCACTCGCGGAACTCCGAGTGCGACGCGAACACGTCCGGCATCAGGAAGTGCATCAGCGACCACAGCTCCAGCAGGCTGTTCTGCAGCGGCGTGCCAGTCAGCAGCAGTCGTCTGCGCAAAATATATGGCCCTCGTCTCAAACTGAACAGATCATATTACTAACTCACTGCATGCACATACAGTACAGTCGACGATATTATTAGAACAATTTAATATACTGTAGTGGAAAACCAAATATAAACAAGCACACCAATAAATTATGCTATTAGATAGGTTTCGAATAGCTTAGATTCATCGACCATACTGTGTTACTTATCAATCGGGCTTACCTCTCGGTTTGGAAGTTTAGTAGCATTTGCCACCTTTGTGATTTAAAATTTTTTATGTTTTGTGCTTCATCCAGTATTAGATATTTCCATCGTTTTCTTCTAAAACTTTGATGGTCCTGCACGACTAGCTTGTATGATGTGATGCACACATGAAAAGAGTTCGCCTTAGTCCAACCGACACGTTTTAATTTTCGTTCTTTAATAGTGCCATAATAAGTGAGAATCTTGAAGGCGGGGCACCATTTCTTGAATTCCATCTCCCAGTTGAGGACGACAGAGGTGGGTGCGACAACGAGATGCGGCCCCCAGTCGCGCCGCTCGAGGGCCAGGTGGGCAAGCAGCGCGATGGTCTGGATGGTCTTACCGAGCCCCATCTCATCTGCCAAAATGCCGTTGAGGCCGCGCGAGTGCATCGTCGCCAGCCAGTGCAGGCCCACGTGCTGGTACTCGCGCAGAGAGTGCCGCAGCAGCCGCGGCACCGGCGTGCCCACCGCCGTCTCCGACAGCGTCGTGCCCGTCGGCTGCAGCGTGGCCGCCAGGGACGCCGCCTCCTCGACGCGCCGCTCGCCGTCCGCCCCGCCGGCCGCCCCGCCGGCCGCTTCGCTCGCCTCGCCGCTCCCACTCGCTTCACCTTCCACGAGCGCCTCGAGAGCTTCCGACGAAGTCGACGATGAATCCTCGTCGGTCGAAGCGTCGTCGTCGTCGTCGTCGTCCTGCGCCTCTTCGTCGCTCGTGCCGTCTGCGTGGACGGGCGCAGGGTCGGGCAAGTCCCCGCGGCCACCGTAACGTCTTCGAAGCTCGTCGAGCCCGAGCTCAGCCTCCGACCGCAGAGCTTCGAGCTCGGCGGCGTCGTCCTCCGGCTTTTCGACCCGCTCCTGCTCATCGATGGTCTCCTCGTCGTCTTCCGAGTCGTCGTCGTCGGGCCCGTAGTCCGAGGGCGGCGGCGAGTGCGCCGGCAGGTACCCGGGCGGCAGCAGGTCGCCGAGGTCGAGGCGCGACTCGCGACGCAGCGCCTCGAGCTCGTCGCGATGGTCGGCCGCGTCGTGGGCCGCCTCGCGCTCCGCCGCCGCGATCGTCTCCTCGTCGTCGTCGGAGGCGTCTCGCGGCTGGAACTCGTCGTCGGAGGGCGGCGTGTCCGGCTGAGCGGGATGCGTCTGGCCCAGGTTGGCGGCCAGCTGCCGCGAGTAGCGCTCGGTGCGATCGACGATGTAACTCAACTGCTCGTCTAATGCTTCTTTCCGAGCGCGCTCCACGCGACGGACGCGTTTCCACTCCACAATTTTTTCTACATTAGACCAGAATGTACGAATTTCTTTAGCCGCAAACGCTGCTATTTTCTTTAACTGCAATTCTTGCGCTTTCTCTGCTTTCTGCGCCGCTGCCGCTTTATCTTGAAAATATTTTTGAACGGCGCGAGCACACTTCTTGGCAGCTTGCTTTTTCCACTTGCGTTCGTGGGCGAAATCCTGCGCAAGCCAAGCCATCTCTTCGAGTAGATAGTCCCAGTGCGTCTTGGCGCGCGGCGGCTCCATGACGCGCGGGAGCCGTCGCTCCGGCCACAGGCCCGCGCGCGACAGCTCCGCCACTCGTGACGCCACGTACGCCTCCTGCTTCGCTTTCTCCACCATCTCGTCGGCGGCAGGGGTGGGCGCAGCAGGTGCCGCAGTGGCCGGCAGAGGCGTCGGCGTCGGCGTCGGCGTCGTCGTCGTCGTCGTCGCCGTCGTCGCCGTCGCGGCCGTCGACGCCGTCGCTCCTGCGGCGCTCGTTGGCGCTGCTGTGACTGTCGGGGTGCCGGCCCCAGCTTGGGCCGGGGCCGATACTACGACCGGCGGAGGCCGACGTGCTTCCAGGAAGGCGACCAACTGCGCAGTAGGAGGCCTTTTCCGCCACGCAGCATAGTCCATCATATTCCCACCAGCCTGGAGGAAGTATAACTCACTCAACTGTTCTGTAAACCTGTAAAAGATCAAATATATTTTTTTATTGCTAAAGCAACAGGACTCCATTTAGACCTCATCATTTAATGTCCTTGTAAATTTTGCTAAACATATTTATTTTTGTGCCAATACAATTCATTTTAAATAGATTGCAGGTTGTTTAACTGCAGATTCACAGGACCAAACTTATATTAAGCATATTTTAGTCTCATTTGAAGAAAGTTAATTGCCATCTTTGTTTCAAATAATAAGAATGACGTATGTTTGAACATTTATTTACTGATATTGATTTTTTATTTTTATTTCAGTTTCATGATAGTTAAAGTTTACATTATATTTTTTTATAACATTTACATAAGCTCTACTTTTCATCAACAACTAAAGCTTTGTTTTGGTTAATTATTTATATTTATTAAAATGTGTGAATAAGAAAAATACTAGAGATGTGTTTGGCTCAATTGGTCACTAGTAGTTTCAGTAAGATATCAGTACCTCTCGCGAAGGTTCCTCAGACGCAGCAGCTCCGCCTCGAGGATGCGGCGGCGCAGCGACGGCGCGTCGTCGGCGGCGGCGCCGGCCAGCTTGGGTCGCTTGCGCGGCGGCTCCTCCGCGCCGTTGACCGCGCCGCCCGCCGCCGCGCCGCCGCCGCCCTCGCCGCCGCCGCCGCCGGCGCCTCCTCCCGGGATGCCTGCCCGTTCCACACCCTATATAACACATTTTTACTAATCAAAACAACGACTTTCTCATCCATGGTGTAAGATGATTTGATATATATTTATATAAGACGTTTATAGGGAATTGTACAATCTAAAAGATTGTGTTGCTCTGAAAACAAAGGTTTTATTTATTTTGTTAATTAGCACTAATATACAATGTAATTTCACTGTTTAACCTAAAACTATTGACCTTACCTGAAAACAAAGAAACAACATTCAAAGTTTATTATTTAAATTGTCAATTCCTTTTAAAAATCTTTACAATAATATTTCTTGCAAATCACGTTTATTTCCGTATGACCCAACACATCAGTTTCATTTACGAAGCAAGTTAAATTTTATATTACTGACATTTTAGAAGATCATGAATAATAATCAATAGTCGCGTTTATGAAGATAGTGAGCAATTGGCTACTTGACAGTGTTAACAATAAAATATGAAAAGTGTTAGATATGTTAGCTTATTAGTTAAGTAATCATTTTACATTTTTACTTTTTAATTAAAAGCATAGGTAGTATTTTATTTTTGCAAAATAAATTTTAGTTTTTTTATCGGAACAAAAGAACCGAAACGGAAACCACCATTGCAATACGGAAATGGGTGAATATACGCTATTTGATATTTTTGTGTCCCTGAAGGAAATGTTATCTGTTCCATTCAATATTGATAATTTCCCTATCTGACACTATTTTTAAATTTGTAATGATGAGGGCCAGAAGATTTTTCCATTTTTTTGAATTTTATAAGCACCAGAGGAAAATGTGTTACCAGGGGAGTGACACTATTGGCAGAGTAGGGGTAAATCAAAGCAGGGAAGTGACAGACCATTGATTATTAACTAAGAAAGGGATTAATATTAAATAAAACATATATAAATTATAGTATTTGGATATTTTTTAATATACAAGATACAATCAGTCTTCACAGTTTCTAAATGCAACCTTATTTTTAATATTAATGATGTGTTAATGCTTAAGTTACAATTACCCGTATCAAATAACAGAATTAATATTTTCTGCTTATCAGTCTCTTCTGAGATGAAAATCACAGTACATACTGTTTGATAGTTTTTAATTATAAAACGTTCAAAAACTTAAAAGCCACGTTTAAGGCGCTTTAATCTGAATAAAATTTCTAAATGAAACAAAAATATAAACTTCGTTCACAAAACAAAACAATAGTACTGTCTAATAATACACCTATCAGTCTCGAGGCTATTTCAACAAATAAACTGTTGAAAATCACAGTACTTACTATTTGATAATTTTTAATTATAAAACGTTCAAAAACTTAAAAGCCACGTTTAAGGCGCTTAATCTGAATAAAATTTCTAAATGAAACAATAATATAAACTTCGTTCACAAAACAAAACAATAGTACTGTCTAATAATACACCTATCAGTCTCGAGGCTATTTAAACAAATAAACTTAAAAATTATCAGTGCACAGTACAAATGAAAACTTCCATTGTTTGCAAAGAACAGAATCAATAACTTCCACGAACCTTAACATTTTTTACTTAAATACTAAATAATCAACAATTTACTTTTCAAATACATCAATCGGCTTTGGAAACTTGTAGAATACTCTGTTACCCTTCATAAGTATATTTGGCACTGGTAATATGCTCAAGATCTGTTCCCATTTAACATCAGACATGTCATTGTCATTTATTCTAAAAAGAGTACCATCTTCATTGGAGATCTTTAAAAAAGTAACCCTGATCTCTCCTTCTTCTTCATCAAAATCAGACGAACATACGCCAGCATATCTATATTTTTTATTATTAATATGGTATTCCACAAGTACAAAATCTCCGTTCTTGACAGTCATAGCAGTGTTTGTATCAATCAGATGAGTAGATGTTGATGCAACCATTTTGTTTTGCACATCTTCCTCAGAATCGGTGTATACTGCAGCAACATCCAATTTAGTTTTTTCATTTTGGGGGTATTTAATATCGCCTAATTGGAAATGAGGACAAAAATTGCTACAAAAGCAGCTAAGGCTCTTCATGTATAACGTATTGCTCAGATAGTTTCCTCGTACTTGATGTACTTTTAGTGTACCAGTAAAAGGTTTGATGTTTGGTCGATTATCTGCCATTATCTTCTTTTGAAAGTCAATTTCTTCTTCGGGTATCACAAAAATTCGAATGCCGAGACAATATTTGTTTAATTCCGTAGCAAAGTCGTCAATCGTAGCAATGTCAGTTCCTAAAGCTACAATTTTGTCAGCGGTTCGTTTACATGTCCCTCCGATACCATCTGGAGCTCCTTTACCATGACCGGCTTCATGATAGTTCCAGGTAAAATCACAAATATTCGGATAGGTTTCAGTCAATTTACAAAGTAAGTAAAAAAACATATCTTTGTTACGGTACTGAGTAACAGGGCCATCGCTTAAAAAATGAACGTTTTCTACTGAGGACGGAAGGAGTTCCATGACGGGTTTTAGATGAGCCCAGATCACAGGTACATTATGGTTTAGGTTTTCTGACATTGTGGCAAAACACTTAGTTTCTTCCTTGGTATATAAGACGACAGTATGCAAACTTATTTGAGTACGTGACCCACCAAAATGAAACGATTGAACTTCTGAAGAATATTTTGTATTATAATTTTCCATATGAATCACAGCATCTTTTTCAGTTAAGTTATCTTTTAGACTTTTAATGGTTTGATATTGATGTACTATATTTGCTTCATGCTTTAAAAAAATATCAAGGTTTTCTTCAAGTTTCATCACAATGTCTTTTGGAGCACAGTTTAATGTGTTTTTTTTATATTTTCGAACCTTTCGTTTTTTCTTGGTTTTAGTATCTAAAATTTCCTCTGCAATACATTGCCATGAAGAGTATTTGATCAAAACAGAATTGTCGAACTCATGATAACATATGGAACGTGTTTTGCAGTAAAGACATTCTCGCATCAGACATTTTTCATTGTATCGGTCGCAACATAAATAATTCAGCATACTCTGATAATTTGGAAAATCTATGATGTTTGCCTGTTTTAGGGAAGCCAATGTTAGCTCGATATTTGCATGAGTTATGCATAAACAAGTTTCTCTTTGATGTATGTTTGGGGTTACAACCCAAAAAGGTCGTAGGCGGCAAAACAGTGTGTAACTTAACTTTATATTATTTGCTTTTATAAACTTGGTGTGTAGATTTTTCATGGTGTCCTGTAACAATCTCTTCTGTTTTTTTATTTTACCTTTTGTAATGCTATCTCTTTTACCTGGGCATAATCTACTATTGCAATCTTCTTCAAAAAACTCTGCAACTATTTTCTCTAACTTCGAATTCGTTTTATCGTTTCTTGTCTTCCGTGTCATATCTAACAAACTTTTATTTGCAGTAGATGACTGTCTTATAGGTTTCATATTTATTTGGTTTAACACTTTATACTTCTTGACTATTTTGCCACTTAATACTTTTTTAAATATCTTCTTTTCATTATCATTCGTTGTCAATTTTATATTTTCTTTGAGTTGATTTTGGATCACCTCACTAAATAATAATTTTTTCTTCACCTCTTCTACATTCTCTTTACTATTATTCTGTAAAAGGTCGGCCACTTTTGAGTTAGGAGTCATTTTCTGTTTTTCGATGCGCTGTAGTTTCTTTTGACAGTCACGTAACTTTAGACGTAAGTGTTTAATTTCATTTTTTTGTTTTTTTATAAGTTTATTTCGTAGTTTCCGCTGAATTTCTGATCGCCTTTTAGCAGCCAGAGCGATATTGTTTTGTGGAAGTGGAGGTTGGTCTTCATTATCAGACGCAGGTGGTGTCACTGGATAGTTTCTGGTAGATTGTAGCTTTACGCGATCTCTATGCTTTTTAGTCTTCTCTCTCCATATTTTTCTAATAGCCCTTTTTTCCCTTTCAGTCATATCATTTATGCTCTTAATTTGTCCCTTTTCTTTTTTCTTTTTATATTGCTGCTTTTCTTTTTCTTTTAATTCGGCATTTTTAACCGGATCGTTTTTTAATCTTTGGTAGCGCAATTTTTCAGCTTGGCGCTTTTTTTCTAACCTCTCTTCCCTTGTTTGTTTCTTTTTAACATTCGCCATGATATCTGATTATACTAGAGTATCTAGAACAAATTAAATAAAGCTTTAAAACATTAAATATCAACGAAAAAAAAATATCGTCACTTCCCTGGCGCTTATGTATTTCCTCTGGCATGAAATATGCCAGAGAAGTGACGCCAGAGAAGTGACAAAATCACACATAACCTACAAAAACAACATCACTCGCTTTTCTGACCACAGTTTAACGTAATACATGACATCTACACACAATAAACATTGCTTTGTGCAAATATACAATTTCGTAACGATAAAATACAAAAACATAGACGTACCAAAGGAAATACTCCAACGACTGGCACAAACACGCTTTCCTACAGTGAATCCCAAAGTGACGCAATATTATTGGAGTTTTGCTCAACGTCGTTAGCTTGCTTCTAACTTCACACTGTTGGACGCGCGTAGTTCAAGGACAAAAACATACCTTCGCGGTTTTAAGTCAAATTTTACTTCTTTGAGTTTCGCCAGATGAAGTGACATTATTGTAACATGACATGAAAATAAGTTAGTTTTTTTTATATTAATAAATATTTTTACAGTGTATTTTGATAAAATATGATTCGATGTTTATAAAAGCATATGATCATATTTAAAAAAAAACATAATGGCATACGTATTTATAGTATCTGGCCATAAAATCATTATAATCTTGTAATGGGGAGGCCAGAGGAGTATACATTTATAACTGTTTTAAATTATTAATGCCTTAAATTAAACAATTGTCGTGAATAGACTATGTGGGCCAAATAAAAGACCATAATCTTTATTGTTTAAGCATACAGAACCAATAATATAATAAGTTTAACATAAAATTTGTCTATGGACCATTGGAATTCAAATAGCGTATATTCACCCAAATGACAGCTGTCGGCGAAAATTATTTATTTTAATGTGGCGAAACAATGATTATTTTACCGATTAAATTGAATTATTGTGTCTCTAATCGTATAAAGAATTTATTGAAACATTTTCCGTTTATCTTAATTAAGTCGTTCCTATGCGTATTGGTTCGTTGTCAACGACGTTGACGTCATAATTGCAACAGCGACGCGACTAGGCGTTTTCGCGCGCTTTTTAAATGTGTTACACAAAATCTTATTTTTCTCTGGTTATTTAGATTATTTCCAGATAAATCGAATTGCTTGGGATATAAAATGAACGGGCGCACATTTTACAATACTTTTTCAAAAACTGTCAAGTAGCCAATTCAGAAACTAGTTTCTTTACATTTATTTATGGACACTTTACTAGTCACACGATTCACCAGTAAAAAGTACCTAGTGTGATCTTAGTAACAAACTGCCATAACAAGCACTGAACACATGAAAGCATTATCCTTACTATTATTATAAATGTACTTTATCTACCTGTCCCACTCTCACATCAAAACTGCTGGCAATGGTCAAAGTCTTTTAAATTATGTAGCCACTATTGACCAATTACCAACCTCTTTCAAGGACAAATAATTGACAGTGAAACTAATAACTTTAGCTTGACTTTGTTTTGCTTTAATTCAGATTGATTCCATGTTTTAAGATTTGATTGTTACAGAGTTAAAAGTAAAACAAAAGTTGCAGTTTCGATTTGGTACTTGGAAAAACATACAGGATTTTCACACTAAATGCCCAACAATAGTATTAACCCATGTTAAAACTCTGTTCAATGGCAATAAATAACTAGTGTGATAATGGTTCAGCATTGTATATATGAAGTCGCCAACCAGTCAAAGAAGGATGCTGATCAACCAATCAGTATTAGAAGAAGGGAAGTTTGTATGTGCCATTCAGTGTCCTTGCTACATAATTTTTCATGCACAAGATTCCTAATTTAAATATAATTTTAACTGTTTATTTCAAAAGAAATGTGCATGGACCTTTTTAATCACTATAAATTTTAAGAGTATCTAAGTGATACAACTACAATAACAAAATTGTAAGAACCAGAAAACCAGGTACATCAGAAAATCAATTGTCAATAATCAATATTAATCATTTGTATGAACAAAGATTAATAATACACACTAACAAACATTTTTGTTCAAAATTAACAAAAGAATGATGGTGTGAGGGGAAAATTATTATGACCACATAGTAATTTTCAAAACATTGATTGATTATGTTATGGTATGTACATAGATACATAAAACTGATAAGTAAACAATAACTAAGCGGGTAGAAAGTATATAGTTTTTTTAAATTCAAGAATTAATTAGAATATTTAAATGAATAGCTAACGGAGATTTTTTTTTGCCGTTGCCGGTACATAACCGCGCGCATTATGAATACAAACCATGAGTTGTAAGGCAGGATCAGATGCGTGGGGCGAGCCAGAATCATCGCAACCGCTCATGTTGTGACATTGCGAGTAATAAACTTATCTCCTATCTTTATTGATAAAATACAATTCTCTTAAAATCACCACTACCACTAAAATCACTCTATTCTGTTTATCACAATCACTTTTACACTTTTTTTGTATTCGGTTTACCACATATCGATAGCTTTATCAATGTACACCGTTATTACAAGCTATTCGAAAGACGTTACATCGCGTTGATAAAATATCACTTGAAAGAAGAACGCCAAAATCTCCGCAATAAACAAAGTAAATTATGAAATGCAGTCCGGCGGCCATATTGAACTGGAATTTGTGCTAAGACAACGCGCAACACAACGATTGCTCAATTTTAATCCTATTATATTTCTTCCTTGATAGCACATCACACTACTTTGATCACAATTTATTTTTGAAGAAATCAAGATTTACACGATTTTGACTATATTTATAAAAATCATAAATGTAATAATCTACATATTGCTTTGTATCGATTCATGTTAATCGATAAATAGCTGGTCAACTATCGAATCAAGTCGACTAAATATAGCATCACAGTCACAGCGATGATAATTTTGAATTCAAAGCTTTCGGTACTTAAGTACTATTGCGTAACTTTTATATCATCACCCTTTTTTTTTAGAGCTTTGTAAGAACACAAAATGTTTGTTATGGGATGGGATCATCATAGCATCATTACCCCGCTTTATAAAAGGGAATAGCTCTAATTGACATTTATTGTATATTTTAATGCTTGGAAGTGATGATGATGGTTAAATTAAAGAAATAGGTTATCTAAAACAATGTAGTTCTATTTACTTTAAAATATTTGACACCAAATTTAAGTTTGACAACTACGATTTAGTTGGATCTTTAGTGCATGCGATTCATGAGAAAAATCTTTCTCCTAAACAACAACAAAAGAAATACTTGTTATTATTTTTGAAAATAAATCCATCACAGTATTTTGTGAATCCCTTCATGAGTTATATTATTATTAATGTCTTTAGTATAAAGATAGTACGAAATTTGTTACGTGTCATAAAAATGGCTAATTATTATTTTTAACATTTGGTGAAACCTGTGATATTAATATTTTTCTGTGATTGTTACCTTTTTCCGTCCGTATTTGTTTTACTAACTTATTTGTCGATTTTGTTGTGTTTATCGAGTAAAAGTCAGTAGGTGGAAAATCGATTTCCAACATCGACCTGCAAAATATACTTTTTTTTCCATTTTGCGCAAAGATTATGTGGATTAACCAATCCATGCATGAGAATCATGATCATAAAGACCTTTCAGCAACAACGAAGTTCAGAAACCTGTGTGGCTTGAATGCATGACCAATAAGAATATCATTTATACCTATTTTGTTTTTCCATTCCGTTCGCTGACAATTTAAATGACACTAAAGACTGTAAGGGTTATGTTGTAGGCGTCAGGAAAAGAGCAAAAAAAAACAAATGACAGCAGTCACATTATACGTCATCTACGTTAATTTTGTCTTTCTGTTGTCATAAAATTGCGAAAATTACTGGTTCCAATTTATTTACTTATATACCGGTGTATAGTAGTGACTCTTAGTGTTTGAATTTTATTGACCAGATATACTTAGTATTATTTACAATTTACAAAAATAATAAATTTGTTTAAAAATTCAGTGCATAAAAATAGACATATTTATGTTTATGAGATGTGTTGGCAAGAAATTTAGCAACAGACTATTGTAGGGGTTATTCATGTAGGTGAGTAAATATATCCCGTACCCCGTTATTTGTGATAAATTATCATATTTATTTTAAAGTACAGATGTATTTTTGATACATCGTTTTGTGTCATGTTTACTGACTTTTATTTTATTGCCACTATCATAGGATCTATATAAATTTGTAAGACCTCTAAAGTTTGATATTTTTTTTTATCTCAGGTGTAGACTTTTTACTCTGAATTAGTTCAGTTACATGGCTTTTATACCTATTTTACCCACAAAATGTTGATATTCTAATAGACCTGCTCTCTTGACTACATCACCAAAACTAGATTATACTTGAACAGTATAATTTTTTCTTTTGTTGACAAGGTTGTTAATTAGACTCATTAAAGTAAATGAAATAAAATTAGAATATCTCATTTAAATTTCCTCTTAAAAATTACTAGTTAAACATATTTACAAGCGAAGTTGTGGGTGGGCAGCAGTAACTATTGTGTATAACTAAACAAAATTATTTATTACTAATGTGAAATGTGTTTACATAGTTGGTCTACTGTACATTAATACACAGTTTTAAACATCCAGTACCAGCCCATATGTATAAATTTCTTATCAAAGTGTGTAATAGGTAATAAAAAGTGCTCATGGTAGGACTATGAATAAATTAATAACAAGTAGGCATTGTGTTGTGACAAATTCAGAGTAAGCAAAAGTAATTAATATGAGTGGATTTTTTTGTTTTTTAATGGTTACCAATTAATCATGCTTAAACATTAAATTAAAGTGTCATTGGTCTCCTTTAGGTCCTACATTATCGAGTTGATGGAACTGAATTGAGTCTCACAATTACTCTTAACAATTAATAACAAATTGTTGCAGGATCTGTTTTAATCCTAACAAGAAACACTAAAAAGATCGTAAGTTATTCGTATGTACATTATTAGAAATACAAGACAAGACATCAATGGCAGTGTTTGTAACTAATTTAAAATAATTTGTATAGTTAGATCTTAAATAATTTATATTATGCACGCTTCACATTGTCAGTGGTTTATGAAGATGTGCCAAGAATACTAAATTAATTGATTCAAATAATTCAGAGCATCAAGCTGCTCTATACACAGTTAAGGGAAATTAAAATTTTCTTCTTTTGATAGTAAAATACTTAGTTTTTAATTACACTTAAAAACTTTTTGATGCAAATTCAGAATTAAATTACTTGGCGCGTCGATAACTACTTTGTACATTTGTGAGTCCTGCAACTTACCTCAACGCTGTAGGCCTATTACCAAAAACGAAACGAATAAACAGAAGGTTTCGTTTTGGAAGAATTATCAAACATTCATGTTTTTTAATATACTTTTGTGTTATTTTTTTGTTTGTAGGCCTCTTTAGGGTAACAATTAATATGCACACATAAAAGTTTGAATTTTTGGAGTCTTTTGGCAACTCCTTATTATTAGACAATTTATGAATATTTTAAGCCATAATTACAGCTCATAAATGGTTATTCCCTATTATTTTTAAGTTCATGATACATTTTACAATTGACAAACTCAACTCTATCTAAACTAACTAAGTCTTGAGTAACTAGATCTTGGTAAAAATTGGTATAAACAGAACTCACTTTAAAAAAAATACAGAGTATGTGTCAAGATATTATACAGACAGGCAATAATTTTTATCACATTTTTGGAACTCGACTGCCTTTTACCTGAGAACACACTCCAACCTGTTACATTATTGTTAAAGGTGTAGGATATGCGTATGGACGAGCGTGGCCGTGTCCAAAAGGGGCAATATATCGAAAGACACGAGTTTTAATTACACGGTAGTTGAGTTTTAGGTAAAATTTGTATCTTTCGAGTCTGGGGCCTTAGCCTCATCATTAGATCGGCGCATTTTACACAATATTTATAGGAGGACAAAGCGTATTCTTATCTATGTGCCTATGGTGAATGTCGCATGTAGGGGCGGCAGGAGGGCGTCGGAGGGATGGGGCGGGGCGCGCGCTGGCGGCTGGTGGCGGCGCTGGCGGTGGGCGCGCTGGTGGTGTGGGCGTGGGGCGGGGGCGGGGGCGCGGGCGGCGGCGGCGGCCGCGGCGGCACTTCGCCCGTGGAGGGCCGCGAGCTGCCGCTGATCTTCATCGGCGGCGTGCCCCGCTCGGGCACGACGCTGATGCGCGCCATGCTGGACGCGCACCCGGACGTGCGCTGCGGCCAGGAGACGCGCGTCGTGCCGCGCATCCTGCAGATGCGCCAGCACTGGACGCGCTCACAGAAGGAGAGCGTCCGCCTCGAGCAGGCGGGCGTGTCTAAGGTGACTTACTCTCTCTGGAGTGTCGTACAAACAAAATTAGTCGGGTCGTCCACCGCAGTGTTCGTTTATTTACTTCATTAATAAACTTGCTGCTTATTATACCCTTCTTCGCATGCCTTGAATAGGCAGGTCTGTTTTACTAACAGTAAATAATCCGATTATGTTAAAACACTGGACAAGCTCGTCGAAAAATGATTAGAATATCAAAATCCTGAGCTAAATTGGCGCCTATTCGGAGGTCACGTCTTATCGTTCTCTGCTGTGACAAAACAAGTCGCACAGAAAAATTTAAATTTATGGCATACACTTGTTTATGTATGAAGTCGATTCAATGTATAATTCTGTATAATAGTGTAGATAAAACTATAATAATAACGCGTATGTAGAATGTTTAGGTATGCTCATGTAGCTATCGAATGAAAAACCCAAGTATTAAAATATGTAAATCTATACTAGGTAATATTATGAAGCTGAGGAGTTTGTCGCGCTGATCTCAGGAACTTCTGATTCGAATTCGAAAAATATTTTTGTGTTAGACAGTTTATTTATCGAAAGGCCTTAAGCTTTGTAACATTACGCTGCGGTCAATAGGTGCGAAGTATGTGAAACAAAACAGGGACAGTAGACGTGCGAAGCCGCGGCGGTCCGCTCGTAATAATAAGGTAAATAAATGTGCCAGATAACCAGACCAATCATCTGGTCCTAAAATACAGGTTTCCCCTCGCAGTATGAGTCCCAGAGGACGGAAAATAATTGTGGCCGACAACCCAGCTCAATCAGACTCGAGCTCGTCTCGTAATCTAAATATATAAAAGGAGAAATTGACATATCAACGCACAGCCTAAACGGCTAAACGTAGGCACTTGAAATTTGGAAGGGACGTAGCTTATGTACATTAGAGGTGCACTAAGAAAGGAATTCCCGAAATTAACACGGGAACGGCAATTAGTGGAAAAATCCTTTTGTATGAATATTTCGATATAACAAATAGGTAAGTAGGTATAGAACAAATTATATAGCGCATTTGTTAACCCATGCGACGTGGTCAACCGCTGGGGATAGACACACGCGCTCAGTACCTAGTTATGTATAGTGTGGTATAAGTAGAGAAGATGAGAGCGTCGCGTGTGCGCAGGCGGTGCTGGACAACGCGATCGCGGCGTTCTGCCTCGAGGTGATCGTGCGTCACGGCGAGCCCGCGCCGCGCCTCTGCAACAAGGACCCGCTCGTGCTCAAGATGGGCACCTACGTGCTCGAGCTGTTCCCCAACGCCAAGTTCCTGTTCATGGTGCGCGACGGCCGCGCCACCGTGCACTCCATCATCACGCGCAAGGTGAGCCCGCTCCGCGACCGCCCTCCGCCGCCCTCCGCCGCCTTCTGCCGCGAGACGACCTTCATTCGAACAATACTCACAGACTATTGATATTGACAATAAACATAGTACGTGTCTGGCATTCGTTATACAACATCTTTTAAAAGTCGAGATTAATTAAATCCAAAATACCTAGCTATATTAACTTCAGTTTGGTTGTCCAGGAATCAAATTTATACAGATAAATTCTTGAGCAGTTATAAAAATATAAATTATTCCAATAAAAAAAAGGAAAATGACCAAATCTTAAGACATGTAGGTAATACTATTTATTTATTTACCAAATAAATAAATTAAATTCATTGTGTACTTTCTATCTATCATCTCAGGACTCCCAAATAATAGGACGCGTAGCAACATAATATAATATTAAGAAACCATTAAAAAGAGAGTTATTGCTGTAATATGAAATTAATTTAACATCCACACAACGCACAATGTAAATGCGAATGAAATGAACAAGTTTTATCAGCTAAAGGAAACGAAAACTTGATTGCGGTACTTGATTGAGAGAAGTGCTTTTGTTCTTTTTATAGTAGGTAAGTGTTGTATTGTTTGTGTGCCGTAGGTGACGATAACCGGGTTCGACCTGACGTCGTACCGGCAGTGCCTGACCAAGTGGAACCACGCCGTGGAGCTGATGTACATGCAGTGCAAGGCGCTCGGCCCCGACAAGTGCCTCATGGTGCGCTACGAGGTACCTGCTGACGCACCTGACTGTTGTTCGTGCGTGCCTCTGCACACACTATATGTTACTAACGGGCGGGCCGTGCGTGTGCGGCCCGGTCACCTGTACCTACTGGGCCTATAGCGGTCTCACTTATGTGATTTGTTTGAACACCCTACTTGCAGTATGGCTTCAGCGATTCTTTACGCCTAATCTTCAATCAGTTCTGTTCTAAAATGCATATGTTAATGGAAAATATTTAAACTTACAATATTTATGTAACTCACGACATTGCCTGAGTAGGTGTGCGTTGGTTTACAGGATCTTGGTCCTGCATAAACAGCATGCGGGTCATAATAAAAATACATGAAAGTACTAAATGTCAGAAGCATAGTTGCTGGGGCATTGTGCTAATAAAAACATTTCAATCTGAAATAGTAGGTACTCATACGACGTGTAGGTACCTACCGGAAAGCAATATTACGATCGTGTTATCGACTTAGTTGAAAATGTATAATATCGCATAAAAATAGGTACGTATGTACTCTCCTCGATTACAGTGCCTCTAAAAACCGTCATTAAATCCTTCTTGATTGGGTTAATATTATTCTGAATGCTGCCAAACAGATTTGCATGTTTATAATGGTTTAAGAAGGATGTGGACATTTAATATAGTAGATAAATAAGTTTAGAACAGGTTGTGGTAAGTGTATCGTTGCGTGTCGTCAGTCCCTGGTGCTGCACGCGGAGGAGACGCTGCGGCGCGTGGCGTCGTTCCTGGGCCTGCGCTGGGACGACGCCATGCTGCACCACGAGCGGTACATCAACCAGCCCAACGGCGTCGCGCTCTCCAAGTAAGACCCGACCACACACACTATTGAACTAGGGGAACCGTAACGGGAAGGGAACGGCGTCTGTGTGTCTCCCCACTAAGCGACAGGCCGCACATGTTTATGAATGCTGAATTATCTCAACCGAGCAGTTTCTCTAACTTACATTTGCATATAATTCTATGTAAAAAACAACATTTTCGGTATATTTCGATGTACGAGGAGTTGTCGACGATTTCTTTTGATAAAAAAAACAATTAGGTAATTAGTTCAAATAACACAAGCTGCGCAGGAGACGACACGTGGTGCGGTGCGGAACGACCGGCTTGTCGTGACTTGCACAGTGGTCGCGGCATAAACGTCGCGTCGTTGTCATCTATGACCAATGCTATGGAAACGAAAGATATCAGTGCTTGATTCGATTCGCAAGTACGTTACAGAAGCTCTTTTTACCCTTGCAATTGTTTACCTTTATTCATTGTGTTAGGTTTGTTTCGTAATACAACACCGCCGTGGGAAGCGCTTCTCTCAGCAGGTTCAATGATGTTTAACCAACGCTACTGCATAGTAAGGCACGCGCGGCTTATGCTGAGTGAGACTAATTAGATACTCCAAGTCGTATTTATCTCAACACAGACTTAGGAAGCGAAGTCACTATTTCGCTTAAGCTTTATGTAACTAAGTTTCAATATAAGAAATGAAGAAGTAAAATACTTTGTATGATTTGTATCTAAATTGCTGTTTTATAAAACAAGTATGAATAGTTTTACCTAAGTTATACATTAACCTTTTGAAAACTGTAAATCGAAAAAAAACCGTATGTTTTCTTTATTCCATTGAATAATGCCGCTAGTCCGTTTGTGCGAGCATTGTAGAACAATAGTCTATAGTTTAATTAGGTGTGAAAATGTTGAACCAAGTGATGATAAGGTAGGTATAGCAACGCCACTCGACTTTAATTAATGTCGACTTATGCTAGACGGTTTCTTAATTCCCTTCAACTGATCTCATTGTGTTTCGTTAACATTTGAATGAGATATTCATATGAGTTAATGCCGCGTCTCGCGTCGCGCAGTGAGACGCGGGTCCCGGGCGGCAGTTCACGCGCCGGTCAGCGGCACGATGTATCTGGTCTCGTCGTGAGTCTATCTCATTATCGTCCATCTTCACACCGTTGTACCAACGAGCCTTCTATGCGGCTCTAGATATATTTTTACCGTATTTGCACACGCTTGACATACTTTTGCGTTCGGCATCAGATCCTTCGCAACATTCATGTAATTTACACTTTTTAAAAATCTTCAGATTTGCCCACGTAGTTTAAAGTTTACACATAGGTACCTATATTCTTACAAAGTAGCGCGTTTCTTCAAATTGTAGGTAGTCCTTTCGTAGGCCTATAAAATCTGGTGACGGTTTAAAAAAACACAAATATCTTTATACGAGAGTGGATTGAAAAGTTCGCGGCCTAACACATAAATACTTGAACTATTTTAATGTAACTAACCTCATTCGATTTGTTTACTCTCTGGTTGTCACATTGTAAAATTCCATTGCAATAGCATCATCGGTTTTTAAATTAGACTAAATTTTGTGAGCCTAAGTGCAGCGTTTTTAAAGAATGGAGAAAATTGAGCCAAGTGCGGTCATCAAATACCTGTTTAAAAAAAACTATCTCCAAAAGAGATTCACGAAGATATGTCAACAACATTGAGGGAATCTGCTCCGTCGTATAAGACTGTGAAAAAGTGGGTTGCAGAATTTAAACGCGGACGAGAGAGTATTGAAGATGACCCTCGCTCCGGCCGGCCTACGACGTCTACGACTAAAGAAAACATCAGGAAAATCTGTGATCTGATATTGGCAGATCGGAGACTGACCATCAGGGAGATTGAAGACACTATTGGCATGAACGATCACAAAACATCATAGTCAATGAACTTGGATTTTCTAAGGTATCTGCGCGGTGGGTGCCCAGATTGCTTTCAGTTAACAAAATTGAACCGACGAAAAAGGAAAAGCACTAAAAAGCCAAAAATAAAATAATCTTTTTTTCTTAGGTTTGAGTCGGCGCCAAACATACAAATTAATTATTACGTACGCTGAAATAAAGCATGGCAGCTAAATGCGCGGGGAGTGGGGGGCGGGCGACGCATCTGTGCTACCCGAACGGGCACACACGTGAAGGTACACGTCGTTGCGAGTGGTCGTGCACAGAACGATTTTTTTGGAATGATAATGTTTATCACTGAAAATTACGTTGTAATTATATTGTTTTATTTTTTTCCAATATTATTATTTTCTCATTGATCGTTTATTTGTCAACATTTCTTACTTAATAATTTGCTTATTTGTTTGTTTGGCGCCGACTCAAACCTTAGAAAAAAAGATTATTTTATTTTTGGCTTTTTAGTGCCTTTCCTTTTTCGTCGGTTCAATTTTTTGTTAAAAAGTGGTTTATTTTAAATTTTTTTGTGGCTCATAAAATTATTCGTTCTTTATAATTAATTATAATACATAGTAGGCATATTTATATAAAACATGGGTAAGGCTACAAAAAATGCTTGTGGTTGCAACTTTTTAATGTACGAAGGGTTATGTTATGGTGACAGAGCGCAGAATGTTGCCGTTAATTTTATGCTGGGCTGTGACGGTACACAAATTGCAAGGAACGACGCTAGATAAAGCTGTGATTGACCTCGGAAAGAAAGTATTTGCCAAAGGGCAGGCATATGCAGCACTCAGTAGAGTAAAAAAAAACACATGAAGGCATTGCTTTGTCTGATCTAGAGCCAAACAAAGTATTACAAAACCCACACAATAAACGAGCTGTAGCAGAAATGCAGAGACTAAGAAGTTTGCTCACATTATAATTACTTAGCAATAGGACTATAATACATAATAGTATTAACGACAAATAAAAATAATAAAAAAACTTCCCTCGGTGGAAGTTATATGCCATAAATCATAAGACGCCTTAGCCATAGCGCGTCGCGTCGTCCGTCGTCGTCGTCCGGTTAGGAAGAGTTAGCAGTGACAATTTGACACCTGCATATTTGGACGCCTGCATATTTAGACTAGTGAACATGTGAACCAAGCCTTGGGCATCTGCCAGTGAATGAATAAGCCCATACACCAAATAGCTGCTGTAAACCGTTGAGGAGTTCCCTCGACTATCTTTCGTCGTCACCATCATATCAACCTTGCGTCTCCGTCATACTAAAGAATCTTAAGGACTACATATGTGTGCCAAATTTCAAAAGAATCGGTTCACAATTTAAAAATCTGTAGACGAATGATTATTCATCCCCTATTTTTCTACCCTCAGGGGTGATATTTTTGTATTCCAACTTCAAAAGGACCCAAGTTGAGGTATACCCTTCCAAACAAAAAAAAAATTATCGAAATCGGACTACTCTGTAAAAAGTTATGCGTGGTCATACATAAAACATAAAAAAAAAAATATATACGTGTTGACTTGAGAACCTCCTCCGTTTTTCGTCGGTTAAAAAACGAATAAGGCTCACGATTTCTTGCGACTGTTTGGAAATTTTTGAGGCCGATCCACAAGATTTTTTGGCTAGATTTGTGACAATGGATGAAACTTGGGTACACACCACTACACCCCAGAGTAAAAACAGCAATGGATTGCTGCTTGGAAGCAGTGGAAAAAACCTGATGAACTGACTCCAAAAAAAGCCAAAACAATTTGTCAGCAGGCAAGGTGATGGCGTCAGTTTTTTGGGGTGCTAAGGGTGTTATCATGGTGGACTACCTTGCAAATTGAAACAAGCTTGCAAGGTGAAACTATAAACTCGGCTTATTACTGCACCCTTTTACGTCATTTGCATGTAACAATCAAAGAGGCCAGGCTCACTGAGCAAAAAGTGTTGTTCCATCAGGATAATGCACGCGTTCATACGTCTGTTGAATCTATGGCTCAAAGTCGTGATTGTGGCTTTGAATTACTGGCCCATCTCGCCTATTCCCTTGATTTGGCATTTTCAGACTTTAATTTATTCCCAAACCTAAAAAAACACCTTGGAGGTCAACAATTTTCATCATATGGGGAGGTCGAAGTTGCGGTGGGTGACTTTTTTTATGACCGGCATACAGGCGTTGGAAACCAGATGGAAGAAGATTGAGCTAAGTGGAGATTACGTGGAAAAATAAAATTACTTTTGTTTATATTTTATTATATTAGAAACAGAAAAATGTTATCTCCCCTTGCGGTGAAAACAATTTTTCTGTTTCTAATATTTAAAGTTCACTAGTACGGCGTATAGTACTATAAAAATAATAAAATATTTTATTATATTTTGTTGCTGAGGCCGCGAACTTTTCAATCCACCCTCGTAGATAGAGACGTATATGTGATATGTGTTTTAGTATTGAAACCCACAATTGACCAGCGCGTTATTGTTTAGCGTGGAGCGGTCGTCGGACCAGGTGGTGCGGCCGGTGAACCGCGACGCGCTGGACAAGTGGGTCGGGCAGATACCGGGCGACGTGCGCGCCGACATGGCGGACCTGGCGCCCATGCTGTCCGTGCTCGGGTACGACCCGTGGGCCAACCCGCCGCGCTACGAGCTGCTGGCGCCGCACCGGGCCGCGCCCCCCGCGCCCGCCGCCCCCGCCGACCCCGCCGCGCCCGTCGCCCCTCGCCGCGCCTCAGCCGCCCCAGCCGACCAGCCGCACCCGCCGCCCTAGCCGCCCTAGCCGCCCTAGCCGCCCTAGCCGCCCTAGCCGCGCGACGCACGCCTCTCATGTCTCCCTCCGTGCTGTTGCTGTTGTGAAACATGTCTTAACAACCGTACTACTGATACTCTCCTGATAAACATCGATCACCCCTGATCATTAAATATACCTACATAATATGTACAATTTACAAAACGAGGATTGATGAAAATAATAAATACTATTAATTGATTAAAATTATTCAGTGATTGCATCAATTCGATAATATCGTAGATGTATCGATACTCCATAAGTGCCAAGTTACACTACTAGACAAAATGAATAGGTATTGATTGACACTTGACGGTTCAGTATCGTGTAATTTTTCTTTTATTTGTGAAGATAGTATCGTTAGTACGGATAGTTTTCATGGCCATACTAATATGACTACGCGAATAGATCGAAACCCCAATATGTAATATTATTTCCCTACAGGCCTCTCTATTGTCCGTAGGACTAAGGAGCGGGTCCTGCAAGTCGAGCTGTTAAAAGAAATTTAAATTGAACTATGAGAATGAGCGACGAAACATATGAAAGTGTGTTCCCATTGTATGTTTCGTAATCGACTGTGGTCGAGCGGTCGAGCTGTAACATTTAACGTAAAATACTCTGAAACGACGTAATCGACAAAACTCAGGACTGCGTGGTGCGATCGTGTATTAAACGACCCTTAATAATACATTCCCCAGCGAGTTGTTGCTCATGGCCTGCGTCGTGGTAACAACACAACATCACTATCGTGATGACCGCTAATATGAAACGGACGTTTAATTTTAGAACTATAATATTTCGTTTTGCATTTAAATGATGCCATCGTTATTATTACCACCTTATTTATTATCAAAATGCCCATAAAAGGTTGTATTGTTAACCACACATGTGGCAGGCTCTTCAGGTGCATATAAGGTTGTTGTGCTATCTCTGAATATTGCGCATCGTCGCAGCAGTGTTAGTGCCGTCTAGTGCGATTTATTCTCATGTGGCACCACAAGGATTGGCACCGGTGGCAAATGGGAATAAACGCGACAAAGGTGTTGTCGGCGGCGAGCGCGTCCGTCCCAGCGGCGGCTGCCTCGGCGCGGGGAGGCGGGAGGCGGGAGGCGGGGAGGCGGGTGAGAGTATGCGCCGTTCCATATCTTAGCTTTGAATATGTTCCGAGATGTTTGTGTGATGTGAGATTGGATTTATGCGTTCATGTCTGGATAGTTGAATCTCGATTTCGAAATAAAGTCTTTTTAATAAAATTATGTAATATACGCTCAAAGCTTGGTAACATAAATCACTATGGTATTCAATAGAGCGTCATTAAGTAATATCATGATTATTTTGTTTTGAGTCAAGTAAAGAATTTAATGTTTTACAAGTACTTACTCAAGGTGCTAGCTGAGGAATGCCGTTAAACTATAAATCTATTTGGAAAGCGAACGTATTTAGTCATGCTATGAAGGTGTTATCTATCTTTTACAACTGATTATAAAAACACCTTATCGCTAATTTAATGGCGTTCAGCTCATAACATTTAATAAAAGACCTATACAAATTACTCAAAGTTATTCCATCCAATTGTAAAATACGTTGGAGGGATTCTATCACACTTGTATATATACATACCTATCTGTAGGATCAGCTTTCCTTTCTATCTCTGCAGGATTTAGTATTTTTTCGTCTTATTATAATTATGTTCATTTAAAATATAACATTTTTCATTTCTGTGTATCCTTGTTTGAATACGATATTTATTCTTCAAAAGAACGCCTATCTAGACCTTTCTTACGTAAATTAATTGAAAGTAGCAAGACTATACGTAGGTGTCAGAATTGTTATACTACTTATATTATTTTCTTGATGGATACATTTTATGTAACCTACTTAAGGATGATCTGCAGGTTGATAATCGTGATGTTTCTTCAAAAGTGTTTTTGAACCAATTTTTTACATCTACCTAGAGTAATGGAAAATTTCTTGTCATTTATATAATTTGTTATTGTTAAAACTATTACAGAATTCCAATAAATGAAATAATTTAGATAGACAATTTGTACATAGATAGTATTAAAGATTATCTGTGCAATGTATCGTTATTTCATTGTGTAAATAAAATTTTAAATGACTTACAATTAGTGGTTTTATTGTTGCCGTATTGAGTACGCGGAATGCAGGGCCCCCAAGGAAGAAACAAGTCAACTTGTTTGACTAGGAAATTTGATCTCTCACAATTTGTTTTTCTCGAAGGGGAAGTGCCTACTGCACCGTCACTCTGTGTGGGGAATAGAGAGTGGTGTGTGTCGGGCTCGCACCGACTAAAACCCCCTCGGTGGCCTCGGCCTGCTGTGCGCCGCCGCCTACCGCCACTGCGGACACCTGAGACTCACTCCAGCTTTCCCTCTAAGAGCCAGATGGAGTCCCAAAACCCACCGGCCGGCAAACGCAATATCGCAACCTCCGTTCTACCACGGCCCCACCACGCAACGATTCGCGCAACGCGGAAGCGCGCCACTGCCGGGTCGCGCAGGACAGGGAGGCCGGTGACGAATCACTGAGGCCTCATCTTCACCTCTGGTAAATTTTTCGACCGACACTACGCTTCACCGAACATCGTTTTGTCGAATTATAGAACTTTGTGTGATTTGGTGAAACGATGTTCAGTGAAGGGTAGCTTGTACAGAGAGCCACCTGCTCGTCGTGGACCAGCTCGGGATCAACCTTTCACCCTGTGCGTTATCTGACGCTGGGTGACAAGTGACAAGGCCAGCGCCATGCACCGGACCACAGGGCTTCTCCATCATGTGTGCCTCTCTAAAAAGTATTTTTATTCACACTTTCTCTTTCGAAGGGGCATTTCCCAATTACTATTTTTTTCTCTTCTCTATCTATTTCTTTTATCTTCTCTAACTAAAAATACACATGATTACTCACAATCGGATTAACCAAAATATTTATTACACCATTATGAATATCCTATACTTATAGTATACAGCTGAAGTGTTTGTTTGTTTAAATGCGTTAATCTCAGAAATTACTGCTACGAATTGAAACATTATCTTTGTGTTGGACAGGAGCGTGCGAAGTCCGCTAGTCTATATCTATACTTATATAATATAATAATAATATATATTATATAATAATATTATAAAGAGGAAAGATTTGTTTGTTTGTTTGTAATGAGTAGGCTCCGAAACTACTGGACCGATTTCAAAAATTCTTTCACCGTTGAAAAGCTACACTATCTTCGGGTGACATAGGCTATGTTATATTTTCAAAAACATTTGGGATCCTTTCTAAAACTCTAATAATGTAACCCAACGTGACCTAAACAAGTTCGGCAGCCGGGGTGGGTCGCTAGTCCCTTATAAAGCTATAAGCTTCTTGACTTTTGTACAAGAATGAGTTTGATTACAGGCTGGAGACTAGTATATTTTTTTAATTGTAAGTGTTGTGGCATTTTCGTAGCTATATGCAAACAGACTTTTCCCTGACCTAATATTTATCTACTTGTTAAATAACGAACTTTAATTAAACAATAGGTGTGACGTATTGATTCGTCAACGCAATGTGAAGAAAATTACGAGGTAGGTAGGTACTTCACGGCGGCTGCGAAATGAAATCCAATCAAACGTGTTAATGTTTTTAGTACCTTTTCACTACGTACCTAAGTGTCGAGTACCTATACCTACTCCAATGAGAAGCAAAATTGACAAAGCTAAAAATGTCGTGAAAGTAGGTATGTACGTTATTAATAAATTATGAAGTTTCTTTTGGCGCATTAGCCAACAATATCTACAAAAATATTTAGTTGCTATTTTCCTATCAGGTAACAGTGTTAACTGTGTAAAAACAAATGTACATACTTCCAGGGTCGCGTCGTCGGTTCACGCCGGCGGCTTTCCCACAGTTCCTTTATTCAGTAAACGCGATGAGGAACCGGGCGGATTAGTGGGTGGTGTGTGCCCTCTTTGGGCCTGAGGAGTCCTACACACGCCGTCCCCTTTCCTCAGGATGCGGTAGGTACGGTGCGTCAAAGAATTTCGTCCTGACAAAAAAACACAAAATAATAATAGATATGTGTGTCATTTGGCTTTGAGTGTGTCTTGGACGTGCCACCGATGATTCTGACTACTACCTATATCAAGTACAGATAATTAAGCTGATTTTAAAGCAAATCTTGATGTGTAATATTAAAAAAAAGACTAAACAAACGCTAACTCATATGATATGTATGTTATTTGGAAATAATTAATAAATAATATTAAATTATTTACCTATAACCATTATGCAACTCTTCATGACCTAAAGTTGACTGTGAGTATATTATTGTAGCATAGAGCCCACCTGTTGTGCTTTACAAAATTTAGAAATATGTAATCAGTAGGTAAAAGATAAAGTAGCATTTAATTTAGTAGGTACCTACACAATGGGAATTACCTCATTCCTCGTCATCCTTACTAAAATATTAAAACTGCCAAAGAAACTCTGTCTATTTATCTGTCGTGCTATTATCAGCAGGCAGCAGTTGAACCGATTGAAATCAAAATTGGTACATAGTTGGCTAAGAGCCTGAGAAAAGACAAAGGCTAATTTTGAATGCGTAAAGAAATAGGCTACTTTTTAATGGGCTGTGTAGGGTTGAAAGGGGGATGTAAGATCTCCCTCCGGTGGGCAGTGGAGCCGCATAACAGATCCGCTGCTGGGACTGGAGAGGCCAGGCATGGGGTAAGCCTGGCGTCCGTTACCTCGATTCCCAGGGGGTGGGGCGCGTCAGGTGGCCTGGCACGCTCCGGGCGCGCGCGTTTTTGCGATACGAGTAGAGCGGTTTAGCGGCAGGCGCGGCAGGGGAGCCTGTGTAGACTCCGCAAGCGATCCCGACTCCCCACAACTGTGCAGAGTTGGTCACCGAGGGAGTTCTATTTGGTGCGAACCCGCCCCACCATACTCTGTTCCCCGCAGCATTGAATATAAAAAAGGGTCCCTTTTGAGGCAGAGATTGACGGTGCGGTAGGCATTTCACCTCGAGAAAAAAGAGAGGGGATGAAAGGTTGTAGGTTGTATATTAATAGGGTGCTGTCATTTTTTAATTTGAAGCCTGCACCATTTTTTGTAGAATTTTGTTTAGATATAGGTATTAGAATAAATAGGATATTCAAAAGTTATTAAATAGTACCTACTTAAAATAAAAAAGGGGAATACGTATTTTTTACAGTAAGAATGATGAAGGATAAATAGGAACGATTCTTTGGCTTTTGATTACCTACTTATAAAAAAAAATCTTTATTGTCTTCAACAGAACATAAGCACTTAGAATACATATAAGTTCCAGTGTCTCCTTTTAGGCTTTAATTGCCTGTGCCAGGGGACACTGCTCTTCCATTAGAAAGCTTTATATTTGCTTTTTGCTAGACAAGTAGGTTTACATTATAAATATATATTTTTATTTTAATACATAGTTACCTTAATTAGTAGATAGACCTAATGTGAAGGCATATGTTTGTGACAAGCATGGACTTAGTATAATAATTAGTTTATTATATTAAGTCCATGGTGATAAGATACAAAATATTAGAACTATTATATGGTTTGGTTTGAGTACAAAGTTCTACAAAACTACCTAAAGTCGCTCATCCACGTGTATGAAGTCGCGGGCACGGCTTTCATTTATTGCGCCATCTAGCAGCATGAGTGTAAAATAATGACATAATACGGCATGCGTTTTCTCAATTATGAACAACTATCAAAGCGATAGATGGCGCTAGCAGCGGATAGATGTGTTAATTTTATGGGAAACTAGATGGCGCCAGAGGGATTAAAGCTACTATGTGGTTTTCTGTCTGTTACTAACATGATCGGCCATCATTGAATTTACTATCATAGCCATATTTCACTTAATTGAAGCTAAAACAAATTAAAAATACGTAGGTAGAGCAAAAACTGGATTGGTGATTACAAAGCATAAAATTATTATTAGAAGATTTAAGAAATTAAACCTTAAATTTCGAATTTGCTTCTTACTAGACCTAACAGATAAATCATTTGTTGTGGTCACATTATACCCGCCCATTAGGTTCATCTAAAAATAAATGCGTCAAACAATCACACCAATCAACTGGTTTCAAACTTGAATTTTCCCTTCTGCTAGTACCTACCAGACGAAGGATAGGTACTCATAGCACCTAGACCTCAGATCATAGAAAGAAATAAATATGAAACGGGCGCACGGTCCGTGTCGACGCGAAATGCCCAAAACCAAATAACACCGCGCGCCGCTTAGTCAGTCGTGATTCTACCGTGGTGGTGTAATAATATCAAAATACCGACTTGTAGCGTTGTTACGTGTAAAAATAGGAGTCAAACCAAAACTACAAGAACGATGGGATCACATACCACATGAAAGTATTGTTTATTTACTTATAACTCAGTAAAAACAAATATTTTAACTAATAAACGCACTGCCATGTGGACGAACTATGGTATCGAACGAAAATCTGTATTTTAGCTGTGAGAGTTGTACATTAACTGTTCGGAGCGACCAGCAAACTTTACTGCACTAAACCACGGAGCAATGTATCAACAACCGCTGTGGGTATAGTCTGTTACGCTTTCCTGCTTAAACCTCTCAACCGATTTTGATGAAATTTGGTATAGGTATACGTTGAATCTAAAGAACGGACATAGGCTACTTTTTATTAGAAATTAAGGGAGGGAGGGGGGTAATACCACCTTTGACAGTTTATATGGAAAAATGTTTATTTTTAAAGTTAGAGATATGAAATTTGGCACAAATATAGCTCGAAACTTGGATTAAAATATAGACCACTTTTTGTTTTTTAATAAATATTAGGGGAGAAAGGGGTTAAACCGACCATGAAAGGATGTAGTCCACGCGAACGAAGTCGCGGGCACAGCTAGTGTAAAATAAATTGCTTCTGTTTAAGTGTGTGTGAAGCGCATCAATGCCAATACCAGGTCTTGTTTGTATGTTGTCATTGACTCGGTGGCCTTTGTTTCTACGTTTCTCAGTGTGTGCGTGTTGGCGGTGGTAGGAGAAAACTGGAGACATAGCATTTGAAGCAGTATGGCACTTCTCCCTTGTTTAATGTTCTGTGACCTAGACGCAAGCGATTAGCTTAGATAAGTGACCTGACCGACAATCGAACACGATACTTTTTTCGGCCTTCTTTTAGTTTGGCCTTCTTGCCTACCTTAGAGCCAGTGCACTACAGAGGTAGTTAAATATATTAAGCACCGATTACTAATGTAATGGTTGGCCCTTCCGAAGGAATCGTCGGACATGAAATTATTATTCAGAAAGTGGTAATAAGGTTCTAGCTTAAGGGCAACAAGTACAGCATAATATATATTCTGTTACTGGACTTGTCACCCTTTCCTTTAAGGCTTGACCCCTGCTATCTACTAATGTAGTACTCTGGAAACCTTACTTACAAGCTGGAACACAACAACACAGAAGTGACTGTTATTTGGCTGCGGTATTCTGTAAAGTGGAGGTATTTCACCAGTCGGGCTGCTCCAGTTCGTGCGGTAAATCACTATGCCCTACCTACCTATCTTAAAACATACGTTAACAAGTGCGATGTGATGCACTGTAAAACTTAGATGTAGTTTGTTAAGCCAAACGATCAAATTAAAAAATATCTAATATGATGTACATTATCATGCAAATTTCACCGACAATTGGTTCGAACCAGATCTAGTAAGTAGTTTATTTTAATACGTCATAAATCATAAATCGCAATTTACATTTAATGCAATCAACTCCAATATGAATCACGTTACTTGCTGCTACGAAACCCTTCATGGGCGAGTCCGACTCGCACTTGGCCGGGTTTTGTATGTGTTCTTCTAGTTGTGAGCTTGATAAAGCTACAGCGTGCGAGTACCGGGCGCCTGTTGTTGTCGGAGCTTTCCTCCCGCTCGCATGTACGGCGGCTACGAGCGTCAGCTGAGCGCGCCGGCCGCCAGTCTCGCGCCGCCACTCGGAGTGAGAGCACGCCTCGCCTGTTCGCTAAACTCTCACGCACGTGTTCGACTTCGCTCGACCGATGAATATGTTTACTACCAGTGCTCGTGCAAGTGTGGATATAATTGTGATTCCAGTGGTCACGAACGAATAAATAAACAAAACATTCGAAAGCACATATAATCGTAGTGTAGTGATTGAGATGTGCACGTGGACCCGAGACCGGTGAGCGGCAGACGCACGACGAGATGATCGCGACGTGTCTCGTCGTGTGGAGCGTGTGGTGGGCGGCGGCGGGAGGCGCGCGGCCCGCGGCGCCGGTCGTGCCGCGCTGCTGCCTCGCAGACCACGGGCTGGCGCCCTCCGCGCTCAGCGACGAGCTGCTGCGGCGCGCCGACGTCGTCGCCGCCTGCCGCCCGGTCGCCGAGCCCACCCGCTGGGAACCACTCGTCTACGCTCCGCTGCGGAGCACGTTCCTCCCGCCCGGGCAGCTGCCGATGCATTGGAAAGTCGTAGACGCCACTGTGCCCGCTTGCGACGATCTGAGAGCGATACCTCAGCTCTCCGCCCACTACGCGCTGCTCGCGAACAACGGTTCCCTGCTGCTGCGAACGTCAGGAACGGTCTTGCCTCCGACCCGGTACTGCTCGGATTTCGGAGTAGCTCTCGTATGCGCGGAGGACGTGCCATGGCCGCCATCCAAGTGCTGCCCCGAGAAGCGCACGTTCGACGGGCACAAGTGTGTGGACGACGAGGTACGCGCGGCTAGCGCGCTGGAAGAGCTGCGCTCGCTGGCGAACGGCAGCGCCGTGGGCAGCGGCTGGCCGGCGTGCGCCGAGGGCTCGCGGTACGCGGTGGCGGGCGCGCTGCTTGGAGCGCGGCTGGGCGCGGAGGGCTCGCTTGAACTTGCCGGAGGGTCGCAGCTGAAGGCGGGCGCCTGGTGCGCGGAGGCGGTGGCGGAGGAGGACGGCGTGCGCGTGCTGGCATGCGAGGGCGCGGCGCGAGCGGCTCGGCCGACGCAGGCGGCCCGGCACATGCTGTACGGAGCCGGGCTGGCGGTGGGCGCGGCGTTCCTGGCGGCCACCCTGGCGGCAGGCTTCGCGCTGCCGGCGGCGCACCACGCGCTGCACTGGCGCTGCCAGACGCACTACGTGGCGGCGCTGATGCTGGGCGACGTGCTGCTGGCCGCCACGCAGCTGGCCAGTGACCGCGTGCCGCCGACGCTGTGCCGAGCGCTAGGTGAGCTTCGCCCTGCTACTGCTGCGAGTATCAATGCGTGTTCCTGTGGCCTGAGTTGACCTCTCTCGTTTGTTCCATGTACCGCAGCCGTCTGCATGCATTTCCTGTTTCTCTCCGCATTCTTCTGGCTCAATACGATGTGTTTCAACATCTGGTGGACATTCCGGTGAGTTTTAAATCCATTCATGTAGTTAGTTATGTCAAAAGCTAAAGTGTGACGAATAAAGCCGAAGATCAAATTTTAAGAGTTAGACATGACAAAAAACATTTTGTTCAAGAAAAGTTACAGCATAAACAAACTAGGTATTATTCCTAATACTTCCGATAAAATTTTCTGTGCCCACCCTACGATAATATTTATCCTGTATTCCGTTTTAATTAGTATTAACAACGTCAATATGTTCTCATTGTGCCGCGCTCAGATACGAGCCCTTGTTGTGGTCTTTGTTTATCGTCTCGTCTCGATTAACGTCGATATTTGCATAATACCTACCTTACTTACTTACGCTGCTCACCGAATATGCTTACCTACGTGTTCGCTACAATATGCCTTCAATACATTCCGGATAAGAAACTCCCAAAGCTCCAGAGTTATCTACATAACATAACCTCACATTTTTGTTATCCCATGTTACGTATACGCACATCATGTTCGTAAATAGAAATTGGTTAATTGTATATGTAGCTAAAAAAACGTACGTAAATCTACATACAGGAAAAGATTTAAACAACGAGTAAGTACGAAGATATGCACTCCATGATTTTTTGTTACAATAATGGCTCAATCCACTCTCCCATTCAAACGTGTTATAATAATAATGAATATTAGTAAACCCTGCTGGTGTTTATTCATATTTATGAGAAATTATCGTTAAAGTAAACTATCAATCGTGTTCTGTGCAGCGGATCTAGGGCTAAATAACGAGACAAGGATTAGCATAGATATTGGCGGGTATCGGGAAATCATAAACTGCGCTCTTTATTGGTCTCCTGCGGAGGCGGCCAGAAGTTCGCGTCGTAAAGTAGCTAATGCCGACCGGCGACGCTCCGGAGGTGGCGCGGGCACGCGGCCCTGCCGTTGCTCATTTATTTTCTTTTCTTCTGGAATTTAATCTTCATTTTAATATTTTTATCACTAAATTATTTAATTCTGCAAAGCAATTAATTTATTGTTGAATAGTAAAAACACCTTTATATTTAAAACAATGTAATTGTTAGAAGCAGTGGCGTAGTTTACTTATTTCATCCCAATGTACCTATACTAGGGGCGCCAAAAGGGTACTCGATCCAATAGGAAGGACTACTAAATAGGGGAGGGAATGCACTAATATTGTAACTCTCGTTCTACCTGGCCATCAAACAGTTCTGCGCGTAATACCTACAATGTCATGGGACTAGCCAGATCTTTTCATCATTTATTTTTTCAAAAGTCCAATATCCTTAGGGAAGTTTGGACTGATCCGGGGAGGAAGATATGTTGCCATTTGTTGTGAAAATATTATACATCTTAGGGGAGAGTTTAACATAGAATATGAAGTCATAATTTCAAAGATCTTATGACAATCGTTAAATGACGAATGAATCTGACAGAATTTGTTTTGCAACAAGTTTCTTTAAATAGTAATTCACTCTGTATCATGACTGTATTCCGGTTGGGTTAGTTCATTACGGACCCCGGGACTTGCTAGGACATTTTTAAGATTATTTTAAAATTATTTTTGAGTTAAACTGAAAATTCTTGTTCATGATGACGCCGGAATTATAAGAATAAAATCGACCTTGCTTAAATTATTGTAAGATGTCTAAAATATATAAATTACTTTTTTACTACGGCTTCGATTAAGTTTATTCCGATTGCAGACCGAATTTCCTTTGGAGCCGAGCTTATTCAACAGACTACAGAATAAGATAGGTATAGGGTTTTTAGTGGATCGGCATTTATGATGATGTTGCCATATCGGATGGGCATAATTAAACTAAACTTAAGCGATTACCACGATTGGAAAACTGTCATAGTTTTCCAACAACACAACAAGCAGCTTGTTGTGTTGTTACTGAGTACTGTTATGTGAGTGTGGGCGTGTGCGTGTGCGCAGCGACTTCCGCCCGACGAGCCTGGAGCGCGGGCAGGAGGCGTGGCGGCTGCGCGTGTACATGCTGTACGCGTGGGGCGGGCCGCTGGTGGTGGCGGGCGCGGCGGCACTGCTGGACCACCTGCCGCCCGCCGCCGGCGCCGCGCCCTTCCTGCGCCCGCGCTTCGCCGTGCAGCGCTGCTGGTTCTACGGGGACATGGAGATCTTCGTCTACTTCTTCGGCCCCGTCGGCGTCCTGCTGCTCGTCAACCTGGCGCTCTTCATCTCCACCACGCGCCAACTCACCTGCGGCCTCTGGCGCCGCGACGAAGTCAAGTCTACATCAGAGAGGTTTGTTTTAAATTTCACAGACCGGCTCGCTCTTACCACGGCAGACATAGTATTGGGTGACTTTTTTGTATACCTGATTTTTATAATTGCAACTGAAACTAAGAATTCCATTGTTAGTAAAATATCATCGTTCTTTCGTATCCACAATTTACAAACATTACATTATACTATACTAAAAATGGTAAAGGCCTAAGAAATTTTCTGCAAATGTTACTTTTAGTTTTAGTTTGAATATACTCATAGGGATATAATTGAGAGGCTTTGGACAATATTTAAAAAAAAATCTATTAGGTTTAAGTAGTGGTGCCGTGTATTTATTGTCGATGTATATTGAAGTTATCTGTTGTTGTGTGTTAGGGCGGCGTTAGGGCGCGTGTGCGCCAAGCTAGTGGTGGTGATGGGCGTGACGTGGGGCGCGGACGTGTTGTCGTGGGCGTGCGGCGGGCCCGACTACGTGTGGTACGCGACGGACCTGCTGAACGCGCTGCAGGGCGTGTTCATCTTCCTGGTGGTGGGGTGCCAGCCGCACGCGTGGGCCGCGCTGCGCCGCTGCGGCGCCGCGTCGTGCTGCCGGCGCTGGTGCGGCCGCGGCGCCGCCCCCCCGCAGGCGCGCGCCACGCACTCCTCCACGCACCTGCCCTCCTGCGGCGAGTCGCTCACGCACACCACGGCCGCCCCCGCGCCCCCCGCGCCCCCCGCGCCCGCCGCGCCTGCCGACCACGCGCCGCCCGCCAAGATACCCATGGAGACCGTCTGCTGAGCGCCATGCGCCCATGCTCAGTGCCCCAAGTGACAAGTGTGCGAACTGACAGTAACACTAATCAAGTGCTCTAGTGAGACATGCAAATTTACACGTTTGCGTTAACGTACTTTTGTGGGATAACCGCGTTTTGATAACATTCATTTATGCAGTGATTTTGCGATATTCGCAACATTGATTAGTCGGTAGACTATTTTAACTTTTTATGTAGACGATAAGATCTACACTTTTTTATTTATGTTTTTCGATGAATGGTTTTAATTACATATCTTCTGGTTCCGGTGAGATTATAATATTTTTGAATTGACTTTAACAGATTGAGGTGCAAAAGTTTCATTAACGCAAACGTTTGAAACGCATTATGATTAAATATCAGCGACGCAAGTGACGGACGCTTCGACGTATTTATTGTTCAGTATTATTTTTGTATTTCCGACGAGCGCGAGTGGACGCGTGAAGCCGCAGAGGCTCGCAGCACTGTTTAAACATTACTAGAGTCCGAAAGCTGGCGAAGGAACGGTTGAAGCGGCGATGGACGCGCCCACAGTAGTGTGACTTGTTCGGATCGGATCCTCGGTTACCGGCAGTTTCGGCAGCTACGTCTTAGCTTTCGGACCGTAGTATTATTATAAATGGTGCTCATAGTATAGTCACGTTGTACCTTTGAGTCGCGCGCTGTATCTGTATGTATCGTGTGGACTGTAGATATTGTACGTATCTAAATTGTACCCGACGAGAGTCGGGGTCGCTCTTGCCCCGTTCGATTGGCTGTTAAACAGAAATATATTATAAAATTTATCTCTGTTGTCAATTGTTTGATTTTTATTTCATGACCCAATAAACCTTCATAAATTCTGAACAAGAAAAATATTAAATACGAAGTTCTAAGGTCGTAAGGAGTATGTTAAAGTATGTAATTCTATCAAAACATTTCATTCCAATAATCCTTTTAGATTTTTTTGAAACATTGCATTCGTTGATTAATTTGTGTATTAACTTTTTTTAACTAACGAATTTGTTAACTTTAACATGCGTATTATTGAACATAATTTGTTGCAAAAAATCCACAAATGCTATACCTAGTTGACGTGCCAGTTTCACATTTTTTTTTAATGATCTTCGCACTGGAGGAGTCCTTTAATTTATGAAATAGACGACACTTATTACCTTTAATAGGATAAAACAAAATAACTCAATAAAGAATAGCAGCAAAAGTAAATACCACATATTGTGTTGCATGATTAAACATAGTCGTCAGCAGGAGCGCGGCGCGTTTAAATCTTTTGTAGGCGGCGAGCGCGCGGCAGGTGCGCGCCGCTCTCTGCACTGCTATGTGCTGCTACAGCCCGACCACGTCACGGTGAACACTGGCTGATCTATATTAGTTCTTGTGCCCATGACATAACGACGGTACAAAGTTGAACGCGTATAGCCTACCTTGGCTTTGGTCGCACACAGGCATGCGGGCTCGCGAATTATTGCGACCATACGCATATCTTTGACTATCACGTTTAACCGCATCGATTTTTTTCATTTCATTGTTAGTAGTGCTCGTGCAGTCTTAGCCCTGTAATTACGACACATAACGATTTGTTGCTATCAGTCATTTCTGGGATCATTTATCTGTCTTATTTTAGAAAAGTCGTGACAGTTTAGTAATTAGATTTGTTCTAACTCATTCCTTGGCATTGATGAAGTAATCTGGCTACAGCATTACTGTTAATTTATTTCACTAGCAATAAATGTTATACCAGGTTCTCACACTTACAGAACACGATGAGTATCCACACAGGGAACACACATAGATTCTGATTATTGATGGACACCGATTTGATACATAGGTATGTAATTAGGAGCGGACATTACAAATTGTATTATTTAACCAAATCGAAAGCCATTAGTTGCCCCTGGTTCATTTCTTGAGAGTGACCAAACAAATGGTAAGAGACAATAGGTTGTGGAAAGTAAACTAAGTCTGAAATAATGGACATTGCGCAAGCGGGCGCACGCCAGGCGCGTCGGCGCGGCACGTGACCGCGGCGGGGGCGAGACGTGACGGCACCTTACTTTTTGCTATCTGATTGAGGTGATAGCTGTTATGTATTATCGTTGATTCATCGCGATATGATAGCGCGTTTTAAAATTCCGAGCTTTTAAAACAGACTTCAACATCTAGGTATATTAACATAATTAGATGTCCTCGGCGCGGCGGCTCAGTCGTGAAGGTGGGCCCAAATCGCGAACGGTTCCGGGTTCGATTCTCGATCAAGTTAATATTGGAAACAAACTTTTACGAATATTTTTTATGTTTTTTTGTCCACCATGCCACACTATCTTTCCATCTTCTTTCTGTCTTTTATTATATTTGAATTTTTCTGAATGGGCTTGAGCCTGGGTTTTAAATACTCATAATAGGTACCTACTAAGTAGAACATCTGTTTATCTGACCAGAGAATGGGTGTGATTATTTGGCGTATGTATTTATTTATTAAAAGAAAATTTACTATCATCGGTATGGTGAACAGCACATCCAGGTGAGTCATAACCAAAATTCTAGGCATATTAAAATGCTGACCTAGGTAAACGATATTACAAGTGCATATATGCAAAGTTCAAAGCCAGGCAAAAAGCGGCGAGTCGTGAATCAATTTGCATAAATAACTCTGGTATCGGCGTCGAGTCACTATCAGTGCCACCGGCGCATCTGGAGTGCGTCGTAAATAATGCAGACGATGCATCTTGGTGGCGACAGCGCCGGGCGTGCGTGGGGTCGGGGGCTATCGGCCCACAGTAGACAGCGGCGGTACTAGGAGGCGGCTGATGGACACCGCTCAGTACAATCGTCGGTAACACCGCATAACTCCGCTTATCTCTGGCGCGCGCTGCGCTGACGCACAGATCGCCTTTCACATTTTTGGGATGACTTACATTGCGTATGCATTACACGTTTCTAATCTTAATGCATCTGATTTGAAGATATTTGGAGGAGCAATTCAACTATATCAGAGGTTCCCAAACCTTTATGCTACGCGGCGCACTTCTGGGTTTAGCATTTCAGCGCGACGCCCCCTTGCATTGAAGTTTGGGGGCCTAAAAACCCTAAAAACCATCACTATGAAGTCTAGTAGTTGTGATAGATCCCAATCTGTGTCATCTTAGAAAAATGGAGCACAATTTTGTATATATTGGGTGGAGGGGGAGGGGGCCCATTTAGGGTACGCCTGGCGGCGCCCCAGTCTTCCCTTCACGACGCACCAGGGCGTCGCGGCGCACAGTTTGGGAAACCCTGAACTATATATTAGATTTCAACTTTAGATTCAAGTTCAACTATAGATTCAAAGTGAAAGTTTGAAGTTAGTGATCAAATACCTAACGAATATGTACTGAAACAGCAATAGGTACTCGTTTCTAATTGTAGCTATCTTACGGCACTGAACATGCCGATATAACAACTATGTATATCGCATGTGTTTGTGAGTAAACAGAGTAAAACAAATAAAAGCCAGTGAGGTGAGGTCTATGAGGGGAAGCGTCGCACGCAACGCAACGGCAAGGGAAGGGAGGAGCGTTGCGCACGCGCAGCGGACGACCTTGCGCCGGACACACAAACAGCGAGCGGCGAGTGCGTCGACCCCGTGGACAGGGCCCGGCCCCACGCCGCAAGCCTGGCTAAAACTATGTTTGAAGAAATTATTTAACAGGTATGCAAAGCAAACACAATTTAAACATACCTAATTTAGCGATAAAAGGCCCTCATTTGATCAAACTTGCTTTAATACAGTACAAACACTTGATTCTAGCAACAGCAGTGCTACATCAGTTTCAACACTTTCCATAAGATATTGAAACAGTTTTGTTAAAGTGTTACAGACTGTTGGAGGGCACACTAACAACAAAAACTAAAATATTGAACATGATAATAGGTAGGTACATTATATCGGAAAATAACGCATGGAACTTCTTATTTTATTTATTTATATAAGATTTACCAACGTTTAATAACAATATTACTTACAAACTATACATACAATAATACAAGTAGTTATGTTACCAACAATTACAGGTAAATACAACTTTTTAAGTTTTCGAGTAGGCAGTTATTAATTAATTAATTAAGATAATATAAGACTAAATGAATATATATCTTTCTGCAGTATCTGTTATTTGTTTCCGACTTTACTGGTGAACTGCAGAAGACGACATTAAAAATAAATATGATCATATGAAAACACAGTTACAAGAGAGCGGATTAACCTACTAATAATAATAAACACTGATGTGAAAGCTTCTGAAGAGGTTTGCTATACAATCACGTAAGCATAGAGTAAACTTATATGGAACTTTAAATAATAACGTGATCTGCTGTATTACAATGTGCGTTTTGTAGCAAGATATGTAATTTTTCTAAAGACGCAACGAAAATTCTGATTAGCCTAGACGAGAAAGCAGATGTTTAAAATTACACCTTCAAATATGGAAGGAAAATAATCGTCTCATGTTGTGCTCCTACTATCACGGTCCACGTTTGGTGTAGGTACACGAAAGTGCAGACCGGCGGGCGTCGACGCGTCGCGCGGGGCCGGCCGCGCAGCTGCCTACACGTTTCACCGCGCACAATGCCTTTAGAAAGTACAAGTACGAGTGCGTGCGCCCGCGCACCGGCAAACACGACACTACTGACTCAATTCACTTTACTTAACATGCCGCTAATAGATTATGAGGAACTGAACACAGGCAGGCAACGGTGCTATTACTGAGACAAAGGCTCCCTACATTTGAAAATGCCTCGACATCTATAGGTACTTATAGCTAATTTGGGTCTTAGAGTCTATCAAAGATTGAAATGATCACGGAAATGTGTCAATATCTTCTGCAGCGATGCAATGCAGTTTGTAACCGCTTAATTAGTAGGTATCTTATCACATTAGAAAATGATAATTGTTTTAAATCAGTTATTCTTTTTTTTGTGTTGTCATCAAAAGAAAAGCTTGAAGACTTTTATACATTTTAGTAGATTTCAATGAAAGAGTAACTTAAGGTAGATGTGTAGTATAATGTCTTTCTAAGAAATGATCAAGAAAATGTTTCGCTAACGTTAGAAACTAATAAGGATTCAAGATAAAAGAAATTAGTCATAAGTAGATATCATTGCGCAAGGTTTTTTATCTTTTTCTTTCCGCGTATCCGTTATGGGTTACATCTGACAAAGCCGTATTGAAGAAGCGAATGTATTCGCTACGATAACGGGCGATAAAAGTAGGTACTACACTGGTAGGTTTATCAAGACAAACAAAGCAAGTGGTCGAGTGCAGTTTCTCACGTGACATTTGCGTGATGTTCGAGGGAGAAAGCTGGACGTGGCGGCCTGCTCACTCTCTGGCGAGAGCTTTCGTTCGCGCTCTGCGGTTGCGGTTGTATTCACTGAAGGTATAAAACGCTCTCTTCTCTAGTAAATGCGCTTGGTACGGACTATGAGTATGAAGTCGAGGAAGCGATGCTTATCAAGACACAATTTAACATCGGGCCTAACATTGCCTTGCATCAGAAGGGTATTTATTTTGATATCGTGTGCAACGATGATGTTGACGTACGGTATTATCAAAGATGAACCTGTGAATTTAAGCCTACAATTAAATGAATATACCTATTTCGCAACATATCATAAACATTGCTTATATTATGAAAACGAAAATCAACAATCACAATTTGTGGGGGATCCAATCTTTGACCCTTGGGGACACAGAAGCGAGAACCATTGCACCATCAGGGGCATCAGGCCAGTCAGTTAACCTAGATACAATTCATCCAAAATGTAAATCGGAACAAGAGTCTTGATTAGATTAGTCATAAAACAATAATTATGAGATGTTACGTCGTAATAGGATAACTACCAAAAACATTCGGAACACAGTAGAAAGGTAAACATAACCGTACATAGACTTGCATAGACTTTGGAAAGCGGGAGGGAAGACGGCGGGCAGTGAGCTAGGCCCGGCGTCCGCCCGCGGCGGCCCGGCGGCCCGGCGGCCCGGCACGTAGCCTCTGCGCGTGACCGCGGCGGCTCACGGCCGTGAAACTGCCCGCATTATCTAATACTACTCCATAATCATAGTAATGCTCCGCGAAATTCCCTCCGCCTTTGTACCGCTCATCGAAGCGAAGCAATCGTATCAAAACCAGCAATGTATTTGTTTTTTTTTCTGTTTCTGATGGACTGAATAAACAGTGAAGATATTATTCGATCGTTGGTTATCAATTTATTTCCTAGCTCACTACGCATCTGGTGCAACAAGATAGAAAAATGTACATTTCAGTCAATATCACGTAGGTAAGGATTCTGTGGTAAGTAGGCACTTATGTTAAAGGTTCCTGAAATAACGAGGGTACCTCAACACAAACCGCCAGTAATTATTGAAAAAACTAGTTTTCCATATTGACTTGACCGGAAATAGCGGGCCGCCAAACTTCGGCCCACACCCCTCCCGTCTACGGAGGTCGTCAGAATAAAACAATTATGGTTGATTTGGTTACTTCTTGACTTGATTATATCCTAAATAGTCAAAATTATAACAGAGTTTCCGGAATTGTGGCACTTCGGATTTCTTGATCAAATACTTGAATGCCTACAATTTTATATATAACTCGGTTCATACAAGGATACGATATGTAATTTAGTGTTGCAGCGAGCTGCGAGTACGCGGGCGGCGCAAAAATGGCGGTCAATTGGCAATAATTGTAAGCGCAGACGCCGCGCGCCTCGCCGCTGTGTCTGCCACAGACCACCAGGTACATAATATCCTTTACAGCCATAGGTATACTCTCTTTTATCACAGTATTACACTACCATATATTCTTAAGTACTGATTTGTTTATTACTATTAGAATATGCTGGAAAATTTATATTATAAGATCCTTTGTAACCATATTCTGCAAATAAATGGATTGATTGATTGTTCCTAGTTAGGTAATGCAATACGGTTCTGGCGACATCTTATTGAATCTGTTTTTTGGCGTGATTATAATATGGAAGGCTTTCAGCTTGCTTTTTTGCATGTTTTATTGAGTTGCGGACCTAAAAGCAGCAACACAAAAAGTACGCGAGGAAATGCCTTTGTTGAGTTGAGTTGACCTGCAGGCTGCGCAGTACGGTTGCACATATTTGTATGTGTTATCGCTAGATTATTCTAAAGTTCATAATGTATCGTAGTATGTTCAACACTTACCGGCTGCCAGCGCGGCAGCGGCGCTCGCGCAGCCACACGCCGCCCGGTGTTATGTAACATCCAACGTAGTGCGGCGTACAGTATACAGTAACTAGTGTGCTCAGCATTTTCATAAATATGTACGAAGAGTTATTTTGTGCAATCTTTATTACTCTTTGTGTAAAAATAGCCTATCTGATAATGCCTTTAAACAAGCTAAACTGGTTCATTGGGACGAAATTAACCTGAATTTTGCTAATAAATTCTATTTGCTATTAAACATATAAAAATACTATCACTACATTGTCTGAAGCAAAGTCTTCGCCGTCTGTCTATCCCTATGTATTTTTAGATCTTTAAAGTATGCAACTGATTTAGATGTGTTTTTTTAAAGACAGTGTGATTCAAAACTTCCTCTTGAATCTTTTATATATATAATACATACATATTATAGCGCAGAAGAGTCGAACTATACTGCACCCGTGTGAAGCCGGGGGAAAAATAAATTTTACGATGCTCAGGTACTTTTACCACTGTAATGCGATAAGATTTCCGGAGAACTGATTTTAGCTAGTAACCTTGCAAAACAATACAATAGGGTTTCCATTGTTGAGTAAATATAAACAATAGTGTGCATCGCGCGCAGTCGTCCCGCTCTGACCATAACCGCAGCGGTGCCGCGGTGCCGCGGCGGTCACGGTCGGCGGGATGCGACATTCGATTACTCCGATTCACGGCCGCGCGGGACCGCGCCGACCAAAGCCGAGCACAATAACTTAATGGGCAGCCTTTAGTCTTCGCTGCGTGCCCAAGCTGTGCCAAGGCTGACTGTTGTACTCGTACTATCGAATGAAACGAAGATGTCAAAGCGGATCCGGATATGTAGTTTTGACATGGCTGAGCGAAATGAAGACTGATCCGTCACGCTTGCTTGTCAACATTACTGCAACCACGGTTACATTTACAATCCGATCTTTGATGCTGTTTACGTATGGTTTAACTGATTACGATCACGAAATTAATATTGTTAAACATATTACAAGCTTTACTGAAGCCATAGAGATAAATCAACACGATTGTTGTGACGATAAGCAACAACTAGTGACGTCATCTCCCACCACGGTTACCACTCTGAACGCACCCGCGTCATGGCTTTGATTGATACCAGAGGCCGGTTGTCCGGCGTCGATGGGTGCCGCGTGACGTGGCGTCGCTTTCACCACGCGCCGCGAGGAATGCGCCGACGCCGCCGCTGCGCCACGCATTCTCACCATTGTGCCGTTCGCGGAATCGCCACGACCGATACCTTTATCTGTCCTATTCAACTCGCACTCCATACTTATAGGTACTTTTGTGACAATAGGGGATTATCATTTTCTGGAACGTAATTAGCTATCAGTAACTTTTTAGTTTCTCTTGGAAGTATATTAATTCATCTTCTTTGCATTTCTTCTGCGTTTATTATGAGTATACAGATTTTAAACACGGCGTGTGCCTGTTGATGAGAATATTTTTTTCATACTTGCTATTGCGACTTTATTTGTGTTATTTTTAAAGAAAATTATGTGTAATCTTATTTGTATACCAAATCTATTCAGTATTTTTACGTAAAAGTGAAATATTCGTCATTCATTTATTATTATTATTTAAGTACAAAAATTGTCTACCTAGCTTATGTAAATTTGTTGGACTTTTCGTTGAGTAAGAAAGTACATAATAAAATTAATATGTGGAATAACAATCAATGTACATATGAAGTAGGTAGTACTATTCACGATGGTTGTTAATAGTGTTGGTGCATTGCCTCATTGTCATAATAGGTCTCGATCAGATCTGAGTTATTCTTTATTGTTTCTATATACGACTATTGAATTGTATTCGCAGTGTCATTGCAGCTGAGTACAAAGAATCTGTAGTGTATTATTTTCTCATTGGTGGCATTAAATCTTCAATTGCGAATATTGTGCGGCGGTCTCGGCCCGAGGCCGCGGCGTGCCTTCATCGCTTCGTCATGTGTATGTGTGCGTGAATATCTGCCACAAAGAGACATAGTGCACCACCAAGCTCGGTAGACCAACTTATTTACGATTTATAACAATACTGGTGGCAGCAGCACTTAAATCATGATTAAAATTGACGATGGCTTGCCAAATTTGTTATTGATTTCATGCCCAATGTGGACTACAGATAAACATATCAAAAACATTTGAATATACCAATGACTTTTAGCTTTCCATTAACGACTGTCAGTTTTTTAAATACTTTCTAGAAATTGAACATCCAAATGTAATAAAAACGTAACAATCTTGTGAGGGACGCACTATTCTGGTGCAGCTACTATGCAGTTTCGTACTGTGTACGTAGGTACACCTCTTATGCGTTTAATGGTCCGTCGCGATTCGGAATGTGTAGGTACCTCCGCGGCCCTGCACCTTTGCCTTAAATGTCAGCACCGACAGGTCGTGCTGCGCCTGCGCACACGCTGTGTGTACTGCAGCCCCGAGTGATTCATCGCGCGCCCGAAATGAGCGCTCACCTGCCAATTGTTCACCTATGACACAATACGACGTTAACTGTGCTCGCGTGTGTGTAAGGCCTACAAATATTCTAGTTAGCCTTTTGGCTTTCATAGAAGTTTTTAAATAATTCAAATAAAAGTATCGTTGATGAAGAACATAGAAAAGAAAAAAAAAAACTTCGGCTTTGTGCACAAACATACTCAACTAAGATGCCACAAGAAAGGAAAACATTCAAATTAAAAGTAAGGCATAAAACTACTTAACTAGGTACAGTATTCGCATCAGACTGATGTTGTTTTCAGTGAAATGGTTGTTTTCACTCACTCGAAAAGCAGATCGGGGTCAGTACTACATTTAAAGTACTTACTCGTTTTATTAAAGAGTCTAAATTTGCAACAGGACAGCTGGTTATCGAGTAAATGCGACTCAAATCCTCGGGGGAAATCAGGCGCAGCGTCCAGCCGCTGCACACACGCCCGTCGCGATGAATCTAATGAACAAGCTCGGACACAACGCTGCTAACGATCAACTCGATCAACTAAACCATTCTACACGACTATTGATACTAAGTATGTATGTAGCCGAATGCAACGAAATAAGAAAATACAATCTATTATCTCAATAATGCAAATGACAACAAAAAAACGGGATGGGATTGCTCCGGGCCAAATGATACTCGTAAGCATCCCTTTCCCCAAGGTCCATTTTTAAAGAGTACGGTTATTCAAAGGCAGGTAGCGCGCAGGTATGGGGCCGTGGACAAAGCCGCTTTTAGGCGAACTTATTAAATTCAACATTATACGGGGAATGCGTTGTCCGCCAATATTGCGACGTGTTTCACAGCAGTCGTAAATCAGTTTTACTGCCATCTCCGATATATTGGCAATAAATGGTGCTGCGAAGTATTAATAACTCCGCAAAGAAATAGGCCAGGAAGATTCCACGAGTGTAGCGTTCACGGAGCGGCTCCGTGGCTATGGAGTGGTTCTGTTCGGCCGCAAAACTCAATAAGCAACTTTTGTCGCGTCTGAAACTCGGAGCAATTTGCGTCTCTGCTTCACAATGTAGGTATCGTTAAAATTAAGTTACATGTTTCCAAAATTTATGCTAGCATAGGCGAGGGATATTTTATTAGGATATCCAATTGTGTGGTTGACCAAATGATAAGACAAAAAATCGAAGGGTTACCAACAGGTCTGAAAGACTTAATGCTTTAATAGATATGTCATGTGATATGTTAGAAGGGAATGGTTAAACTTGTATCTAGTGAGTAGTGGCTACAAACAGGCGAGTCAACAGCAGATAAAGAAACGCCGAAGTAGGGTAATGCGTCAGTCAACAGTGCCGGTAGCTATCAGCGCGTTGTTAGCCGCGCGCGTCGCAGCGGGCGAGGTGCGGAGGTACCTACCTACGCGCATCAGTTGCATCACCGGCCGCGGGACAGCCGTTAGAACATAAATATAAACGAAGTTACCTACCTAATTACTCACGGTATAAAGTCTGTTCTTTATTTAAAAGTCGACTTGGTTAACTCAAATGTTTCCATTTAACGTATTTGTCATATTTTCTCACGATACCCATTATCGTGCTAAATTGTTCATAAATAATACTTGTAATAATGCTAATTATACTTTCAAGGCCAAATCCTTTAGGTTATGTTTAACACATAAACTATTTATTAAATAGGTTAAATCTGTGGTTATTGTTAAGTGTTAAATAGTATTAACATATTTATCAATCTAAGTATATAGTACTCTTTATGTAGGTAGCTACATATAGAGAAACAAAATAGAGATACACTTACTAATGAATCACGCTACTCTAATTTGAGCGAAATAATCAAACTGAATGATACATTGAACGAACTGTCATGGGAGATCATCTGACCCGTCGGGCATTGTTCCTTATAAAGTATGTTTTCAGAATTCCATCGTTTGAAAACTATGTATATTCCCATGATAATTATATGCAAGAATAAACATTGTCATTCTGATTCTGATTTTCAATAATAACTTTTTATGTTATCATTATTTCTAGTGTAGTATTATTTATTCAGAATACTTTACTAGATATATACTATATCACTGTAATCTTTAGTACCACGTTAAATAGGACTCATGGACACTTTTTTAAACCAAGACCAACACACGCAAGGCGTGCCACCCGATTCTTAAATGTTAAACATTACACCATGTTTGTATTCATTCATTCATTTGTTTTGTATTCTACGAACCTTAAAGTTATGTCAAACCACGCAACAGTCGATGCAAGTTCGGATCAGATCCTTGTTCGAGGTCGGCCCGCAAATTGCGTCGTAATCGGAAATTAAAATGGCGTGAGTCACCGGCGCCCGGAGCCCGGGACCGTCCGCTAATGCGGCCGCAGCTGATTGTGCCAGAACAATTAGCACTTCATAAATACTCTTTTATCTTTAGTTCGGAATGTACAGATTTGGCTTTAAGCTTAGAACCCTTCTCAATTTGTATCCTTTACCTAACAACTTCCTGGTTTTTAATAATATTATAAAGGCTTACAATATCCTTATTAACATATATGAGCGAGGTAATTAGCGGATCACTTAATAATATTAACAAATTCTGACACATTAATTTACAGTAAACTTTTTGATCCCACATAATCAGTAATGTCGTAATTACTAAAACTGAATATAAAATTATATTATACGTGTAAGCTCCACAAAATCACTGATGATGCTCACAACAGTATTATAGGATATCAATTAATTTTCATTAAAAGGTTTGTTAAAAGCCGATTACGTTATGAAGATTTACCAAGGGCAAAAAAATTGTGATAGGTACCTACTATAGACATTGTAGTTTACATATAAGATTTTACTGCAATGTCTATGACCTCGAACTGTTACTAAGTAACAATAAATTCAAGATAATAGGTACGACGTTATAAAACTTTTTTTAAAATTAGTACTTTAAGGTTGGATGTTCATTACTTGTGTCCTTGTATCGGAGGGTAAAACCCGAGGCTCTAGTGCGGCCCGATGCGGGGCATCCGTGTCGCGAATGAAGGTCGCTGTCGCAAGTCGCCCGCAGACGCGGTGCGTGGAAATACTACATTTCGGCATGTTGCTTAATTGCTGCTTCCACGTAAGAGCTCCGCTCACACATCCGCGATGCGCGTGCGCAGGCCGCGGGAAAGTTGCGACAACTCATATCTACTTAAGAGGAAATATGTGGGTCTGTATTTATTATAATAACACATATCATTATGGCACTATAAAGTGGCAATAAGACTTTTGCTACGATAATGAGCACGACGGATACATTACTGCAGTCATTGCCGCAGAGAAATTGGTACTCTTTGCTATATTACAAGTTAAAGGGAATTATAATACTCTTTAGTCTTAATTAATATGAAAATCTTATCCATATTAGCTTCTTAAATATTTGCATTCAGTTCCGAACACAATACACGTTTGAGAGTGACGGTAACAGGTTCGCCGCGCCTGTCTGTGAGAAACCCGAAAGGCTTTATCGCTCGCGTTTCTCATAATACCTCGTGGTATGTTAAGCCGATATTCCATGACATGACCATTTGTGTCTTGGCTATCGTATTTATAGTTCGATATTAAGCTATAAGATTAAAACATTTAAGCGGTTTAGATATTTCTTAAAAAAAAACTCCTGAGGAATCAGCGCCTGAACACAAAAAGTTAATACTGCGAGGAATGTTAATACGTTTAATTTATTTTGTTATTTGTTATGTACTCATCATGTGGAATTATGAACTGTGTAGGTACTCAATTGACGTGAGGGTGATTGATGGATAATAGCCATCGTCACTATTATTTTATGCGCCTCTTAAGTTTAAACATTGCACATGAATCACATTAAATCAACTAAACGCTAAAGGCATGAAGTCACACTTCTATCATCATAGAAGCATCAGCTTACAACACAATAAATGCTGCTCAATTAGGTATGGTCACCAATCCTGTTCTGGACCCGGTGTCCATAGCTTAACTTTCGCTATCGTTTCTAAAACGTCGTTCACCACCTCCACCGCCACCAGAAACCGGATATAAAAAAATCAGACAAAGGAAACTTTAAACACGAACGTGACAAATACTAATTAAATACATAGTTACTATTACAAATACAATTCACTATTACTACATTTTCACTTGAAACAAGCACCCTGCAATAAATATTTTTAGAAATACCATGACATATTTATGTCGTTATAACAAAATATCTACCCTACTAAAATTGTTTATTTTAGGAAAGTGTCGCTACTATCAAAAGTAAGTCCTCAGATAAAGATCCCGGTAATTATATTTTTATCAATACAGGATGTAACAGCAAGTAATCGAAATATTTTCCGGTGGACCTATATACATCGACTAGTGTGATAGAGGACAACTAGTGCCCACAAACAAACTATTCGGGTGTCGTTAGCTCTGCGCGCGCGCACCTACCGGGAACTCATCAGCCGATAAGCTGCAACGACAGTGATGTACACAAACACTAAAGCCATTTACAACAGAATGAGATAAAAATAGTTATTAATTCTGCGGATTTGTGAAAGTTTTGTTGCTTCACCATTCTGTTTTTTTTAATTTGAAAGTATAGTACATATTATGTTCCTAAGTTACTCTCATTGAAAGCAATGAAGGATTTAATTATGAACTCATTATATAGGTAAGTAGGTAAAACATAGTGTGCTCACTATATCACGTTGCTCGCATTAAAATGACAAAATGTTGTAGGTAGCAACATTTGATTTATATAGAGACTATTCATAAGTGTTGCTGGTGTGTAGTGTTTATATGAATAAAATTGATTTGACTATTGACTATTTCATTAATATGGGTTTGAAGAACATAGATCGCTACTTTGGAGTTATTTAATGAAGCGTTCAACCTGAGAAAATTTTAGCGAAATATTTATTTTTTTGCTAATTACCACAAATTATAAAAACAAAAATCTAAGAAAGATGGATTTTGTTGTTATAATATTAAAATTGGTGACAAGGGTTAACAAAGTTAATGGTATAGCCGTAATTTCGACGAGATGTTAAATATTTTGACTGCGGTGTGCCCAACACCAGTGGCGTCCGGCGCGCGCGCAGGCCGTGACGTCACGCGCTAATGAGGCGTCCTGCGATAGCGGCAGCTCCGGCTATCGGCGCAGGAGCGACACTCGCTACTAATGTTACAGTCTACAAGATAGCGAGAAAATGTTAAACCAATGCGTACAACAGTCACGTGCTGTGCATTTGTTTAAAAGTGGCTAACAGACCTTCCGACTAGTAATTTTGTTTGCCGTAGATTGAACCCAAGGCACAACAGTATACAGCAAGAATATCTTGAGCGCCATCCTAGAAATTCCTATACAATGTCAATTCAGCATATTAAAGGGACATGCTGGTGTTTTTGATAGGTAGTAGGGTGCCACGGGATAGATTACAATAACATAGTGAGAAACTGTTTCTACTACGAATTTCCGTTACACGTCGATTTAACTTTTGATACTGTAAGTTAATGTATGTATCTACAACCTTGTATTCCGTGTGTCTGTTCCTATGATTCTGTGTAGTGGGTGTTATTACTGCAGTTTCGGGACTGCAGTACCCGTTGGGCTGTGGTTCAACCCGCCTATCACACTCGGGGCATCAGCGACACGTCCACTTGACAGGCGACTTCCTCCCGCGTCATGTTCATATCTATTTTCTATTAATAACTGTGCGCGAAAAGCCTGCACTATTAACTAAGAATGTGCTCAGATTTATTTTTAGAAACTATTTAATATTACCTAACCTATTAAGTAGGTAACTCAGCTATCTGATAACGTGGGGGTTTTTAGACTGGTAAAGCAAAATGAAACACTAACAGTACAATACTGTTGACTTATTTGAGAAGTCAATTTGCTTTAAGCTCGGATTAGACAATAAAATCTACGCATGAATAGAATTCTTTAGTGTTTCTGAAAATTTAATTTGTATGTTAAAAGTCTTTTATTACTGATGCCTCTTTGACCTATGCCAAATATCTAAAACATCACATCGACAACACATTTTTTTACTGATTTTGAAACCTCATTATTTGATTTATATGATTACAACATGAGCACAAAGCCAATAGGCTCCAAAGATTCTACGAGCTCAACAATAAGCACCCTATGTCTTACATTGTTGTAGTCCCTTCTATTTAATATTTTTTATCGCGAAACAGATGTGCACTCAGCAACAATAGATGAATGAAATCGTAAAGAAGTGCACCTAAGTGGTCCGACGACAATTGAACAAATACATCTGGGAAACCCTCGTGGCTCAAGTTCAAGTTTTGTCGTCGTATGAATCCCGGGCGGGCCCGACAGACCACTCACAAACTAAATAACACAACGATCGGCCAGCCTAGGAGCAGCGCTCGTAACGACACCTGCCGCGTTATTGTATGGTATTGGAAATGATGAAGTTACTAAACAATAAGATATAATTCTTCTGCACCTTCAGAACCTACAAGTAAGTTCCGCAAATAAATGTACCTTTCTAGAGATTTCAGCTATGTAGAGTTCAAATCTATTTTAGTTGGTAAACCTTTGTAGTATATGTATAGTTAGTAGTATATGTGAATGTTATCAATCACGTCTTAAACGTGATCGATAAAGATAGTACAATGCGCGTAGGCATCTCTACCCTGAACACGTATTATAGATAAGTTAACTAGTATATAAGCTGTGGATATGTTAATAAAGAAGAAGCTTATACAGTAGACGTTGGTTCATTAACATCGACCCTACACCTTCCATGGTTCACCTTAGTTTCATTGTCCAGCTTTGCTTACAACGCTATCGACAACAGCCACACTCATGCACACAGTTTCATGGTTTGTCTCTGACCATGCTGCCTACTTAGTGCTTCGCACAGATCTGCGGACCACATTGAGATACAATTAGTAAGTAATTCGCTTAGTTCGATATCGTTTCTTCTTCCTTTCCGACCATGGTTACTTTTAGAGGGGTCGCTCCTTTGTTTCGCGAGGAGAGGCCAATTGCATTTAAGTTATATTTCGACGCGTTGTTGCACCGCCATGGGGGCGCCTGCAACAATCATATTAAACACTAATACTTTGTGATGAGGATTCATCAAGAATTATAAATAAAGGAATTTTATTGTACTCGTACCCCCATAATTTTACTAATAATAATATTTAGGATGATTGTATTTCGGGGTAAGAGCGAGGTTTTTGTTTTTATCATATTGTTATACGTTTTACAAACTAATAGTTTCATTGTTGAGATGTTTAAAAAATAATAAATATCATAACCCATAGCCCACATTTTAAACGACGCATAATATGTAAAGAACATGCTTGGCAACAGAAGTTTAAATATTGAGGAATACTTTTGATGTGTAAGATCATTTCGATAATTAATAAGTATTTTACAAAGAATTAAAGTAATAATCATTATTTTGTTGATCAATCAGCCTTGTAACTTACGAGCTAAAATCATAGTTACGCTTTTCACAGTGACTATATATATAAAGGCTAGAAGATATTAGTTAACGCTAGAAATAGCTAACATTAAAAATGTGTTAGCAAAACCTCTTTGCTAATACTGGCAACTTGCCGCCATAAAGTGAAAAACAAAAATAATACGAATAGATGTCAAAAATTCATAAGAAAAATAAAATGTTGTAAAAATGTAAAATAGTTAATGCAAGAATAAAACCAAGTTAATGTTGAACGTTAGGAGTTTTTATTTACCACCACAATTATAATAATTTAAGAATCGATTCATTCACCAGGCGTCTGTTAATAAGCGTTAGCATTGGTACATTGCAACGGTACTTAAGAGTTTTGCATTGTCATTATGTATTGTAGAGCCGCATAGAGGTAATGAGTGTAAATGTTAGCGGCGCGCGGATGGTCGGCTGCGGTCGGCTCTGTTTACAGGCGGCCGCGGTGGTTGATAGCTTAGCGCTACAGAGTGGTCGCTGAGACTCACTCATTCGGTCGCGACTCGTACTTTATACTAACATTAGGTGTCTCATTTCCGTTTATTTACAGGTACGTTAAGAATGTGCGAAGAACTATTGATGAATCTATTCGATTTTAGGAATAGTTGGTCCAATTAATAAAAACTCAAAAGACTACTCATAATACTACATCTTGAGTTTCCCGTTTCCCACAGACTTAGTTTTGGAAAGAAAAAGAGAAAAACATATTTTATAGGTATTTAAGTGTCGTGAAATCGTCAGTTGACTACTAACTCATTAAGTTGCATTTATTTAAATAATTATTAGGCATGTTGGATAAACTCAATTAAATGCGTTGTTGTTATTGACAATGAATATAAAAGTGAAGAACAAAATTGAATTAAGTAACAAAAGTACTTCAAAAGTGTTCGTTATAATTTTGTTAGCGCGACTCTCGCGGAGCCGAGGGTCGGAGCTCAGCTGCAGACGGATTACTTACGATACCTTTTATCACCTATAACAAAGAATTGTAGACTCTATAATGCACACAAATTATTTTGAAAGTTTATTCCTGGATTAGTAGATAATAAGGCGGGTCCTGGATATTCTGTCTACACTAATATTATAAAGAGGAAAGATTTGTATTTTACTTAGATCAGTTGATCTTACAAATATTTGTTGAAATAAAGACGTTTATCATGAAAAATTTATGATAAATTTATTTTGCATTACCACGACGCGTCAACAAATATTTTTGTTCTGATTTAATCTACGCTGAATTAAGTAGTGTGTAGTAAATTATTATTAACTAAGTGAATGTAACATTCTGAAAAAAAAGATCTATGTGCTCGTTTAATATCTGAGTTAGTTTGACTTCCAAAATGATTGCCGAAAAGTTGAAAAGTAGAAAGACCCTACTAAACTACCCTATACCCTACCCTACCCTAAAATATGAACAAAAAATGTAACTGTCCACCAATTTACAACGTCCATTCACAGATTAGTGCGTCGTGTTCAAATAAAATATGTCAACAAACACCGAGCCGACGGGGTCTCGAGTGTAGAGACAAATACATATTGATGTGTTGTTAAGATTAGTATCTAGAACACAACTGCACAGGTCACAAGCGCGCCAGCACGGCTGCGCTGCACACTCGAACAACGGCGCGATTTAGCCGCAGCGCGGTGAGATGATATCTGCGCACAACAGTTGTTCCGCCGCCTGGACCAGCCCGCGCAGAACATGCGTGACACTGGAGAGAGAATATTATATGTACGGTTTACGTATATTGGGTAATCGATGATGCGCTCGCTGCAGCCCGAAAACAGCATTTTTTTATTAATTGGTATTCTCTAATTTACCATATATTGGTTGTCATTCGAACGTCATCACCAGTTGTGTCCAACGAGCTCTTGACTGATACCATTTACCATTGCCATTCTAATTAGTAGTTATTTGTGTACAGTTTCTTTACTTCCTTACGTGTTTTAATTTATCTTACCTTCTGTAATGTGTAGACTATCAAAGCACCTAATAAGTTAACTAATATGCACGTTAAGTACGAAATAATAATTAACGTTAAAAACAAAATATTTGTAGCACTTAGCACTGTTACTATTTAACATTTGTAGGTTTTCGTCTGCTACAAAATCAGGGAGCTAAGAAAATGAGAACATTAATAATAGTAATTAGTTTTCTTAAAATAAAAGTTCATTCCAATAATTAAGAAAAATAATAATGCCTAATCTAAGACTGGGTTTGACAAAGGAAGAGAAAGTGACGAATGATTGTGTATGACATTATAAAATAGGTAATTGATTTGTGACAAAATTATGTTCAATGAAAATTGGACACCACAACCACATCCTGACCAGCTCGCTCTTGAGTACCCAGTCTAGTCTTAGTCTAGTCTTGCTCGTCAAAAGACGCATTGCAGGTTCGCTCTAATGAGCGTTGTTACTCTGCGCGAGCGCATGCCCCGTACGACGCGGGCACGTGTGTACGATCCGTATCAGGCGGCGGTTGGAGTCGTTGATCCGTGAACTAGCCGGCCTGCTCGAGGAATGTGGCTTTCGCAGCCGGAAGCACCGGACGCGCAAAAACTAACGTATGTAATCGGCTAATGTATAGTAAGTACAAGGGGAAGCGAAAATGCCTGAGTGATTAAGGCCAAAGATCAACTACAGGTGTATTTTTATGTGTTTCGCGGTACAGATCGATCTTTTTCTTACAGTTGACAAACGAATTCATAAATTAAACTTGTGTTATTGCGTTTGCTTTGTAAATCAAGGGGTTATTACAGACTTCAAGACAAGTGTTGTTAGGTCTTCTTAATAGTTAGTTCATAAAAAATATCTGCGATTAATTATTCTTACTGTTTATACGAAATAGTGACGTAAAAATACTCCCACTGAACTTAGATGCGCTGTATCATCATCAATTTGAATTTAATAGCTAAAGCGAAATATACGTTTTCAATATATTTTAAAAAGTAAAATATCTTTTTTATTGTGTCATTCATCGTTCTTATTGTTTCCTCAGTGCATTTGTACATTTCTCCTTTAACTAACGTTACGGTTCAGTCAACTTGAATACTGCATTTCTGGCAGGAAGCCGATTAGCTACAGGTGTTGACGCACTCTGTGCACCCGGCGAGCGGTGCACTCAGACTTATTTACCATAAGCAGGCTCTATTAAAACAGATCGGTTTTGTCGAATAACTTTCGAGCCTGTTATATAGGTTGAAACTCCCCATATGATAGTCATAGGATAGAAACGTCATAGATGCAGACCTGCGGACCCAGGACGAGATAAAACTTTTTGAACGTTGACAGTTGGGGAAATGGACGATCAGAATCGAGACCCTTTTAGGTCATCTAGGCTAATAAAAAGCAAAGATAAGTAGTTAGCCATGTAGAGCTGCCTCTGGCGCCGACCGTACCTGCCGACATCGCGTGCTTCATCCTCATTGTGCTATTATGCAATCAGGTATGAATATAGAATAAATTATTTTGCAGGAACATTGCATAAGTATTCTGAAATAAGCGTAAGTGTTCTATCCGCTACTATTTGCATTTTATATAATTGGTGTATCCGTTTGTTTGTTACTTAACTCCTTCTAAAAGTCTGGGCAGATTCTCTGACTCTGTGGTAAGCAGCTTAAGCACTTGTACACAGATATCAGAAACAACGACGGTACCACAACAGAACCCAGAGCCGAGACATTATGGAAAAGTTCGTTTCCTATATTGACTCGACCGGGTATCGAACCCGGGACGGAGGCGGCGCAACACTAAAGTCCGGCCCGCTCGCCTCTCGCCTCTAGGTTATCCTTTAATTATGGAGAACTACCACCAGTCATTAAAAAATGTCATGATGTATCATCATAGAGAACAACATGTCCACTTATGTAATTACCTATTATTAATTTCTCATATTTAAAATATCACAATTTCTTAAAATAGTCATCTTTTTATGCGCAACGTCTGTAAATGTGGCGAAACTTGCGGTCATCGTCAAACAAAGAGAGATGAGTAATCGATTGAGTTATTTACAAAACAGTTAGGTCTGTCATTGAGTAAGGTATACTTTACGTTGGAAATGCTTTTGCAATGAATTGGAAAAATTGAGGTCAGTTAAAACCAATATTGTGCATATTTAGCAAAGAAAGTTACAATTATGTGGTATTACTTTTTGTTTTGTAATACATTTTGTAAAATGTCACGCAAAAAATGCTCAGCTATATATTAATCCAAGGCAGAGTCGGTGAAGTGAAATAGCACGAGTTTTATTATTATTAGACGAGACGTTCCCTTCGAAGGGTGTCAAGGCAAGTTACCGAGTATGCATCTGCTTCTATATTTCGCAACATATTAAAGTATCTTTTGTTTGAAAGGGGTTTTAAGGTAAATAAGAAAACCAGTTAACGTAAATCACATTTCGCAACGTACAACAAATGCGTGGGTACCTACTTTTAATACTGTACCTATTTCAACATTTGCCATCCCCAAACGGATCTACAAAGTCCAATTCATGCCAACAGCTGCGTCTGTGTTGGATAATCAATTGACTAATAGTTGCTCAAGCACGTATTGATTGATACCGGAATGGCTGCGCGGGCGCAGCGATGACATAACTTAGGCACAAAGGCATTGTCGCCGCGCCACGACAATGCGCCGGAGCGGTGGTAGCGCACGTCCTCCTGACAGGACCCGACGCGATCAATGGAATGAAGAAAGATAATACAATGGAGTCGAGAACCTCCTCCTTTTTTGAAGTCGATCAATTATTTGAAGAACATCATTAACGTTGCATTGTATAGATTACCTAAAATGTATCATATGCGTTCATGGTTCGTGAAAAACAAATAGGAGGTTTTTGTCATGTCTTGTAAGCATTCATTAAATGTGCATTTCTGATGTTTGAGTATGAGAGAATGACAAAAACTTGTACCTACCTTTAATGTTCATACAATTATTCTGTGACAAGGACGGTTACATCTGCTAGCGTTTATGTTTTCAACTCACATTAGGTAAGTATTCTAAGTAGTTTTTTCTGGAGGTATCTAAGCAATCAAAATTATATAATTTCGAAGGGAAATGTACATAGGTAGTATGGTAAGGTAGGTAGGTAATGTTTGCATGATTACAGCACTTTGCTTGTGGGTCCTCTGTGCTTGTGTTGGTGCATGCATGTGCGCGATGCACCGGCTGCCAGTGGCATCGGTTTAGGTCGAGTCTCGCCGGTGTCGGGTTACCGAGGGTGAGGCGACTGCACCGCGTTGACTCATCGCCTCGGATCACCGCTGTTATAAACATGTTCACGGCGAGACTGACTACTGGCAGATTAAAGACAAACAAACGGTTTCATCATAACTGCATTGACATGCTGATTAAGTCTCGACACAGCGCTCAAGTATCTTAAGTATAAATCCTTGATAATTCGTAAGTTTAACGATAAATTATAAAATGTCTTTAAAGGAAACTTGACTTCAATGGTGAGATATCTAGATAACATAAAGATAAACTCATTGGATGCTTGCCTCCTTCCGTTGATTTTTTTTCCGTTTTCCGACATGACTTTTTCAGTTGTATATTAAACATACCATTCTGTAAAGATAATCTTATCCAAACATCCTAACAATGTTCTTAAAATAAAATCTTTTGATATTTTCAAAACAACTGTTTTAAGATTGGCAGAAAAGTTGATAATAATTTAGGGTGGGTAACTCGGTTAGCGGGCCGCGCGGCTCGTGTCGGGGCGTCCGTTGATAAATCTTGTAACCGAGTTTGTCAGTAATTTCCCGGCCCAGCGCGGCGAGCTGAGGCACTTCCTCATTGGGCCTTATAACAGTGCCTTCTTACGAGAATGGCTCCAACACTACTACTACTACTGATTATATTATTTTATGAATGACTTAACATTTTACTGCGTAACCTTCTGCTCTCATGAAAGCTCGAGGAAGATGAAAAGGCTACCTGCACCCATAATCTCAGGGAAAAAAGACATAAACTAAAAGTCATGAAACTCATCATGACAAAATAAGTCTGTAAAGATATGTCTCACTGTGAAGTTAGCGAAGTCTTCGTCGTAAAATATAGAGATATCGCCCTGTCATAATTATGCTGGAATCAAGCACATCCCACGTTTTATTTTGTGTAGACGATTTGTGATCTGCTAAAATGTATATGTAAATTTTAATTGTATAAATGAATAACTCATTCTAGATACCTGCCTTGGGGATGTAATTTAAAAACAATATGCAACACATTCAATTCGCATGCGCAATAAGCAGATTTAAGACATGAGTGCTCTAATACGAGTATTTAAATTTGAATTCTGTTATTCGCACCACCCTGTTCCGTACGGTTTGTTAGATTTTTTTTGGATACATGAATTTTGGTAAAGATTCCTAATTGGTTTTTATTATCCATTTACTTGTTTAACAGCCTATAAAATACAAACAAACAATCAAGTCTCTTAAGACAAATCAATAAATAATTATAAGTTCGTTTCGTGAGCAACCTTTTTGAAGAATATTTGAAAAATAAGTGCACAACTAAAGTAGTTTTAAATTTAAGGCACTAATCAGTCATAGGTTAGGAACTAGTTATCTTATATATAGGTATCTTTAAAGTTTCTTGATGGTTTTTATCCGTCCTGAATTGTGTTCAGGGTTGGTGTTGGTGGCCGGTGTCCCGGTGCAGCAGGGCCGTGTATCCGCTGCGATCGCTTTCTCCTCAACTTCGTTATAATCTATATATATAAAAGGAGAAACTGACTGACTGACTGACTGACTGACATATCAACGCACAGCCCAAACGGCTAAACGTAGGCACTTGAAATTTGGAAGGGACGTAGCTTAGGTACCGTAGGGGTGCACTAAGAAAGGAATTCCCGAAATTCCCACGGGAACGGGAATTAGCGGGAAAATCCTTTTGTATGAAAAATCTAAGCCGCTTAAGTTAGACGCTTGAAATTTGGCATGCAGGTACCTTAGTAAATATAAAGTTTAGTTATGGCTGTATTTTGAGAAATTCCCACGGGAACGGGAGTTAGCGGGAAAAAACTTTTGTATGAAAAAATCTAAACCGCGTAAGTTAGATGATTGAAATTTGACATGCATATACCTTAGTGAATGCAAAGTTAAGTCATGATTGGATTTTCCAAAATTCCCATGGGAACGGGAATAGCGGGAAAAACTTTTGTACCGCGAGTTAGAGGCTTGAAATTTTTTAGTATATGGGTATCTTAGCAAATGTACAGCTTCATGGGAATGGGAAACATCTTTTTCATGAAAAAATACTGCACTAGCGCCAGATTCAGAATAATTGTTATGTTGTTTTTTAATGTATTTTCTCAAAAAAAAAAACTTTTTAAAATTTTTGAATGCAACATTCATTATTATTTACATTCGACACACACCGAGAAAAATACTGAAATGACACAATAACACGCCACGCGGACGAAGTCGCGGGCAAAAGCTAGTATAATATATTTATTCTAAAGGCTTCCTTTCGTTGACGTTTAAATACTGTAAGCCCATCCTCTGATTTGAGCGGATAATATTGTAATAGATAACAATAAAACAGTTGGACATTTATTTAAATCATTTATGCATGTTCGTGTCAGCTCGGCGGTCCAGTTAAGTGTCGGCAGGCTCATGAGCTATTCGTCCTGGATTAGATTTCCTGTTTAAACAAAGTACCTATGTTTCTGCTATTTCGAACATAGGTCGGGCTTGTGATCACCAATCTGCAATTGATTAGAACAGTGTACCCACTTACCGCTGACGCACACACTAGCTCACTAAGTCACTTGGTACTTGTTGTTGCGATTGCTTTCAAGGATTTAGGGTAGAGTCTACTTTTGGGTAAGTCTATGTAGACAAATTAATGTTTTACTTACTTCTTTTGTTTTAAATCACCAATGTCCAATTTGTCGTATGAGACTGTATATTTTCGAAAAGAGTACCAAATCGAATGTTGCTTTCAGGTTCTTTTCGATGACATCAATTTATCAAGCAGACAGATTAAAGGCGTGTTTTGAAGATTAACACGTATCTTGTTTATTCCTCTCCATCTGGCGAGAAATTGAGTTGCTGCAATTACATTTAAACGCGAGTTTGAGCTGAGTTATATCCGGTTCACCTAGGACGATTCTAAAAACGGAACCGGATATTGTATATCAGCTCTATTAGTCTATTAGCTCTATTAGTCCAAAGGAAAAAAGGAATTTCAACGTTTTTCACATTAGGAATTTTAATGGTAGGTATTACACTAGTAGACAGCGACCTATCAAACTAAACATGGACTATGCAATGAAAATCTCGAACATAACATCGTAATAGGGTGATCCTGTGTGTTGATAGCTTGTAAACATCGTTAGGGAGTTGCAAAGCCTACATCGGCCGATAAACTCAGCGGCCGTGGCCCGGTTCGGAGCCGGCCCGGCAGTCTGGAGTTAAAATATAACTATGTCCGACATAATGCCGACGCGTTTACGAGTAAACACGCAAATTACTGTATACCAGAATTATAGATTACGGTTTATCGTAATTACCATACAATATAGCAAAGGCAGCAGTAAAGTATGGTGTACATGTAAGGAGTAGAGAAAGATACTTTCTTTGAATTAAGGCACAGATTGTAGTAGATATTATCTTAAGTGTCTATTAAATCTCATCAAATGTTACTTTTAATAAACCTGCGAACTATGAGTAGTATGCTGTTGAAATGCTTTGTCTAGCTCCATAATAGATCTCGAAAAAAAAACTATTTAAATAGTGAACTATAAAGTGTGGCATGCAAACAATAATTATAATTATGGCAACACCCAAATCTGACAGAAATCTGTAGGATTCACTGCGCATGGTGGACTGTGGTCACGGTCGGTTGAGCAGACGATATCCATAAGTATCGAATTAAGCCGGACATTGCTTTATCGAGGACGCGTCCTTCCCGCGTCCGCCTGGCTCGCTCCTGCACAGGGCTGCCGATATGGGGCAACTGAGAAGTAACAACCACAACGAACAAAGGTGTATTGAAATAACATACAATTAAAGTCCAATAAACAATGTCACAATTTATTCATTGACAATAAAAAATTGGTGAGTTAAATATATACATAATGTACAGCTGTTGAAATTTGTGACACATTTTGTGGGTATTTTGAATTTGCAATCACTTCACTCTTTCACTTTACAATTTAAAGCACATGAGAGAAACCGATGGGGCTGGAGTAAGTGAGAGGGGCAGAGTAGGTTGTGGAGATTACGGGAGAGGTGTGGGTGTAGTCAAATCGCGACTGAGAAGAGTAGGCCGTGGGCGCGAGGTAACTGCTCAGAAGGGGAGCTGAACGCTTCTTGATGAAATGAGGGGTGACAATTGGCTGCGAGATCAGAGGAACGGAGTTAAATGGTGTGGAGTGGATGAAAGGTGTGGCGGCATACGGCGACGTCAGAAGAGGCTGGGCGAGCGCGGCGTACGTAGTGGCCAGGGGAGCGTGCAGCAGAGGAGCTGACCGCTTCTTGATCAGATGCGTGGCCACGTAGGGGAAGTGAGGTGTCGGTAGGATCGGAGAGTTGTGGATTAGCAGCGGCGAGGAGTAGCCTAAGGGAGCAGTGTAAGCGGTCGCCAGTGGCCCAGCAGCCAGAGGTCCAGCCAGGAAAGCGTTTACCGGCTCCGGTGAGCGTTTCTTGATGAAGTGGGTGAAGGCTAGAGGCGCGGAGTAGCCGATGGGTGTAGGGTGCACGACGCTGCTGGCCTGATGAGCGATGGTGGTGACGCCGGGAGCCACGATGGAGGAGTAGGCGAGGGGCGCGGAGTACCCGAGGTTTGTGAGGAGCGCGCCGGGCTTGGCGGCCGCCGCAGCGAGGATAGCACTCAACACCACCAGCTTGTACATTGTGGTCTGTGTTGTTCGGTGAACGACTGATGCCTGACAGTACGAAGTACTGAGTATTTATAGAAAGCAATCACTTAACCTAAGGGCGATCTCGTTCCTGGACCGGTGCAGTCGTCCAGGAAGCTGTTGGCTCGAGGCCGCCGGGCTGCCGCTCGTCACTTCATCACCGCTGGATCGCTTCGCGCCACAACAAAACGAGCGCGAATGACATTTAATAGGGCAACGCGCCCATACTGGAAACCACCTTTCGCTTTTATTATCATTGTTTTATATTCTTTTCAGTATTAAAAATATCAATTGGTAATTTTATAACTAATACAAGATTAGAAAAAGGAATGGTAAATCTCTATAGAATCTTAATTTGAAATGGTGATGCATAGACAAAATTTGGCCAAGTAATTCTACAGTTCTATTGAATTGTGCAGATAGTCGATGGTGTTAGCAGCCCTGCCAGCTACTTTGCACATTTCTCAGCGCTAATGGAATCTTGCTACGCAGATATATTACGAGGAAGGTGGAACCAATCGCGAGAGCCGACGAAAAATTGCTCCGGAGCCGTTTAATGGCTTCGCTAATTGTTTACACAATGGTGTTACGAATGATACTAAGCGGCGGTCGTTAGAGGTGATTGCTTCTTAATACGAGCCTGAAGACAGGTTTGATTTGATGATGTCACTATGTTATTATTAAATGTGTTATTATAAACATTTATAATAACTGAAAGTAGAATGAACACCATGTGTTCAAGTTCCAGTCGTTCGTTGCGGACTCGATTCCCACACAATACAAAATACTGTGTTGATGATACCTTGACAAGTTCAGTCATTATTTTTTGACATCATTTTGATGAAGTTGTCTGTATCAAATTACTGCGAACGTATCGACACTGACGTCACCTTTATTCAAAGTTAGTCACTCTTTAGATTCAAGTGTTGACATAATTATCAACTTGAAAGATGTTGTTTGTAGGGTATGACCAGCTTAGCGAGAGGCAAGTCAGATTTTGGTACCAATTCTATGTATTCCAACTCCTAAATCCAGTTGATATTTTCATTCATTATGATTTTAATGTTTACAATTACGACTTCTATAAATTGAAAGACAAGGCGTAATAGGTTAACCATAAGAACAGTCAAAAGCAATAAAGTTCAATGAAAATAAGGTGATCTGATGTTAAAATAATATACGGTATCCAATGAGATTGTATTCATATAGTGCACATACCTATGTGTACCTACCTTTTGTGGTAAAGTTGCTCTAATTTGGCTCGATCACAAAGCGTAGAGTTAATTACGGCATTCTCGGAGTGGCACCAAGCGGCGCGGCCCGGATGGTCGTTTTTGCCCTGCGATCATCCATTATGCATGCGCTGCAGGTAATTACATTTGTGCGCCTGCGCATATAACGTGTAGACTCGCCCAGCACACACACGCTAGTGATAAGTATCAAAATATGAAAATTAAAGTATTTAAACATATTGCTAGAGATACATGCTGGAGCAAAGATTAATTGTCGACTGTGCAAATACGATGATGATATGGTCAACAGCATCACTGTTTACACTTGTAGCTCAATATTTATTTATATCCCTCTTACATAAGAGGCATATTCAGTCCAAAGTGTTATCTGACGAACATGATCAGTGGTCAGTGTTCCTGACTGAATCCCAGCCCGCTGTCCAACAGATGATATCCGCCTCACTTCGTAAAAATACATCCTAAAATATGATCAGCAGAGCTCAACAAATCTAAAAAATAATATGTGAATATTAAGAGCAAAAGTGGTTTTAAAAATAAAATAAAATAAAACCCTTTATACTAATAAAAATACTAAAAATATTAGTATGAAAGTTTTTATTTTCTTTATAATTGCTATCAGATAAACTTGCACGCAAACACACAATACCTGGGAAATGGATTTAGAAACTATGCTTTGTCGTTCTCTTAACATTAATGATTGGACTGAACAAGACGTATTCTTTCCATATTGGAATTGTTTCTTCGTAAATATGGAAAGGGGAATTAAGACTGCACCTGCACTTAACCTCTAGAAATTTACGTTTTGTTAGACTTTGGGCGTGTGAGTTTTGTTACAGTCCGCGCAAGAAGTCGCTCATTTGCGCGGCCACAGCTGGCCGACGCTCGGTCGTGACCAGCCGTCCGGATGTCGGCGAGACTGACGCGGGATTCGATGCTGTTTCTCACAAAACGATTCCTTCATTATATGCGCACGAGTGTCCTCAGGGAGATCGCATCCGTTCTCTTTCACGGAGTCCTCGCAATAATCGTGACAGAAACATAAAACAACATTATGAGATAGACAATGTATATTTTAGCTACAATGTCACGATTACAATGAGCTGGTTACGTAATAATATACCGTTTGAAACATGTCTGATCTTCGGTATAACAAAATATGAAGGACCTGCCTTATACTAATAATTTTCTAATAAAATGACATTCTACGTTTCGATGAGTATCCACTATAACCGCCTAAATATATATATATATACATATATATGTTGTATGTACTATTTAAATATTCATATGCATGTAGTAAATAACAGTTATTTCAATATTACCAAGGGACTCAAATTTAATTTTTTATTTATATGTCTAGATAATCTGTTATATGAAATTCTTAACCCGACTTATTACCTTCTAGCATTTCCAGTTGCGCACTAAGTCTGTGTTGTGAGTTAGCCGATTTTGCAAGTAAACTACCTCCGTAATACTTTTGTATAAAAATAATGTTCTTGTATGTTTTGTGGTGTGATCATAGTGTAAGAAGTAAATACATTTGTGTAATTAACATAATGAGTGCAACAAAGTGTATAATGTTTTATGTATTATGTTTCTCATGTAGGTAAGTGATTTTTAATCTTTATGAGAAAATAAATGTCTTTAAACCTAAATATTATGTGGAAAAGAGAGGCCCGAGCTAATTTAGTTGCACACCCACTTTATACATACTGGAAATCACAACCTAATTAAAATCTTCATTAATCTTTTTCTAAAGTAAATTGAGCAGTCTTTAAGGTGCGAACAACGGCAACAAATATTTAAGTCAACCCGACTAACTTTAGCAGTTGCCCGAATTCCTGACTCTTAATGTATTTTTGTTTATTCCTTAGAACTAATACGCGGGGTTGCGCAAGCGCACGGCAAAAAGCCGCACCAGGCCGGACGCGCCTAAGCGGTCTGCAGCCGCGCCGCGGGACTCGCCGCTCGGCCCGTAACGGCTCTCATCATCCGTCATCTAGCCTTCGTACGTTGCAAACAAAAACGCAAACATGCAATTAAATAGTACAACGAATATGGATATCGTTGCTCATTTGACATAATTATGGCCAGCAGGGTTTTTATCTTCCCTTCCCTATTCAAACGCGGCTGGAATATTTAACGATTAACTGGATCGATTTAATGAAATCTTTTTTTTTTGGGTTTATGTAAAACCTATCTTGAATGTCTCGGATTAATTTGTTCATTTTAGCTTCATCAGTTTGAACGAACTTTTTCGGTTTTTGTGGCGTAAGAAAAAAAGTTTTCAATCAGATATTTCAATTTATTATACTATGTTAAACAATATCTTGTGTCACAAACTAAATGGTCTACCATTTCCATTAAAACCAGTTCCATTAAAGTAATATGTAGGAAACGAGACAACTTGATCAGATTTATAAATCAGGGCACTTAAAAACAACTTGTTTCGACTAGTCCGACGCAGGGATATTTCACTGTAATAAACCACATTCTTGTTAATAAAAATCAAAAGTTTTTTTTATTAAAACAGGAATCGAGGTAAAAGAGCGGTTTGAGAGGAAACTATTTGGTTTCTTGTCTGTAGTCGCGGCACGGACCAATTAAGGTCTGATGTAGTTAATGGGACCTGTTGTGGTGCGACCAACGCACGTACTTTGTCTGATGTATAAGATCATTTGATTTGATAAAATATTTATGTATTAAGATAACTTTGGAACTTTGTTTGGAATATTCGGGAAACTGTTAAACTGTAAAATGGGAGCCAACAATCGTGGGCGTAGTACATTTTGTAACTTAAGAGATGGGTTATCTGTTTGTATAGAGGTGTCCTTATTATACCTCTATAGAAATCTTTATATACTTACGGGCCCAGTGACACAATGATTAGCGCTACTGGCCGAATCAGGTTAAATCAAGGGTCGCAGGTTCGAGGCCAACCTAGGAGAAACATTCGTGTCATGAATATTTATATGTTAGATTATAAAGTTTCTTATAGTTATATGGCACATTAGCAACTTTGTTATGATTTGAACACGGTATATATTTAGAGTTATATCAGTGATTTTGACTTCTCTATAACAATGTTCTGTTACGAGCAAATTAACATAGTACCTATACAGTTCAAAGATGGTACGAGTAATTTGAAGGTGACATGTCTATGACTTTGACATAATAGAAACAATAAAATAGTTTACTTAAATGGGTCACCTTAGTATAGAGATACCGGCATGATTGTGCCGTGATAAGATGGTGACATGGTAGTGTTACCAATGTGGTATGAATAACTTATGACAGCAGTGATTTAGAATTTTGATTTATTATAGTCCGTTTACCCCTTTATATATACTGCTATATGTGATGACCTTTTCAGAAATCCAATATAGCAGTAGACATCGCAGAAGGCAGCGCGGCCGGCATCCGAGGCGCGGGGCGGCCGCATTCCGCCTCAACGAACGAACCCGATAGGTATTGGGTTGAGCTCGCACCCACTACTCTGCCACTTGAGTGTAAGGCTTACTGTTTTAGTCCAAATTATCGAAACGTTGCTCGCTTCTATGAGATGGTTTTGCCATGTCCGTTCGCATTGGTTTTGACAGATGAAAATTATGGGATATAAACGGAAAATTAAGAACTGGCAAAGGCATCATAACATTTTTGCTGCCGCATTCCAATTACTTCACAAATTAGTAGTCTCACTTTCGTCCTCTAAAAACCGCTGAGTTATTTCTTATAGGATCTAAAATTTACTATTTATATCTATTGCAATCCCCGCATATCCATCCACCTACTACTATTTTCAGGTGCTATTACGTATTTTAACCAATTGCAAGTGTGGGCAGCGTGTGTGCGGTAAACTAGACAAACTGATTAATTTCCGTGCAACGGGGGCCACTACCAACATGGTTCATTAATGAGCTAATCTGTGGGATGGACGCGTCAGCCGGTGCCAGGGTAATCCGCCGGTAAATTATGCACGTCGTGCGGCAGCGGCCGACGTGTCTCCCGATTGGCAGACCTCTGGGGTTATCTCTGCCGTGGTAGAACATCTTCATATGGCAGGTATGATAATCGTTAGCAAGCGTGCCACCGGCAGCACTCCTATAAAAACAAAGCAAAGATTATTATGATTAACGACTCATATTTAAATATGCTTTGTATTGCATTGTTTTACTTATGTAGTATTTTTTAAGTTTTCGGTGCAAAATCTAAGATCTTTTAACAAAATTCTTAACGAAACTATTCGGATTTTCATAGTGTATTTGCACAGTTATGTATGTAGAGCATGTTAATTATTGTTTGAATATTTTGTGCAGTCGTAGTCTGTGTTCAGGTATAGCGAGGTCTCTGAATGAGTACGAGCGTTTCACTAATGGATATTAAAATCATAAACTGCAGCCTTCAATAAGAATGCGCTGCACACGAGCTTGGGGCTCTCGGAAAACAATAACTGCGCTCTCCTGCTCATGAGCATTTTATGAGTTGAATTTTCATCATATTTTTCAGGTTATTTTTACAAAAATGCGTTGCACGATCAATTCGTGTCTCATCATTATTATAAACTCGTCTACCCTCGCGGGCTCACACTTCAGCACTAAAACTTAGTAAACATAGTTTCACGATAGAACACGGGTTTCAAAGGATTTTGTGGAAGCCAATGATTTAAGCTTATATTTAAGGCACAATCAAGTCTAAAGCAAATTATCCAAGTGGAAAAGTTTCTTATTGCGCCATTGAATGCGGTAAAATTTTATAGATACTTTTTTTATCACTTACTATTGAACTTTACTAATTAAACAACAGAAAATATACACGCGAAAAGTCACTATTTGATAATTATTTAAAACTAAAACATTAGGTCGGACATGTTTTTCTTTCACCCTTAACATACCAACACACTACACAGAATCTACGCTAAAATGCAAATGATTTGTTTTGATGACAGCCCTGGTGTGACCGATAGCTCATTGTCGCGCGCTGGCACGGCCGTCGAGTCGCAGCATCGCGTGACAGCGTCGCGACGCAGCAGCGTGTCGCGCTGCATCGAGGGCCCGCTGTTCGGAATTGAATTTTCCTTTCATGACATCAACTGATGGGCAGTCAGTTTAGATTGGGTTTCGGATTTCAGTTTATCTGCTAATCACGATAATTGTGATAGTCGTGATTAAGTGTTTACCTATTATAGTAGAACCATCTGATTGATGCTTGCGGCGCTTTTCGTTATTTATTCAATTGACAAGCTGTCTGCTACTTTGTAAGAAATATTTATTGATATTTTAGTATCTAATCTGTCTACCAACCAAACTTAATTTATTTTGATATTCATACATAATGCCATGTTTATAATATTATTAGGATATATAGTTTACAATATTATAATTATTTCCTTATTTATTATTCCAAAGTTTGTGTTTGAATTTTTACGGAATCATCTAGCAATGCCATAAATGCACGGTTACTTAATGTACCAATAGTGCAGTCGATTTTACTTCAGATTACCTACAGTTGAAACAGTTACTCAGCGGTATATTCGTGGTTGTGTACTTAATTCGGTTTCGTCAGCAGAGTCAGATGGCGACACGTCCTCGTAGCCGGTGACCCGCACGTAGCGTCACGGGCACGTAGCGTCACGGGCACGTAGCGGCGCCGTCCCGGGGCAGGCGCGCTCTCATTCACAGGCACTGGACCCGATCTAAACTTTTCAATAGTGCTGCGAATTTTAAACATTGCAGTTCATTCAATTGTTATTTCGTTAAATTCTTCACAACTACTGTACTCATAATTATGCATTCCTTAACGGTAACAATTAGCACTTTAGTCGGGTCACGTCATATAACGTGTAGTGTGTTTAAGTTCGGCTATTGTCGGCTAATCTATAGATTTGATTTGCTATCCTTGAACATTGCTAATGTTACCAACACATGATGTTTTCTTTACACTAAAATAAAACATTACTTACAATCACATACCTATTATAAATTGTGACGTATTAATATTATATATATGTATATATGACGACCTCCGTAGCCAAGAGGCAAGCGTGCCGGACTTTGGCGTCGCGCCATCTCTGAGGTTCCGGGTTCGATCCCCGGTCGGGTCAATATGGGAAACGAAATTTTCCATATAGTCTCGGGTCTGGGTGTTATGGTACCTTCGTTGTTTCTGATTTCTGTAACACAAGTGCTTTAGCTACTTACCACAGAATCAGAGCAATGTATGTGATGTTGTCCAATATTTATTTATTTATTTATTATATTATTATTATTTTTTTGATTGACCTCATTTAACCTGATGTTAAGTGGAAATGAGGTCCTAGCTTAAGGGTGACAAGTACAGCATAATAAATCTGTTACTGGACTTGTCGCCCTTACATTGAAGGCTTGACCCCTGCTACTAATGTAGCACCCTCAGGAGCTCTAGAAACCTTACTCACACGCAGGAACATAACAACACAGAAGTGATTGTTATTTGGTTGCGGTCTTCTGTAAGGTGGAGGTATTTCACCAGTCGGGCTGTTCCAGATCGAGCTATAAATCGTTATGCAACAATAGCAGGTAGATTTGGTATCTAATAATCGTAGTCATATTTAAGAGAGGTAGGCTCTTAAATATGACTACGATTATTAGATACCAAATCTACCTGCTATTGAAAATCATTTAAAGAAATTGGTTTTAGAGACTAATTATAGTACAGGCACTTTTATAGACTTTTTTAAAATGAAGTTGAACTAAGAGTTTGATGCAATATGTAAATACTCCAAAACAGAGATCATAGAGATAATATTATGAAAACCGACCTGCTCATAATGTGTCACTCATTTCTCTTCGTCTATAAAAGGTTATAATATAAGGTATATAGAGCGTGGCCAAATAGTCGACAAAGCGTAAGAATGGTTCCGTAAACGATGTTGGTCACGTAGCAGCGTCGTGGCGCCGTGAGCCGGGCGGCACGACCGCGCCTCGGGGCCGCAGCGACGCCGGGTCGCCGACCTGATACAGTTACACGGCACTTGCACTTTTGGCAGTTCAGAGGTCAGCCTCAAGAAGTACCACTAGCATGCGTGCCCATCAACCAAAGGCAGCGCTACATCACCCTTCACTTCTCGGATAGACAGCGATCATAGGCACTACGAAATTTATCAATTTGTCTTTTGAATTATGTAAGCTGGTGGAGCACACCGTAATTGGGTCTTTGTTAGAGCTTATTTAGGTTGGCAAAAAAAATAAAAGTATCGATCGACTGTTTTTTAGTCTACTGGAAAATATAATATGCAATGTTATTACAATGATATTATTTGTTAGATCATGTGAACCAATAGTTGTAACGTTAATGTAAAAACATGTTACTAACTTTACCACGTCATTTTATCTTTTTCATTGGCCATCTCTACCAGGACTCAACCACAGTCTCAACAGTATTTAGAATCGGATGCAATTTATGTAAACTGATTAATCATAATCTAGCTTTAAATAATGAAAACGTAACCAAAAATAGTTTTAATGGTTTACTTAGTTAATTTGCGCCAGAGTGATCTCTGGGCAGACTATATTTTCCCACGGTGGTGACAGTTGTTAAGCGTCGTACGTCACGCAGTCATCTTGAAGGCGGAACTGTCGGCAAGGATTGTTTATTAGCGGCATTACGTTTGAGCGGCGCACGCACGCGCGGGAGTACCGCATCCGAGCACGACCGGCCCTTGTCGATGAAGACCGCCATGCCACAGTATAGGACTGATATTGTATTTACAAAAAGTTTTAACCGAAAAAAAAAACAAATTGTAATAAAAATACAGTTTTTAAAATTTAGAAAATTTTGGACTGCTTTGATAAAATTATATAGGTAATTATAGATGACATAATATTATAATTATCTGTTTATTGGAGTAATATACAGTTAGTGACAGTTCAAAAAAATATTACAAACAAAAAACATAAACAAACCTACAAATAAAAAAATTGTCCCAGGTCACTGCCAAGGGGCATGGTTGGTACCATGGAAGGCTAGCTGCGTTCCCTCTTTGTATGGCCAGACTTATTTTCTGGCCAAGAAAAAAGCCAGCCCTCTGATCTCCCGACGCTTCTTTAAGCCGTTTGGCTAAAGCGCGGAAGAGGCTGTGCGCGCCCGGTCCCCACGGCCCCAGAGTCTCGACTCCAAACGGCTCAAATATACAGGTGTTAGTAAGACCTGAATATTTACGCCGTTTGTTCGATTCAGCTGAAGCCGCAGCAGATCCAGCCTGCAACGAAGTTTGTGAAAGATGAGACGGCGCCAGAGTGTCGACGCAAGTAGCGTCTCACACTAAAGGCCGTCCCATCTTCCAAGGTTTTAAAGTAATTCCGTCGGGCCTCTTGCCGTCGCTACGCACCAGTCCGTTCGGTTCAAGAACGGCTGGTATGGAACAACTAGCAAGAGCCCGACGTATGGTATCGTTGAGGCTAGCATGGCGGGGGATTCTCCCGGCGCTTCTGCTGCAGGAAAGGCCGTGGTGACCAAGCGCGTCCACAGGGCTACCACAAGAGCAGTGATGTGGGACATTACAGGGTGCCCCCAACCGGAGGGAAGTAGCAAGACGGAACGAAGAATTTACTAATAAAGTGCCTAAATGAGAAGATGGTAAACTGTGCAGCCAAAGACTTGATTCCCATTCAGCAACAGCAATGAGCCGAGCTCGATCTGCAGAACTAGAAGCCGTATGTAAAAGTTGGTTCCGAACTAGTTTGCAGAGCGGCTCGTCCCACTGTCTCTGTGAGGACATGGCCGAAGGAAGTTTGTCGTCTAAGGAAATCACCTTCCAACCATCGATGGCTTCAACTTGATCAGCAATTGGTGAGATATTCGTGGAAGTCAGACCAAGTATTTTTGCTGTCAGGCGGCATGTGCTGTGAGTTGAAGCCAAAAAAGCTGGAAGGGCAACACTGGAAATTTTTCGGATACCCAAACCGCCAAAACGAATAGGAAGTATTATTTTTTGCTTACAGATATATAGGTTACTAAGAGAACGTGTACTGGATAAAATACAACCCACGGATGCGAACCATATTTTCCTTGTATAACTCAAATCTCGAGTTATCTTGTTTTTGCTGGTATTTTAAATAAAACTTAGAACTTGAACACTTAAAACTTGGATATATTTCAAAAATTAATAAATTACAAGAACTTTCGCGCGTACTTTTTTATCTTGACATTTTTTCTATTCCTTTTTTTTTTTATAAATGGCGGAAAGTGGCCAGTATCGTTACAAAGGTTTACTTTTTAATAAAGAGGCTAAACTAGCGTGAACATGCCGCCCACCAAGGGCATAATAACAATATTATGGCCTTAAATTAACGCCATGCACCTATTTATTAGATTTTTAAAATAACTTGAATAATGACCATCACATGTAACATCATCAACAAACTTATAAGACACTTCGTCACATTAAATCATAAAATATTAAATTACATTTTCAGTAAATAAAACTAACACAAACAAAATTCCTTTTTTATAATATCTATCTAATTCTTATTACTCAGTTGCGATTGGAAGCAAACACAACTTGGAAATGGGACGCTTGTAAGTTCCATTCTTTGTTTTTAAAGTAATAACCCTTACTAAATTATCCTGGCCGGGGTGAGTTGCAACCACTCTGCCAAACAGCCAACGACAGGGTGGTAGCCCGTCCTCTTTTACCAAAACAATATCGCCCACCTTGGGCTCTCGTTGTTGTGACGACCATTTGTACCTGTGTAAGAATTTATTAAGGTACTCCTGAGACCATTTTTGCCAAAAATGTTGCAGCATTTTTTGGGTATACTGCCACCGTCTTAATGAACTGACATTGTGAGATTCATAATTTTGATCAGGAGGGGTAACAATAGGCTCTCCCACAAGAAAATGCCCCGGGGTTAGTATGAGATCATCCTCAGAGTCACTTGGAATAACTGACAGCGGTCTGGAGTTGAGACAAGCTTCAACTTGAGCTAGAACTGTCGATATTTCTTCGTACGTTAGTGTTGATTGCCCAATTATTCTTTTCAGGTGATGTTTGACCGATTTTACCCCTGCTTCCCATAAACCACCAAAATTGGGTGAGCGGGCAGGAATAAAATGCCAATTGCAATCATTACTAGCGACTACCTCTGCCACTTCCTGTAGCATGGAACCTTTCTCAGTCTGAAAAAGTCGTTTTAACTCCGCAGCTGCTCCTACAAAATTTGTTGCGTTGTCACTCCATATATCTGAGCAATGACCGCGTCTGGAGACGAACCGCTTAAATGCCTGTAAAAATCCCTGAGCACTGAGATCGGTTACCGCTTCCAAGTGAATTGCTTTAGTCGCCATACAAATAAAGAGGCATATATATCCTTTCTGCGATTTATGGCCACGACCTTTGGATGTTCGTAGTTGAATTGGTCCTGCGTAATCAACGCCACTACATTTGAACGGTCGCGTTGGAGTCACCCTTGGAATTGGTAGCTGGCCCATTAACTGTGTCTGAAGATTTGCTGAGTTCCTAGCACAAGTAACACATTTTCGAAAATACGATCGAACTAATTGTTTTGCTCCTAAAATGCAATACTTGGCTTGAATAAAACAGTTCATAAGTTGAGGCCCTCCATGAAGCGTCTGTTTATGGGCATCAGCAATTATTAAGGCAGCTAGGTGACACTTCTTGGGAATTATAATGGGATGCTTTTGGTTGTGACTTAATCCTGAATGCTCCAACCTACCACCAACTCTCAATATTTGGTCATCATCCAACATCGGGTTCAACGAACGAAGCACACTCCTTTTAGGTAAGTTTGTCTGTTGTTTAATTAGTGTAATCTCTACTTTAAAATATACTGCTTGATGTTGCTTTATACACAAATCTAGTGCTTGCTTTAGCTCTTGAGTCGTTAAATAACCTCCTTTTCTCTCTTCCACCTTTAATAGCAGATTGTTGATAAATCTTCTACAGTACGCTACAACTCTTTTCATTTTTGTTAGGGATGAAAACCTCTCCCATATACTGTCTTCCATCACAGAACAGTGAGTCGTGACTATCTCCAGATTGGTTGCTATTTCTTTTGGCTTCTCGTAATTGATCGTTGCTGCTTTTAAAAACTCTGGACCGTTGAACCACATCCCATTTTGTACCAATTCTTCTGGTGATAATCCCCTGGATGCACAATCAGCAGCATTTTCCTTCGTACCTATATGTGACCAATTATGAGAATCCAAATTCGATTGAATTTCCGAGACCCGGTTAGCTACAAATACCTTCCACCTGCTTGAATGGCTGTTAATCCATGCTAAAACCACTGTAGAGTCCGTCCATGCCCGCAGTTTGCTTTTATCAATTTCCAGTACTTTAGATGTTTCTACCATTAATCGCGTCAGCAAAACCGCTCCACATAATTCCAATCTGGGAATTGATACCTGCTTGACAGGAGCGACCTTTGTTTTTGCAGTTAAAAGAGAAACATGGATCTTTCCAGATGCATCAATCACACGGATGTATACAGCCGCTGCATATGCAACCTTAGATGCATCGCAGAAGCCGTGCAACTCGACTACATCTCCAACCTTGGTACCTACCCATCTAGGTATAGTGAGTACTTCCAACTGTTTCAACTCCTCTCGGTAAGTAAGCCACTCATTTAGTATTTCTTCCGGTACTCTTTCATCCCACTCAATTCCAGCTAACCATAATTTCTGTATAATAATCTTTGATTTTATGATGCTAGGTCCTACCCAGCCTAGTGGATCATAGAACCGTGAAATGTCGCTAATTATTTTTCTTTTTGTTACAGGTTGTTGCAGCTCCGGGAGTTTGACATCGTAGCGGAAAGCATCTTCACTTCGGTTCCAGGTAAGCCCCACAATTTTTATAATTTCATCAGATTTTATCTTTAATGTTTCCTGACCCTTTATTTCCTTTTCCTCACCCATAGCATCTATTAGCTTTTCATTGTTGCTTGTCCATTTTACTAATTGAAATCCTCCTTTAGCCAATAGTTCATTCATTTCTTTAAATATCTGTAACCCTTCTTCTTTTGTTTGGCAACCGGTTAGTAGATCATCCATATAATAATCTTTCTGTACAATTGCAGCTGCTATGGGATAACTGTCGCCTTCGTCACGAGCCAGCTGCTGCAAGGATTTAACTGCTAGATAAGGTGCAGAAGCAGTTCCAAACATTACTCTGGGCATTCTATAATGTTGCATTTCAGATTTACCATCGACTCTCCAGAGAACCCTTTGAAAATCCACATGCGGAGCAGCTACCTTTATCTGTAGATACATTTTAGTTATGTCGGCAGTGAGACATATAGGCGGAATGCGCCATCGCATGATCAAATGTCGCAACTCCGGCTGCAAGGTAGGTCCCACTAAAAGATTATCATTAAGTGATTTATAATTTTTACCTTTACAGGAAGCATCAAACACAACCCTGACCTTACTAGTGTCTTTATCTTCGCGCATTACCGCATGGTGCGGCAAGTATATAGCCTTTGGGTTATGTCGTTCCTCTTCAGGTACCAGTTCCAGATGACTATTATCAATATATTCTTGCATTGCCTTTGAATATTTCTCCTTTAACTCTTTACTTTTGTTAAGTTTGTTTTCTAATGATTTAAATCTTTTTTCAGATATCTCCATGGAATCAACTACCTGAGGCGGATCGTTCCTCAAAGGAAGTTGGACGACGTACCTGCCTTCTTCATCTCTTACCGTTGTAGCAGCAAAGATTTCTTCACAACGTTTTTCTTCATCTGTGTAAATTTTTTCTTTATTTATTTCAGGATCTGCCTCCAGTTCCCAGAACCTTTTAAGAAGATCATTATTATCTGTACGACAATGCAAAACCTTTATGTTGTGTACTGGTTTAACATTCACATCAATGTGCCCCGAAAGGATCCATCCAAATGAAGTTGCCTGCGCTAATAGCGCTCCTTCTGGACTTCTTTCTATACCTTCCAAAAGTATCTGATTATAAACACCTACACCAAGTAAAACATCAATACGACTTGGAGTGTGATACTCTGGATCAGCTAAAACCAGACCCTTAAGTTCAATCCATTGTGATGGGTCGATCTTATGGGTTGGTAATGGAGCTGTGATTGACTTCAATACATAAGCTTCAACTTTGACTTTAAAATTACTGTTAACCCGAGATTGAAGCTCCAAAACCACTATTGCCTTTGAGGTGGATTCTTGCTCGCCCAGACCAGAAATTTGACCAAATACAGGAGTCTTCTTCAACCCCAAACGCTGAACAGTAGACTCTGTTACGAAAGATGATTGCGAGCCTTGATCAAGAAGTACTCGTACAGTGTCATGACCCGATTTCGACTTGACTCCTACTAGAGCAGTTGCTAGAAGAGCCTGATTGGAAACCCTACCTGAAGAAAAACAGGATACAGACGACTGTTGCTGTTCACCTACTGACGATTTTACGACCTCTTGTACCTCCTTTGAAGGAGATGCAACCCCTTCCACTGGCCTACTCTTTTCCCTGACTTCAACGGTCTCCGAAGTAGCTTTCCCACTAGGGTGCAACAGAGAATGATGTTTTCTCTTGCATACTCGACACCTTATGTTGATACGGCACATTTTGGCAGAATGGTTACTACCCAAACAATTAAAACAAGCATTGTTAGTCTCAATAAAATTACGACGAGCATCGGTCGTTTCCTTGCTAAACTCTTTGCAAAATGCAATTGTGTGTGCTCCCGAACAAAACAAGCATTTATAATTGGTTACATGTAGGGATTTTATTTTATTAACAGGAGCTTTATTATGAGTAGAGGCCCATTTGGTTGTGTTCGACCCGGAATCCAAGAATTCCATTGCACGATATCTATTTGTTAGAAATTCTTTAAATTTATCATAAGTTGGTAACTCGTCTGAAGAACTATTGCTACTAACATTAAACTCCCATTGTCTCTTGGTTTCCGGATCCAACTTAAGACACAATATATGTATGATAATAACATCCCAACTACTTACGTCTACTCCTATATTGCCTAAGGCAGCCAGACAATCATTGGTGGTATCAATTAAATCTTTTAAACTAGTGGCTGACTCATTAATGATATTTCTTTGGCTAAACAATCTTTTTAACGTTAAATGACAAATGTATTTTTTATTATTATACCTTTCCTCTAGTAATTTCCAGCACCTGTCGTAATTCTCGTTAGCTATGGGGATGTGTCTTAAATATTGCTCTGCCTCCCCTTCCAAATAGCTCTTAAGATAATGCAACTTTTGTACTTTATTCAATTCTTCATTTGAATGAACTAACGCGACATACAAATTTCTAAATGCTGCCCATTCAGAGTATTTACCAGAGAAATTAGGTATGTTTATTTTAGGTAATCTAATATGTGATGATTTTAAATTAGCTTGAGAATCACTAGAAGCGGTAGGACTAATAGGAACATTAAACATGTCTAAAGACGCCTTTAGTTCCGCTTTGTATTCTAAATAACAATCTTCAGTCTTATCATAAATTTCCTTTTTGACATATTCAGAATTTAATAATAACTTTTTCTCTGCATTACGCTTTAAATCTTTATGTCCCGATAAAAACTCAAACCACATTTGATCTACTAACTCCAATCGCCCCTCTAAGTATTGTTTTGTAATTCGATCTTTGGAGCTCTTTTTATAATTGGATTTAGCTTTGCAAATGCGTTCGTATAATTCCATTTGAAAATCTATTAAAGCCTCCATGTTTGATAAACACTCGTTACACAACTACCCAAACTCAAGAAACTAAACAAAATTTAAGAAAATAGACAAAGTTACTTTTACTTCCAAAACTTTTTTCAAGATTCAAAATTATCTAAATTTTTCTAAGTGTTTTTGACATACAAATTCGCTCAAAAATTGGACATAGGTTCCCCGTATTAACCTTTTTAGCAAAATTATTCTAAGTCCTAACTAAAACATGCAAAATTATTTTAAGTCCAAAATGACTTTTAAAGTTCCAAAATTCACTGAGTTGAAATCTTCTTGAGAATAAGGTTCAAATTACTCACGGTTTTTCCACTTGTAAAGCACACGACACACTCACTGAGACCCGCTAACTGCATCCACTTCTACACTTCTTGCTTGTACCGCACCCACTGCAACCGCTGTAGTGTGGCTGCACCTGCTCTGCTGCACTTTGACTGCACCCACTCCGCTGCACTCCTGATGTAACGCCTGCTGCACTCCAGCCAGGCGCATCCGAGGTCAGATCCACTGACCCCTGTTATGCACTACGTTTGCGACAGCGACCCACTGCCCGTAGCGACGGCGATTCAAAAATACCAGACTGATATCCGGCTCCGAAGGACCATTGTATAACTCAAATCTCGAGTTATCTTGTTTTTGCTGGTATTTTAAATAAAACTTAGAACTTGAACACTTAAAACTTGGATATATTTCAAAAATTAATAAATTACAAGAACTTTCGCGCGTACTTTTTTATCTTGACATTTTTTCTATTCTTTTTTTTTTTATAAATGGCGGAAAGTGGCCAGTATCGTTACAAAGGTTTACTTTTTAATAAAGAGGCTAAACTAGCGTGAACATTCCTATTAATATTTTTTAGGTTAGTACATCTAGCTCAAACAAAGACGGTATTGGAGTAGTTTTATGAAGTGCTTTTTTTATATTGCCATGTGAGAAGGCGTACGGCGCTCCTTCGAAAGAAAATTTGACGACGAAACTAACATTTTTATGTTGTGTCGGGCCTGGGTGTTGGGGTACTCTCGTTGTTTCTGATTTCTGTAACACAGGTGCTTTACCTTCTTACTACATCCGTGCGATATATGTGATGTTGTATGTATTTATGTACGTAATCGAATAGTATGTATAAATATAATATTTTCTCACTACGTAATACTATTCCATTACCGCTTTTATTCGTGCTAAGGGTACAACTTATTTATTGTATAGGATACAAGCAAATGGTAACTAATTTTTATTGTAGTCTATATATAGGTAAACATAATCGCAATCATTTGATAGTTTGAAACTAGACTAATTTTATAAAATGGAATGTCACTAAGTTTTATTTTACTACCTTTTGCAAATAATATTACATCTAAAGCACGTTTCGTTTCGTGATGTCTCGCTCGTTAAGACGACGGTCTCGCCTCATCATACTTAAGAGAATTGACACAAAAAATAAAACAACCTCCAGCGAACAATAAACATTCCCATACGAATTCGTGATACACATAATTGTTTACGAAGATAGGAACTAGAGCCGTCGGAGTCCTCTCTTAAAATGCAATTTGTTTAAGTTAGAAGTACTCAACCAATAACAGAAAATGTATGTACAAAATGTCTTTGACTAAACGACAAATATAAGACAAATTAATAATTAAGAATTTACTTTCTCCTGTGTCTCGAATTGATCTCGAAAGTCTTGTGACCAGCTTTGTAGGTTTCCTTCAAGAAACATATTTTCATTCGTCATTCTACGATCTCAAAAGGCGCCCACACGATACGTCTACACGTAGGCAGGTAAATTGTTGAATCCATACTTTAGCAAATACGCTCTAGGTATACACTACGTTTATTAATCCTAGTTTTTCGGTTTAATAATTTACATTATATTGAAAAACAACACTTTTTGCCTTGGTGCAACATTATTTACAAGTTCAGTTTACTTTGTTATAAAATCTACTGAGTTTCTTGCCGGTATTTCGAATCGTGGTCGTAGCTCCACATTTGATTTGTATAGGCGATTTGTTAGTGTTACTGATGTCATTTACATAAATAAACGAAATTTGAATCTGTCGACAGATGTGATAGATTAGGTAGTTGTAATTCAAGAGTTACGACTTAGCGCAGTGTGTCTTGTGTTGTCTCACTGGTCCCAGCTGCAGCGCGCGAGCCACGTCGATGGTGCGGTACTCAGCGCGCTGATTGCCAGTAATTGCGGCATGCGCCTGCGCCGCGCACACGGCTCTTCACGACGATCACGCGACCTGGTGATTGGTGTATCGGTCGGTCATAACAAACAATATAAATATATAATAATACTAATACTTTATTTTTTTTTCAGTTTTATTTTTTTTAATAATTGATTTTTAATTTTTATTTTACAATTGACAAACTAACTGTGGACTAGTGCAAAATTAGTAATAAGTTTAGCTTTCATTTTTAAAAAAAAACTACTGAGTCTCTTGCCGGTATCTTCTCTTTAGGTATAGGTTCCGAACCGGAGGTAGCTTCATTTGCTTTATATCGAGACTATTCATAAGTATTACTAATGTAATCTATGTGAATAAAAAAGATTGACTTTGACTTTGAATAACACATCACTACTTGACTCTAAAGTAATGCCTTTGAGATTGGTTTTTAAGCAGAATAAAAGATTTTGGTTAAAGCAAATGGTTCAAAAGGATTTTGTAATTGGGTGCAACTCAAACCAAACTGATTTTCATGGGATCTTTGCTGATTCACACAATCAATCGCTTGAGACTCGATTGTGCTTTAAAATTTGTTTAAACTGTTTCCACAGAGTCTTCAGCCATATAAATTATTTTAATTCTCAATTTACAGAAATTAACTTTGCTAAAAAGTTATCATTTTAAAAATTACTTTATTTTAATATTGATGACATGACATGTTCCCTTCTTTTTATACGCATGCTTTTTTGTTCTTTATAGATGGTTTATATCCGTCACTGGTGATGCAGGCAGGTCCGATAGCATCTGGTGCGCGTCTCAGTGGCCGCCGACCGCAGCGGCCGCCGCGGGACATGTGCGCGGGCGCACGTGCGCGCTCGCGTCTACATACAGAGGAGCATTCTGCGCGGGAGATCCTTTGGAAACATTATTCTGACTGTAGTATATTTACGTATTATATATTTTACTAGCTTTTGCCCGCGACTTCGTCCGCGTGGCGTGTTATTGTGTCATTTCAGTATTTTTCTCGGTGTGTGTCGAATGTAAATAATAATGAATGTTGCATTCAAAAATTTTAAAAAGTTTTTTTTTTTTTTTGAGAAAATACATTAAAAAACAACATAACAATTATTCTGAATCTGGCGCTAGTGCAGTATTTTTTCATGAAAAAGATGTTTCCCATTCCCATGAAGCTGTACATTTGCTAAGATACCCATATACTAAAAAATTTCAAGCCTCTAACTCGCGGTACAAAAGTTTTTCCCGCTATTCCCGTTCCCATGGGAATTTTGGAAAATCCAATCATGACTTAACTTTGCATTCACTAAGGTATATGCATGTCAAATTTCAATCATCTAACTTACGCGGTTTAGATTTTTTCATACAAAAGTTTTTTCCCGCTAACTCCCGTTCCCGTGGGAATTTCTCAAAATACAGCCATAACTAAACTTTATATTTACTAAGGTACCTGCATGCCAAATTTCAAGCGTCTAACTTAAGCGGTTTAGATTTTTCATACAAAAGGATTTTCCCGCTAATTCCCGTTCCCGTGGGAATTTCGGGAATTCCTTTCTTAGTGCACCCCTACGGTACCTAAGCTACGTCCCTTCCAAATTTCAAGTGCCTACGTTTAGCCGTTTGGGCTGTGCGTTGATATGTCAGTCAGTCAGTCAGTCAGTCAGTTTCTCCTTTTATATATATAGATACTGCACTTCAAAATTGATCTCATCCCACCTGATGTTTGGTAATGAGGTCCTAGTTTTAGGGCGACAAGTTTAGCATAATAAAGCTGTTACTGAACTTGTCGCTCTTACTTGAAGACTTGACCTCTGCTACTAATGTAGCACCCCCCAGGAGCTCTACTACCCTGTATATCTTGGTGCAAAAGTTATACCTTGGTGTAGCTTACTTTGAAATAAAACTTGCCGGTGTCTTCTATGCACTTATAGATTCCGAACCGGAGCTAGCTTCATTTGGTTTTATAAAGACTTTTCATAAATGTTGCTGTTGTAATTTGCTTCAATAAAAATATTTCTAATTTCTGAATCTGTACGTAGGTGACTAACAAACAACATGTAGCTACTTAATACAGCTATTTGGAATGTGATTCGTTTTTAAGAACTGGATAATGTTTTTTTAATTAAGAGAAAAGTATTGAGAATGTAATCCTCTAAAAAAGTTAACAAGTCGAGGGTTACCTTAAACTTTTCAGCTCAATTTTGATGAAAAGCATTATTATTAAGCACAATATGGGTATCAAATGAAAGGGTCAGGAATACGAAAAATAATAAATATATTTAAATACCATACCATATGTGTTTACGAGATAAAAACATGTAGATTGAAACTAGTTTTTTTATGCTATCACATCTGTTTCTTTATTTTAGAACGTGAACAAATTAAAAAAATATATGTTTATGAAAGATAATTAGTTCCATAGACTAACAGTCTCTCTGGTGGAGTCGCTGCTCGGGGGCTGCGCGTGCGCGTCTTTGTTTATGATTCTGCTCCTCTTGTTTTTGTTCGCAGCATCTGTTCCTTCCGCCGTCACAGTCTCACAGTTTACGTCAACAATTACGAGACTGTCAATGAGGATTCACTCGTTGTAAATATAACATACTCAGAGAAGTTATGATGCAAGCACACTGGTCCTAAAATATTGACTTATTTTTAATTATTTTTAAACAGGCGACCACTGAAAATCAGCGTCGCGAGACTCTATTATGGGTGTCCCGACATATTGCTGAGTTGGGAGCCTTTTTAGCACATATTTTGTTTGCTTTTTCTTTTTTTTAATTTTCCTTTATTTGTACTGTCTTATTTTGTGTGCTAAATAAACATTTATTCTTTATTCTATTCTACTTGCCTATATACCTCCTGCGTTTTATTCCTCCTTTAAAAAGTGACGAGGATTAGCTTTAATTTTAATGGAAGAACGGATTATTAAGTGGATATTCGTTATGGCATAATACAAATAATTGCGAAATATTCTTCTCAAAATTTAATTTTTATTTTCTTATTTGATGAAGTTAAATTAGTGCTACTTGTTGTGTTAAGTTATTAAATGCAAAAAGAAACAAATATTTTTATTCGGTTAATGCAAATGAGGCCAGTGCCCTTGGGACGAACAAAACAGTAATTTAATAAATTTGCGTAGTGTGAAAATATGAACTATGGAACTGTTACTAGCGCCCCAGCGGTGACTAGCCAACTACTGACATTACTATATAAAAGTAGCACTACCTAAAACTACCTGCTGCCTTTGCACGAACAGAAACAAATTTATTCTCTTAAGATTAGCATCATTCAGATGCTAATAAGATGAAAAAAAAACCAACTCTTTTGAAGTGGGCTTGGATCCGCGCTATGATTACCACAATTGATCCAAGCACAACGTTTGTCACGCCATCCTACCATTATCTTGTTCTGGTCAATTTAGCCAATGAAACGTTTGTCAAAAAACAACATTATGTACCAGGAAATAAGTTGGTCAAGTTGGTTTTAGACTCCATTATTTGGGATTCCATGTAAAAATCACTTAATCGTATTTTTCATGTTCGGTTGTAAAAACTCTTTTTATTAATTTGGTTTATTTAATTATTTTAGTGGGAACGGGATACGATGAAAAGACAATAGTGTGGGATTAAGTTCTTAAAAGTATTTAAAGCTATTGCGGTTTGAGGTATTATAACAATTTTAAAAATCTATAGCAATAGGATTGAGTAAACTTAGCCAAATTTAACTGTGATAAAATTGCACACACAAAAATTAAGAATGGCTCAATAATCTTTATTCGTCGATATTTAGTATCTCTCTAATACATCACTACATACTATAAAAATTTAATTAAAAATTTAATAAAACCCCCGACCCAAAAAAAATTGAAAGAAGATTTGAAATTTGCCGTAGTGTGCAGTATTCTGCTACTAAATCTATTTGATTTCATACCTTTATTGAGGCAGTTGGGCCAAAAAATAAATGGGTTATTTGTCATTTTCTGACGGCGGCCATCTTGGATTTGAAATTTGTCACAATAAATGTATTTTGCTACTCAGGCCCTTTTATATGATACCCATATTGTGGGAGTTGTGTTAAAACATACAATCCATATCTTTGTGACGGCGGCCATCTTGGATCGATTTTTATCCAACATAGCTAAGAACACTCTCCGCTTATTCACCTTTCAAACAAAAAAAAACTAAATCAAAATCGGTTCATTTGTTTGGGTGCTACGATGCCATAGACAGACACACACATACACACACAGACATGTCAAACTTATAACACCCCGTCGTTTTTGCGTCGGGGGCTAAAAACAAAGTAGCTTTTTCTGTCCCTATATCCCTTTGTACGTTTAAATCTTTAAAACTACGCAACGGATTTTGATGCGGTTTTATTGTAGATAGAGTGATTCCAGAGGAAGGTTTTTATGTGTAATAAAGAATAGAAAAGCTAATATTTCTAAGTATTTACATTACATCCGTGCGAAGCCGGGGCGGGTCGCTAGTGTCGTATAATTTAAGTCAGCTTCATATTACCAGCTGAGTCTCAGTTTAAGATTACACGGAAACATTATGATACGGAATCCTAAAAAAACTTCAAGATCCATTCTATTGTACACAGATCTGCAATGTCATTGACAAGATTGAAATAAATATTAAACGCAATGTAGGCACGATCTATTCATTGATACGAGTTCCTATTTGACACGCTGAAGATCTGTCGTCATGCCGACGTTGTTCTTTACTTAAATGACTATTTTACTTTGTATGGTCTTGGTCAACTTAATTAAAAAACAAGATTAAGTTTTTCAGCAATTGTTAATTCATCTTTTTAAATGCAGAATGTGTTAAAATAAGATTAAAAAACTATAATATTTTTGAGAATTGCGATTTTAATTCTTAGAAAAACAAGGACACTAGACATTACGCGGAATGACCTCAAGTTACAAATGATGGATTGTAAACAGATTATTTATTTACAGATTATTTATTTTTGGTCCCGATGCGATTAGTATATACGTTTTAATTGAAATTTGATCGACAAATCGAAAATTGAAAGGACGAACGCAGCGAGGCGGGAGCGTCGGAGGGCGGCGCCGGAAATTACATTTCCGTGCAAACGCGCCGCACACGCGCTACACACGCGCCGTGCACGCGCCACCAAGAGTCGAGCAGCCGTGGACACAGAATACGAAATACGTAACGGACCGCGCTACCCGGGGGCGAGGGTTTATGTTTGTTATGACTGCTACTTTTCCAAACAACATGAAGCAATTTCTTATTTCTCCTCAGGCAAAAATACTCATAGACCCTCGAAAAGCAAATTGTGAGATTAAACACCCGCCTAGTCCAGCTTTGCAGGGTGTTTAAGGAGAAGTTTTGGAAATGAAGAAATTTGCGAATAACCTTATGGAATTTAATGGCGTGTCAACAAACATTTTATTGAAGTCTGTAGTTGTTTTTACATTTTGAAGAAACATCAGCTAATAGAACTCAACTGTCAGATAGTGACATATGTGAAGCTATGTAGGTACCTGCAGTTTTTCAAGTGAGACAGAAGCGTTAGATGAGCTGTTCAAAAAATATGTCGGTGAAGGCTCGCGCGCTAAACTTTTATCAGACTTATAAGTAAATTGAGAAGACGTCAACAAGACGAGGACTCGATAATTGAATGAGTATTTTCATGTAAACGTCTCATCTTATCAGAGCTCTGTATAATGGAAATACTTTTAACATACAAGCGAGTTTGGTATTAAAATTGCCGAAAATGTACAAACTTAGTGACGCAAATAAAATAATATCGTCTTGTTTACATAAGTTATTAAGGATCAACTTTGACACCGTGTTTCTCACTCAACATATTGAACGCAGTCTCAAAAATTAAGTACCTAGGTACGTCACAGCTTTTAACTCTGAACATGCGTACGTGAAGGTCGAACAATATATGGTAGCTATGTTATGACGTTTGCATCGGATTGGCCTAACATTGCTATTTACTAATCCAGATGTATGTGTCGCAGGCATTTTGAATAAATCCGCCGTTTACATACGGCGTCGTCAGTTTAAAAACGAATGCTGAAAAATACAAATCAAACTTGAGTTTTCTTGTTGTCTTTTCCTTTGTTAACTTTTAACTCCTCTTCAGTACCTGTATAAGACGAGTGGCACACTATTAAAGCACGCAGTTAGCTGGTGCTCGGGCCGTAGAGCAGGTGGTAGTTGCGTAATTAAGGTTGGTGCGATGGCGGCGGGTACCGTTGCTCTTAATCCGAGCCCCGTTAGTCTCAGAGCTCCACCGGACGCGGGACCTGTCCGCAGCCTCATTACAGCGAACTGTTTAATTTGTAATTATGGGCCGCGCCGCTCCAGCCTGCGAGCGGTTAGTGCGCCTGCGCCGCTAGCTGGTAGCACGGGTTTAGACACAATTACAAACCATAGAAGGTGGAGTGGATGCGACGATATTTTGATGAAAACCGACATGTGTGTTCTTGCAATTTGTTTTGCGTAGATATTCAATAGATTTTTTATTGTATAGACTGTAGTAGGTTGCTAGAAAGCATGCTTGTTGAAGAATATAGCTTTGTTTTTAATGTTTTGCAGGTTTTGTTCCCCGGTGATTTTCCAATTTTTTTTTTCTGACAAACCTTCTCCTTTGCAGGAAAATATTTTACAAAGTATTTCTGGAGCTAAGCGTGTATGTACGTACATATGGGCAATTTATTTTTATTTATATAGAGGAAGATAAAAGTTTAGAATTGCTTGAAAAACGTAAGTTTCTTTTTAAATAGATTTTACATTTAATGATAAATTAGCATTTATTTACTACCTACGATCTTCACGTATTGCGCGTGCTGCTTTTCCAATTGAGCTAAACGCAAGATAGTAGACGTGGAATTTCTCTGCTGTATCAACCTCTTAGCCCCGGTAAGTGCCCTCTGCCGAATATGTTTAGAACTACATACATCTTACTTACTTATCGTCCCGTGGTACATTCATTGCAAAAATATTTGAGTCAAAGATACCTTGATATCTTAATATTTTTTTACATTTAAATCAGTCATCATCATCATCATCATTTCAGCCTGTTTCTGTCCAATGCTGAACATAGACCTCTCCCACCGATTTCCAGCGCGACCGGTCCATTGCCACCTGCATCCAACGAGACACAGAAATTTTCACTAAGTCGTCGGTCCATCTGGTAGGTGGCCGTCCCACACTGCGTGCACACTCAAGAACCTTTTTGCCCTCCTAATATTTAATACAGTAGCGAAATATAAATATTTTAAAGACTCAATTTGTTGTTAGGACTATGCTTGTAGTGCGCCTATTATTATCAGATATCTACATTTATTTGGGACCTTTGGCAAAAATATACCCAAATCTGTCATCGTCTGTTAAATAGACACGACAGCAGCGCTTGTGTGACGGATGCCTCGCGTCGCGGCCGACGCTAGCGCGCTGCGCCCGGGTGCGTCTGCGCTTTATTTAATTGCGCTAATGATCCTCTCCCGACGCGCCGCGGTTCGCCTGCGGCTTGCTGTCACTATATTATTTCGCTGTTAGTTCATTAGCTGGACTGTATCAACCTTTTCGGAATTCGTTTGTGAACAATGGGATGACATGACATTAATACACCAAAAACACGCATGTAACGGATAATTCTACTAACGAAGAGGTTATGCGTAAAAAAAGTAAAGTGGCCTATTTAATGTCTCTAAAGCCTTTACACTCAAGCCATAATTGTAATCGTGACCATAATAGGTACTGTCAAAATCTGAAACACACTTTGCCTAATCCAGGAGCGAACCCAGGGCCCTTACATTGTGACCCGCTATTTGAACAACTAGAACTAGACCATCGACGCGTTTATACGTCTACTAAATTCACTGATAACCATTAAAACGTCTTTTACACACTCAGTACATAGCTGTTTGTTATACCTAAATTAAAAAAAAACCGGTCAAGTGCATGTCGGGCTGGCGCACGAAGGGTTCCGTACTAATGACTAGGTCAACAACAGTCCACAAATCCCTACTTCCCTACTATATATATAATATATAATAGACATATTATAAATGCGAAAGTAATTCTGTCTGTTACGCTTTCCCGCTTAAACCTCTCAACCGATTTTGATGAAATTTGGCATAGGTATACGTTGAACCTCAAGAACGGACATAGGCTACTTTTTATTAGAAAGTAATGGGGTAATGCCACCTTTGAAAGTTTATATGGGAAAATGATTATTTTTTAAGTTAGAGATATGAAAGTTGGCACAAATATAGCTCTATTAAAATATAGACTTCTTTTTGTTTCAAATACGAAGTCGCGGGCACAGCTAGTGTAATATATTTTGTCAATATTTCAAGCGTAGCGAGCACCAGGTACCTATTGCTCTTTTACGTAAAGCAGAAAAACACTTTTGCATTTCTAATCATTACTTTAATTCAGATTTCATTACTTACTAAGTAAATATATACAATTGAGTCTTTTGAGATTATTACAAGTTCCTTAGAAATAGGGTCCCATTTTCACCGTTCGGGTACGGAACTGTAAAAAAGATGAACGAAGCTTAAACTAAGGACAAAATTCCAAAAAGTCGATAAATGCAAATGCGTTTTCCGTTTAAAATAGAAAATTGTCTGCTTAACCTTACCCAAGTTTAGCTTTGCGCAAATGACCCTAAGTAAACTATGTGTGCCAGAAACTCGGAGCGTGTTCCGCTTAATTTATGAATATTAGCGAGCGGCGCGTCTTCCGAGAAGACTTAACTACTTTGCGATCGTCTGAGCACAACCAGCTCAATTACAGTTCCCCTTGTTTGAACTACTTAAATATGAATGTGATTCGGAGTATTCTAGCTGAGCGTTCGAGCGGGGTGTGAGCCCCACCTCGGCAAATATTGTCGCGCTGAAACCTGCGGCGAGGCTTATCGCGAGCGCACGCCGCACCGTGGTCCTTGTAGTGGCGACCGTTGCCACAGCGCGGGATGCCTTTGTTTTTTAATTAGGGAGACGCAATAACCAGAACCTCAACACTTCCACAGCTGCCCGAGTTTTTATTTTCATTATTTTACGTACAACTTGGAAAAGCTTACGATACCTTACAAATCTCGCTTGCAAATCATTGTTTGTTATTGAAAATCTGGTAGAAAGTGAAGTCAGATAATGAGTTAATCTTAATCACTTCTCTTCTACTGGATAATGATATCCGTGTCCTGAGACAAGCAAAATGAAGTTTTCCTGATTTTTTGAACACAACTTTGGTATGTTTTCACCAATCGTATTCGGCAATCGTAAAGATTAAGCCAGCCATTATACTAACGATAACTGGATGTAGGCTTTGCCTGCAGTGTGCTACTAGTTACGTTTAATTCTTCTGTTTAATCATATTCAATGAACCTTTTAAAACGAAGGCCTTAGATGAAGCATTATATCAATGTTAGCGAACAAAAACCCACGTCCTAATTGTTATGAGTGGCAGATGCGCCATACGTGGTGCAAGACTCATCGTCACGGACTAACAACATAGAAGACATTGACATAATAATAGTGTGTCGCGGTCACCCACCAGCGGCGGGGCGCGCGTGCCTGGGCGGATGCCGGACCTTAGAAGATCGAGGCCATTGAAGGGAGTATACTGGCCAATTTCTATGAAATAAGTTAAGTGTGATAATCTAAATACCCCTATTTATTTATTTAAATTATTTTCCTAAAGGAAAAGAATTAGAGCCGAACAAAATAACTCTCACGGATCGATATGCTTAACAAATTAATATTATATTTGTTAAGCATCAAGATGTCAGAATGCGGTTTCAATTCAAATGAAATCTTAACGAGGGCTTACTACTTATTATGCGCTTAAATAATTACATACAGTCTTAGAAATCATAAATCTTAACATCATATTATTAAGGTTTAGAAGAAATGTCTTTTTAATCTAACAATCTGCGTGAGCTTGTGTTTAGGTACTACCTATATATGTCGCAACTTCATAAAAATATAAAGCACACAAGCGGCATAGAACTATTTCTCCGTCCATGTTACTGCCGCTTAAGACCACAACGACTAGTAGGCAGTTCGCGTTGTCCTCTCCAAGTGGTACACATTCTCTAAGCTGCAGACATTCTGCAATTACGGGCTGAAAATCATCCCCATTCCACGTGTAGAGGACATTGCCAACATTTTAAAAGGGAATCTTTTCGTTTTATTGTGGGAGAAGAATAGCTCAGAGTATGGCAGGTGAAGTATAATAAAATAACTAGCCGTTGTCCGAGATTTGAGATAGAAATCCTATGATCTACCATCTCATCTATCTATCAAAATTCATCCAAATACATTCAGTAGTTCTTGCGTGAAAGAGTAACCGACAAACATTCACCGTTATAAAATTAGTAGGATGTAACAAGGACCGAGATTGAACAAACATTTAGAAAAAAGCACTCCCAAAGATATTAAGGATAAAGGTATATGCCAGCAAGCACACAGGTAGCGAGAGAAAAAGTAACATCGAATTGCGTTATGTTAACTGTCAAAATTTGTAATAGGTTGTGTTGGTGATTTGGCAATGCACCCTTGACGCCATAACAAGTAGCAGATGTTCGTAGATCCATGACTCATGCGAGGAGGTTGCTGAATCGGGTGCTTGATGAGCGTCGGGTCGGGTTGCGTCACGCGGCGCGGGGCCGGGCGGCCGGGCGGGCTGCCCCGGCCCTGCGCGCACGCATGCCCGCCGCAAAAGTGCTCCTACGCATATTTATTACGCATTCATTTACATACGGCCTTTCGGATGACACGTAATTAAAAATTCATACTTTGTGTTATGTTAGGTAGGTGGTTTAAACCAGCAGATCTGTCGAAACCTTGGCTACTTGTAATTTTATTTGATTCTTAATCAACCAGCCTTTTGGAATATAATTTAAGCCTTTCGCATTCCATTTTAAACCTTTAAATAACTTAACACGTCAAAACGTGACAATATTTTTTAGTAGCTAATACAAACTGCCCGACGTTTCGGTTAGGTTGCACTAATCGTGGTCACGGGCTGACTGACTACCTTTAGGTGCTTTTAGCTTGCCAAAGTTTCGTAGAGGCTAACTATTCAGTTTAAATATTAGAAACAGATTTTTTTTATCTCTCCTTGCGGTGCGGGAATCGAACCCACGACCTTCACGTATCGCGCGTGCTGCTCTTCCAACTGAGCTAACCGCAAGTTATCGTAGTCGATAAAATTTTTCTGCTGTATCAACCGTTAGCCTTCCGGTAAGTGCCCTCTGCCGAATATGTTTATAACTACATACTTATCGGCCCGTGGTACATTAGTTGGAGAAATGTTTGAAAGCCACGGAATCGAAGACACCTTGGCATCTTAATCGGCTAGTACGGCGTAAAGTACTTTAAAAATAAAAAATCGATTATTCAGTTTTAGTTCGTTTAAAGGCAAAACGGGTGTCAATTAGTTGTTCATGTGAACAAACATGACTCTCTTGTCGCAATTCATTCTAAATTGTTACTATTACGTATTTTTAATTATTGAAAATTATAGAACAAATAAAAAGCAAATATCCTTACTAAAGTCCAATAAAAGATAAATAAAAACCAATATTTCGGATCGATCATTCCCTTTTTTGCCGTCCACCAAATCCTACAAAATCTGTATTATTAATAACATTCAGCGTCATTCAACTCGTACGGTCAGGATAATGTGTAATGTGCGCGACGTTTTATATCGAACACGCGTGACTTTTTAACGTAGACGACGAAGTACTTCAAGTACCATACGAAACGTGGCAGTGGAGTTGTCGCGCTGTTACTGCTGCTAGACGTACCTATCTAACTACCTTGTGTATATTCAGACATGGTCAAGGAAGGCTCACAGCACTCCGATCGAGTACTGTACGTTATGTTTAACCAGAGTCAAGTCTGGCTGTTAACAGTTATGGCTGTTTGTAGCTAGTAGCAGTCTATCCGATCAGTTCGATTAAAAGTGAGCTATATTTTATTTTTATTTGGACTGGTAGAATTTTATTTATTCGAAGACGAAGATTTATTCAAAAGTTAGTATAGTAAGTATTAAAATTAGGTGTTTGACGAAGAGCATCGTAAATTCTGGCTGCAGAGTTATCTGTTTTAATCAGCGAGGCTCTCGTTTGAGTTTGGGAAAATGACGAATGTTTACACTTGGTTTATTATTACGCAATCTTAATGTACGTCAGTTTGATACAAAAACAATTAAACGGTTTCGTCTGTTACTTGCCTAGATGTTGAAATTTATATTAATGACCTTAATTGCAGGTTAAATTTATTAAATTACCAACCGGCAGTTTAGAGAAATACCAACGATTGTCAACGTAATTAGCGCAGTGTAAGGTCTCCGCAGCCAATTAAAAGTAAATAAATGAGGAAATATGATCGGGCCTTTAATGTGTGGTTATGGAATGGAATTTCTTTCTAGTTTCATTTTATCTACCGTTTGGCAGTAACAGAAAAATAGTAAAATCCCGTTTGATATGACTATTTCATCATCTGTAAAACAAGGGAAGTAGCCGATCGCCTTGTATTTTTAGGAGTCTCAATAAGCTATCAACTGGTTGCGAACAATTTCAATAACCATTTTTTAACTATGCAGCTAATTAAAGTGGACGAACCATTAAGTTATACGACAAAATGAATAGAACAATCGTTCGATCGCGGAGGCAAGTGGTCAGGACTCAGGACAGAGGGACTCGTCCGCCTACACCGGGTTCTTCCTAGAAAATAATAAATAATTATTGATTGATTGATTGATTGATTGAAAGTCCCTTTACCAGATGTCGCTTGTGCAGGGCTAATGCTTGTACTCTGAGCAAAGTCTTTATAAATAGTCTTAAATTCTTTTTTAAGTGTTTCCCGGTTGCACAACATATCATGCTTGTAATTTTTAAGTCAAATTAATAAAATAATAAGTACGGCAAACATATTTTTATCATATTTTTAAATTAATAATTACTTAGTATTGTGTTGATACATTTGCAACTGCTCAGTTGTTTTCTCCCGCTCATATAAAAGGATATGCCCACATTACTCAGTTAGGTATACGAAATTGATTAAATTATTAAAAGGAATCAAGTATCTAGACTTGCTAAGTAACAATAGTCAGCCATATCCTCATTTGTTCGGCTTTTTCTTCCATTAGGTACGCGCTATAAAGTGTGGAGAGATTTGCGGAGTCGGACTGACGTCCACCGTCTCCTCCGATTGACGAGGCTTAACTTGAGACAAGGGAAATGTTTTAGGGATGCAGCTACTACAATGTAGGGCGATCAATGAGCGCGAGGCCACCTAGCACGTTTTTTCTTTGATTACGTCGTTCGAAACTGGAAGGAATGATGCTGGTAAAAGTTTAACTCTGGGAATATAAATTGGAATTGCATTGCGTAAAGCAAGTCAGTTTAAACAAATAAAATAAAAATTGGACAACATCACTTACACTGTTCTGATTCTAAAGAAGTAGCTAAAGCACCTTTGTTACTGAAATCAGAAGCGACGACGGTACCAAAACACCTAGACCCGAGACAATATAAAAAAGTTCGTTTCGTTTCCTTATTGTCCAGACCGCGGATCGAACCAGGAACCTTAGAGATGGCGTCACGCTAAACTCTTGCTTCTTCACCGTGTTTACTTATATAATGTGACGTTAATATTTTAAACAGTTAAAATAGGCTTATCGTTATATATACGTGTTCAGACGCACTAAGATTACTGTAAAATTATGTTGGCAGATTCACATTTTAGACAAATTTTGGCGGAAAAACGGCAAAGCAAAAAAGGAAGATTCTTCGTTTTAATCTTGATAAAAACTGGCTTTTTATGGATTCATATTTAAGTTACCATAAATCCAAGGATACAGCTTATTTGATGAAACATTTTATGATACGAAGTTACGAACCATCTTTAAACACAACCTTGTTTAATATTTTACCTGAATTTATTTTTCCAAGGCTCCGTTAGGCTGAATTAGAAAATTTTTGACCAATTTGTTGAATTTAGAATTTTATCGGATATTTGAACACATACCTATAACGTTCCTGCTAAATTTTATCTTGTACAGGGCCTTCTCTGCTTAGAGTTTAATTTATGCCTTAATGACTAGAAGTAGACTTAACAAAATCTTATCAGTGTATTGGGTAAACATTTATACCATTCAAAGTGTTCTTTTCCCCGTCCAATCACCTGCCATTTAGGTGCAGAAGTAGTTTTTGCAATGAATATAAAAATTTATTCTTCAAAGTATGTAGGAGATTTCTGTGTACCCAGTAACTATACAATATGGTTTTCTAGGCTGTAATTGGAGCCAGCACCGCCTGTCAAGTGCCATGCGTCGCCCGAGTCCGTACGCGCGCGATTACCATATAATGCGCGCGGCCTTTGGGATTTCCTTTGCCGCCGCTTTCGCAGACAACTGCGCAGAGCCGCGGCCGGCAGCAACAAGCTCTTTCGCCTTGTTATTTGCCTAGATGGGCTTGTTATTTGCCTGTTTTAGCCTATGTGAAGATAAACTAAAGGCCCGGTAAAGACGACTCTAACGTACCTACCATTCACCTATTTGGCAACGCTGGAATCTCAACTGTGTTTGATAGTTTTTGTTTCACCACCGATAACTGGCCGCTGCAAATAATACATGCTGCTTCTGATTTACAATCATGTACCTAAGTTGCAAGTACTAGGCAAGTGGAATAAAGTTTATTTTGCAGTAACCATCGCTGCAATGGCGCTCAGGACATGCAGGACGTGTTTGGCGCTTCGCACGCGCGGATTCCAACTCGTATGTCATTTCCATATAATGTGCCTCCCCCCCCCCCGTGCCCTTATGCGGTCGTCTGGGAGTTCCTTCGACACCGCTTTCGCGGCGGAATCAGGGCTGCCAGATTCAAACAAATTCAACCTTTTTTTTTTATATTACACTAGATTTAGTGCACTAAAAAAAATCCGTGATAGTATATTCCAACTATTTATCCAACAGTACAAATGCCTCCTCTTTATTAAAATACTGAAATCTTAAAGCTCCTCATAACCTGCTAAAATGCATATTTGAATAACACTCCTGTGCGGTTGTTGGGCCGGCCCTCACTCAGTCCACAGCGCTGCGTCCCCGCGGGCAGCTTGCTTATCATCAACCTTTTCACGCGCGCCCCGATTAATTCAGCGGAACATAGGCACCATATCTAGATTCATTCGGGAATTATATAACGTGTGAATTGGAGAGAACCGATTGAGAAACTAGTTTAAGTTGGCTGTTAAATTACTATCATATTTCAGGGCTAGATTCGAGGTAGGCGTAGATTACGCGATCGACGCGTGACAGCGGGCCCGAACTGTTTCAGATTTAGCTCTCAATCAAATATTAATTACTGGCGGGTGATAGGGCGCGCCCACGCCGCGCGCCGTGTCCGGGAGGCGCGGTGACACGGCCCGACTGATTGACATGTGTGTTCACTACTTACTGTATAATTACAAATCTTGTGGGAACAGTTGTATACCGCTTACAGGGACTTTGTTTAAATCTATTTCCCAATTTAGTAATGCGATATGATACGTTTTATTTCAGTAAAGTGGAGAATACGTATAAAATAAGCAACCCGCATGATTTTGATCCCATTATTTAACTATATCATATACATTAATCTTAAATACATATATAGACATAGAAACATACTATCACACAACCAATCATGACATCTGAAATGGGCAATATGTCACAGTGCGATTTGGTGGAGGGGTGTGTGTGTGTAATCCATGCATGGACTTACAATAAACCAAGCCCATTAATCCAAGTGACTAAGACGTTCTCAAGCTCCCAAATGGCACCTGACTAGGCCTAATATGGAGATATCAACTAGCACTAGAATATCCGAAGCATGCAAATGATAAATATCCTATTCCTAAGTTCGTTCGGAATTGTTAACCATACAGAACCGAACTGCGGCGCGCATAGCTTGACTTTCCTATGACTTTTTATATCGTTTTCGAATCGTTGTCATTATCGTATCATGACATTAATTTAGTAATATAGCTAGTTATAATTTATAATAATAATTTATGCCATAAGGAACAAAATTTTTTATAATCTCTTCAATACGGCAGAAGTAGACATAATAATTAGTTCTTCATGGTATGAAGATTGTGTGCATAAAGCATTCCTCTATCATTACCTAAAATTGTTGTTTTATGAAGAGACACGTGTGGGCTGGACGGAGAGTGTCGGACGTCGCGGTTAATGAAGCGACAGCGCACTCTAAATAATAATACAGCCTGGAATTTGGAACGGAAATGTCCGATAGACTCTTAGAACCAAGTAACAGAAGAATATGCTCTACCCTATTGCTACCAATGAATAAAGAGTCGTTCCGAGTGACGGTGCTTGCATCGTTGCAGTTGCGTTTTCTCCGATTAAACTTTAATGTCATGAACGTGACAAAAACTGGAATCAAAATCCTTAAAAAAAGACAATGTTCGTTCATAGAATATTTCGAATAAAGCATGAGCTCTCTTTGAGTTTTCAAATTTAAAGGAGCAAACACAATCTGGATCATAAAATATTAGATATTAATAGTGCGACTTATGTAAGATCTTTCTTATGGGAGCGATTAAATGTCGGTTCCTCCACGGTGGTTACTTATGCACAACTATTTACACAGTGTCCTGTTACTCAGTTGTACATCCGTCTGTTTTAGTAGTTCTTTAGCAAATATTGTGATGACAATCAGGTTTGTGATCAGAACCCTTGTAAATGGCAGTGATTACACTATATCTATCGTATTAGTGGAGTGAAGCAAATATTGAGATTTTGTTGTAACAGCAATAGTGTTGGTTTCAGATTAGGCAAATAAGAACACGATTTATGAATCTATACCGGTTGCACTGTCTCCAGGGTGGACTCTAGTGTTTTCTTGTTTCGTTTCGCGAATAGAGTATAACTAGACTGTGTTAATATGAGGAGAGTGGCGTTGACGCCGCACTTAGATTGTGCACACGCTTGTCTTTGTACACGCATCACCGCTGCGCCATGATTCACTCATAGCTAGTATTCGTGTCAGTGTTACCTCATCAAGTAGGTATTACATATACGAGACTACACAATACACACTGATAGCAAGACGAGAATAACCTTTTGCTTTGTATGCAAAGCGAATCTGGGCCAAAATATTGTTTACATTAAGACATACTTACGTAATTAAGTACAACTTAACTTAATCTTTTCATTCATTCATCTTTGTTTTCTGTGAGTGAGTTGAGTGACTTTGCAATATTTGAGAGGTTTCTTTCAACTATCTTTGATATAAGAACAACTGGTAGCATAAGATTTAAATCCAATGTGAGTTGTCCTCCTAAGCTCATTAACTTACAAGGATACTGAATTCTCAAGAAATATTTAACATAATATACAATTATTAACCCCGAGACAGAAACAAATACAAAAATGTATATGACGAATGTTGTCACGTTTTGACCTGTTAACTTATTTTAAATCACAAATGTTCGTCATGTGCTGAGAACAAATACACTACCCTTGGTGTAGCAGTCAATGTTTAAATATGTTTAGAGCGTAGGCAATAACGCGGGTTTGAATCCCAAACCGCAAGATGCAATTTTGTATTTAAAAAAAATGTATATATTTAAATATGCCTCCGAATTAAATAATGTCGTAGTTATGGAAGAGTAATCTAAATTTTTATAATCCGTGACTGGATAGAGGATGGTGAGAGGCAAAAAGAATGTGACAGGAAACGAATCATATGTTTTTTAATTAGCAAATGAATATTGATTAACGCAACATTATGGAAATAAAATTTTACACTTTTAATTAAGTATAATGCGTTTATTTGATTTATGTATAAACAACATAATCTATCAGACACGTAATTATGATTTACATATTCATGAGGTTTTGTAAATTATGTTTTCAGATACTAAATACTTTAGAAAGCCTTAGGCGTTAATTTTTAATGAATAAAGGATTTTTATGTTTGTACAAATGTATTGCCGAATTGTGTACTCGAATTACTTCAGAAATATTTGACCAACTCCGATAAGTAATTGTCAGGAAAAGGTATGTAATAAGATTGAGGATTACCAACGTAGATTTAATAACATGCGTATGAAATCGGCCGCTGTCTATAGATAAAATGTATCAAAACATTAATTGACTGTATTCCTTTATTTATTTGACAACTGATATAAATTATGGAGTTCGTTTGAGCATCATTTGGTGATTTGTTGTTCGTAATTCTCGTTTATCTCCGATGGATCGATTAGTTAATTCTGATCTTGTAATAATTATGAAGGGTCAGTAAGCTCAGCTTACTAAGCTGTGACATATAACCTCACCCTCTCACATAACGCCACAGCTGCACGAATGGAAAAAAATGGAAGCCTTAAAAAAGCGCTTTTTATATTATTAAGGAAAGCAAAATTGGTACTATTTGAACTGAATTAATTTCACTCTGTCGTATAAGGATTCTCGCGTGGGCCCGCTCCATCTTAAAGATGATATAAGGCCGACGCGCAGTTTTGTGATGTACTGTTAAGACTGACTGGTATTTAGGAATATATAAAAGTAATTTTGTTTGATTTATGTGTACTTAGGAACTCTAAAATTAATGCAAATAAGCAATTATGCCCACAAAATTGGCACTATACCATGTCACATTCGATGTCTTACTAATATCTACAAGTTTTTGGTCAACAAAGAAGTTTAAAAAAGTTCATGTAACCATACTTATGCTTTAACTACTTACGAAGTAGTTGAAAGCTTAGCTTGTAGTATTAAAAATATTTAATATTAAACATTCAAAAGTATGTTTTTGTTTTTTATTTTTGTATAGAGGACGTGAGACGGATTGGTAGCAACTTTCATCTAGAAAAAAGTAACACGCGAGTGTCGCGGCAGGAAAAACTATTAAGTAGGGAAAATATTACACAATGATGAAGTTAAATGGTATATAAGCAAACATAGCGAAATAATACTTAATAACATGTGTCACAATAACTCTTTTTATTCCTTCCTTATCAGACTTCATTAAAATAAATGAGGTACTGTATGTATCATTTATTGCAATTTAATTGTTGTACATATTAACAATTAGCAAGTGCTTAATGTCGTCTTATTATCCCTGATAAGAAGCAAGAACAGGATCTTTATTATGTTTGGGAGTGAGTAACCGACTTAAGTGTTTTCTGCACAATGACGATGAGTTGAGGATATCTTCAACCTAACAAACTGGCCTTTTGAAATCAGACTTACTAATATAGTTACCACATTTTTGAAACGATTTAAAAAAGATAAATAATTTCACAGGCACCTTTTTATTAATTTGGGCGACAGAAATACTGACTGAACCACAAGTGGCCCAAGCCTTAGTAGCTCACGTTCACGTATTAAACTTTGGCCAACCTATTATCTATGTTAGGTTAGGTAAGTATTTTTATGATGCGCCATTAAATACCTAGAACCCTTTAAAAATATCCATGAATATCGAACATCGGCAGTTCTCATTATTTCTACCATACCTTCATGTTCCACCCAATGACTCCTCATGAATAACTAGTCATCTATTCTTTCGAAGTGGATACGACCGTGAAATAGATAAACAGTCCCCTTCTCAAATTAAAATATCCTTTGTTAGTTCGCTAAAGAAACAATACATGATGTCGTAATATGTCTTTTGTTTCACGAAATCCAAGAAATCACCATGTTTTGACAGCTGCGAAAAATACTGCCAAGCAATCTATTATTTATTTCCATGTAAAATAGTAATTGAGTCCACATTGACAAGTTTCCTCGAAGTTTATTAACGCTATCTGTTACAGACACCTAGAATATGACTTGTTGATATAGGAAGTGAACCCCTGTTTGTCGGTCTATGGTGAAGGCTATGAATATTTAATATGGAAATTCAACAATAATTTAACATCTTAGATAGTCAGCTTAAAAGTCGCGTGAGTATCGATACGATTTAATGTGTGTTACTTACTAATAAGCGATAAACGATCATCTTTCAAAAACTCACTGACAAAATTAACATTAGTTGGGAATATAAATCTTCAAATATGAAAAGTATATTTGAAGAAAGTTTGCGTTGAAGTACCTTCAAGAGTTCGGTGTACCGATCATCGATTTTAAATTGTAGGCATTGAGATAACTTAATTGAAAGTAGCTTGGCATTCAGAAAATGCAATGAGAAGTTAATAATTTGTTGGGAGTATATAAATTATTATAATAAATAAGTCGTTTGTTGGTCCGAAGGCGAGGCGGGGGCGGGGGCGGCGAGCGCTCTGGGCACGGCTAAGCCCGCGGCGGTAATTGCTGTGTCTCGGGAGGGCTTACGGCGCCCTCCGCCCTCACGGCATCAAGACGACATTTAAATATAGACTTTTTCAGAAGGACATAATCAAGGATATTAGAAATCTCTGCTCTCACTGGTGTTGACTTTACAAAAATCCATTAAATGTTAATTTTGTCAAGATTTTATGGCGCATTTCCGAGAATATCAAAAGGTGATATTGTAAACTGTGAAAAGACAACGTGAAGATGATTGAGAGAATTTGAATCGACTGTTTTCATATTTAATTGCCTATGTTACATACTAACTGTCTAACCCTAGGGTTAACTGGTAGAGAATGCTTTCAGCGTGAATTCCAGCTGTTGTCCTTTTTTGTTAAAGAATTTTATAAATAAATTAATATGATAAGTATCGTTACAGTAAAAATAAATACAAAAAACTCGCTCATTTCCGTCTAATTAACATCAAGAACACATTTTCTAGTATCCAGTCCGTTAGCGCTCCCACTAACCGTCTGCCCATTGTCTACCGCACAATAACCCAGTGACTCTCGTAACCAGTGCGTAAGTCAAGGTGAGGTGGCTGAGGCTGAGGGCGCTGACTGAGCCACGACCGAGCAGTTGTTAGTCCAGCTGAGCCGCGATGCGCCGGTCCGCGGGCACGGTGCGCGCGCGCAATGCCAAGGCCGCCGGTCTTCGCTGCGCTTCGGCGCACGCGCTTGGGTGCGCCGCCAGCATCCACGACCAATATCTATTAGGAATGTTATAATTTACGAGTACGCCAGCAAGGTTTTCGTAAAATATTAAAAACATATTTACATACATATGTCACATACACTGACCTGACCAAATATGAAAACCATAACCGACTCGATGGTGGTACAAAAAACAGAAATTCCACGAATGTTTGTCGAACCCACAACCGTTGGTTCGAAAGCCAAGAGCGCTAACGATTGTCTCATCCTGCCTGTGTACCTAATACCTACAACTACTAAATGGGTTTGAATGTTTGTGGCTGGACAAATAAGAGACTGTAATAGCATGTAGAATACTTTTGATCTCAGTATGACGTGACAGATAGACATTATAGGATACTTTTCATCTTGGAATAACGAAAACAGCGCGGGTAACTGTTGCTGTTTAAAAACTTAAGATAATATTACACCTAAATCTGAAATGGTTTAATTTATTTAATTAGCTGTTATAATATAACACTTGCACTTGCTAATTGCAAGGTTAAAAACTGAATTTTGACATATAAAAAGAATTTGTTCATATTAACATGTGTGACGCACTCTGCCAACTGTTCGTTTGCCTCCTTTGGTAGGAAATTGTGAAGTATTTGTAATTGTAATAAAACTTACGTAGCACAAAATAATTTTTGCATAGGCAAAACGACTACAATTTGGAAATGATTCAATTTAACTTATCAAGGAGTTGTGATTAGAACAAGTTATCCGATTGAACTATTGCTAAATTCTGCCGAGCTATCTTGATCTGCGAGTCGATAGTGTTTAGGTACTACTTTGTATGTGATTACGACATATGATTTCGATATTTCCTGGACCTCAATGTTCGGTGCCAACAGAGGAAGTTGTGGAATACATGTAGTCATGTAATAACTAATATGGTGTAATGGAATCCGCTTCGCAGCTAGATTTCAATTACATGTTCCAAGAATCAGAGCTGACGGCCAATACTAATTCGTTGAAAATTTAACAAACGCGCAAGCAATAATAATTTGACCACTAATTGCATTTTTAATTAGGTAACTAAATGTGATTGTAACATGAACGCCCGAGATGTTTGCACGATTATGCTTTCCTTTGTGACCACATTTTATTTAATTGATAGGTACTTTAACAACTTTGTAAACAAGTTAGTGGGTTACATTAGTTAATGATTTGACTTGAATACCTATTCGTTTATCCGGCCATATTTGTCTAGTTAAACGCGTATTTCTTGATTAAACATAATTTGTACCAGTTTCTTTTTGATTTGATTTTGCATTACTCGAACGTTAGATAACTTGGTACTGACGGACTCTTACAAAGTCCTTCATCTTATTGATTTCCAGCACTTAAAACAAATAAGAAATAAAAGAACTTCGAACTTTTAATTGAAAGATCGAAGTAACTGCAAACGTATAAGCGCAATAAAAATATGTTTACCAACTGTTTTGTAACCGTATTATTAAAACATGCAACTGCTACATGCTTACTTAAGAACAACCTTGGGCGAACTCAAATAGTATCGTTCAAGAAAACCTCTGGCGGTTATCAAATACCAATAAAATTCAAACATTTCCTTTCGCGGTTTGTTGTTTATCAAGCGAATCTTTGTGTGTAGTCGAAGTTAAACACGAATTTTCCACGGATTGGTAAACTCGCAGCGAACGCTGAGCAATGTCAAAGAGGAATTCCGGCCGCGTCAAGTTCGCGGCGAGACGTCAACGTTTACGTTAGAACCCGCTGCGTCATCACGCCACTGCATTTAGCTCTAGATCATGACTCTGTGTAATGTCCGTTATCTATAATTTTATTACACTTGCTTAAGTGAATAATAAGTAACTAAGACTGCTTAGTCAAGGATGACTGGAAAGAAATGTTTGGATGTTCGTCGCTAACATAAATAATAAGTGTTCAAATAGCAGACAGCGTCACATACGACTACTTTGGCCTGGTCCCAAAGAACGTAGCTTAAGATATTAGACATTTTCTCTTCTAATCTGTGAGTTTGACTGGTAGAGAATGCCAATTGGCATTAAATGCGCCTTTTGTACTTTTTAAATAAAGACAAGGTCATAAACCTTAGTAAACCAGACACAGTATGAAATCAATTGTCTTTGGCTTTAAAAGGACATTCAGCCTTACAACATTACGTCTTTTATAAATATCGTAATAAATAAATGAATCAGTTGTGTTACGGAAACGATAAAAAACGATGGTACTCGTACTTTACTTAAATACATTATTTATCGGTATGTGTTCGGTATTACATTTAATTATATAAATTTTAATCTAAGATTGTTCACTGGTGGTGCGGGGCTCCTGGCCTACTTGCGATCGCACGGGGTGAGAATTGTTATGGCGTCTGCATAAAAATAAATCGTTTCAGCTTTTATTTTTATAATCCCGCGTCAGTAGCAATAAGCGAGCCCGAAGCTGACAAACTGATTAAACTACCTACGTAAAGTTGAAACGAATCACACTAGAAACTTTTATATTTAAATTCGGAATAAGATACTCCGAATCCTTGTTAATGTCTGCAAAATTTTTAAGAAGTAGGTACGATTAATGGTCATGTTCTCGTTAAACAGATATAAATGTTGTATCGTAAAGTTAATTTTTACACAAAATCTAGCTGCCATTACATGCCTCGATCTATCAAATTCTTCCTGTATGTCAGATTAGAAGCGGATCGATGTGAATTTCTATTTTTGGTTCCCCAAAGCCGGCAACGTTTCGAACGCCACTGTAAAATGTGTCATCGTAGGTCGAAGATATATGGACCGAGCGATCGTTTTAATGCTCCGGCTCTCTCCGAACTAGTTTACGGACTGCCCGGAGGGTGAGGTGCAGTGGAGGGGGGGAGGGGGGGACCGATTAACAACCATTATCGTTCGAAGCTGCAAACTAAGGCAGGCGACACACGGGGCAATAAAGGACGCTGAGAAGTCATTGTTTTAGAAATAAATTCTTGAAATTATTTAATTAGGACATATCATTTCTGAAGATCTTAGAAAGTAGTAGGATACTTTTCAGTCTTTCAAATCAATCAGACAGTCAAATATTTCTTTATTCAGGCAGGTTACATGTTACTCTTTTGTTTTTGTGCTTACGACATAGGTGCGGTATATTTTGTGCTAACGACTTTGATATTGAGTGGTAAGGCATAGTATAGTCCGACGCCTATGATAGGGACAACTCACGATGGTCATAAACACCAGACTCCGCCATCGATTAAATAGGTAATGATATTTAGGTGTATGGCAATCAACAAAGATAGTGAATTTATACTACCTAGTCAAATCTAAGTGAAAAGTCTATTTTACGACTTTATATGATTGAAATAATCAGTAGAGAAACTTTAAATTTTTTTAAGAAACAAAAAAATTTTATTGCCCCCTGTATCTTCTTTTTATCAATATGTAAATTGCTGGATTTCAAAGTGCGTGTTATAATTCAAAGTGTGTGCGTGTGTGAGTACCATTTCAAAGAGACGTGGTTCAAATATCGCGAATACATTATTTGATATTAACTTGGTTAATAATAAGGGTCACAATAAATTTATCTCCGTATTTCGGTGACGGGGACGCAACCCAAGTCTGCGGGCGTGCAAGCGGCCGCGGGAGCGCTCAGCCTCCGCCACTCCCGCATCCCGCGGACCGATCAAATACTTCGGATTGTTGCTTCGGACGCCCGCTCCAGGCATTCCACTCCGTTTTTTGTGCGCTACTAATATTTCATCATTTAAAAGAATTGGTCCGTGCCGGATACACTTTCTTTGTTTCAAGATGCGCATAATTTGTAGAAATAAACAATCTAAAAGGATTTCAATGTGTTCCGATTTAAGATTCACTAATGTATTCTAAGAATACCTTTAGGAGTTTATCTAAGAAAATGCATTAGTGTCATTTTGCCAACTACATATGTATATTGCAGTTATTTAATGATTATATGTTGTATTTATTACCTATTCAAAAGATTAGATAGTAAATAATGATGACGTCACGGCAAGTGCCTTGAATTTATTTCATTGTCACATTTTATTAACACACATATATTGCAAGATGATGTTTCTAACAAAATAAATAGCAAGATTTGCCATTTGTGGTTTAAAACCTACCATTTACAAAATTACTTATATTGCTAGCTTTATTACCGACATCAAAGTGCACCATCTGTTTCCGCTTCGTGTTAAGTGATTTAGAAATTGCGAAAACTATAATTTCATATTATTCCTCCCATTACCTCTTCACCTTACTTTGATGTAAACGGCATCTCTACTAGACGTTTATTGCTACAATCGACGAAACTATGTAGACGATGAAGGAAAACTAGACGAAAATAGCTGATGTAGGTACGCGGTTACTCACTGGTTCAACCAGTTGTTTATCGCGATATGCGCCTGCGCAGTCTCTATGGGGCAATAGAGATGTGCTCTAGTCTGGCATCTGTCGGGAGTCTGCGAGTGGGCTGCGTTCTTTCTGAACTGTATTGTTTTGTAATTACGCAAACACTGCAAGTTCGCAATGCGGACCTGGATGTATTTCGTTTTAAACTAGTTTTCAAAATGGTAGTCCATCAATGTTGTGTACAATTATGAAAACAAGTTTTAGGTTTATGCTAAACACATGACCACAAGGTTACATACATGTTTGCAACATGAAGTAGTCTCAAATTATCAGAATAAGATGTAGGTAGGTTACTACTTCGTGCTCAGGGTCCTATAGTTGGTTTGATGACTTAAATTGTAATTACTTTCCAAAGGGAGTTGGGAGTTAGTCATGCTCACTAAAACGTCACTGGGGTGGTGGCGCTATGTGGCGGGTCGTTACATTCCCTTCAATATGGTTGAGTGAAGCGATGGCTGGCACATACGTCATGCTTGTGAACAGATGCCTCCTTTGGGTAACGGTGTGCTCCAGCTTACCTCATAAATTAAAATAATACTTAATGCTTTTTTCACTAATGCTCTTATCAAAATAAAACTATATAACTTGGTCCAAAGTGTTCTACACATAGCTAAAGTTAGATACTGCTACTGTAACTAATCTGAGTTTCTTGTCTTCGTGTCTTCTCGGTAGATAAAGGCTCCGAACCGGAGGTAGAATCACTTTGCATTGTATTCAATGACGATTTAAAAGTGTTACATGTAACCTACTTGGATAAATAAATATTTGAGTTTGAGTTGAGTTTGAGAATTATAAAAGGTGAAGGCTAGTTACGATTTTTTTTATTCTTACGTATGTGAGTAAGACCCCCTGAAACTTGTTTTTAATTATGAGTACCAGCAAACGGGCAATAAAAAGGGGCGTCAACCCAGCACAACCAGACTCAAGAATTTAGAAAAGTATGAATAAATTGGATTTCAAGTAAATACGAGACTATTAATTGTGTCTAATTTGAGCAGCACTATTTTATGGCGTTTCCACCAAAACCTTAACTTTTTCATATTTTTTTATAGACGGTCTGTTTAAATGTGTAGGTGTAAGGTTAAATAAATACCTCTTATTCATGGCCGTCAATATCCCGGCTCGAGAAGCATAACTCCTCGCGCGTCGCGGCGCCTGCCATCAATCGTGTTTAGGTGACGTCACAGGCACTCGCGGCGGGCACATTACGGCTACATCACCTGCGCACGTGTAACGGATTACCGAAACTGGAAAATAGCCACGCGTTTTCCGAAAACGATTCTGTATTGCAATGGCTATTAAAGGCGATGTTTAATGCGAATGTTCGTTACGCAACGTTTGCTAACGGTCATATGAAGGGTCTTGGTCTCCTCAAGCTTTCCCTGTAAAACTATTTGATAACTATATACTCCATTTTATGTTTTTTTTTGTAAGGACTTGTTAAGAATTTTAACGATAATAATAGAAACATAATACAATAAAAAGTCATAAATATTATTTGCTGTTTCACTTATGTTCCGCCGCTGTCGCTTGGATGGTGTTAAACAACGAAATTTCATCAATAATATATGACGTTTTATAAAAAGTCAATTTATAAAAATGTGTGTACCTATACTAACAACAAACTATAGTACCGTAACTTTGTGAGAAAAAAGTGTTTTCTCTTATGAGGAAATTTCTTATTCTTGTCATGTTTTGGGTGCAAAATGTGATGTATGATAATGGATTAAGTTACAACTGGTCATGGTCTAAGGCACAACTGGATATCAATCAACCTTAGTATGGTCAAGTGTCGCCAAATACTACAAAACTGAGATGGGCTTGCGTATCGGGGGCCAAGAAACAATTAGGGTCACTGATCCATCGGAGTAAGAAAGTCATGTGGCTCGCAAAACCACTCTTAAAATATTTTACTATATTTCCTTTAGTTCCACTTCTTCGAATTGGTAATACCAATTTTACGATACTGGATTAGGTACTCACCTCAATGCCACAAGCTGGCTTTTATAAAACAACGCCTGTCTAAAATATACCATCCATTTCTATAAAGACTAGAACTTTCGACGTATTCCTGATCACAGGAAGACAGATATTGCACATCTGCTACCGATTCAGAACTGTTTACATTTGGCTAAGCGCGTTGTTTTAAACTACGAATACGCTTGAAGCTTGATTTAACGATACGTCCTTCAAAAACTTAAAGGTAGGTATTGAGTTGACAATTGTATGTAATCGAAAAAAAATTCAATTATCTTCTAATATTAGAAACAGAAAAATTTTATCTCCCCTTGCGGTGCGGGAATCGAACCCACGACCTTCACGTATCGCGCGTGCTGCTATTACCAACTTAAAGGAGATTGCCCATAGCCAGTACTCTAAATAAAGTTTGTAGTGTCACAATCTTTTTCTTGGGGAAAAAAAGTTAAATTTTTTTACACCATTTCGGTGTTTTTTACTAAAATTCCTTTTGGGGGTAATTTTTTTAAAAATATAAGTAATTTTATAGTTTCCGATACATTTGACAATTTCAGCCATGAGGGAAAGTAGGGAGGTGTACGTCTTGAAGTATAACGAAAGCAATCGAATTGATTCTGATTTTTCAATAATGTGCAGTAACGATGAGAATGCATTCCTATCATTATGATTAGGTACCCATTTTAATTTAAAATGTTTTAATCGTGCATGAAATATTTACATAATATATTAAACTGTCATCAAATAAAAAAAGATAATAACGATTTTAGACAATCACAATCATAAAATCGATTATCGTCTGGTTAATGTCACATCACCTCATGACAGTGACAATTTGACGACTGTTCTATATCTCTTTGTCTAGAGAAAAGGTTCCTATAGGTGTCATTTTTATAACCTACGATACAATGTGTTTTCTTTAATATCTTCAAACTCCGGAAACGAGAATAGGTATAATTTCGTAGGAAAGATATACATAAATAACTTACATAAAATAAGCTATTTTGATCAGGTCAGTACATTCGTCCATAGTAATTTGGGCATTGTCCTTTAAAGTTCGCTAGTACGACGTTTAGTACTAGCGAACTTTAAATTTTACTAGTTGCTTCTTTTTCGCTTGCTTCATTTGATATAAATTTTCTCAATTCTTTTTAATGGCTTCTGTCCTCAGAGGGCCGATTATTTAAGCCTATAACGATTAAAGGTAATTGTTCTCAAAAGAAATTAACAGATGCTACATGAATTGATCAACTTTAGTATTACTTTTTTAAGACTCGCGCCCAAACTATATCCCTGTGGCGTGATTATATAAGGCTAAACATAAAAGTAGAATAAAACTAAAATGTTCACTTTGAAATCGCAATGTCAGTAATGTTTTCTTGCTAAGTAAGTCAAAAGAGTTTCTACAAAGTAATCAATTTTTCTTCTTAAGTAGGAAACCCTAAAAGGGGGCCCAAAAAAGCAAGTTTGCGCTAATTGGCTACTTGACAGTGTTAACATTAAAATATGAAAAGTGTTAGATATGTTAGCTTATTAGTAAAGTAATAATTTTACATATTTATTTTTTAATTAAAACCATAGTTAGTATTTTATTTTTGCAAAATAAATTTTACTTTTTTTATCTGTGGAACAAAAGAACCGAAACGGAAACCACCATTGCAATTCGGAAATGACAGCTGTCGGCGAAAATTATTTATTTTAATGTGGCGAAATAATTATTATTTTACCGATTAAATTGAATTATTGTGTCTCTAATCGTATTAAGAATTTATTGAAATATTTTCCGTTTATCTAAATTAAGTCGTTCCTATGCGTATTGGTTCGTTGTCTAGAACGTTGACGTCATAATTGCAACAGTGACGTGACTTGGCGTTTTCGCGCGCTTTTTAAATGTGTTACACAAAATCTTATTTTTCTCTGGTTATTTACATTTTTTCCAGATAAATCAAATTGCTTGGGGTGTAAAATGAACGGGCGCACATTTTACAATACTTTTTCAAAAACTGTCAAGTAGCCAATTATTTTTATAGATGTAATATTTAAATTTGTAATAATGGTTGGCACTAGGGAAAAATTAAATAAGGAACTATGAGAATGTATGTGTAGGTCATTTTTGTATAGAAAATTGTTAACTTTATTTGTTAGTTGGTTTTATGTATTTCCATTATTTTTCCAATGCTGACCTGCATAGTGCACCGCGCGGTTATGCACTGGTCGCCGGCGCTGCAGCGGCTGGAGCGGCTGGAGCGGCTGGAGCGGCTGGAGCGGCGCGGGGCGAGTACCCGCGGCGGTACACTGTGCTGCTTTTGCAGTGAGCTAATACTTTCATTTGTATTGTTGAAGAGCATTAAATTATGAAAGCATTAGAAATCATCATCAGACACGTCAACCTGATCCCAATGTAACTACTTATTTTGAGATCAGATTTTTTATTATTTAAGCTGCTGTAAGCACTTGGATTATGGAAAGAAACCAAGAACCTAAAATCTTCAATTCATTATTAAACACCCATACAAAATACAAATATTCATCACACGGATGTTTGTACTGGAAAGGGATCAACCCTGCGACCCTTCAAAATGAATACATAGTTTTGTATTGGGGTGTAAATAATCAGATATTAAGATAGTTACAACACACAAAAGTTAAATATTCAAAACTACATACAATAGTGATAGTATTAAGATTTAATTACAACTTTGACATATATCCTGTATGGGTAAGTGGTAAATAAATAGATATATGATGCGGCTATAAATCATCCTACATTGATCTATCAAAAATTTTCATGAATATTGGATTTATAAGTTTTAAATAGAGTTGAATATTTTATTGCTTTAAGTGGGTTGCCGTGTCTGAGAGTTGTCTCACTGCTATTATTGGAGTATTATTATTTCCTATTCTCCGCACAATTCCTGGACTTGCTATAACCGCTTCAATAGTCCACTAATTACATTCTTTGTGCCGGCCGAATGCTTAGATGATTAGTCGCTATCTCGCTCCTTTGTAAGCTTTTCCTTTCATTCGGCTAATTGCTAGAAAGCGTTTATTGTGCGCTGTATAAAGCACTCAAGAGTGTTGCGTAGAGGCACAGCTGGCGTGGCTGAAACGTTGTACTTTCGCAACAATCAATTAGCACTTCCAGCAATTGAAATATAAGCATTCAGAATATAGCAGATTATTTTCATAAAGTATAGTCCAGTTCCGTATACAGCCTTTACTTTTTCAAATAAGGTTTAATAAATATACCGCCATAAAATTTCACAAGTATAGGTACTGTTTACTAAAAAGTTAAAAGGTAAAGTTATGTAGCGGGTCGGGATGCAATGAGAGCAATTGTATAGTTAAATCAAAATATATTTACAAAATCACTTCATTAAATAAATTATAAAATACACCATCGTCTTTCACGTCGTACGTCGTCTAGCAAAATGCACCGTCTTCTGTTCATCTTCTTATTCTTTCACTCATCCTTCTCTATCACTCACACCGTTCGGATATTCGTACACACATTCAACACGCTCGGATACGTCCATATCCCACATTCGGCCATCCTGCAATCAGGTCTGCCCTCAGACATGCATCATCAATCAACCTTTCATTTGCTCGAAACATTCTCGCACCAACAAAATCACAAACATCTTAAAACACTAACGAAAATTAAATACTTACAATAAAACATCAACATAACACTAAACAATCTACGGCTTACAAAAACAAAATCAAAGAAAACGTCATCTTACATCATAACATGAAACTTAACATAAACTCAAATACATCAAAAACAAACATAAACTCATACGTCTTTCGCACTAAAACAAATACCTTTAAATAAAATAAAGCCAACATTCCCAAACAAAATAAATAAAACATCTTCTCTTCTTTTTCTTCCTAGTCTTGAAATTCCGTTTACTTTCATCCTTAACATCCAACATAAAATTCTTTCCCGGATCTTTACATTTTGAAACGTCACGCAAATGTACACTATAACATACATAATCATCAGCATCATTTTCGTACTCCGTATATGGTACCAAATTCACAGTTGTCGTCAAGATATAGTCAATCTCTTTACCTCGTCGGGAACTGACATGTGTATGTAATTTCCTTCCAATCGTTTCGCTGTAAAAACTTATGCGACTCGGATCATCCACATGAATTTTCTTAATGCCTTTTACCTCATCTCCCTCTTTTTGGATAGCTGGTTCGTCATCCATCTTGGTTGGGGTTTCTAAGCACAGGTTCCATTGTTGCATTTTCACACCATCTGTATTTTTGTGCTGCACTTCTGTATTTTGAGTTGGATTTACTAACTGCATTTTGTCACTGTTGACATTGTTGTTTACGTTCATGGTGACAACGTCGTCATGACAACATTCCATAACCAACATTCCGCCTTGTTCACTCCTAGGTTCATTCGTGTCATCCTGGCAAGCTGTCATTATTTTTGAAATGTTTGCTTTCATGGCGCCATCTAATGAAGTAGTGAGCAAAGCCTGTTCATGTCTCTGTTCTTGGCTATGCTGATTTTCAATCTTGTTTGGACCGCCACTAATAGATTTCTGGGATGAATTATAGGCGACCAATTTCTGATGTTGCGTCATAGCATGTATTGGATGACAATACACCTCGTGTGAAAACTCCTCATATAGCGCCACCTTCAGATCTTCCCAGCTGTTATATGGGTCTTCTGCTTTTAGCCATAAGGCCGCCATGCCAGTTAGAGAGCGCCGTGCCCTCCACAACACTTCTCGAGGTGGCCATCCATACCTTTCAGCATTGAATTCCACATCGTAAATCCAATCCGATATTGTGTACGTCTTCTCGCGTGCACTGAATTCCGGCACTTGAAAAACCGTTATTCTAATCATCGTCATACCTCTTTTCTTTAATACATCGTCATAATCTTCTGTGATAATTTTCCGATCGTCGTAAAAAAATGGCGTCTTAGTAATTCTGAATTGCTCTCGTGATACCCCAATCCCGGACGAGCCCCCAAATTTGTAGCGGGTCGGGATGCAATGAGAGCAATTGTATAGTTAAATCAAAATATATTTACAAAATCACTTCATTAAATAAATTATAAAATACACCATCGTCTTTCACGTCGTACGTCGTCTAGCAAAATGCACCGTCTTCTGTTCATCTTCTTATTCTTTCACTCATCCTTCTCTATCACTCACACCGTTCGGATATTCGTACACACATTCAACACGCTCGGATACGTCCATATCCCACAGTTATATAATAAAGTTGTTAACTATTGCCCGGTAACAATATTTATTAGTGATAAATTTTACGAGGCGTAAGCTAAAACCGGCATGACAGCTGATATGGATAGTAAACCATGGCACGGTATAAACGACTCGTAGTCGGTTGGAGAAAAACGTGTGCCGACCTACGACATGACCTACAAGTCGACACAAATACAGCGTCAGCAGAATTGGCGTAGTAAACAACGCTCCATACGTAATGCATGACATCGATATCCTGCATCGCGATATCAGAGTTTTCGTCGCCACTAAGTATATATACAACGAACCAAGATTGGTAGTAGGGCCTTGGTCCCCGAGCAGATAACACCTAGCTCGGCGGGAGTACTTACACTTTTAGTAAAGAACATACGTTCCTTACAAACTGATAGTCATTTTTGACACATTATGAACCGTCAATTATTGGAACCGTACATATAATGGTTTGTTTGAAATAAATATTTGTACGTTATTGAACCTATTATTTGTGTTTTCTTTACATAAACATTTTAAAAATATCAGCACCCATTCAAATCAAAACAGAAACGAAAGCATTATAATGCAATGTTTTTACAAAAAACTTAGAAGAAAATATTGTAAAAAATAGCTATTATTCTGTAACGCAAACGAATTCATTACCGAAACCTAAGGAAGTAAATTATTGTAAAAACTTATTTCATCGCAAGGAGTCAATCACCTTTGGGTATATTAAGAAACAATAAGTAACTCCAAGTTCTCGTAATGAATGTACGATTAATAAGATAAATTGTCCGAGCAAACAGCAGAAGGTCATTACAGGATCTAAATTAACCAACTTGACGGAATAAAGTAAATACGTCGAGGGGAGGCGCGGGTGGGTTGTGAACATTTATTTTATCTTTTGTCATAGTAGTTGTGTTACATCATTTATTAATTTTTCTATTATTTATACTAATGTAATAAAGCTGTGGAGTTTGTATGTTTGAACGCGTGGTCCTCAGGACCCTAATAGTTAGAATTCAAAACATATTTTTGTGTTGGATAGTTCGTTTATTGAGGAAGGTTCTATCATATTTCGCTGCGACGAAAAATATCGAAGAACCCGTGGAAAATGTGGACAAAATGTGCGTGGAAGACGTGCAAAGTAGCGGCGGGAAGCTAGTTATAGATACACACAAAGATGAGATATACTACTGTGCCATGGATTTTTTCAGTTATTGTTAAATGTAAGTATGTATATAAATTATTATTCTAGTTCCTGATTCTTTGTGAATGAATTGATGTGTCAAAGTTAGTTAATAATAATCAACACATTATTAAACTTTGCTATGAAAATAAAACAAGAAGAAATTTATCAACGTTACCCGCGTTCCCTCCCTAGTACTAAATAAATAATTAAGAATACCTCAAAACTGTTTGCTTTCGACTTACTGGATGTAAACGAACCAGGCCCTAATTAATTCACTTTATCACTCGTGCAGACGGAGACACCGATATTAGTTACAACGTGTTAGAGCGAGAGGAATTATGTTGAACAGACAAATATTTCCCTTGATAAAACTCGATAGGATTCTATGCGATCCTAATTAACTTTCTCAAAGAGATTTAAACGATTTTAGTATCTAAGTATATGGAAGATTAAAAGATGTATGAACATGATTTACATAATGCTTCATAAAGTGAGATCAAAGTGGCTAAAAATAGCAATCGGGATACTCGCAATATAATTTTAGCTCATATCAGCTCCTCGAGCGATGAACCTCCTACTGGCACGTAATGATTGTACACAGGGTGAAAGTCTTTACCGGCACAAAAAGTCCGCTATTATCCCTGCTAATATTATAAATGCGAAAGTAACTCTGTCTGTCTGTCTGTCTGTCTGTCTGTTACGCTTTCCTGCTTAAACCTCTCAACCGATTTTGATGAAATTTGGTATAGGCATACGTTGAATCTCAAGAACGGACATAGGCTACTTTTAATTAGAAAATGTTTATTTTTGAAGTTAGAGATGTGCCGACCTACGACATGACCTACAAGTCGACACAAATACAGCGTCAGCAGAATTGGCGTAGTAAACAACGTTCCATACGTAATTCGTGACATCGATATCCTACATCGCGATATCAGAGTTTTCGTCGCCACTAAGTATATATGCAACCAAGAATGGTAGTTGGGCCTTGGTCCCCGAGCAGATAACACCTAGCTCGGCGGAAGTACTTCCACTTTTAGTAAAGAACATACGTTCCTTACATTGGTGACCCCGACTGAGCTGAACATCAGCAGCCTTTGAAGAACGGAGCCTTCGCATCAGGCCATGTCTCCATACCCTCAACAGCCAGCTTAGCCACGACAAGAGCACCGGACCACCGCAGCTGACAAAGCCACCTGGTTCCGGGCCCGTGTAATGAAGCAGGCCATCGCAGCCCTACGACCGAGTCATTGGTCCACACCGGCGTAGCAGCAGCTGCCTCTCTGCAACTACACGCATCGGGCACGTGCTTGGACTCCAAAGGGGGGGAGTACTGTGCCGACCTACGACATGACCTACAAGTCGACACAAATACAGCGTCAGCAGAATTGGCGTAGTAAACAACGTTCCATACGTAATTCGTGACATCGATATCCTACATCGCGATATCAGAGTTTTCGTCGCCACTAAGTATATATGCAACAAACCAAGAATGGTAGTTGGGCCTTGGTCCCCGAGCAGATAACACCTAGCTCGGCGGAAGTACTTCCACTTTTAGTAAAGAACATACGTTCCTTACAATGAAATTTGGCACAAATATAGCTCGAAACTTGGATTAAAATATAAACTACTTTTTGTTTCGAATATTAGGGGAGAAAGGGTTAAAACCGACCATGAAAGGATATAGTCCACGCGAACGAAGTCGCGGGCACAGCTAGTTTACAATAAAATGTAAGAGACCTTTAATTCTCATAAGACATTTTACATTTCCTTATTAACAATAATTATAGCAATAAATGCCAATTTTGGTTGTAATTTCACATATCCAAACCAAATGTGAATGTGAAGTTTGCACAATCGGTCGAACGATTCTTCATTTATCACATTTTGTGTGTAAATGCCCCTATTTACTATACAATGGTGAATAAAATCGTATATTAATATTCCCATGCAATGAAATCTAGCAATTCAATGTTTTGCGTTTGCTGTCTAAGTGCCTTAAATAACTACCCTGTATACATTCTGGGATTAATTCTGATGAGCGAATGGTTAACGCAGCCTGAAACTTGTAAATGAGCAATCATAATTCATGATTGTGTAATGAGAAGGCTACAAAGAGGATTACCCAAAAATTAAAACTTTTTGTCCTTTGGGCCACCGAACTCGTTCCGAAGTTATAACGACCTGTTCACTCAGCCAGGCGCTGCAATAAAGAAGAAATAAAAATGAGAAATTTACAGTGCATTTTGGAAGTGATAGTATTATTTGGATCGGTCCCGGATTGACGAATAAATATTTTTGCTGGACATTTCAAAGTACCAATAGTTTTGTTGTACCCCTTTGGGGGTTGACTCTCACCTCCCAAATTAGCCACCTCATCCATCATTCAAGAGGCGCCGCGCTAAAAGCCTTGTCGCTTAGGCCTCCGAGTCCCATCCCCGGTCTAAAAGCAGACGCGCCGGTATCATTTATATTCTCATGAATTTTCCAAAGCCTTTCAGCTATTTCTGCCGAGGATACATTATCGAGTACTGACTACAGTACTGATTGTGTATACTTTGTGATATATTTTTTGTTTCATTTGTTCAACTTTGGTTATCTCCAAGTGGATGATAATGCCCCTTTGCTCTAGAGACCAAGAAGGGGGAAGGGAAGCTCTAATGTGGTTTAGGGGGGCCATGGGTAATTTGTAACTTAAGTAAACATTTACTGAAATTAAAATCCTTCTTCTCCAGAACATCCATTAAGGTTAATATTGCTCAAATTTGATTTTTGTTAAATGTGAACAAAAGATACTCATAATCACGTAAATTTGTAGGTATTTTTATTGTTCTCTCTCTGGTAGGAAAGTCTTGATTGGTTTAATTAAACTCCAGGCGAGTCTGTGGTTAGATCACTTAAAATCATGATAGGATAGGTCCTGTGAAAATGCTTTCGTCCGTTAATATTGTTTGCAAGCAAATTTGTCCCCGGTTTGAGAGAAAAAAAACATAAATGTAACAGTTAACTAGCTTTTCATTCAAAATGAATCGTAAAATATCAACTTGAATTAGATCTTATTATCTCTAAAATATAGGGCTGTTTAATACAATAGATCATTAGCGGTTTCATTATTGTGGCACTACTGAAACTCATGTGTAGACATAGAACAAAGTTCAACAAATAATAACTCTTTCAAACATAAGTCAGATTACTATGTTTTGCCGTCTTAAGCAAATCTTATTTGTAATCTTGTATGTGCAAAGTTGGTTCTTGCCATCTATCTGAGATATTGTCCTTACTATCGCGAAAAACTCCGACTAGTCAGAGATTTATGTATCGTAAATTGCGTCGGCGTTTCTAAATAGAATTTTTGTGTTGATACGTACGCGGTAGGTCACCGCTGTGTAGGCGGCGTCGGATTAGGGAAGAGAGGGAATCGTTGCCTCGAGCGAGAGAGAAATGGGAAATCTTTGTAGTGCACGTAGCGAATCCAAAACATATGATATTTCATCAAGGCTTTGTAACAGCGATGATATCAAGTGTTATATTTGAACATTTGTTTTGAATTTTGTTTGAAATCATAAATGGAAGGTATCTCATTCTTAGTGTTAAGGACGAAATAGAAACCCAATTTAAAGGGACAAAAGATATAATAAGCTAAAAATACAATATTAAATTTAAGGAAAAATCGAGGCACACCAAACCTGTTGCTAAGAAATTCTAGTAACAAAACCCAAAACCCTTAGCAACAGGTAACGTGTTCTGGGTTGCCAGATCTGTCGCCAACACTTAGATTTCCATTTTTTTTTAAATACGTTGAAAGTCCTATGATGTATAATGAAATTATGTATAAATATATTATCAGTAAAGCTAAAATCCTAAACTTGAACGTCTGGTGTTAGCAATCAGCATGCTCAACTGTTCATTGATTAGTCCGGGATTACCAGGACATCAGAAAAGCCAGAGAGTGTATGCAAGAGCCGACGGTATGGTGTGGTGATGTCCGCACGTTTGCGCGGGACACTGCGCATCCGGCGCGGCGCGCGGTGCGCCACGGGACCTGCAGCGGGCACGGCTCGTACACAACGTGCATATACTCGTACAGCGAAATACTAAATATATATATTTCAACAGTTTTGAATCGTCATTGAATACAATACAAAGTAACTGCGGAATCTATATCTACCGAGAAGATTTTGTAGCAGTATGTGCTATGCGTAAATTAGGTTTGACCAAATCACACAGCTTACGTTTGATGTGATGACTAAGTGTGTAGTAGTCAGGCAAGCTTGAGAAAATACAGCGTGAATATTATGAGTGGCAAAATGCGCATTATGACGACTGAACCATGCTTATGTATTTTACTCTGAATTTCAGCCTAAATGAGCGAGCAAGGGGAGATAATTTTTTTCTGTTTCTAATATTCAAAGTTCGCTAGAACGGCGTATAATACTATAAAAATAATAAAATCGATTAACACGAGCTACGTTTGAAAAATCCGGAAAATACTTTGGTCGCAACAACTAAGCCATCGAGGCGTTTAGCTGAAAAATGTTGTAAGCTATAGAATAGAATAGAAAGAATAGAAATTGTCTTTATTCATGTAAACTTTTACAAAAGCATTTATGAATCGTCAAGTCAAGTAAACTACCACCGTGTTCGGAATGTTGATTCTATCGAGAAGAACCGGCAAGAAACTCGATAGTTACTCTTTTCAAAAACTGATACATATGGTAGGTTTAAATAATGCAAAAAAAAAATGTATTAACAATATAGCTTATGTCTAATGTACATATTTAATGCTATCAAGTCCAAACATCTTTGTCGTTAAGAAAGTCCTCTATTTTATAATAGCCTTTTTTCATTAAACATTTTTTTATCAGAGACTTAAATCTATGCATAGGTAATGCAGTGATATTTTCTGGCAGCTTATTGAAAAGCTTCAGACTTAACCCCACAAAAGAATTACTAATTTTATGAAGTCTTAGATGTGGAACAGCAAGCTTATGTTTATTTCTTGTGTTGAAATTATGGCATTCTGATTTCTTAGTGAAAGAATGTAAGTTTTTGCGTACGTAAACAATACAGTCAAAAATGTATTGTGAAGCTACTGTTAAAATATTGATTTTTTTGAATAATTCTTTAAGCGAGTCTCTTGTTCTAAGACCGTATATAGCGCGTATGGCTCTCTTTTGCAATACAAAAATAGTCTGCACATCAGCTGCAGAACCCCATAGTAAAATCCCATACGACATAACACTATGAAAGTAACTAAAATAAACTAATCTTGCCGTTTCAACATCAGTCAAGCTACGTATTTTTCTTACTGCATATGCAGCTGAACTAAGTCTCCCTGCCAGGGTAGCAATATGAGAACCCCACTGTAGTTTACAATCAATAGTGATGCCAAGAAATACTGTAGAATTAATCATTTCTAGAGGTTCACCACTTATATATAGATTTGTTTTCACTTGTCTTACGTTTGGCATCGAAAATTTTACACATTTTGTTTTCTTAGTATTCAGTAATAGGTTATTTATTGTGAACCATTGAAGTATTTGAGATAGACTATTATTACCATCGTCAAATGATTTTTTTTGTCTGTCAACTTTAAAAATAAGCGAAGTATCATCAGCAAATAATACTATCTCACAGAGATCTTCTGAAATGTACGGAAGATCATTTATATAAATTAGAAAAAGTAAAGGTCCCAATATTGAACCCTGGGGCACGCCCATAGATAGGGGTGCACCGGAAGAGGTAGTTCCGTTTACGCTTACTTTTTGAATTCTGTCATGCAAGTATGACTGTAGTAAATTAAGCGAATTGTTCGTAACACCATAATGTCGCAACTTCATCAGCAATGTTTGATGATCAACACAATCAAAGGCTTTAGACAAGTCGCAAAAAACACCTATCGCATCCTGTTTGTTTTTCCAGGCGTCAAAAATATGCTTGACAAGTGCAACTCCCGCATCGGTAGTGGACTTGCCTTTAGTGAAACCGTATTGCTTACTGTGAAGGAGACCATTAGTAGTAAAATGTGTTAATAACTGAGTGAATATAATTTTTTCGTAAATTTTGCTAAGTGCTGGTAGTATAGAAATTGGCCTAAAATTCGAGGGGTCATTATTATCACCTGACTTAAATAAAGGAATGATTTTACTTGATTTCATCAAATTAGGAAACTGACCAGCATCAATACATTTGTTAAATATGTAAGCTAAATGGGGTGCAATTTCGTGAATTATATTTTTGAGAATATCTACAGAAATTCCCCATAAATCCTCAGTTTTTTTCATGTTCATGGTTTTAAAATTCTTTACAATTTCAGCAGGACAGACATAACTAAAACTAAATACGTTCTGACACTCGTCCACTTGCGATTTCAGGAGCGCCTCAGCCAGATGAGGGTTGGAGTTTAAACTACTAGTTGTGGAGACTGGTATTTTAGAAAAATATGACTCAAATGCATTTGCCACGTCAGAGTCATTATCAATTTTGGTATTATCTATTTTGAGAGAGATCTTGTTATTTTGTAATTGATTTTTGCAAGTCTCTTTGTTAATGATATTCCACGTGGCTTTACTTTTGTTAGAAGCAGATACAATCTTTCCTTTTAAATACTTTGATTTTGCTAATGCACATACCTTCTTAAATAACTTAGAGTATCTTCTAACATAATCTATAATTAAAGGATTATTTGAGTTAGCTTTTATTTCGTATAATTTAAATAATCTTCTTCTACTTTTATAAATACCTGGAGTAGCCCAGTTACTAAATTTAGATTTTTTGTTATAATCAATTTTAACAGTTTTTTTTATAAATGTACTGTTAAATTCATTTTCAACTATATTGAATAATTTTTCATAAAGTTGATCAACTTCATTTCCAATTAAATTAAGATGGGATGCTTTGATACCGACATTGTCCTTAAATTTATTTACTCTGGATGCAGTGATTGGTCTACAAACAAAACTTGACAAAGCCGCAACAAATCGGTGCTCGAACATAGCCATCTGCCCGCTATGATCTGAAGTTATAAAATTTAGAATTATTTTTTCCATAGCAACACAATTACAAAAAATATTATCTAAGCATGAAGCTGTTGTTGGAGTAATTCTAGTAGGTTCAGTAAAAAGCTGTTGTAAATTAAATGACTTAAAAAGATTCAGAAACCTAATAGATTGTTGTGTAGTCTCTAATATATTTACATTGAAATCTCCACATACAATTACTTTTTTATTTGATAAACAAACTTTTCTTAAAACGTCTTCCATGACAGATTCAAAGTTCAGGTAATTCGAGGAGGGGGGTCTGTACACAGATAATATAATATATTGCTCTAATTCTACACATGCTAATTCCACTGTTCTTTCTACTGACATAGAGACAACATCTTTACGTTCTTTAAACTTAAGGGTATTGTGTAATAGTAAGAGGGATCCGCCTCTTATGGCGGAACTTCTAGAAAACGAACTACTAAGTTTATAATTTGGAATGCTGATAATTAATTCATGCTGTTTTAACCAGTGTTCGGTAATACATAAAACTTGAACATGGTTTTCTTCTAAAAATAATTCTAGTTCTAATTCCTTGCCAGAAAGTCCCTGAATGTTTTGATGAATGACCTTGAAGCAATTATGTTCGTCCTTCTTTAACATGCTAGAGTGATCCTCTATTGTCTCAAAATTACATTTAAATTATTTGGAACGAGTTCCAATGTCTGACTAAATATAGTCTCAATATTATAAGCTAGTAAACTAGCTAATTGTTTATTAATTTTATTAGGCAAATGAAAACTTTTGCCAGTCAAAAGTAAATTTTTATTTATAAATTTATTTGTGTCAAAAAACACAAGATTATTTGAATTATTGCATGTCAAGTTGTAAAATAAAGTATTCAACTTGTGAATACTATCATTTTAGTCAAAACTGTAACATTTGGAGAATGGTAAGGCACACAAAATAATTTTCTTTATGTCAAGTGTTACTAACAATGAAATTCCTTTTAAAATATCTTTCTTAGAAATATCTAATCCATTTCCAATCATTATTATTAAAATTGTGTTTTTATTATAGTTACATTTTTCTACATATTTACAAATTTCTAAAAATGGTGCCTCAGGTAAACAATGATTAGTAACCTTACAGTCTAATTTTCGATTCAGAAGAGAACCATAGCCAACTCCAATACTGTCAGAGAATAATAAAACATTATTTTTATTATTATTAGATCCAGAACAATCATTTATAGATGCTATAAGCGGCTGGCTGTCATCTGCCTGGTGCTGGTCTGGAGAGCATGCATCAGAATTGCATTTGCAGGAATCTATTGTACGGATAAACTCATCAATTTGAGCCTGGGCAGAGTTGTAATTCCCGGTCATGCTCTCCAGGCATTCGTGGAGCCGTGAGATGTCAGCCTGCAACTCAACAACATCTTTCTGGTGCTTAAGCCTACTTTTCTCTAGTTTTTTACTATATAATTCTAAAGTATCAAATAGATCTAAACGTTGTTTTCTTAAGAAAAGATTTTTGCGATAACATTTTTGCCGTTTAATAATTTTTTCTGTTTTCTTTATAAATTTGTTAATTTTGACATATTTTTTAATTTTGTTCCTCCCATTTAAATTTCTATTTAAACCAGAAATGTGACACTGAGACTCCACATGCCCACCCGGTGACTCAATCAACTCCTCATACAGGCTGTGTAGATGTAAGGTCTCTTGACACCGTTTGTCTTCTTCATACTGTTGTATGATGGTGTTGGCATCACGCAGCTCCACTTCAAGGTCTTGAATGCGTGCCAGGGCCCGCTCGTAAGTGCTGCTGCATTCATCAAAGTTTTTAACCATGATAAGAAGCTGATCCCGCTGTCCAAGCACATCCACAAGTTGAGCATGCAGCTCTGACAGTTCACATTTCAGTTGAGTGTTGTTTTGAATAATCTTCAATGACTCTTCTTCATTTTCGTCTCGTTCCGTAAGGAGTTGGCTATTGTCATTCTTCAGTCCTATTATTTCCTCCAGTGCCTGTTTCAGTTTAACTTCAAGGTCCTGAGAAGTGGCTTTACGTGTCATCATTTTTGATTGATAGCGGTTCATACCTGGAAGTATTTTGGAATGTGTACAATAGATGCAGATTCAAAATTTGTTTAGGGTTTATTTTTACTATTTTTTTTGTAAACTAACAGGTCAGCATTTAAAAATTATTGATATTTTAATCTAATAGTGAGTATGTACATAAACTCATTAATTAATTGTGTTTTAATTATATAACTTAAAGAGAACTAAAAATAAAAGTATATTTAGATTGCAAGAGGGTAGTTATAATAAATAATGAAACTGTAGTTCTCATGTAGTAAGTTAAAGATTAGAATACATACAAAAACAAAACAAAAACAAAATTATCCAGTTCAATGTTGTATATTTGGGTAGTGTTCATAGAATGTGTGGGTGACCTGATGTTACTTATCATGAATGTTTTCTTTTTTTTCATAAACAAAGTGAGACCGAACAAGGCGTTATATGTTGAATTTATAAAATCTTACGCATAAGAAACTTAAAATTCATAAAAGGTCTGATCCAATAGTGGTAATTTACAGGAATGTTTAAATGAATAGATGTTGTTTACATTTAAAATAACCTACAAATACAGAAATAATGCACTTGATTTTACTGTATTAACGTTTGAGTCGTTATGTGTATATCATGTTTAATTGAAAATGTGAATCAAAATTAAGGAAACTGGTACTTCCCCGGTAAGAATCCGTAGTTTGTTTAAAATTGCTTAGTAATGGTGACACTTTGACAGCCGGCCGGCGAACGCGAATTTGTTCATTAATTTCACAATCAATACTGCACTTAGAGCTTTGCAAACATTATTCCATGGAAATCTTATTGTCCGTTATCTAATTAATTGATTTTTTATTAACATTAACATCAATAAACATTTAAATTAAATAATTAAAATTACAGCTGACTATTTGACGTCTCGTAAACTAACTGTATTATAATAGTGCTAAAGAGAATTCTAAAATGTGATGTTTTGGCTATAAAGAAAAGGTCTCCATGATTTTCAACTCCATTTATGTTCACCAGCGTAGAGGCACCCTTAGTATTTGTGTTTATTTGTTTGGTGAATCCACACTATGGCACAGGCCACTATTTCGGTCACGCGAACCGGGTCAGGCCTGCGCACGCGACGGGGTACGGGATAATATACACAATATTAATGGCAGAATTGGGAACGGGTGTATACTTATTGGATTAAGCGATCTGAAAATATTAAGAGTTGAGGCTGGTAATGTGACTATAAAACCCAGACCATCTACTAGATATGTGGCGGGTCGTTACATTCCCTACAATATGGTTGAGTGAAGCGATGGCTGGCACATACGTCATGCTTGTGAACAGGTGCCACCTTTGGGGACTGGTCTGCTCCAGCTTACCTCTCGAAAGTAAAAACTTACTTAAGTACTTATTTGTTTCATCACTCATCAAAACCAAAACTATATGACTTGGTCCAAAGTGAGCTACACATAGCAATAAGTTAGATACTGATACTGTACATGATCTGCTGAGTTTCTTACCGGTGTCTTCTCGGTAGATATAGGTTCCGAACCGGAAGTAGAATCACTTTGCATTGTATTCAATGACGATTCAAAAGTGTTGTATATGTAACCTACTTGAATAAAGAAATATTTGAGTTTGAGTTTGATATTGAGGCGGGATTACAGTTCGAATTCAAACTCATACTTGAGTGGTTCATTGCAGAGGTCGTTAGGGTAACAGACCTCAATCTTTTAGAGAAAAGGAAAAAAGGCACACGTTCTTTCGATTCCGATTGTATATTTACTTTTTTTTATAACAGCACAGTATATTGATTCCTCCCAGCCTGATGGTAAGCAAGAGAGGTACGCACGTCGCGGTAACAACGGATCTGATACCGTAATTATCGTATCCGTTAGCATCACTGTACTCTTCACAATCCTTTTGAAGGAATCCATGTCTAATTTTTTATGAATTATGGAGGTCACGTGATAATAAATAGGTTTATCTTTTCTGCTTGATGTTGTTGCCAGAGTCCTCTTAGTAGTTTTAGGATTTGCACCGGTATTATTTCCTTATTGATTAGTATAGACAATGAAAATCTTTACTGGACTAGTGAAATAAATAAATACAGTTTTATTTAAAATTTAAAAAGAAACAGATTATAATAAAAGATTCGTTTCTAAAACAAATCAGAACTTGCACATCACTAATGGTTACAATTTTTTTGACAAGGTCGGTACGGAAAATTTTGCTGTTTTCGTTTAACATAAAGAAACTTTTTTGGAATTAAGAAATATGTAGTTGGACCTCATCTGGTCGATATTATATTGTAGGTGGGTTCTATGGAAGTTTGTAGCTTTTCGACATTAACGTGTTTTTATGAGGTTAATCGGATTTTTTCTAAACTCTGATTGCATTCTTCGGGCATTTGAGCAAATGTTTATGATTTTTTCCAGCAGATATCACAGGCGGGAGCAACGATCGGCACGCCTTTCATTCCACGGGCAGACTCTGATTGTTTCTGCAAGTAATTGGAAAAGTTAAAATGTGCGGGCAAAACTTTTTGTCGAGAATTTAGCAATTGAAATGAAATTATGAAATGGACGCAGCCTTATGTGATTTGCTCAGATTTTTTTTATCTGAACTGAACAATAGGAGAGCAGTTAGATTTTTAATCTAGTGTTCGTTTTATCGAAATGAATGAGCAATTGAGCGAAGGCAGGACAATGGCATTACAACTTATTCTTGACAATTTATTGAATATTAAATTTTGAAGAAAATGAGTTAATATAATGATGTTGATTGCAGAATCAACTCACCTAGTAAATATGTTTTATTCTATATCGTTCAACTATGAACACTAAATTATTTCGGTTTCTACGAATAGGGAATAAGCAATTTTCACAATAATATTAACATGAAAATACTCAAATAATAAGTATGTACCTTATAAGGTACCTTTTTAAATCCCAAAAAACTGTAAGTACCCACGGGTAATAGCAATTCAGTTTTCAAGTATTCTAGGGACCTTTGTGTTAACTGCTTGGAATGTTGACTGCTGGGTTGTACCTGGTTAGTGCCTTGGTTCGAAAACCCGTAGGTTTGAATCCCGCAGAAAATACTTTCACTCTTTGAGTTTCATCAGTTCAGTTAGAAGAATCGTCTGTTTGGTAAATAATAATGATTCCGCGTTTGCAAAAGGCGCATTAAGACGTAATTAACGATATGTTATGTTTGTTACTTTTAACGTAAAACGCATCCACTGCATGGGTTTGGATTCAATTTGGCTAGTTAGATTAGATACAAGAATAACATTTAGGTCATTTTCTTTCCCGAAACTCCATTTAACGCTAGGAAAGACAGAAAATAGTTATAAAAATAAACAAAAGCTTAATTTGATAAGGGCTCCGAAATGTTGTTTACTTTGCAATACCATAACAATGAGAGCAGTTTCTGCGGTCCGGGGCTGAGCCCAAAACTAGTGAAACATCCTAAGTACGCAGCAGGCGGCATTGTGTCCGATCGAGTAAGACGACTGCCGGTTGGAGTTAGTAGTAAACTTAGTTCTATAATTGTTTCAGTAACATGAATGTGGTTTTAGTAACGACCTTGTGTGGACGAACATGTGGAGAGCACAGGCAATGAAGACACTACGTGGGCGGGAGGTCTGCTACGTGATTGGTTATTTTTTGACAAGACATTGACAAATGTGTCATACACATATTGAGGTCCCGGGTTCGATTCCCAGTTGGTCCAATATGGAGAACGATTTTTTTTTATTTTCAGGTCAGGGTGTTGTATGTAGTTTCATGTTGTTTTTTATTTCTATGGCACAAATGCTTTAGCTACTTACTACAAAATCAGAGTAATTTATGAGATATTATTCAATACCTACGTATTTCCGGAACTATGACATTTTTTCTTGTTTACTCATCCATTAAGCGGAGCATACACGAAATTTAAATATCCTCAATTGATGTCGTAAATCAAGAGGCAAAACGGGTTAATTTACCTATAGAGTAAATTAACCTTTAGTTTTTTTTAGTTAATTTACCTTTAGTTGCTTACAAAGAAGATCTCGTCATATTTCTAAGAAACATGCTTGTAAGCTTTTAGGAGGGTATCGCTTATGTCAGTTTGCACATGCGCAAGAGTGCTCTCAGCCCGTTGAGTGGTTCACACGTCTGGTGCACATGCACTGCTGCTGGTGTCACGCGGGGCGACACATGGCGCGCCGGGCCGCACAGACACCCCGCACTATCTGACCTGATACTAACACTGATAGGGGACAGCCGGCTTATCTGAGTGATGGTGCGAAACAAGCACTTGACATAACGGGAAGTGGTATCCCTTTTTGACCGACTTTAAAAAAGACAGAGGCTTCGTTGTTAATGAACCAATTTATGCTGATTTTTTTGTTGGAAAGGAGATATCTCCCATGTTCTATGTACAAGAAAAATATAGGTATCGTTTAGCCGTTTCAAGTTTATTAGCATTAATAATATTAGAAGAGGCCCGTTGAAACAATGGTCGCCTTCCTGGCTGTTGAACTTGGTCGTAGGTTCGGTCGTGATTCGGTTGGTTCTGTTTTTTTTATAGAAGCGTAGTATATTGGCTCCTCCCAGCCTGATGGTAAGCATGAGAGGAACCCACATCGCGATGACAACGGATTTGATATCGAAATATCCTATCCGTTAGCATCGCCATACTGGCCTGCAAGATGTTTCTTCACGCTCCTTTTGAAGGAATCCATGTCTGATCTCAGGTCACTGTAGTTGATGTTGTCTTATGTTTATTGTTCTTAATAAAAGTATTTTATTTAAATATTTTTCATAGCATTGGTATGGTGACATATTTCTGTGTTTTGATTTTAATACTATAAAAAAAGAGGTAATTCCAAAATATTTAAATCACCCAAGATAACAAACACCTCTGAGCTGTTTATTAAAACGCCTCAACAATCAAACAACCCGCGGATTACTCTCAACAATTAAACGCCTTCAGCACTTAAAAGCGTAATCTTAAATCTTACTCTCCAGTCTAAGTAGGGCTTCAAAACCTTTAGTTGGCTTTACAACCCGATAGCAAGAATTATTTGTTTAGGTTATGTAATTTTGTCAGCGTTGTGCAACAAAGTTTTTTATGGCTTAAATCTAATTAACAATTTGACAAATTTAATTTAATCTCTCTAGCATTATTGATCATTAAAAATTTGTAGATATACGCATTTACCTTTTTAGGGTTCCGTAGTCCACTAGGAACCCTTATAGTTTCGCCATGTCTGTCTGTCTGTCTGTCCGTCCGAGGATAATCTCAGAAACCGTTTACACTAGAAAGCTGAAATTTGGTACAAATATGTATATTAATCACGTCAACAAAGTGCAAAAATAAAAAATAAAAAAACAATGTTTTTTTAGGGTACCCCTACACGTAAATTGGGGAGTGATCTTTTTTTAATTTCAATCCCAACATGTGATAAGATAAGATAGGATAACTTTATTTTTCATAATTTTTGTACACTGCATACCAGTTACATATACATTTTTTTTATATAAATATTAAGTAAATAAGAAAATAAGAAGTGGGTACATTTGTAGTAGGAGCATTTTTTACAAAAGTATCCTATAAAACATTAACAAAACAACACAACACCTACTTATAAATATTATTATCTAAGTGTTTCATAAAGGTATACAGAAAAGAGTTATTCATTACCTTCCGTGCTAGTCGAAACTGTGTTACGGCAAATATATCGATGATGATGTATCGTTGGATAGGTATTTAAACATGGGTTTAGAAAGATAAATTTTTGATAATTTTAATATTTTGGGAAATAATCGCTCCAAAAGAAAATTAAATTGTGTCCCCCCCCCCTCTAACTTTTGAACCATAAGTTCAAAAAGTATGAATAAAATCTAGAACTGCATAAAGGCTTTCTAGGAAAATTATTTTAGACCTGATGGGTTTAATTGCTTAAGTGGGGATACTTAAGTATTGTGATGCACTGAAAACTTTTGGCCCTTTTGGCCGGCTTCGCATGCGTAATATCCTCGTTTTCCCACATTCACTTGTAGTATATGTGAATGTTATCAATCACGTCTTAAACGTGATCGATAAAGATAGTACAATGCGCGTAGGCATCTCTACCCTAACCACGTATTATAGATAAGTTAACCAGTATATAAGATGTGGATGTGTTAATAAAGAGAAGCTTATACAGTAGACGTTGGTTCATTTACATCGACCCTCCAACCTCCCATGATACATGGCGACCGTGACAGGATTATTCGATCCCTTTGATTGCATCGTGATATTATACAGTCTAAAGCCTTCCTAAATAAATGAACTATCCAACACGAAAATATATTTTTTCAAATCGAACCAGTAGTTTTTGGGATTAGCGCATTGAAACAAATAAACCCTTAAGCTTTAAACATTTAGAATAAGTTACCGGGTCAAAACGCGACATCTTGTTTAAGGAGTTCATAACTACTAAGAAATGGTTTCACGTTTTGACAACTTATTTAAATGTATAAAATGGAACGCGAAAGTCTTAAAACGCTTTGTAATATTACATATATATATATCTTACCGCCATGTAGATGGCGGTTAGATATTAATGATCATACGATGCTTGTCAGCGTACCTACATCAGGATAGTTATGAGTAATACCAGTAGACTTTGCACTAGCTTTACATTATGTTGTACCTTTATAGACACACTGACGACATCGTCAGATGTGCGGGGAGCCGCTGGATGCAGAAAGCGCAGGACCGCGCGTTGTGGCGTTCTGTAGGGGAGGCCTATGTCCAGCAGTGGACGAAAAGACGCTGATGGATGGATGGATTTATAGACACATCTACTTTATTTTCCACTGTCCTTAAAACGATTCCATGATGTTGTGTTTATAATCTCCATTAGTCGAACTGCGAACTAGTTCAATGATTCAGGTATATTCTGCTCGTTATACACAGCGTTGAGGCCGCGCTCTGCGTCTCAAAGAACAAAATATTACAATAAAGGATTTTGCCTCACCTTTGATCTCGCTAAAAGGAAAGAAAAAGAAAGGATTTTTAAAGTATTCATTCTTTATTTGCAGTAGTTACTACTCTTTGGATTTTACTTTTAAAAAGGCTCTTAAGGCTGAATCAAAAGAAAACATCTTTTCTAAATTAGTTTTAAAATGTTTTTTTGGTGTGAACTATAATCTCGAGGGTCAAGTACGTAAGTGTCAATGGTCCAGAAACGAGATTGTGCCCGGTAAAAAGACATCCTTTTTTCTTGACAACAGGGGATAACTGTCGGGAGCCAATTGATCGGATTAAATAGGTCGCAAAGGTCACATGACCTTTTTGTTTGCAGTGAAATATTACAAATGACGTATCAAGGCATTTATACTTATATGTATTATTTGTGCAGTATTAACCTTAATAATTAAAAAAGTTACCCAAACTCATTACTCCACGCGGACCAAGTCGCCGGCACAGCTAGTTTAATATAATATAATGACCTCATTCAATAATTCACAAACTAAGGTATTTGATCTAATTTTAAGTTACCACTTTGTAAACTCTAAAGATGCAATAAAAATATTGAGTATTGAGTATTTCCTTGTACTACCTATGTAGGTATACGTATCAAATGGCTAACTGAAAGCGTCTACCCATGACATACAGATAGAAACATTTGTTTCCTAAATTAACCTTACCGAGAAACGAACCTGGGACATCTCACACTACTGGCGAACACCACCAGTAGCGAACTGCGCCATCGGAGTTCAGATTGTAGGGTGGGTTAATATATTTAAAAAACTATTGAAAAGACGGACGACGTCCAAGAGGAAGACCGAAAATGCGTTGGCGTGACCTGGACCGTTTTTTTCAAGGTTGGCAAGACTTGGCACCTGATAGAAAGCGCTGGAAGTGTAAGGGGGAGGCCTTTGCCCAGCAGTGGAACAGTTTAAAGGCTAAGTAAAAAAAAAATTGAAAAAAAAATCATATTCTTCGTATCATGGTACCACCGTCGAAATATCTCCATTCCAACAAAAGAAATACTAAAATCGGTTCATTAACAGAATCGGCGAACACACGTAAAAAATATAATATATTTTAAGCAGTGAAATTGAGAAACCTCCTTTTTTAAACGTCGGTTAATACCTAGGCGTTAAAAGGAGCGTTAAAAAAATAATCTTGTGGGCGAGAATAGCGATGCGGATAGAATAGCGAACGGATAGGATATTACGGTATCAAATGAGTTGTCCTCGCTCATGCTTACCATCAGGCTGAGATGTGCCAATATACTGTGATATTTAAAAAAAAAGGCGGGCATAGTGTGTGGAGCTAGACAGACGCAGCGTCGCGCAGGTCTAGTCATATCTAGCGCGTTTAATTCTAGCGGGGTCGACGACCGCGGCGCGACTTTGTTGTTATTTGCGATTCGCGCGCCGAGGGATTTACACTACGCGGAAGACGGACGTCGCCGCACCGGGATTTACACTCACTCTTTTTGTAGTTAGTTCGATTGGCGTTGGTGCCAATTTAACTTAAGCTCACGTTTCAACATGAACCTACGGAGTCTCTGAAGCTAGTGTGCGTATATCCTTAGCCAAGATGCGAGCGGGCCAGATTTTGGCGTCGCGCTATCTTTGAGGTCCCGGGTTCGATCCCCGGTTGGGTCAAAGTCAAAGTCAAAGTCAAAGTCAATATTTTTTATTCATGTAGATTACATTTGTAATACTTATGAATCGTCTCTATACAATGCAAATGAAGCTACCTCCGGTTCGGAACCTATAACTACCGAGAAGATACCGGCAAGAAACTCAGTAGTTTTTTTTACAAATAAAAAGCTAAACTTATTACTAATTTTGCACCAAGCCATACAGTTAGTTTGTCAGTTGGAAAAAAAACACAAAAAAAAGTATATAATTATTGAAATAAATAAAATAAAAACATTTAAATTAAAATAACTGTAGGACTTCATGTGTGTGTGTATTCAAATACATCATTTTTATACATTTTGACCTACATGCTTCTGTGTGGTCTTAATCTAACATTGATTGAGAACACTTATTAAAATAATATTCAACGCGCAAGTACAGACGAGCAGACTAGTTAGTGATCCACGCGTTCTTATCATTAATATACTCTTCTACTTTGTAATAGCCTTTTTTCAAGAGACAACTTTTAACATATGTCTTAAATTTATACAAAGGTAACTCAATAATTACTTCCGGAAGTTTATTGAACATTTTTATGCTTAAAGCAACAAATGAATTACCTATTTTATGAAGTCTACGTTTAGGAACAGCAAGCTTGTTTTTATTTCTGGTGTTAATGCTATGAGTGTCTGATTTTTTAGGAAACGTATGCAAGTTTTTGTAAACATGCATTAAACAGTCGAGAATATATTGCGATGCGACTGTTAGGATGTTAATTTCCTTAAATAACTCTTTCAGCGAGTCGCGTGGTCCTAGCTTGTAAATGGCTCGGATGGCCCTTTTTTGTAACACAAAAATAGTTTGAATATCGGCCGCAGTTCCCCATAACAGCAGGCCATACGACATGATGCTGTGAAAATAGCTAAAATAAACCAATCTTGCCGTTTCCACGTAGGTCAGAAATCTTATCTTTCTAACTGCATAGGCAGCTGAACTCAATCTTCCAGCTAGATTATTTATATGGGGAGACCATTGCAATTTCGAATCTAAAGTTATGCCAAGAAATATTGTAGAATGTATAAGTTCGATACGCTCATTATTCATTTCAATTATTGAGTTGACCTGTTTTACGTTAGGCATTGAAAACTTAACACATTTAGTTTTCTTGGCATTTATTTATTTATTTATTTATTTATTTATTTCAACAGTATGCATGCTGACTCACAGTGTTCCCAAATCGCCAGCATGCTAATTTCAGAATTTACTTCAATATTACATAGGAAGATAATAAAACAAAACGTACGTCACATATATCAAACAGTAATAACAAAAGTCAAATAGAAAAGAGGTCAAATTATACAGGAAAATGTTCATGTCAAATGATTAATAAAGATTTAAGATTAATTAATATTACAATATGTCAAAATTAAAAGTCAAAAATACAAGGGCCTTGCAACAAAGTTGCCCAAAACTGTCAGCAAATAGGTCAGACTCGTGGTCATGAGCGAGCATATCCCCGAGCAGGCGAAAAGCACGGGTGGTGGGTGCGTGCGCGGCGTAACGGGTGCGCGTCTGGGGTCGCAGGAGTAGGCGCGGCCGCCGCCGCGGGGCCACGGTCCCTTGCTCATCCCAACACAGACGCTTGGGAGCCCATAGCCCTAATCTGCTCAAAATTATTGGACTATCTATCTTATTGCGCAAGATAGCCAAATAGTGCGCTATCATTTGCATAGCCCTTCTAAGTTTAAGGGTACATAGTCCTACCATACCAGACACAAATAATGAAGGAAATAGGTAAGGGTAATAACCATATTTCCTCTTATACAGCCAACGCGCAAATTTCCGCTGAATTCGTTCTATTATTAGAGTATATTTCTCTTCATGAGGACTCCAAACAATAGCACCGTATTCGAGTGTACTTCTAACATAGGCGTTGTAGAGTACCAATGCGACTCCCAGTCCTTCAAACTGAGATGACGTGCGTATAACAAATCCAAGCATCTTGCTAGCCTTTTTGCATATAGTAGTCAAATGTTTATGAAAGTCAAGTTTACTGTCTAAAATTAAACCTAAGTCTCGAATTTCACTTACCCTTTCTAGAGGTGCGTTAGATAAATTATATACTACTTGTATTGGAGAGCGTTTACGTGTGAATGTTAGTATTTTGCATTTATTGACATTAAATGGAAGACAGTTTAATGAGCTCCAGGCCAAAACAGCATCAATGTCTCTTTGCAAAGCTTCACAGTCTAATAAGTCGTCTATACCCAGACTTAATTTGAGGTCATCTGCAAATAGCAGACACTTAGAGGACACAACAGTATTCGGCAGGTCGTTTATGAAAATCAGGAAAAGCAAAGGACCTAGTGTGCTACCTTGACTCACACCTGATCTTGTAAAATAGTCATTAGAAACAAAGTTGCCTATTTTAACAAACTGACGCCTGTCTCGGAGGTAATTTGAAAAAAACTGAATCAATCTCGGTGCAAATCCCATGACTGCCAATTTACGCAGCAGAATATCATTGTCGACAAGGTCAAAAGCCTTTTTAAAATCAAAGTAGGCGGCATCGACTTGCTTCCCAGCATCTAATTCGGCATATACATAGTCAATGTGAGCGACAAGATTTGTAGTGGTAGAATGAGCATTTCGAAAACCATGTTGACTATCATGCAAAAGACTCTTAGTTTGCTGATTGATCCGCTGACATAACACTGACTCAAACATTTTTGCAAAGACAGATAGGGTTGCAATAGGCCTAAACGACACCACGTCATTACTATCGTCAGTCTTAGGCACCGGAGTGACCCTGGACACTTTCCAAATTTGTGGGTATCTACAATTTGTCAGGGATAAATTATAGAGGTACAGGAGCGGGATTTCAAAAGCGGATATGCAGTCTTTTGCTAGGAAGACAGGAATCCCATCAGGGCCACCTGAAGATTTTGGTTTTAGTCGCCCCACTGCAACCTTAAGATCGATATTATCGACCAAGTTTATAGAAATGCAGGTGGCATCATTCTGGCCATCCGCAGCACGCAGCGCATCAGTGTGGTCTAATGCAGGTGCTTCGTCTTGAAACACTGAACTAAAATAGTCTGCGAAAGCGTCGGCTGCATCTTGGCCAACAACTTCGATACCTCCAACAGAATAAACGTTCATGCGCCGCCTTTCATTCTTCCTATCTTTAACATATTCCCAGAATTTGGCTGGATCTTTAATAATATTTTGTTCAGTCAGAAGTAAGTGCTGCCTATACGCTTCATCCATCAAGTTTTTAACATGCCACCTGTAGTATTTGAATAATTCTTTGTCGGACACTTTCCCCTCAGCTTTGTACCGTTTCAAATAGTAGAACTTTTTCCGTATATTACTGATAATATCAGCATTGAACCATTTAGGATAAATATACTTATCATTTGGTATGTGACTAGATTTGATTGGAACATACTGACTAATAATACTATAGAGGCGATGATAAAATAAAGCCGTTGCTTCGTCAATGTCTACTGTAGCAAACATATCAGACCAATCTAGGCCCCCCAGCGCCATATATAGGCCCTGGAAGTCAGCTTTACGCCAATTCCAGTCAGGGACAGACCCCGAAGGCTGAGTCAGTGGCGCAGAAAACGGTACCGGGGCTGGCTTGCCACAATTAAATCTGATGGTGACCTCAAGCACGGGGTGGTACTTGTCAATAGGTACCAAGGGTTCAGATCCTTCAGACACAATTACCTGCTCGGGGCTAAAATCACTCAACACGAGATCTAACATACCATGACATTTATTAAGTACAATGTTGTGTTGCTGTAGCCCACCATGATCACAGAACGAATCAAAATTAGTCCTAACATTAGCACTGAACGAGTTTAAATTAAAATCTCCCAGAATTAAAATTTTCAGAGAGGAATATGTAATGATAGCATTTTCAATACATATCAAGACTCTAATATACAAATCATCACTGCAATTTGGAGGCAAGTACACCACACAACACAAAAACTTTTCAACAAATTTACCACCAACAATAGCGAAAATCAGTTCCATATCAGATGTTAAACCGTCCACATTAGTTACTTTTCGTAGTGAGTAACTTTTTCGTACAGCGATAAGGACTCCCCCCCACCCAACATCACCGGCACGATCTTTGCGCAACACTACATAGTCAGAGGTAAATATTTCGCCATCTAATACAGAACTGGTCAAAAAAGTTTCGGTCAAAGCAATAACATCAAAATTACACTGGCTTACATTATTTCTAAATTTGTTCGTTTTTGAACGCAAGCCTCTTACGTTTTGGTAACAAAGATTTAGTTTACGCACTTTTTTCCTTGGCACGAAAGTTCTGACGCCACGGCTTTACACAGATGTCTTCAGCCCAGTTATTCGGCAACATAACATTATCAGCTATCTTCGATGGGACTCCTAGCTTAAATGATGAATAGCGGCCCCTAGACTTCAATTCTTCGACTGTACAGTCATTTTGCCCACTAATAGAGTGTAGATGAGCCCGTACTTGCTCCACTGAGGTACCCTCTTGAACATAGTAGAGGTGCAGATACCTCCACCTCTCAGATGCTCGTAGCGAGGTTTTCCCTGGAGCTGCAGTGCCGCGAAGCACGCCGGGCAAAGATGCGCGTCCAGACTTATATCTCACCTGTATCCACTCATCCGGTTTTTTATCCTCTGTCACGTCACTGGGTATGGGAGTAACTTCAGGACACACACTCAGGCTTTGGCTGAGGGCGCCGGAATCAGATGTGAGAGTGGGAATCGGAGCCAAATAAGAGGCAGGTGCATCCACTTTAGCGGCTGGATTTGCTATAACTGAAACTGCCCTCTTCTTGTGTTGTGGGACAGTTTGAACTTTAGGTTTACTTTTCACGCTTTCTAGGATTGAAGTTGATCGCTGCACTACCACTGCGTTGTCCTGCTTCGATAAATTCTTATTTTTGTCAATGATTTGTACTCTTTCATCTAATTTGTCAATTTTCAGGGTAAGGTTATTAATTTTGTCAAATATTATCGTTTTAAAGTTATTAAATTGCTCAGTCAATAATGAGCAGATTTTAGAGGTAAGGCGCGACTCGAAATCGTCCTGCATTTTTTTTATTTCGTGCACCATAGAAACCTGCTCGCATTGCTTTACTAATTGCGCTGGGCGCTTTCCGGGTCGTAAAGTGATGTTGTCTGGGCTATTCATTGAAATATCCAGATCTTGCCCAACAGCAGTCACATTATGGCTCAGATATTGGCGCACAGGCGTATGTGAATTATCCTGCTTAGGTATTTTACTACGACATTCAAAACATATCCACATCATCTTAAATTCCGACGTCTGTGTAACAAAATCTTCCATTTTGAAATTGGCACATAAAATGTCAAAGTATTGTTTACATTTAGCGCACTTCATAAATGCGCTATCTTCAGTAATTACCCCACGGCATCCACCGCAGTTCACCTGGCGTGACGTCATCTCGACTCGTAGGCACAAAGCGGAGCACCTGGCGACAACAGCCGACCGGGCAGCAACTAGGTACGTTCACAGTCAATGATTCACCACAGCGAGGGCACCGCGGGTTGTCGTAGGTCAGTTCGTAACGGCAGGATTCAATTATTTTTAAAATTGATTTGCTTATTACTAGGATAATACTGCACGAAATATTAACCTGATTTCACCACTGGGTAGCCCGCGTCAGGGGCTTTAGGTATCTTTAACAGTTAACACTAGCAATTGACTTTTTCACACTAATTCACTTATTTATTTGCGGAGCAAACTAACACGGATGTTTACTGAGACGGTTTCTGCGAAATTTAGTACAAGATTGTTGGATGTAAACCAATGATGTACTTGGTTGAGTGTATTATTAATTTCATTAAAATTTTCACTCTGCCTATTAATTTTGAATATTAAGGACGTATCGTCAGCAAATAATACTATGTCACATAAGTTCTTTGTAAAATAAGGTAGATCATTTATGTAAATTAGAAAAAGCAAAGGTCAATATGGGAACCTAACTTTTCTATATTGTCTCGGGTCTGGGTGTTGTGATACCGTCGTTGTTTTTAATTTCTGTAACACAAGTGCTTAATCTACTTACCACAGAGTCAATGTATGTAATGTTGTTCAATAATAATATATTAGGATGCCTATCAATGAGGGTCTTTTCTATCAGACTGCGCAACGCTAAGAAGAGTATTGTCTTCATCAATTATTAATCAAATATTTTTTTATTCAAACTAAAACTCTTTTCAATCGTCACATTGCAAAGTGACTATTATCGTAATATATTTATTTACTGAGAGTATAAAGGCAATAAATGTGATATGGTTCACTGTTGGACAATACTCTTAGCATCAAGTCTGCCTTGTATTTCTCGACAAGAAAGTTCTGCTGGTACCCTGCTACAAAATTCATCGTTCTGAAGTTTAAAGGTAGTCTAGATAAGCTTGGTACGTGAAAAGTCTCTTTCGTTTTTAGCTTGCAAATGTCGAATAAAACACCTTTGTTAACAAAAAAATGGAAATTGAAATGAAGATAGCTGATATTTATTCCTTTGGTTGATTGAAGGTGAAAGCCGCAATGCGTTAGCCGATTTATATTCAAGGAATGATCCGGTGCAATCCCGCGAGATTCACAAGTGTTACGTCTTGTAACAAATGTGATTAACATTCTGACTTTGACTTACCTACGTCGCGGTATATCAGTTTAACAGAAAGTTAGCTCCTCGGTCTCTGAAACATATAAGCTGCGTGTGTTGGTGCGATTTAATCGCGGCTTCATGCGGACGACAACGCTGGCTTCTAAGGGCAGTCGCGCGGATAATTGCACTTTAATGCATCATGTCGACCAAAAACCTATAACATGTACTCTCAGAGGGATTTATATATTTATTATGCTGTATTTGCCGCCCTTAAGCTAGGACCTCATTACTACTTAACATCAGGTGGGATGAGGTCAATCTAGAATTGCAATAGATAAAAAAAAGGTAAAATGTCTCTATGGGTAAAAAACAAACTAAAGTTTTTGTTTTATATTTCGAATTTAACTTGAAGAGAGATTAAATACTAGATAAACTATATGTTTGTAGAACGAAATTTTATCCAAATCTATCCAATAGTTTCTGCGTGAAAGAGTTCTAGACACACATCCGGACATCCATTCATTGTTTCAAACTTCCGTGTTTATAAATCAACTAGCTTTTGAGCGCGGTTTTATTCGCGTGGTTTTTTTTTTTTTTTTTTATATTACACTTCAAGATTGACCTTATCCCACCTGATGTCAAGTGGTAATGAGGTCCTAACTTAAGGGCGACAAGTACAGTATAATAAATCTGTTACTGGACTTGTCGCCCTTACCTTGAAGGCTTGACCCCTGCTACTATGTAGCACCCCCCAGGAGCTCTGGAAACCTTACTCACACGCAGGAACACAACAACACAGAAGTGATTGCTATTTGGCTGCGGTCTTCTGTAAGGCGGAGGTATTTCACCAGTCGGGCTGCTCCAGTTCAAGCGATAAATCGCTATGCCCTACCTCTCTTAAAAGGTTTTGAGGAAAAAAGTATTCTAATTGTTAATTTAGTGTTTCATCTATCGTTTTACCAAATTGCATCTAAATACATCCAGTAGGTTCTACGTGAGAGAGTTTCAAACACACATCCGGACATGCATATATTGTTTCAAACTTTCACCATTTTAAATCAGCGAATCCTTTGTTTAATTATGTTTTGTAGCACTACCGTTTATGGTTTCTAAAACACGTGTTGTCGACCTATCTACTTTGTCTTGTACATACAAGTACAGATGTATGTGATATTGTTTGATGATGGCCTTCGTCTCTAGGTAGGAAATAAAGGTGATATTGTATTATTAATATTTCTTACTAGCGGACCCGACAAACTTCGTCCTGTGAAAAAGATTTGGAATGTTGCTTGACTCTAAATTTTAGTTAGAAAACGTTTGTACTGGGAAAAAGAGGGCTATCTTTAAAGTTTTCCCGGCAATTATTCGAATTTTTCTCGCCGTAAAAACCATCCTTGGACTTAGGCGAACATTTAAAAAAAGAATTGTCAAAATTTGGCTAAGCATTGTTGAGTTATGCGCTTACCAACACATTTTGCGATTCATTTTTATATAATAGATTAATTATCTAGTATCTATAGCATTAAAACTTTTTGTAACGGATTTCAACCTTATAGTTTATTCTAATCATTAACAAGTTTGTAAGAAATCATGAACATTTCTTGCATTGTAAAATTTGTTCCGTGAATACAATGACCTCGTTTGTGCATCGGTGTGTCCTCGCCAAACACGTAGGAGGGCCGGCTGTTGAACCCGAGGCGATGTTTAATAAATCACATTGCATCCTATCTGGTTATGATGAAACTAAAAGTACTAAACGTTCCTATACATAATCTGTCATAAAACAAAAATATACTCAAGTAGCCTATACATTTGACATTCACAAGCGAAAGTGTTCATAAGTGCTTTTGTAAAGCTTACATAAATAAAGATATTTTCTATTCTATTATCCTATAAGTAAAAACCCATGGATACTAACGGGGTTTGAAACACAATACACTCAAATGTAATCTAAATTAGAAAAGTATATCTACAAAACTGACCTGACCGAGAATCTAAGTCGGAAAATTTCGCGCTTCGAGTTTCTTCTTAAGTGCCAGTGCGCTAGTTAGAGCCTTGACTGCAAACTAAAAAGACACCAGTTTCATATGAAGCTGAGTGACTCTGATGAATGCAGATTTTTCAAGGAGGAAAAGGAAACACCTCTTCACCTTCTGTATGACTGTGAATCTCTGATCCACAAACAAAACATCCACCTGGGACGACATATAGCCCGACCGGATGAATCAAAAACTCTGTAAGCCAGGAAAATACTAGACTTCCTAAAATCGACCCGGCTGAAGGAGTTCCTTTAAACTGGTGGCGAGTCACAATAGATCTGACAGGTCGCAGTGACCACAGTTCACTAGAACTGCACAGCCCCAAGTTCCCTAATAATAATAATAATCTTCTTAAAACAATTAATTTGACGACCTCGGTGGCGCAGTGGCTAAGGTAGGCGGCCAAAGCGCGTAAGGTCCCGGGTACGATTCCCGGTCAGGTCAATTTGGAAAACGAACTTTTCTAAATTGACTTGGGTCTGGGTGTGCTGGGATGACGCCCCCAATTAGTATCCGTCGTCTGGTACTCATAGTACAAGGGAATACCTTAGTTTGAGACCAGGTGATTGGTGTGATTGTCTGGCGCATTTATTTATTTATTATTTATTTTTTAATTTAAAATCTGTAATGAATCAATCTATCCAAAATCAACTAAAGTACGTATTTGAAACCGTCGTAGATTTATATTGTTAATCTTGTTGCTAGCATTAATTACTGCACAAACTTTGCATACCAAGCTAAATGCGTTATACTTTATTTTCCTAAGATGACACTTTAGGAAAATGAACTATTAGGGTTTGCTTTCCCTATACTAGAATATCAGTTACGATCTATGTTTACGCTATAGAGACTTCGAATAAAAATGATGGGGAATACAAACAGCGGAGAGGAAGACCCGGTAACCCAGGACATTGATCTGATACCGTGAACATAAAGATACCGTAAACACCCGATGAGAGTATTTTTATAACCGCACGTCTTTCTTCCGTGACTGTATTATGAAAAGTTCAAAGACAGAATTTGTATGAGTAAAAATGCAAGGAATTCGTAATGAGGTTTAAAGAAGATTAAAAGATTTTTATTCGATGCAAAAATCAACGTACATGTAATAAGTACTGAGAGTGGGAAATATTTTTTGTAAATTTTAGGAAGGAACTTTATTAGGAAACTATTAGGCAAGATAACACGCTGTAACTAAAAGAAGCGCAAAATCAGTGGGAATCAGGCAACATCACAATGTATCTGTATTGACTTGACAGTAAGTAGCTTAAGCACTTTTGTGATAGAAACTTAAAACAACAGTGGTACCGAAAGTAACAGTTAAGTACGTACGGCTAAAAACACAAAACAAACACAAATGTTCATCACACGAATGTTTGTTTTAGGGGTGGGGATCGAACCCACGACTCTTGGTTCAGCAGCCAGGATGACCAGTGTAAGGCATCAGCTAATTTTGATTTAATTTAATTTGTTTTCATCAGGAATGTCTATTAGGAGCGATTGCGGGAATCGCTGTGAAACTTCTATGAGGTATTCTGTGGTAAACAATGTCTAACGTAGATAGATATTCATTAGTTTGTCAGTTTATCACAAGTTACAAACTTCAGACAGAGCAAGTGGGAGGCCGTTATTAACCCCTAATTGGCCGGCCTGTGATCAAGGGTAATTGTGTGAGCTCGACTTATGTGGAGCTAAAATGGTGCTCTTGCGAATATAATAGGATGTTATCCTTATTAGGTGTATCCAGTGATTTAGGTGTATTGATATTTTGAAATTGTTATTTTGGTAGTTACTTTATATGTTGGTTCGGACCAACCTCGCCCTGGTTGCTCAACAGGGTTGGTCCGAACTTCCCACAGCATCACCTTCTAAAGCGATGGGGTCCAACCGGGAAGGTTAATTGGGTGGTAGTGGACCTGTCCTTTGAAAGGCAGGATAGCCCCGAACTTGCTGTCGCCTTTCTCGGTGTATGTTGCCTCTCGTATTACCCACTCTTCGATAACAAAGAGCTACGTAAGATGTTTGAAGATATTTTTAATTTGACTCTGTTATACTTAATTATAGACTGCTAAATTTTAAATAACTTTCCAATCTTTTTCCGTAGACGGATTATGGTTCAGCAGTAAATTGTTTTCAGTCTTTATCAACCAACAAACAAAGGCTTCTATTCAAGGTTTCCACAAATCTCGATTGGCCACTTGCATACGTCGCCCCACTTACATAATAAATATCACATACGTTGCTTTGATTCTAAGATAAAGGACTTTTGTTACAGAAATCAGAAACAACGGCGGTACCACATCACTCATACCCGAGACATTATAGAAAAGTTATTTCCCTATGTTGACCCGACCGGAAATGGAACCCTGGACCTCAGAGATGGCGCAACGCCAAAGTCCGACCCACTCACCTCTCGGCTAAGGAGGTCGTCAATATGGAATTCTATTATTTGTTTTATAAACAAGTTGTTTAATGAGACAATTTATGAAATCCGAAATAAAACATTATTTCGTTCTCGGTAGTAAATTCGTTTGTCGCCTTTAGCGAATTGATAACTGAAATTATACAGGTTATCTTTACAATCAAGTATAATGATACTTGATTGTAAAGATAATAGATGTATTGTACTGTATTTCAATATAAGCTGTGAATTGTTTTGTTACAAAAAATATATAATTACAATTTACAGCTTTCACTTATTTAATTTCAAATAAAATTGTACCTAAGCCAAAACAAATCCGGTAATGGCCATTTTAGGCGAAGTGGCTGACTTGAGCATTAGTTAGTGAAATGTCTGGGAACTCGTGTGGGCCTAAGCAGAATTTATAAGTTGGTCGAGTGAAAAGTTTGGAAACTTAACACTTGTAGCTTTCGGTAATAACCCTTAGTACATAAATTAGGAAAGTTCATCGGGCAGAGTTTCGAGACAATTCTGCTTGGCTTTGTAACTTCTTAGTAAGAAATTACTTGGTCTATTTATGTGCCTAATAATTGATTCGGATTGTTTGAAAGTGTCCATGAAACGATTGGCCAAGTGCGCGTCGTACTCGCACGAAGGATTCTGTACCGTTAGGTATCTATAAATACTGGCAAAAGTTAATGCCTGCCCCTAACTATTTTGTCCCGATTGTACTTTATAACAAGCTGTAGCTATTGTTTTGTGACATAAAACTCTCTGAAGATTTGCAACTATCTGAAGTCAAGTTGTCATTCATTAAAATATGGCAACCACATGCGGAAACACTAACACCCTCAAAAATCAAATCATTTTCAATGCTCCAAAGGTTCATAAAAATCCTGGAAGTGATACCATCAACGTATGTGGGCTGGCTGAAGTCAAAGTGTGAATTTTAAATTAATGAGCATTCACCAGAACTTTCAAGCCAAGTAGCAGAGCCGCGGTTCAGTGTTAAAGCGCTCGCACTAAGTGTTCACCGAGTTAAGCCGCTTACACACAACCCGGCTTACAGGGACTTTGGCGTTTAATGTGTTTTCTTGATCGAACTAAAACAAAGCTGCATTGGGTTTATTGTGGCGACTTTACACATTATATCAACGAGGATTCTTTAAAAAGAATGTAAATATATGCAGATCCACTAACCGTACTATTATATTAAAGTAAACTCTAATTAAGAACGTTTTATATAAGAGCCCACAGTGCAAGCTGGTAAGGGCTTTGTGTCTCTACGTCTTTGTGATATTCACACTATTTGACCACTAAATAAGACACCAGATAGTAGTGGTTATGCAATCGACACACAGTGTAGGTACACGTCCGCTCGGGTCGAGCGGCAGTCCCAGACTGACTCGTCCGTAGCTTACGTCACCCAACTATGGCGTGCACGTATATTTATTCACATAAATACCACATCTCTTCCTCTTTACATTTTCAAATCATAACTAACTACATCATAGCTTAACTTTTTAACATTTAGTGTAGATTAAAATTAAGATTATATTAATTTACATTCTTCATTGTAACATAAACAAGTAACTAAACATCGTTAAATTCATAGGCTCATAATAAAACCAACAACCAAATCATCATTAAGTTAAAACCAATAGTTGACGCTAATCTTCCGTAGACCAATCATTTTCCTCTCCTGAGCCTACTTTATCTAGATGGTCTTCATTTACAACTTCCCATTGCCCTTCGAATCGTTTAAGATGAACAATATTCTTCTGTATTCTTTACCTGTTTCATCATTTCTGATGTTGACCTCATTTCCATTTGTGCTAATGACTGCATGTGGTGTAGGGTCAAACTCAGGGGTAAGCTTATTTTCTTTGATGAAGTTTTTGACATAAACCTTTCCTCCTGCTTCTAGTTGTCTCTCTGTAGCTCTCCGTTTCCGATCTTCATTCATTTTACCTTTCCCTTTTTTCTCTTTATCTTTGTCTCTTACGCTTGAGTCAATTTCTGAATTATTTAAGGCTAACGCACTTGGAAGTTTGTCTCTAAATTGTCTCCCATAAAAAGTTCTGATGGGGATTTACCTGTGGAAGAATGTGGTGTACTGTTGTACATCATGAGGTACTGTAATAAATCATCTTTCCAGTCAGACTTTTGAAGTTGGCTGATTTTTAACCTTTTTAAAATATCATGGTTTTGACGCTAAACTTTGCCATTCTGTTGAGGCCAGTAGGGAACAGTGTTAAAAAGTGTAATACCTAATTCCAAGCAAAATTCCCTAAACTCATGGCTAACAAATTGCCTACCATTATCAGCCGTTATACTCATAGGGATACCTACTCGAGAGAACATTTCTTTCAGGGCTTTAATCGTATCATTTGAGGTAATAGATTTCATAGCTTTTATTTCCTTGAATCGACTGTAATAATCTATGATGACTAGTAAAAAGTCACCACTTGGCAAGGGGCCTAAAAAATCAATAGCAGTATCAATCCATGCCTGGGACGGTAATTCCCTCCTTTTCATTGGTAGAGGAGGATTTGGACCAGACACAAGAGTACACCCTTTACAATTTTTTACAAACGTTTCGGCATCCCTGTCAATTTTAGGCCACCAAACTTTAGTACGAAGCTGATTGTGATATTCGTGCCTTCATATTGACAATACCGGGATGACCTTCATGGGCAGCCTTTAAAACTTGTGGTCTCAACGTAGTCGGTATAAGTATCTTATTACCCTTCAATAGAATACCCTCATGTAACCAAAGTTCTGCTTCGAATAATTTATAGTTTTTAATTTTACTGTCCCAATAATTATGTAACAACCCTCGTTTTACAAGTTCAATCTCACTATCTACTTGAGAAGCTTCCCTAATACTTGATAGTGACAATGCCGTTGGTCATGCATATTGAACGATCTGGTTGACATGGTGATCATCATCAAAAGGCTTACTGTCGTTGCTCACGCACAGTCGGGATAGGGAGTCTGCTATATTGAATTTGCCTGGCTTATGTATGACTTTGTAATTATAACTTTGAAGACGGAACACCCATGTTTCGATAAGAGCGCAAGGCTTTGATCTTACGCCAAATATTACTTCCAGGGGTTTATGGTCTGTAATTAATTCGAATTGAGATTTGCCAAATAAGTACATCTGAAAGTGCTTTACAGCCAACACTAGGGCTAAAGCTTCCTTTTCTTTTATTCTCAAAAGCAATAATACGTGGCCCGCTGGAATCAATTTGAATTAATACAGCACCTAGCCCTCCGGACTTGCGTTGGCCATTATTTGTGTCCTGTCATCTGGATCATAATATCCTAATGTAGGAATGTTGTTGAGAACGGTTTTATGATTATTAAATGCATGTCTTTGTTCATTTTGCCACAAGGTTGTGATGTCAGCGTTTTTGTGAAGTTTTTTTTCCTAAGAATGGAACGCAAAGGGTCTGTCAATGTTGCTAGGTTCGGAATCCACTTTCCTACAAAATTCACTAACCCAAGAAAACTTTGGATCTCTTCAACAGTAGCAGGTTTTCTAAAGACTCGATTGCTTTAATATATTTGTCTAATGGTTTGACTCCTTCCACGGACAGCTCATGTCCTAAAAAATGAACTTTATTGACATTGAATAAACACTTTTGTTCATTTAAGCGGACATTATTATCTTCAAGGACGCGTAAAACGTGCTGTAGACGTTAATTATGTTCAATTTTATCGCGCCCGAACACAACTATATCATCTATGAAGTTCACTACACCTTCGCATTTAATGAATAAAGTTTCTAAATTTTTTTTGAAAATACTCAGGCGCGCATGAGATCCCGAACATTAATTAATCTTTTATATAGATAAAGGCCTTTACTAGAAATGAAGGTTGTAATATCACTGCAATCTTCTTTTATTTCTACTTGGTGAAAAGCATTTTTTATATCCAACTTGGAAAAAACTGTAGATTTTCTAAATTTAGGCATGAGCTGTTCCATCGTAGGAAGTGGATGATTTTCACGAATGATTGCTTTAACTGCGCAACGCATATCAACGCAAATACGAACGTCGCCGTCACTTTTCAGACTTGTACCATTGGATAGACCCAAGAGGATGGTTGGTTTACCGGCTCAATAATATCCATAGCAACTAATTCGTCTATTTTTTCATTAATTTTAGCTTCTAAAGGGATAGGCACCCGTCTGCAAGGTTGGCAAACGGGTGTAACAGTTTTGTCAACAGATAAATCTAACTGAATACCTTTAAATTTTGGGAACGGTTTAACTTCTTCCACTTTATTGACGTTACATCTAAGTTGCAAGACTTTTAGAGTTAAAGCAGTGTTTTTGCCTAATAAGTCTCTAGTGCAATCTTTAATTACATAAAACGTTGCGTCTGTGCTTGCTGAACCCACTATTATTTGGGACTCAAAAGAGCCAAGGACTGTCAGAGGTTCAGAGGCACCATACGCCATGAAGGTTTTGTTAGGAGACTTTTGTTGGTTTGAGACTTGCACCAGCCTTTCCTTTAAAAAAAACCATGTTTTATCCCTTATTATGTTTGACTTGCTTCCAGAATCAATTAACATGTCTATATTTACACCCCCTACATTGCAACTCATGGTGGCATCATCATTAAAATGAAAAATGTAATCAATAGAAGATTTGGGTTTATCTGACATATCAGTTTTTAGTCTCTTAGCCATGGGTTGTGAGCCCGTACGGTCATAGTTTTTCCGTTTTGTTGCTTTCGTTCTACAGTGCTTTTGGAAGTGTCCTTTATACCCGCATTTAGAGCAAGTTTTGTCTCTAGCCGGGCATGAGAAACTATCACTATCGTGATATTTACTTCCACAACGAGAGCAAATTGTTGATTTATTGGCAGTAATTCTGCTCAATTTAGTATTAATTTTATTAATACTGGTACTTGGCTTATCGTGAAACTCGTTTAGCTGTCTATCGACAGTTTCAAGCGCATTAGCTTCGGAAATAATTTTATCTATAGTGACGTAATCACCTAAAATCAATATTTTCTTTCTCAGTTATGTACTGTTGCATTTTTCTACTATTTGATCGATTAAGTGTTCATTCTCATTACTAAAATTACACCGTGCACTTTGTCCACGCAGCTGAATCAAAAACTTTTCAAAATTTTCTTCCGGGTTTTGTTTCATCAACCTAAATAAGTGTCTCTCAAATACGTTACTCTGCTTTGGTGCAAAATACTAATCTAGTTTGTTCAATGCAATTTTGTACACGTCAATATCGTTATTATCATCAACGTGGGCTCCCGGAATATGCAAGTAAATGTCTTGCAAATCAAGTCCTCCCGTATGCAAGACTATGGCCCTTTTATTAAATGGCTGGTCATTTTTTGTTGCCATAAAATAAATCTCCAACGCTCTTTTCCACTTTTCCCATCGCGATCCCAGTGAATTAGGGTCACCCTCACAGTCAAATGCTTCTAATGTGGGAACTTGGGACATTTTGGGACGATCTGAAAAGTGAAATGAATGCTTAAGAGTCCCAAGAGAGAACTTACTTATTCATGTACCTAACGAAGCAGTAATTATTTAAAATGATTGATTGTTTACTTTGGAATATTTAAATGTATCTATGTTTTTTCTGAGAAAGAAAATATGTAACTTTTCGACTTTTTAACGATAAGCACAGTATTTTTACTTTTGTAATAAGCAGGCACCTTTGTGTAGATGTAAATGGTACATAGGTACTTACATAAGAACATATACTATTCATTTAGTGTCATGAAATTAATTCCTTTGAATTGATACTTGTGTAAATGAGTTTTTTTCGCTCATTGGAATCTCTAAGAACATTTCGAATCTCTGATGGGTCACCTAAATAAAGTTATTAGAAGTGTGATAATTAGTAAATACAGATGTTACGTATTTAAAAAGTCTAAAGGTTTAATAGACAGATACAATAAAATACACCGTGATTACTGATTTATATCCCCGTGTCTAATCATTTACACCAAATAACCAAGTAGTTAACACTGGAATATTTTCCATGCATGTTATTGATAATTTAAAAGAATTTAAGTACCAAGTCTTCGTGGTGCAAAATAATCCACGTAAAGGGAGGTAGTTTGCAAGGAATTTTAAAATATGACACAGTTCTTTATCAAAGTGTTTTAATCAGTAAACAACACAATTTTTATTGTGTGATTGATGCAAGACAATAGGGTTTGCTTTTCAAAGTAAAAGGTATTCCGCGTTTATTTGATATGATACGAGATTATGTTTATTTTTTAATCTCGATACACTGATAATAGGATTTTGACGCAAAGTTCCCTTTTTTAACATAATGGTATATTTTGTGACTTTGTCTATTCTATCCCTTTTTCTCGACTTTGTTAACCCACCAGAGTTCGTAAATTTAAAATATGGTTCTCAGATACTACTCACGGTTCGTTCACTCGTCGCCAGTTGTGATATTCACACTATTTGACCACTAAATAAGACACCAGATAGTAGTGGTTATGCAATCGACACACAGTGTAGGTACACGTCCGCTCGGGTCGAGCGGCAGTCCCAGACTGACTCGTCCGTAGCTTACGTCACCCAACTATGGCGTGCACGTATATTTATTCACATAAATACCACAGTCTTCAAATATTAATGAAGAAAAATTGAAAATGCCAGTCTTTTGCGGAAATGCCAAACTGACGTTGCCCAAACGTACTGACCCAGTACGTGGAAATGGCAATGAGCATAAAGTCTCAAGTATAAAAGGTCTATAGTATATGAAAGTTAATTAGAAATAGAGTGGGTTAAATTTTCCCTTAAAATAAAATCTACCCATTTGTTTATAATCAGTCGGGTGAATATAGGAAGGTATTTTTTTTTATTTGCTCTCACTTAGTATTGGCAATCTGGGGCTCGTTTAGTATTAGGGCGATTGTCGAGCATATTATTTATTTAGCAGTTAACAGAGGTTGAATTTCCAATGACTTATTCGTTGCGCCTGCGGAAACCTGATTCCAAATTTTATTTATTCAATAGTAAGTAAACTAGTAAGCTTTCGTCCTTAATATTGTAGTAAATAGAGAAAAGGACGACGCAAGTCCGTTTTAAGAGTAATTCGGGGAAGCACTTCGGTTAACACTACACTATAAAAGATTCATTAAACGTTTACCGGAAAGGTAGTTTTGACGGCGGCGCTCCTCCGGCGGCGTAAACTGAGTTTAATTAGTCGTAACTCTGAAGCAGCCAATCTTAACGAGCCGATTTGCATGTAAAGGGGAACAAGTAATTTATGCCACAGTGCACTCCGGCGACTCGTCACTGACTTCAATCATAATAGTATAACAGCAGACCAGTGGCGTAACTATACCATTCGGGGCCCGTGGAAAATTCATCAATCCATCGACCAACCCCCCCCCCCCCCCCTCCTCCTTCTCAAAGAAAGAATAATGTCTAATACTTGTTTGGAAATACCAGAAATGTAGTGCATACTTTAGGAAAGTTTGATGTAAAAATTATTCTTGGTAATTGGGATTCTCCTCTTACCTGGGGCCTCTTCTGGCTGGGGGCCCGTGGCATTTTGCCGACTTGCCACCCTGTAGTTACGCCACTGCAGCAGACACATGGTAAGCGCTCGAAGTTGTTGGGCTAAGAGTCGCGTGTTTAATCCAGGACGAACATTCGTGTGATAAACATTTGTGGCGACTTGGTAATAAATAAGCTGACTTTGAATAAGACTATATAGAATATTACTATCCGTATATACATTGTTATACCCATAATTATAGCCTTACACTGTTATGTTTGTTTTCTGCCAGAGGATTTAGAAATGTATTCATGTCTGAATAGTAACACAAGCGTTTTAAGTGACTTGCTCTGTTAGAATGGTACATTATTCAGCATAGCATGAGATACTTTTTTTCAATTTAGGTCGATACGGAAGAACTAGCGAACGAATTTAGTTTAAGAAAACTGGTGTTTTTGATTGCACTATAATACTGAATGAATAAAAAGACGCATGTTAATATCGTAGCAAGATAAGTGGAAGGTGCTAGTCTCGGCCTCGAGATCACTACATCGTGGAGAATAAGGCGTGAAAATACAGTTTTATCTCTTACCTACGTTTAGCCCAGTCATATTAGGGCTTTCACCTCGGAATGAAAGATAATAAGCTGCAAATTGGTATGAACCTTTGTTTTGTCATTCTAAATATTGTCTCAAAAGTCACAATCGTTATCGTGTCCGCGTCTCAAGATATTCAAGGTCAAAGGTCACAAAAATCGTTTTTTCGCGAATATCTGGCTTCCTATCGGTTAAATGAGATTTGCATTTATTATAAAAGTTGTAGGCTATAAAATTCCCTACAACTTTTGTTTAAACTTTTTTTTCATACGACCAACCGTTTTGAAGGTAGAGCGCGAAGAGTGCACATCGTATAGTCATATATGACGACCTCCGTAGCCGAGAGGCGAGCGGGCCTGACTTTAGCGAGCGCCATCTCTGAGGTTCCGGGTTCGATCCCCGGTCGGGTCAATGTGGGAAACGAACTTTTCCATATTGTCTCGGGTCTGGGTGTTGTGGTACCGTCGTTGTTTCTGATTTCTGTAACACAAGTGCTTAAGCTACTTACCACAGAATCAGAGCAATGTATGTGATGTTGTCCAATATTATTATATACGGCCTAATGCAAGGTCAAGCGTGAGTTATGGTTATCAGTACGTTATAAAGTCAATTATTTACTTGGAAATTATAATTATTAAACAATGCCCATTATTTATGTACTAACTATTAATTATTTATATTTAATTAAAGTAAGTAACTTGATTATTTATATATAATTATTCATATTTAACTATTTAAGTATAAAATATTATTAATTCTGGATTATACATATATTTTAGTTTTATTTTAAGTTAAAATGATAGAAAGAGTATATATTTTACACATATTTTTATTTATTATTAAATACGGCATAATATACATCTGGAAGAGCTATCATTAATGGTATGTTTTAATAATAAATTAATTTGATATAATCAGGATTTCATAATTATATCCATATTCGTACGCCGATATGGCTGATTGCAGTGATACAATATGCTTATTATTAACACCCAGTGGCGACACTACCTGTGAATCACGAATAAATGATTTTGTATTTGTATTTGTATACATTTATCAAAATGTGAGTTCAAATATCAAAAGTATCTTTGTTGATTTTAATTGTAATGAAATTGGAAATGGAAGCTAATTATCTTCTTCTTCTTCGTCGTCTTCTTCTTGTCGCTCAAAAATGTTCGATTCATTGTCATCATCCTCATTATCTGTCATGTTCATCTCCAAACCTTCCAGAATATCGGGATCATATGTATTTTCTTCATCGGGATTACTTGGATACAGTGAAGCGTTGAGGCAAGCTTGTCCGTTGCACTGGCCGCAAGCTAAAGAACATTGTAGCCCTGATTTTCGGCATCCACAGCGGGAACCACAACCATTTTTGCAATTGCAAAATATTACGTTTAGTAGTTCGGCTGGTGCTGGAGGTAATAACGTTCGTATAGGCTCCAGGATTTCATTTTCAAGCATCCAGCCCCATTCTTGAGGTTCTAAGTCCTTCCCTAACCACGTTTGAATCTGGTAGTAGACACGTTTTATTTGTTGATGAGCTGCTACACTTGTTGGTGGAAGTGTTGACAGTTGTACAGGTTTATTTAGTTTTGTAAATTTGATGAATTGCGTGTAGCGGAAATGATCAACACGCAACGCAACGCTTGACCTTGCATTAGGCCGTATATGACTGTATGTTGTGCACTCTTCGCGCTCTACCTTCAAAACGGTTGGTCGTATGAAAAAAAAGTTTAAACAAAAGTTGTAGGGAATTTTATAGCCTACAACTTTTATAATAAATGCAAATCTCATTTAACCGATAGGAAGCCAGATATTCGCGAAAAAACGATTTTTGTGACCTTTGACCTTGAATATCTTGAGACGCGGACACGATAACGATTGTGACTTTTGAGACAATATTTAGAATGACAATACAAAGGTTCATACCAATTTGCAGCTTATTATCTTTCATTCCGAGGTTGACCCCTTTTTTTACCTAATATGACTGGGCTAGTTCGCATTATTACGGGATAAAGGCATTTTATTTATTCCGATTCAGATTTCTTACAAACTTTCGTATTTTTTCGGTATATCATTAACACAATAGGAGTAACGCATGACGCACCGTGATCATCATTATCAGTCTGTATTACAATGTAATGTGATACAGGTCTCTCTTAACGAGCACCATCGTCCCCTGACTTCAGCTTTACATTTTCAGCATCTGCCTTCAGCCATGTGTAGGTCGTCTTGCCAAAGGTCGTGACATAAAACAATGTTTCAGTGTTTCGTATAAAAAAATGGAAACCTTTAACGATATTAATTTTGACTTACATGCTTCTACCCACAGTCTACCTGCCTGATTCTATCTTAAACAACTTTTAGCTTAACACATATTTTATATGCATTACGGATCGACAATTGTGGGCTAGATCTAATTTAGAATTCGCAGAAATTATAACATTAACAGCGCCGGAGCGCGCGGTGAAAGTCTGCGCGTGGGCGCTACTCCCTTTGGCACTTTTGATTAAAATGCTTTCGAACGTAGGTATCATTTTTTATTCAAGGATCTTAGGGCAAAGGTACTAAGAATTTAAGCATCAAAAATTCGGACAAGCTTTTCGTTTTAAGAAAGATAAATAACTAGTCTCTGCTTTATATTGCTTATCTCATGGTATATCTTATTTTATGGTATCGTACACGAAAGGTAAAAAGGGGACCGTTTTAGTAAAATTTCACTGTCTGTTAAAACCCTTTTTTACAGAAAGAAGAAAGAAAGAAAACACATTTATTGACCACTTGACAGCACAACACGACAAACAAAATTAAAACAAAAACAAAAAACAAAAAGAAGTACAAGAAAAAGTAAAACAGAACAAACATGAAGTAGGTAGGTAATTAAAAAAGAAAAAAAAAACAAAGAAAAATCAAATGGGAAAGTGGTCAACTAGGCCACACCTCAGCTGTATGCTGCGGCGACGCAAGGCTGCTGCAGCGCTGGTATTATGGTGCGGTGTATTCGAGTGACGCTACTTATTGATATATAATATATTAAATATATATGATAACAAGGAACAGAGTTCAAATTTCACTAATGATGTATTTCAGTTACCGCTATAAGAAAAAAATACAATATACCTCATTTTGATTGCCCTTAGTTGTTTGATTGTCATCAACGGCAACAGGTAGGCACTTGCTGTGTTCCCAAAATACCTAATTGTGTATTTAATTTGCCGACATTTGCCGAATATTGATGATATATATAGTATGTTATGTATACTTAGTCAATGGTCCCTTCAGAACCCTTCGTGTGAGACTCCCGACTCGCACTTAGCTGGCTTTTATTAATATTTTCTGAACTTATTTTTAACTAAACGACCTTACGCTCTCCGTACTACGATGTTATTTGACACTTGCTGTTATCTGTTCAAAGGTGTATCAATTACATACATTGTGTTAGAGATATAAAATGATAGACGGTTTTGTGACAAGTGAAAATATATTGACATATCAATTTAGAAGAAATATTTACAATAAAAATCTGTATAAAAAGGTATAATAAAAAGGAGGCTATGCTGGTCGCCAACATGGCCCCCCACGGTGTGAAACACCAATAGTTAGGAGGCAACCAGCAAACTCAGTTTCCTAAGCGGCCGTTGCATTTTGTAAGAGGCGCGCGCGGAGTTCAGGATGAGGTGGCGTCTTAGGCTAAAGAGCCGGAGGCGCGACGTACGCTGGAGGAGGCGGCGGCTTGGGTAGAAGAGCCGGAGGCGCAACGTACGCTGGAGGAGGCGGCGGCTTGGGTAGAAGAGCCGGAGGCGCGACGTACGCTGGAGGAGGCGGCGGCTTGGGTAGAAGAGCCGGAGGCGCAACGTACGCTGGAGGAGGCGGCGGCTTGGGTAGAAGAGCCGGAGGCGCGACGTACGCTGGAGGAGGCGGCGGCTTCGGTAGAAGAGCCGGAGGCGCGACGTACGCTGTAGGAGGCGGCGGCTTCGGTAGAAGAGCCGGAGGCGCGACGTACGTTGGAGGAGGCGGCGGCTTGGGTAGAAGAGCCGGAGGCGCGACGTACGCTGGAGGAGGCGGCGGCTTGGGTAGAACAGTCGAAGGCGCGACGTACTCGGGAAGAGTCGGCGGCTCAGGCAGGAGAACAGAAGGCGCAACGTACGCTGGAAAAAGCGGCGGCTTGGGCAGAAGAGCAGGAAGCGCCGCGCGTGCAGGAGGTGATGAGATGGATGTAGGAGGCGGTGATGTTGTAGCCTGAACCTTGTCCCCAGTGCTGCCTTCAGATGACTCTTCGGATGATGTCGAAGTATATGTCTGAACAGCCGCTGTCTCGTCAGGTAAGGATAAACGACAACTGCCCGCTGCTGCTACGTGATTAGCAATATCTTGTGCTAATTCCACAGTCTTGGTAGATTCCTCTTGCTCCGGCGTGCTTGGATTAAATGTAGAGCGCAGGCTGACCAATACTTTCTGACGGCTCGTGTTTTCATTTTCAAAGTAAGCCTCTTTATTCTCCAGGTGGTAGGCAGGCGAGATATCGTGCGACATTTCATGATGAGCCAATGTTAATTGTCGCATGGCGATGGCTGCTAGCTCTGCCTGGAGCTCAGAATCTGCCAGAGCTTTTGCGCGTTCGGCCTTTTCGTCTTCAATTTGAACTAGACGTCGCGCATGCTCCAATATAGCGGCTAGCGTTTGAGCCTTAACATTTTTTGTAGATCGCCTATTCGACTTGCATGATGATTTTACATCTTTAAAAGTATTCATCGATTTAGTATGTGAGCTAATGAATGGCGCGATGGCGCTATGCTCTTGTAGAGGCAAAACCTGTCGAATTTGTAGGTGAGGTCCGCTGATAGCCGCCGCAGCCACCGGTGCAGTGGCACCGCTAGTGGAAGCGCTGAACACGAAACCAATATCACTCCCAGGTTCTTCCGTAGGCATTTTAGATTGTAATAATGCGTTTTTCCAATTTATTCTGACACCATAAATGTTAGAGATATAAAATGATAGACGGTTTTGTGACAAGTGAAAATATATTGACATATCAATTTAGAAGAAATATTTACAATAAAAATCTGTATAAAAAGGTATAATAAAAAGGAGGCTATGCTGGTCGCCAACACATTGTTTCACTTAATGTTAAAAGATACCGCGAGAATAGTCTCTGAATGTAATGAAATCTCTTTATTTTACAGCTCAATAAATCTCAGGTAACTTATCGTTCGTCGTGTTCCAATGTCTCATTCTTTATCTGCTTTAGTAACGGGTTGTCCTCGGCGTTCACTAGCGTTTGCGATAAGGTTACATTTTGAGTGCACATATAAATACAAGTTTTATATTAAGAGTATATAAAGAATGGAATTGCAAATATAAATCTGCAACTCGGAACACAGCCCAGGTTCAACATTCTAATGTGTATAAGCCCTCACGGAAGGTAGAGTTGTTGTTACTAGTGGTGAGGGGGCAGATGGTTTTTTTTTTTTAACATTGGACAACATCACATACATTGCTCTGATTCTGCGGTAAGTAGCTTAAGCACTTGTGTTACAGAAATCAGAAACAACGACGGTACCACAACACCCAATGTTTACAATGTTAACCCAATACAGGTTTCAATGTTTGATAAACATTAATCTAGATCGACATCATTTGTAACTCCACATCAAAGATCTAATCACACACTTCTGCGACTGCACTGCGAATACATCGTTAGGTAGGCACATACGCTGTTGCATTGAAGCCGGCGCTGCCGCGTCGGATAGACTCGCGTGGAGGTATCAGTCCTTATTGCACTGGAGCGTCTGCGCGCAATATCCGTTCGTGCACGTTCGCACTCAGGGTTACTTGCGCTATGGAATAGGAAAGAGTATTTCTTGTACCAACATTGGCACTAGAACAGCAACAATTCTCTTGTCACGTCTTCCCCATACAGAGCCTGGAGTCCACTACGACTATAATTCTGAAAATGACACGTTTGTTTATTAATTGCAGCGATTGCCACCTGATCTCCAAAAGGAAAACCAAACTTATTTTAATACACGTAGCTTTCGGAGCATGACATCATCATGCTTATAGTTTAATCTGGGGGTTCCAGCATAAACTGTCCCAACCAAAAAGATGTCACAAAGTGAAAGTAGTAGTGCTCACTCTCTAGGCACATACGGAAGACCAGCGTCGGGGAGTCCTCGGCCCCCCGACACATGCTGAGTATGTTCCTTTTCAGTGTTTTGTACCTATTGTTCTTCTTTTGTTTTCACATGTAACTAATTTTATACTTACACTGAATAAATATTTTTCTATTCTATTCTATTCTATGTATTCTATTCTAAGTAATATCTAATCTAAAATCCTCCCAGGATTAGAACACATAACCTTTAAGTTATTGAAGGCCATTGCTGACTATCATACACATGTTAAGTGTTTGGTGATTAATTCCTTTGCTGCACCGGTAAAATATTAATTTTTATCCCTCATTAACAATTAAATTTATCTTCTCGTCATACGTCGTAGCATTCAAAGAAAACATTATAAAACGGTTTGTTGTGGAAATGTCATAAAAATGGAGCTGTATAATTTCTGCATATTCCAATGCTAAAATTCGTCAAATGTTTTTTTTATAACAGCACAGTATTTTGACTGTGAATGGGACTGGACTGGAGGCTGGGAGAAGTCAATATACTGTATATTGACTCCTCCCAGCCTGATGGTAAGCAAGAGAGCTACCCACATTGCGATGACAACGGATTTGATACCGAAATATCCTATCCGTTAGCATCGCCATACTGGCCCGCAAGATGTTTCTTCACGCTCCTTTTGAAATAATCCATATTAAAGGAACGTCGTTTAATTACTTCCCAGTAAATCCTGATGAACATTTTATTTTCTTCCTAGAAGTATCTAGGAAGAAAATAGACCCTTACCAATATCATCTTCATGAATCAATGAAATCGTAGAGTCGTTTTTGTAAAAACAATTTATATTGTTGTTATAATAACATTTTATCTGTAAGCGCAATAAACTCAAAAATTCTTGAATTGGTTTCAATTAATTTTCACTAAATTGTTGTTTAACTAGTTTACGAAGACTTTATGTAAAGTGAAGCTTGTTTAGAATAGCTGACGTCCACGCGAACGAAGTCGAGGGCACAGCTAGTTTCAAGATAAAAACTAACGGCCACTTGATACTTCTACAAGCGTGTGTCACCCCTACGAGCTTCAAGACGCAGTCGATGGAGTGTGCTCCTATTTTCCGGACACCAGCATTATTGGGCTGGGGGGAGGGGAGGGGGCGGCAATTAGAGGAAATAATCGGTACTCGAGGGCTCTCGTGCCCAAGCAGTTCGTTACCTGCTCGTCGTATAAGAAATAACGTTACAGTACTTGCGAGGTCAGCCAAGTTCATATCCTTTAAGGTGGAACAAAAGAGCTGTGACTCAATAAAGCGAGTAATAATGAAGTCTTCCGACGAAGAATCGAAAAAGATGATGTGGTTGAAATATTGAAAGCCATTCATAGCAATGAAATTCAGGTACAGTTTCATACTTGAATTTATCATTAGAGAAACAGAAAAATGTCATCTCCCCGTGCGATATAGGATTGGAACCCATGATACGTGAAAGAAATAGATTTTTTTGTTTCTTAATAATATTTAAAGTTTGTGCACGTGCGGCAGTATCAAAGGTTTAAAATCTCAACTTCATTACCATCACCAATTTGTGTTTTTATGTTTTTCAAAAATAAACAATATAACACAAAACAATATTGTGTTATGTTTAGTAAATTAACAAACTAAAAACTTACGTAAACCCAAAATCTTCTTTAAAAATATGAAATATTGTATTCTGACGTACTAAACTCGAAATAGCGGCCAATTGCACCAGGTGTTCTCAGGTGCTTTCTGTAACACATTTCTGTATTGACGTAGTCTGAAATATTATGTTTTGATTGATTGATTTCAAAATGACTCTCTTAACATAATACTTCATTACCATACTCCTAGTTTTCGGTTTCATTACTAATTGTGACAATTTGTGACTAAACAAAATATGTTTTCTTTTTTCGGAATACAAAAATGAACAATTAAGAAAACTTATGTAGTTTAGGGATATAAATGTTTCAGCGATCATGTGATGTGTTGTTGTGAGCAGGCGCTAGGCGCGGGCCCGGTCCCGCGGGTGCACTTCAATTTAACTTTTCTCGCACAATGTGGATGCACACGAGCACTAGTGACGTCATAACGACATTTTAATTTTAACTGCCCAGTTTGATAACCTTTATTCCCTGCAGTAAACAAGCCAATAAACATTTTAAAAGAGTTTTTTTATCATCATAATGACAGTATGCCTCCAGTTAGGATTCGCCATCTGGAAAGCTTGGTTTGGTTGGGTGTGAATTTCTGACGCATTTATTTATTCATAACTTGCCCTTTCCTCGTGAATATGGCATAAAATATATAATAGTATCTAATAATTTGAAATAAAAAGATAAAAAAACAGCACTCTTATTTTTTTTCCAAACCAGCTTAACCTACTTTAAAAATAAATGTATGTCACTTGTATACAGACCTCAATTAACATGAGCCACAAAGTAGACCGAGTTTTAAAATAGAGCATTTAAAAAAATATGTACTTCTGTGTTGTTGTGTTCCTGCGTGTGAGTAAGGTTTCTCCTGAGGGGTGCTACATTAGTAGCAGGGGTCAAGCCTTCCAGGTAAGGGCGACAAGTCCAGTAACAGATGTATTATGCTGTACATGTCGCCCTTAAGCAAGAACCTCATTACCACTTAACATCAGGTGGGATGAGGTTAATCTTGAAGTGCGATATATATAAAAAAAAATATATATTGTTAATTAATTACTCGCCAAACAACTAAAATGTGAGAGACATTGGTGTACGTAAGGGAGTTGAAACATTTATTTTTTCATTCCCATAGCAAGCATACGCCGCCCTTTGTAGTCTATCGCCCCAAGCCATGGTCGCCATGGTGGTCGAGTAAATACGCCATTGTACGGCGCTCACGAATACTTTATGAGGTGGCATTTCAGCAAATAAATTCTCCCACAAAAGTTTCCACGCGTACTAATACTGAGTCCATCTATAGACGCTTTAGTTAATTTTGAAAAACAGAAATGTAAATACAACTTGATGAACGAGACTTTTGCAATCACTGAGATACAGTTAAACACTATAGAATAAGTTTATTCTTTGTAATTTATTTTTGAAGACGTGCCTACTCTTAATATTAATCAGGAGGCAAGGTTGAGATGATGTCAACGATGGGATGAACTTTCTTAGAAAATGTCTGTTTGCCTGACTTTATAGGCAGAGGAATTCAATTCTTGCGAGAACATGGATGCGGAGAGCACATACGTCTTCTTGACTTTAGCAGTGCACATGTTGAATGAATGACGCGAAACAATTGTCCTGATAGCAGGAGATACGGATTGAAGCAAGCAGTGAGTCTTCAAGTCCGATGGTAGAACGGTAAAGGTGGTATACCGCCGTAAAGTTCCCCTACACACCTACTCAACATAGCCGGTAAACAACCAATCAAGTGTTTCAGTTTAATTTTTCACAATAATTAGTATAAAACCGGTCAGCCAACAATCTGTCCGTCGGCCTCATTACGGCAACTATCTCCGAGATCTTAATTACACAAAGCTCGACGCAAATTGCGTCTCCCGGCCGCTCGATATTTATCGACCATAAAGTACGTAGGGCGAGTCAATTTCGCTACACCTTTTTTGCAAAGTTAATCGGTCGAATGCGTAGGAGGCTGATTGGCAGTTACGGCGGCGTGTATGGTCGTTTTGTCAATATATGGTCATTGTGGTTGGCGGCAAATTGTCTCCTTATACCGACTGGACATGTACTCGCCATATCGCGGAGGTCAGGCCTCAATTTGTTTCCAAGGTGTTGTTCGTTTGGTCGATTGAGTAATTTTAACAAAAAGCGATATTAAACACGTACCGTTGCATAAGTCTGAAAGAATTTATTGCACGATCTTTATTGGATACACCAATAAATGTTGCAAGTAATAAAATATCAGCGCTTGAGATTTTAAAGAGTAACAAAACGAATAACGCATTAAGAAGATTTTATCATATGTACATTGATATCGGGTTATCACAACAACAAGTTGTTTATTTGCAGCATATTTTTCCAAGCGACTTTGCACCGAAGTGATACTATATCAGTTGAAAAGATTGAAGTTTCCTGCAAATAATTGCATCGAATACTACAAAAAGATTGTGGTATCGTCCAGTGGCATATATCACGGTCCTTCTTGCACAAGCTATTTAAGGCAAAGTTTGCGACAGTAAAGACGCTGTCCTACTGCTGCGCATGCGATGCTGTCATATTTTTAAATTGTGCGGAACTGTACTTCTTTCTGATTTGTGTACCTATCTATGAACGTACTCCACAAGGTGTAAATTATTGTGTACAGACATTGTGATGCCATCGAGAAGAATTGCCAAGGTACTCTACAGTTCCCTTTTCACAAATAACAAATATGAGATCATGTAAAAACGTAAAAACAAAAGAGCTTATGTCCGCAACAATAATACTACCAAGTCCAAACATTTTCATAATATACACAGTCTTTTTGTATCTAATAACCTTTTTTCATGAGACAATTTATCGAACTAAGACTTACCTATATCTACACATGTCCAATACAGTGAACATGTCTAGCTGCTTATTAAACATCTTCAGACTTTTATTACTAGTTTTAGCAGTGGATAATAAATTATTATATAGGTTCGCAAATACATCATATACCTTGTAAAAACTACTACCGTGTGGAGCACGTGTGTGCCAGCGCCCTAACAGTGACAATAATTCTGAAGCATTGTTTACGACGTGCGCCGGCGACGGGCGACGTGATTTACGCGCGTTATCAACAAGCTTTCAATTAAATGCGTTGGTGCTAAAGTATTCTTGCAAAATTCCTGGCCTTAAGACCTGCTCGAATGAATCTTTTTTACTTACGACATTATTTTTACGAATAATGCGTTAACTGTTTTATTTGCTTGCCCGTTCAAAAGAAAATTAATTTATTGAGTACTTTTCTCGATTGCCGGAATCTCTTGATACTTTTTAAAATTGTATGTTTGTTCATTCCTTGTGGAAGTTTAGCAAAAACTGTAAGGAACAAAATAATAAAACATTTGGTTTGAGACTGTTAACGTTCACAGTATAAGTCTTTAATGGTAAGTTGCGTGATGTGTGAACCTACAAATACGATGCATTTGAATTTGCTGCCGAAAACAAAAATCAACTAAATTTACTATTAAAACTTGATTCAATTGTTCTTTGTTCAAAATTGTATTAAAAAACACATTTTTACAATTTTTATTGTTCAATACGCCGTATTAGCGAACTTAGTATATTTGTTTGTTTCTTTAAGAATATAAAATACAGTTTTATTCTGCGCTTCAATGAAAAACTAAATATATTTAAATACGACGATTTGCTCTACATTCGGTAGTATTATATTTAATTTGATTATCTGTAAAATAATACTATAATAGGAATGCTGTAAAAAGTAACCGCAAGTTCATCTTTTAGAGTCCAATAAGTAGTTATTTGATTGTACAATAGTGTGCTTTGGAAATAAATCGTCTCCAATACAACCGCATGCCAGCCGTGATATTTGGAGCGAAATTGTCAAAACAACTCGAGTCGTGTGCCTGCGCGCGGGTATTAATACGGCTGTCCGATACTACATGAATACGGCTGTCCGATACTACATGAATACGGCTGTCCGATACTACATGAATACGGCTGTCCGATACTACATTCCGCTTGTCTTTTGCAATGAAGGTATTCACATTCTTAAATGACGATCGCGTTGCGCAAACAGTTCAACGCCCGCAATCGAAATTGCAAAACATTGAATACGAGCACTTCTTTGAATCAGCTGTTTTTTTTTAGAATCAGCGAGTTTTTTTTTGTCTGAACGGCCTTTACGCATGTTACGTATTCAAAAGATCTAATGGTATATTAGATCACTTTTATTAGCTATGCCGCAGACTACCGGCATGTCTGCAAGATATGTACTAAATTACCTGGTTCTGTACTTGTCGCCCTTAACTTGAAGGCTTGACCACTGCATCTAATGTAGCACCTCCCAAGAGCTCTGGAAACCTTTCTCACACGCAGGAACACAACAGCACGGAAGTTAATTATTAGAAACAGAAAATATTTATCTCCCCTTGCGGTGCGGGAATAGAACCCACGATAAGTATGTAGTTCTAAACATATTCGGCAGAGGGCACTTACCGGAGGCTAACGGTTGATACAGCAGAAAAATTTCATCGCCTACGATAATTTGCCGTGGGTTCGATTCCCGCACCGCAAGGGGAGATAAAAATTTTCTGTTTCTAATATTTAAAGTTCGCTAGTACGGCGTCTAGTACTATAAAAACGGAAGTTAATGTTATTTGGCTGCGGTGGTCTGTAAGGTGGAGGTATTTCACCATTCGCGCTGCTCCAGTTCGAGCAGTACCTGGGTATCTAGCAGGTAAACAAGAGCGCTCGGTGCAGTGTTCGCAGAATGCACCGCGCGTCGGGCTGTTCCGTGAAACGTTGCGACACGCCGCGTGCTGCATTGTTCCGAGGGACGGATACTACGAGCGAAACACGAGACGAAACGAAAGCAATGGACGTGGACGTGCTCACTGATCGAGTGACGCAATTGTTCGCTTGGAATGTGAAACATAGGAATTGCTTTTAAAACACAATTCACGGATAGGTTGTATGTTGTAAGTAAAAGAAACGCGTTTTTTCTAAACATAATATGACCACCTTGGTGGCACAGTAGCTAAGTGAGTCACCTGAAAGGCGAAAGTTCCCGCTTTCAATTCGCGATCAGGTCGGATTGTAAATAACGAACTTTACCAAATTGGCTTCGCCAAGTGTGCTGTGACTGGAGTCCATCGTCCGGTACTCAACATAAGGTAAAACGTTTTGATGTTTGAGACCAGTTATTTGTTGTAAAAATCAGAGATAACCATTTTATTTCTAGTATTTAGTACCAGATATATTATTATTTTTATTTTGTGACACAAAATTTAATACGACTGATTAGTGGAAAATAAATTAAAAAGTAATTTGTCTCTTGTATAGAGTATTTTGATTTTTTTTAGAAACAATCATATTTCAAACACTAATTTATTTACTGAGCCTTAGGGCAAGGATTGCAATTTTGTTTGTACCTAAATTGTAAACTTGATCGAAGATCATAATTGATTGCTCAAAGCAAGATTTAAATCTACATTTGTAGGTTTTTGCTTCATAATCAAGGCTCAGTACTAGTATTTGAATTGAATCACTTAACAATCAGTCAGTTTCTTAATATCTTATCACATAAAGTTTTTTTGAAGTTTAATCTTTGTCATTGGCTCGTCTAAGAAGTATGTAACAGCAATGAAACTTAAATATCTCCAAACCTAACTGCATATATTTCAGAACTGCAACAGGATCTACCTACACAAATCAATAAAATTTACCGACTTAAATATAAAGATTAAAAGTTACACTTGTTCATCTGACCACTAACTGACGAGGTGAAGAGGTTAGTTATGCACTTTATTTATGTAAAGAAACAAAACAATTTCATCTCCCCTGGCGGTGTCAGATTCGAATTCCACGACCTGCGAAACAATTTTCTGTTTCTTTAAATATTGAAGTTTGCTAGTGCGGCGTCTAGCACTATATAAATTGTGAAAATGTATTAAGTTACTTTAGCCGTCTCAGTCGATGTTAAATCTTTAAGCACCTACTTTAGTAGACGAAAGCGCTGTTATGGTGACCCTTTCAGGGTAATAGTGTATCGTAACATTTGCAGTAGGTACTACGTAAGGTGGTGTACACGTGACGTCACAAGCGCGTGCTGTCGCTAAGGGTAGCGTCGACGCCGTGAAAGTTGTAAAATGACCGTAGAGTTCCGGAAGGGGATTTACACCCCGCGATCCCTCTAAGCAAACACAAAGCAAGATTTGCCCGTAAAATCCAATTTTATAACTTCAAATTTGAACTCAAAGAAAACTATTGCGAGACATGTTTCATAATATCAGTTTGTAGTCTAAATCTTCAGTATGAAAATATTATTAAGGTTTACTTTCTGATTAATATTTTCGGCCTATGCAGCTGGCCTGCAAGAAGAAAGGCTTATTCCAAAACCGATTCTTATTAATTTTCATATTCATTAGAACTGAAATAAGTTTTGACAACATTTTGATCCGACTTCAAACGGAAGAGCGTGCTCCCGTTTTTATTTATTGATGATTTTTTGTATTCAGGCATCAGTGTCCTAAGTACTTATTTGTCAACGGTCAGGTAAGAGACTGAAAAAAAATTTTTTTTAAAGTAGATTCCAGTCAATTATTCCGTGCTAGGCACTTCAAATTTACGTGATCTTGGAACGTAATATATCTGAACTTGTCTAAACGATATCAGTTTTCAACACCTGCGACTTGGCTGGGCTCTCTGACAGTATTTCTGCTAACTTACCCTAACTCCACGTGGTTGATTATTTTATATTTGAGAATGTTTGCTGCGGTCAGAGTAAAAGTATGGCAGCTTTTACGGTCAAAATGTTTTTCTAAGCGGTTCGCAAGAGTTCTGACATACATCCGTAGTCTCAGGGATATTAGACTAGACTAGTTAGAGAGGTCGTGTCGGCATGTGAGAAGGAATTGTTGGAAGTTTACGAGGTAAGCGATACGAGCCCTAACAGGCCCATAATAGCCTCAGCCTTGCGACAACAGATTTATTGCTAACTCCGCTTTTCCACCTGATTTTATTGGAGAATTCTCGGTACACTGGAGTTCACGGTAACTACCTAAGTTTCTTTTTCTTAGGTCTTAAGTACGAGTAATACACTGAACGTTCGACTGTGAGAAAAGAGAGTTCATTTATTTAGGAAGTTCGGGTTGTGAAGATTTAGCACCCAAGAGTGTGCTGACGTACTAGCTCCTGAAACCTAGTTTTATTATTTTGAGAAAGAATTCGTGAATCCCTTTAGTAAGGCGTTTTGTAGCTAGTAAATCAGAAAAGTAGTAAGTAGCTAATATTATTTTTGTTGTTATTGTGAAGTGTGGAAAATGGTTGCGCTCCATGACTCTTCGTTTGAGCAAAGCGCAGGTTACATACACTTTTCTAGGATGTAAAGTGGGCTTCACAAAATTAGTATTTCGGGCCTATTCGATGATTATGGTATTCAAAGACTGAGCTGTGGTGGTTCTGGCTGAACAAAGCTTCTCGCAGCATTTTTTTTAAGGCGAGGTCCAATCTGGGGGTCTTAGTGTCAGTCTAATTAATTATTTGAAAACTTTATTGCACTAAATAGTACAAAACGTGAACTTTAATGAACCTATTGCTAGGAGCATTCTTTACCAGTAAACCCTTTTTGTCTGTTTCAGACCAGATGAGTCCCACAAACGCCGTCATCTTCCCTCAGGTGGCAATACGATTTCTTAAGGAATTTCCCTATAGAAAAAAAATATTCACTGTTAATTTGCCACCATTGTTAGAGAATCAAGATATCCAAAAATTGTCTGGTATATAGACACAGTATTAACTTTCAGGCGCTCAATACACGTCTAGTGATTTATTAGGAACATAAACTGAGTTTATCTATTTCTAGCCTTGAGATTAACCGCCGAAATGAATGAATCGTTCATTTTCCCGCGTGCTTACGCTACGCGGCGAGCTGCGCGCGCGCCGATCGGATAGTTATTTCAATAGCCCGCGACATTGGGCGCTGTCAGTTTACCGGAATGCGCCTAATTTATCTGTGGCTATTCGCGGCCGGCTATTTGTGACGTGACCCGCGCCACGGCCACCACAACTGTTGTAATGCGTGATACTACGAGTGGAAGTACCTGATCGCCGGTAATACCTGGTTGCGTGACAAACGATTATACACCTTGAGATTTAAAATGTTTCTTTAAAAATAATTAAAATTGATATCAGAGAGTGCTTACCTAAAAACTCAACTGAACTGTGTAATAGCGATGTTGTTACACGCGATCATAGTTCTGTAGGTAGTTGTTTTGGATCTGAATCGAGCTTAATTGAATGACCAAAGTCAGTTTACTTACATAGTTTGACAACCTCCGTATCTGAGAGATGAGAGGTCCGGACTTTGTCGTCGCACCTTCTCTGGGGACCTCAGATCCTCAGGTTTGATTTCCGGTCGAGTACGAGCTGTCGGCGAACAAACTTTTCTATATTATCTCCAATCTGGGTGTGGCAACCGTGTCATTGTGTCTGAGTGTTTTAGCTTCTTGCCGCTGGATAATTTGTTACGCGCAATATTTTCGTTTAAAAAATTAGCTAGCTATATTCCACACTGACGTACTTTTATATAACTTTAAGCATTGACCTTTAACATGCAGTTTGCTGTTGAACTCGTCCCTCGTGGCGTGTCTCTCAAACTCGCAACTTTTCACGGACGGGCGAAGACCGTCGACGCGTGATGCGTCGTTTATCATAGTAACTGACATGTCATCTGCGGTGGTGTCCCAGCTGTTCAATAATCTTAATAAAGAGTGAGAGATGTGCCCAAACAGCTGTTCAAGAATTAATGAGCTATCAGACTCTATTTCATTCTTCCTCATATTTTTATATGATTTCTACTTCAATCAAAGATGTATGTGATACCTACCTACAAAATGTGAACTAACGCAAACTCAAATATTTATTTATTCAAGTTGGTTACACAAAGCACTTTTGAATCGTCATTGAATACAATACAAAGTGATTCTACTTCCGGTTCGGAGCCTTTATCTACCGAGAAGACACCGGTAAGAGACTCAGATTAGTTACAGTATCAGTATCTAACTTCTTGCTATGTGTAGCTTACTTTGGACCAATTCATATAGTTTTGTTTTGATGAGTAATAAAACAATGTACTAAAGTAACTATTTACCTTCAAGAGGTAAGCTGGAGCAGACCAGTCCCCAAAGGTGGCACCTACCTGTCAGTTGAGAGGCCCGGAGCTAAAAGAGTGAATGAATCTACTCAGGGTCATAATTAGTTCATTTGATCACACAAAATAATTGGAAGGTGACGTTCAATTAGTATAAGTCGAGAATAGACCAGATAAACTAAGTAACTATTAACATTTTAGATACTCAAAAAGACAATTGAATAGGTATACAAAATAACTTACTTTATAAGTGGATTTTTAGTATTTATTTTGATATTAAAAAATACAATTGAATAGGTATACAAAATAACTTATTTTATACGTGGATTTTTAGAATTTAATTTCTAGAAAATAGGCTTATTTAATAACGCTTTTCAATCCCGAGTAACTTAAACTGACATTACTCAGTTTTATATTCACCACCTGACGCAGTGACGATAATCGCCTTAGCTTAAATACATTTTTCACCTGACGACAGACATACAGCCGGATGCGTCTCTCTAATCCCTTAGAATTGACACCTCTATGAGGATACAAACAAATTGAAATATTAAATGTGTTAAAGGTTTAAAACCGCTTAGATTAACGTATATCAAGTACTGCTTCAAAGGAATTAAATATGACGTTATAGTGTTGATACCTTCAGAACCGAAATGTGGTGAGCGTTAAATAAATTTACCACTATAATGTAATATAATAATTGTTTAGGAATACTAAAACTTGAATGTTAGTTTGTTTCTAAATTTGATATTTGTTCTACCTTCGTTATAATTTTTTTTTTTGTTATTTTTTGTATCGCTATTTTTGCATACTATCTGTGAGTATTTTGCCTGTGGTTTCGTATAATTTTAGTAAGTAACTTGCGTTATATTTTATGTCTTGTACGTTTATTTATTTAAGCTAGACACTGTAAATATCTCACGTAAGTGAATACATTTGTAATTCTTGTGAGAATAAAGATCTTAAACCAGAATAACGAATACTTTAGGCAGTTAATTTAATTAAAAAACTCCTGCAGCATATATATGCCACCATTGATTTTCTGTCGATGATTATTCCACTATTGTTTTGTTTGTATCAATTACGGAATTCCATTATGTTTGATATGGGCATTTTTTTAAATTGATAGAAATCGTCTTGGATAAATATGTTTTAGATATATAGTACACTTTGTTGCACAGAAAACTTACAGAAATGGTTTTACAAACATATGCCAGTACAATTTAGGTGGTCTTATTGCTAGAAAGAAATATCTTCCAGACAACATTTAGGTAGAGGAATTAGAATTCATTACATGAACTGCATTATTTACTAAAATCATGATTCTAAAAACATAATATCATAATAATATGTACCAGTGAGTGATATCCCAATTTTGGATGTAAAAATTGCTACAAATCTACGAAGTCGATCAGGAAATATCACATTTTGCGCGTGTAAGGTTTCACATAATGCATGGATCAAATGTTACAGTATCGGACCGTGAATGGAGAAAAAATATTGACATAACGCGACAGCACACATTCCGGCACAGCGAGCGTGTCTCGAAACCTTCCGCTCACCGGGTCACCCGACGATCGGTGCCAGGTTACATCATTCATGTTCTCAGAACAACAAATAACCCATGCTGTTATTGTACTGAACTCAGATTTCATTGCTAGTAAGTCGTTATAAAGTAGAAGATAACAAGTTCAACAGAAACCTCCTTCATTTTAAATTTCTACCTGACTACGATAATTATAGTTTAGCAACCTTGGAAATAGCAAGATTAGACATGCGTGGGAGCGGAAGGATATTACTTTAATACTTTCCAGTTCTATTTAAATGAGTTTACGAATAAAAAACGTGACAATATGTTTAGTAGTTAATGCGAACTACTCAGTCCGTCGTTTAGTGGAATCGCGAACCCCACTGGATTCATACATTGAACGTTGTGAATGTTTTATTTTTGAAAATATAAACATATGGTGATACTATTGGTTGAACGACGTGTGATGTCTGTTTCATGACCTCCGTAGCCGAGGGACGAGTGGGTCAGACTTTTTTTTATTTTTTTATATTACACTTCAAGATTGACCTCATCCCACCTGATGTTAAGTGGAAATGAGGTCCTAGCTTAAGAGCGACAAGTAGAGCATAAAAGCTGTTTCTGGACTTGTAGCCCTTACCTTGAAGGCTTGACCCCTGCTATTAATGTAGCACCCCCCAGGAGCTCTGGAAACCTTACTCACACGCAGGAACACAACAACACAGAAGTGATTGTTATTTGGGTGCGGTCATCTGTAAGGTGGAGGTATTTCACCAGTCGGGCTGCTCCAGTTCGAGCAATAAATCGCTATGCCCTACCTCTCTTATTTGATGTTATATTTGATGGACTGCAAACAAAATTGTTATATCATATTCTGAATGCCAAGTTAGATATTTAATTTTCAAACACAGCAGATCCTTCCGCGTTAGCGTGTGTGGTTCTGACAAGACGTGGAAATAAATATCCGTGTGAATGACTCCAGTTCCCCGCGCGGCCGCGGAGGCGCGGCGTGGGCGCCGGACGTCGCTAACTTCATTGCGCTGCAGCTCCACAATATTACTCAATTTCCTGAGTTCACAAGTTTTTCTGCAAAGGGCCTTATCCGATCCTATTAAGATAAAAGGCGATGAAAGGAAAACTTGATCTTGTGATCAGATAGCATTTGAAATACCTACACCGATTACTTCAAAATATATATTACTCGAAAGTGTCTGACTGACATAGTGATCCATCAAAGCACAGCCTAAACCATTGGACGGATCGCTGAAATTTGGGGTGCAGGTAGATGTTATGACGTAGGCATCTGTAAAGAAAGGATTTGATCAATTCTACCCCCAAGGGGGGATGAAAGTTTGTATGAAACTTGGTCACTTTTAAACCGATCGGGCTAAGGCTTTGCATGCATAAAGCTGCTATGACGTAGGCATCACTTAAGAAAGGATTTTGATAATTTCTACCCCAAAAGGGTTAAAATAGGGGATGTAAGTTTATAAATATATTTTTGACTGATTGAACAGAAATTAAAGATTGGAGCTACTATGATCAAGACGTTTGCTTAAATAGGATTTGATAAATTCAACCCCCATGGGGGTAAAATAAGGGATGGTGGATGATGTTATTGCATTAGTTTGAGCCTATCAGTACCTAATGGAACGAATAAATTAAGACGAACTAAATCATTTTTAGTTCTAATAAGATGGTGCGCACACACGAAGTTGCGGGTGGTCACTCGCTAGTTTTATATATGAAGGGCCCACGGCAATAATGGTGAATGTCCAAAATATTTAAATCAAAGTGATCCACGTCATTGGGTCACTTTAAACATACTTCACATGCAGTTGTCTTGTTTACTAACAAGTATTGACATATTAACGTTGAAAGCTCAGTGTTCCAGGTATTCAAGGCAATAAGCCTGGGTTTTGTACAACTTTTATTAACTTAAAACCTTAATATCTCGAAACAAAAAACCAAGGACGGTCTTCATTATTGCAGTGGACCCGTCAGATATTATAAACCCAATAGCGGCTATGTACAAATATGAGTATCTCGTGTGACCACCCTCGCCCGCGCCGCAAATAACACCAACAAATCAACACCGGTGACATTGTTCGCGTATTAATAGACCAAACACCCGGAGAAAATAGACCGAACTTGTATCCGGTTAGCAGCCGACCGGGGCTGCCAGCGGACGGGAGATAACTGATTATAAATGTATTTATCAGTTAATTATAAGTGGGAGTAATTGCTTTTTAATGTTTTACTACTAGGTTTCAATCACCGACGACCTGCATAGCCGAGAAACAGGCGGGCCCGAGTTTAGCGGCGCGCTATATCTGGATAATGAATAATAATGCAAGGAATGACGAACAAGGAAAACGAACTTTTTTATATTATCTCAGGTCTGGATATTGTAGTACCATTGTTTTTACTGTTTTCTGTTACAAAACCGTTTTAGGTACCTATTTACCATAGAATCAGAGTAATGTATGGAATGCCCAAGTTTTAATTATTTACTACTGGCCATCGCAGCACGCGTACCCCGATGAAAAAAATCTAAAATAACGTTTACATGACAATTTAGAACGTAACAAAAAAAACTTCTGATTTATTTTTCTTCCTGTAGACAGATTTAGTGGAATCAAGTCATCGATACAACTAGGGGTACTGAATTAATGACCACCCTTAATATCAGAGTAACTGGGACTCAAAGGTTACTGGTGATAATTATAAAGCCTCGTGTTCATTGTACATTTTTTTGGCATTTTTTCGGCAACAGTGGATTAACAATGTTGATGAATAGAGCTGGAAAGAGGTAGCAGAGATCACATTCTTCTCTTTGCCAAGATATTCCGCGTAGCAAGCCCGTCGGCTCTTAGCGGTCCATTATTGGCTCCTGCGGGAATTGTGACGTTACGGTTTCTGAGTACTACTACATACTGGTATGTTGCTTGTTTAAAGAAATTCATTGCGTGACCAGAAGTAGCGAAGGAATTCATATTCCCTTTCGATAAAGCCCACATACCGGATGAATAGCCTTATCTCAAGTTACCCTTTTTCCCAGTTATATTGGTAGAACGACTTAATTCATCAAACATGATAAAGATAGTACGTAAATTACGTAGATTACCCACTCAAATAATGAGATATAATTCTTCAAAGGAGTAATTCTCTTTGATTTTCCCTTATTTTTACTATTCGTAATGATCTTCACTCACTGTCACATCAAAAAATGATGTTCATTTACATTCTCAAACATTTTTGATCGCAGCCCTACATCCCCACGCTACGATGTTTTAAATCGGTCTCAGTAAATCATACATCTTGATGAATCGTGGTGTGGTAAACAACACGCTAAACTACGTAGGAAACCCACAATTAAAAAATGATGAACGAGAGTCATGGTGAATAACTTTGAGCAGATTTGGCAAACCGACTAGGTATCGAGCAGGACACATAACTCATACGAAATCAGCGGATTCTTGAACCGAGACCAGACGCCAGAAGGAAACATGCCTCGCCACGACTTTAAATCTCTACTAAAAATCAAGGTAAATTTGGAATGTAAAAACAAATATAATCGGGTATTTAGCTTGACTAACAGGGCAACACTTATTTTAAAGAAACAGAAATATCCCATCTCCCCGTGCAGTGCGAGGTTCGAACCCGCGACCTTCACGTATCGCGCGTGCTGCTCTTGTAACTGATGATGGATAAGTATGTAGTTCTAAACATAATTATTCGGAAGAGGGCACTTACCGGAGACTATTAGGTTGATACATCATATAAAAAAATCATCGCCTACGATAACTTGCGTTTAGTTCAGTTGGAAGAGCAGCACTCACGACACGATACGTACAGGTCGTGGGTTCGAGCCCCGCACCCTAAGGGGAGATTAAATTTTTCTGTTCCTTCAAAATATTTAAAGTTCGCTAGTGTGATGTAAAGCATTTTTAAAAAGGGCAATTCTTTTTTTTGGCCTTGTTCATTGAACTATAAATATTCTTTGCGTTGGGATGTTTTATGTAATGCAATAGAAAATCATAACAATCAACTGAGCCCTAATACCGACCCGACACACCTAGACCAAAGCCAAATTGAACTGAACGGGAGTCGTACCTTTTGCCCTTCGTGCGTATTCCGCAGCTTCTGCACCAATTAGTTAGTCGATACATTTGATAATCCTGTCATCGACCAATTTGGCTGCGACATATTTATTCCAAACTTGACTGACTTTGACCTATATGTAGTGGTAAAGGTTGGACTCCAAAACATGGTCGTGGCTTTAAATTTCGCTGGGAAATGTATCAATTTGTGAGGTTTTCTCAATTTGGGGATACAGGAGACTTGAATCCCCTAATTGTTCGATATAAATGATGATTCTGTGCGTCGGAAGACACGTCTTAACTATCTTACAGATCTGGCTTTAAGGGAGGCGGAGGGCTGATGGCAATGCTCCATAGTAGGAAATATCGAAGCTCGACAAAACTGGATCTCAGCCACTGTGGACCCCGACCAGTGTAATGTATGCACAACAACCGAGACACACGTTAGAAGACATAATATAAAAGGCGTTTCATGACAATTTTGATCAATTAGAGCTAGCATTGCGTACAATACCGCAGCCAAATAACAATAACTTCGGTGTTGTGGTGTTCCTGCGTGTGAGTAAGGTTTCCAAAGTTCTTGGGGGATGCTACATTATTAACAGGGGTCAAGCCTTCGAGATAAGAGCGACAAGTCCAGTAACAGCTTTATTTTGCTGTAATTGTCGCCCTTAAGCTAAGACCTCATTACCACTTAACATCAGGTAGGATGTCAATCTTGAAGTGCAGCATGAAAAAATATTCAATTGATTTCACTCCACGTGGTTCAGACGGGGCGTGGTACAGTGTTCAGTGTCAGTCGACAAATGCAACAGACATGAAATTTTATGGGTGCATTGAGTAAATCTCAAAAGACAGTAGTGATTATGATTCTGATTTACGAGCGTCGGCTGCGATTGCAACATGCAGTGCGGCCCCGGGACCGGGATAGCGGGATACTTACAGCTATTCCAGATCCCGTTCACTAAAACGGGATCTACTGTGCATAATCGTTTCCGGGCTAGAACTCGTATTCGCTCATTATCGCTATATCGAGAACAGGATATCGATCGCGAGTTCAGTAAAATATCTGCTGTGCAAATGATCTTTGTGTACGGTCCATGCATAATGCCGCCGTTGCTTTTATTGATGGTAACTGCTTACGTGTTTGAACGTGCAACAATTTATAGTAATAATTCAGCTTTTTACGTCCCATTGTTAGCACAAGCTTTTATAATGAGAGGACAGACCACGTCCGCCCAATGCCCATACTGTCACATACTTAAGAAAGTGATGAATAACAGGTGAAATGAGTAATGCGACTTATTTTGCTACGGAATCCAACTAGCGAAAATAAATTATAACCTGTTAGTTTAAACAAATAGCGGTTAGAATACATTGAATTAGTAATTTACTTTGAATTATTCGAAAGTGTGTAGTAAGTAGTCCCTCAAAGTGTGAATATTCCGTACGATAGAACCAGTTTTCATAGGTGTTTGTAATTGTTGCTTGTATTTCTTCAGTGTGCCCTAATCCCGGGCCTGGGATTACCCATCAAACTGCTTTTCAAACTGTACATCACATCGCAGCGAGTCGTATCGTAACAAGACCGTTACTGTGGCCATCTGCATAGAGTGCTCGCCCTCCTTACAGTTCACGCTCCTCGCTTTACGACCCAAACTGGGCCCTATTCTCTAACCTCTAAAGTCGGACAAACTTGTGTGGTCTGAGTCGGAAACTAACATAAATAATTAAAAAATCGGAATTCAATATCGAAAAAAATATATATTAGCAGGTTCCTGCACAATCGTAACAAAAGAGCTTTAAGGACAGTCGCGCATGTAAGGTCACGAGTATTTTCATCCCTTACATATTGCTGGGGTAGCGATGACATAATATTGGAGCTGTTGGAGTTATCTGGCCCATTGGCTATAACAAATCTAAAAGAAATCTAATTTGATAACACTGCTTTGTTTCTTTTTAATTATTCAGGGTTGGATAAAAAAAAAGATACATAGAATAGTATTTAAATCGATTCTGATGTAAGTAAAGGCATGAAAGAGTAATGGAGATTAATGTCAGTTTTAATTACTATCTGATCTGTTAGTCACTTCAAAACTTAATCTGCTCATTGCTGTTGAACTCTGATGAATAAAAACTTTGTCTTAAAGTAACACATTCGTTTCTTAATGAAGTTTTCTTGTTTGGTTAACATAATTGAAATTTGGAAATGTACACCCATACGTCATCTGTCAGTGGCATTCGATCAATTCTCGAAGCAGTTATTCGAATACTCAAAGTTGGAAAGTTATCAAACTTTACTATTAAATCAAAGATTGCATTCCATTTGTGAGTATAGAGAGTTAGGTCTGGTACACACGTGGTCTCATCCTCGCGAAACGCAAAGAAATCAGGCCAACTGCTCCGAACCTGCGCTTGCGCAAGCACTTTCGATTTCGCTTACGAGCCATGCGCACGCGCAGTAATTTGGCGCACGTCGTGGACTTGAGCCGGATTTCAATTGCGGCTGTTTCGTTGAGACACGGTTTCTTTAAATACATTGCTCGTATACTTTATTATTCTACTAGCTTTTGCGTTCGGCATCGCTCGCATTTTGACTTACTTATTTTAGTAGTTTAAGCTTGTTGATAATCAGTACTTTCTTTTATTTAGATATCTTACTTTTGGGTTACTTGCCATTTCTTTTTCACGTTACCAACCTTCGGAGCACGGCGGTAAAGTAAATAATGGTCGAATAATAAAGTTAATTACATTATTAATTAGGTAATAAGCATTTTGGTTAAGGAATCCTGAACAAACGGCACCATAATACATACTTAAACACTAATACAGATATAAACACCTATACACAGAACTAACACAAATGTTCATATCACGATTGTTTGTCCGGGTGGGGATCGAAACTACGATATTTGGAACTTCATGGAGTGCTAATCGTTAATAGTCGTAACTTGATTGATGCTTGATTTGTGCTGACGATTTTTAAGCGCTTTTGTAAACATTTTATAAATAAATTCACTTGCTATTTAATGATGTGACGTTAGCCTATATCTCAAGTAGTCGCGCTGGTCGCGCCACGACCGTCTGCTCGTCTCCGGTCGCGCGACTATTGTCCGTCAGCGGCGCCCACGCGACGACAATTTGTCGCATTCCGCGGCTCGCGTATCTTTCTGTCACACCGAGTCGTTTTAGGATTCCTTACATAAGGAAATAGTTTATGTTGTTGTCTGTCAAGACTTTTTCCATCTTGATACTGTAATAATCAAATTTCATGATCCAAACACTCATAAATTATTTGGAACTTATTTTCTTTGATGCTTCTAATATAATTATCTCGAATATATTAATTATATTTGACAAAAAAGAAGATTGAGAGCACAATGATAAATACCGAAAAACCTTCAATTAGTCGTTCCATCACCATAAACATTGCTGAATAACTTTTCAATCTATCGTACTCTTTCACCGTTTCTTATAAATAATTGTTTTTTAAAGCGAATACTTTATTGTCAGAGTATATACTATGTTATTGTCTTCAGATGATACTTTGGTCGTATTTGAATAAAATATTACGTCCTTATTTCATGAATATTAAATAGTACGAATACTCTTAACTTAAAAAATAAACATTTTCCTATACATCAAGGGCTATATTACCCCCATCCCCCCTTATTTTCAAAACAAAAAGTAGGCTATGTGAAAAGACAAATAGAGACAAGCCGGAAAGACAAACAGACAGGCAGATAGACAGAGTTACTTTTCCATTTATAATATTGGTATGGATAGTTCAGCCTCCTCTCACACAAATTTATCTTTGTACAAAATTGTCGTAAAAACAAAGCACAAGTAAGAAATTGGAAGCTGTCTCTGTGTAGCGGCTGGGAAACACAACGAAATTATGAATGTTAGACTGTTTTCAGCATACGTAGGTAACGTGCGATTGCCCCATGTAGGATAGGCTCCTTCTTACATTAATTGTCGAGCCATTACGCATCCCACTCAAATCCCCGAGGCTAGTTGTGGCATTAGAGAGATTACTGCGTAGCCCAAAGTAACGACATTGAATATTCTATTTGACTACTTACCTTAGGTACCTAATTCAGCGCACCGTCCGCGCGCACCGTACTCACTGCTCCGACTATTTGTTATTGTAATCGAACTGGAGACGTGACCTTCGTCGTGTCTGCTATAACTGGAAGGATGGGTGGCCGGAAGTTAAATTTTACAGTTTATTTTTGAATTTTGAAAATCTACTTCATCAGTTCTCATTACAAATCAATCAATCACAACATAAGGAATCAAAATTTGTCTTAAAACTTATATTGTAAGAGCGATGCCGCTTTATTGCTCGACTTTTATTTTATTTAAACTCTTTGTGTCTTTGATAAAATGGCAGATATGAACATTTCACCAAAACCAAGCAGAAATATTATTAAGCCGAATTTTAAAACACATAAGCAAATCAAGTTTTGATGTGAAACGTGACGTATTATCGTGGCCATCCGTTGGACAAACAAATAGGCTGGCATGTTCATACATTTTTAACTCGCAGTTATAGTAATTGCTGAAAGAAATTCAAATAGGCATACGACATTCGATTCAGTAATAATACAGTATTAGTCGAGAAAGTTTGTATCGTTACAACTCCTTAGTATCAGGCTCTATTCATTTAAAACGACGAGTAGACATATCGATTACGGCTTAAGACAGACAGTTCATTTAAAAGCTCGTTTTTTGCGCTTTATAAATAAAACAGCGAGACCTTACCAGACGTTTCCTGCTTACATCAATGGCCCGTTGAAAGCAACAAACAAAGATAAACAATTAGGTCTCTGTTCCGATAAGAATGCGTTTAGTGAAGCTATTATAGAAGTAATTACTCGACAAGTATGAGTGACCGAGTTCAGAGATAATGGCGGGTCATCGCACTCACAATTTAAAGGCCGTCCGTAATCCGAGCATTCACACCTCAGAGCTGACGAGGGCATTTCTCACGATTCGTTTCGTGGATTTATAAGGATCGGATAATCTCCCCTAAGACGAGCTCTTGAATAGTCAGTGTCGCCGTTGATGAATGTGGAATGCAGTCTAAATATTTTTGTATGACAAATTGTAAGAATAACAAAGACTTGTTCTTTCAGTTTAAGCCATCTTTCTATATTTTCTTAAGTCATTAATATGTCTGTTAAGGATACTTTATGAAGTATCTTTAAAACATATTAATGATTTCATATGAATGAACGTTCGTATCACAATAGTTAGGTACCTACAACATTGTGACAACTAACGAGTTGTTTCTGCGATGCTTAAAACTGTATTTGAAACGAAAATTGTATTTGAAGTAAAACATTTCTCTACAATATATGTAGATCATTATGAATCAAAATTACTATAATTAAGTATTTGAAATCAGAAAGGCCCCCTTGTAATTTGTGTCACGTACCTACATGTCAGAAAATTTTGAATAAAACCTCAGAAAACATCTGATTCAAATAAAAAAGATAAGATCCTGGGAGCTAAAACGCATTTGTAAGCATCATTTGAAGAGTCAAAGTGAGAATTTCCAGAAGGCGTCTTTAAAACTTCTTTGATTTTAATAACGTCGTTTTGACGTCAGGCCTTCGTGGTGGAATAAGCTTACAGAAACGTGACGCTGTAGTTCGACTTTAATTGGTATTCCTTTCAAATAAAACTTATCAAAAGGTGAAACCTTACAGATCTACCGTTCTCTAGTAGTGAATTGCGAGGTTTATGATATTTCTATTAACCAGCGACCCGCCCCGGCTTCGCGTGGGTGCAATGTTGTTACCAATGAATTTTTCGGCTTTTTTGTAATATAATATATATGTATTGAACATATATATAGACCTTTGTCTTGGTTTTTTTTATTTAAGTCGTATCAAAATTCGTTGCATGGTTTTGAAGATCTAAGGATATGCGCACATAGGGACGGACAGACAACGGAAGGCACTTTGAATAAAAATTGAACAACAGTAATTTTATTTATTTCATAATTTCCATAATGATTGACTTGGGTTTAAATAATTTTATTGTCAAAATAGGTTATTTTACCTTCTTTTGTCTCCTAAAAACCAGGTGAATTATCCTTTTACGATGAATATGACTGTGGGCTTAATGCGGATTGCTTTAATTCAATGGAAATTATTGATTGTATTGTACACGATGTTAATTTTATTATATTGAATAGTTTCATGATTAAAACAGTATAAATAGGTGTTAATATTATTCACGAGTATTTATTTAATATCAATAAATTGTTGGGCGGGGATTTTTTACTGTATAATTAAAAAGCAATGCTTGTATTCACTTGAAGTTTTATTGTTTTACTCAACGTTGCGAACAGAACAGAAAAAGAACGGAAACATACATCTTGTAACAAAACCATAGATTACAAAAAAAAAACAGTGTTACCAATACTTATGAATTATTACATTGTCTATTCTTATTTCCCAACACCCCCTTTCAATGTAATAATAATTAAGATTTTACACTTTTAATATTTAAGTTACACATTTTTACAAACTTTAACAATGATAAAGCATTTGTTGGTTTAGTCAATGCATCTGCAACTTGATCCTCAGTTTTGACATATTTTATAACAATATTTCCTTTCTTAATTAGTTCTCTAACATAATGATAACGAATGTCAATATGTTTAAGCCTCTTAATACAGTCTGTACTGGCTACTTTAATAGCTGATTGACTATCACACCACATAGTTACTGGACACATGTTTTCATTAGGAAAGAAATCCTTTAATATATTGATTAACCAACATGCCTCACTTGCGGCCATACTCATAGAAATATATTCCGATTCTGTTGAAGATAGACTAACAGAGCATTGCTTTTTAGAGCACCAAGCAATCAGACAATCACTAAACATAAAACAATAGCCTGTGGTGGACTTCCTGTCTATTAAATCTCCACCCCAGTTGGCATCACAATAACCAGTTAAATTTTTATTCTTATCACATTTGTAATAAAGTTTATAATGTAATGTATATTTAACATATCTAAGCACTCTCTTTAACGCTGACAATAACATGTTATTAGCTTTATTCTGATATCTACTAAGAATGGATACAGATACAGACAAATCTGGCCTTGTACCACACACTGCGTACATAAGACATCCTATAATCTGTCTACACAAGTTTTCTATATCTTTGTCTGGCTTTTCATTACAGTTTTGATTGAATACAAAATTTTGATCAATAGGAGTTGATACTGGCTTACAATTTTCCATGTTAAAGCGTTTCAAAACATTTTCTAGATATTCTTTTTGTGATAGTTCAGTTACACCTGTCTGTAAATTTTGTTTTACATGAATACCAATGAAATCCGATATCAAACCCAAAGTCTTCATTTTAAATTCCCTACACAACATATTCTTAAACTCATTTACAGAATTTGCTTCTGTTCCAAATGTCAAAATATCATCAACATACAGTAACACATAAATTTTATTTTTAAAATCACTCTTTACATAAAGACACGAATCTGCTTTAGATCTTACAAAGTTTTCTTTAATCATTATAGAATTAAACTTATCATTCCAATGTTTAGGGGACCTTTTTAAGCCATATATAGACTTACACAATTTAACAATATTTTTATTATCAGTATATGCCCCTTCTGGTAATTGCAAATATACATCATCATGAATTTCCCCATAAAGAAAAGCTCCAGTGACATCCATTTGATGAATTGGCAAATTTAACATAGTTGCAATGGAAACAAACAGGTAAGCTTTGCCACTGGTGCATAAATATCATTAAAATCAATATTATCATTTTGCTCAAAGCCTCTAGCAACTAATCTGGCCTTGAATTGCCTTATCCCATTAACATATTTAATTTTGAAAACCCATTTACTAGTAATTACCTTATAACCACTTGGCTTGTCACAGTATACCCATGTCCCATTTTCTGCTAGTGTGCGCAGCTCCGTCTTGATTGCCTCTTCCCATTCTGATGCATTTTCATGTCTCATAGCATCTTGATATGTTTTAGGCTCATCATTTAACATGACTGCATTGTTGCATCTGTAAAATGATGTTTGTTTCTTTAAACGCTGACTATGTTCCCTCATCTGTGATTGTGTGGTGTCTCTTGCCTCATTATCACTGCACTCTTCACTAGTACATGGTTCATACTCACTGTCAGTGTCGTAACCTCCAGAACTTGTAGCACTTGACACTTCTTCTTCCACATTTTGGCTTGATATTTCTCTCTCTTCCTGTTCACTTTCCAAAATTATACTGCGATTCAAATTATGGTTTATATTGGGTTCTTTCAAAAATGTCACATCTCTTTTTATCTGAACAGTATTATTTTTCTCAAAAAATATTCTATAACCTTTTGTGCCCTCTCCATAGCCTACCATAAGTCCAGATTCACCTTTTGAGTCCCATTTAGTTCTCTTTTCCTTCGGAATATGTGCAAATACTGGTGTTCCAAAAGTCTTCAAGTCTTGTATGTTAAAACTTTTGCCCGTCCAAGCCTCATATGGAGTATTAAGTTTATCAGCACTCAAACCTGTTCTGTTTAGTACATAACATGCTGTATTTACAGCCTCTGCCCATAATTTCTTTGGCAAACCTTTAGCAAACAATAGAGATCGCGCTGCTTCAACCAAAGTTCTATTTTCTCGTTCCGCCTTTCCGTTTTGCTCTGGAGTGTAAGTAACAGTTGTCTGATGTACAATTCCACAGTGGGCAAACAATTCTTTCATGTTCTTGTTGACGAATTCCAAGCCATTGTCACTCCGGAAGCATTTGATTTTATTACCTGTCATATTCTCACTCATCTTTATATACTGTTCAACATAAACCTTAACTTCATGTTTTCCTTTTAAAAAATAGACGGTCCTATAACAAGAAAAATCGTCTTTCAGCAGAAGAAAGTACTTGGCTCCGCCAATGGACGTCTCCTCCATTGGGCCACAAACATCGGCGTGAATCATTTCGCACGTTTTTGAAGTCTTTGTTTGACTTGTGTTAAAAGGCAAGCGATGTGTTTTGCCCTCTAAGCATCCTTTACAATTTCCAACAAAATCATCAATTGCCTCGATGTTATTGTTTGCAAGCACCTTTTTCACATGTTGTATATTTTGATGTGCTAACTTTTCATGCCATTCACTTAGGTTAAGTTTCACTTGCGTTGTATTCGCTGCACTACATTTCAGACGCAAATCCATAATATACATGTTTCCATGTCGCTTTGCAACTGCACAAAGTTTTTCCTTTTTGAAGAAATTGCATTTATTTTCGTCAGTCTTCATAACATAACCTTTAGCTGTCACTCGGTTCACAGATAATAAATTAGCCTCGAGATCTGGCACAAACAACACGTTTTCGAACGTACTTTCAATCCAGTCATGTCCATTAAATACTTGTGCTGCCACCTGTCCACAGCCTAATGCACTAATTGCCGTTCCGTTTCCTATTATCACGGACTTGTTATCAAGAAATGAAAAAGATGTAAACAATTGTCTCTCACGGCACATATGTTCACTCGCTCCCGTGTCTACCACCCACTTTGACTGCGTATAATGTGCAATTAAACAGTTCGCTGTTCCTGACACTATAAATGCATTGCTCTCTTTGTTCAGCCGATACCTACACTCGTGTTTGAGATGTCCAAGTTTATTGCAGTAAAAGCATCTTTTACCAGACCTATTCATATCACTCTTGTTATAATTGTCTTTCACAAGCTTACTTCTGCACTCCGACTGATAGTGTCCAAGTCTATTACACTTAAAGCACTTCAAACTTTTCTTGTTTGCTGTATTCTTTGCAACAAAGGCTGACGTTTGAGGTATTGTTTCAGCTTTCTCCTTCATACGTTCCTCCTCAACCAACAATCTAGCCACCAAATTGTCGTATGTTTGTTTTTCATCGGGGGCCGACTCCCAGGCCGAGACAAAATGCCTATAACAATCAGGCAATGACATCAGTACCTTAGTCACAACAAATTTATCTGAAATTTCTTCTCCTAGCTGCCGCAATTGATTTTGCATTTCTTTAATTTTGGATAGAAATAGAGACATCTGAATTCCCTTTTCATACTTGAACTGGAAGAAGCGTTGCTGTAAAATATGTATATTTGTTTCACTCTTTTGTTCATAAACAGCTATCAACTTGTTCCACATATCAGCTGCCGTACTACACGAAATTATATGTATCATAACTTCTTCGCTAATACGTGTGACAATTATGGTTTGGGCTTTGGCATCTTTCGTGTTCCAGGCCTGCATAGTATCTTTCGTCTTTTCGAACTTTCCTTCGACCACACTTAACAAATCCTGTCCTCTCAATACAACTGTTGTTTGAAACTTCCAGGTGTTCCAGTTCTTCGGACCCTCTAACTTGATAATACTGAGATTTCCGTCCATGTTTGCTTTCGCCTCCTGCCTGCTCGTAATCCCGCCTTCCCGACCGCATGCAATTTTTATAACCTCAAAAAAATGCCGGTTGCCGGTATTTGCACGCGCAGTATCCTTCTTACTTTTTATTATATTTCTTAATTATTTGCGAGCCTGGGCCCATAACCTTTTACTGTATAATTAAAAAGCAATGCTTGTATTCACTTGAAGTTTTATTGTTTTACTCAACGTTGCGAACAGAACAGAAAAAGAACGGAAACAGACATCTTGTAACAAAACCATAGATTACAAAAAAAAAACAGTGTTACCAATACTTATGAATTATTACATTGTCTATTCTTATTTCCCAACAAAACGCGTTATGAGTAGATATTAGCAAAGCAAAGAAACATTATTACTTGTATTTCATACTGTGTTTAATATTAGAATCAGGATTGGAATGTAGTTCTTAACTCATCGATAGTGAAGTACTAATACAACCCAACTATTAGGTATTTTTGAAGAAATAATTTAGGACCTTATTATTTCTTCAAAAATTAAATCATATTTTCATCAATTTGGTCTCTAATATTAGATGATCTTAGTACTTCACCGTCGTATAGTATTTACTGAAGGCTAAGAGGTAAATATAAGAAAAAAATAACCGCTTACGATAACTTGTGGTAAGCTCCGTCGGAAAAGCAGCAAGCGCAATATGTGGAGGTCGTGGGTTTGAATCCGGGGAGATAAAAAGATTCTGTTTCTTCATTTAAAAATATTCATACCTCTAAATCCCGATTTGGTTATATAGGAAAATTTAATCAGGGTCGTGAAAGCTTGTCGTATTGCTACAACAAATGCTAAGTGGAGATTCCCATAAGCGTGTTCGTAACGTCGTTCCGTGATGGCCAGTCAACTGGCGGCCGGAGCGGACCTGCTGGATAAGGATCGCAGCGGCTCGTAAAGCTCGCGGTTAGCGGCGATGCAAGATGGCCGCACATCTCGTGTTATAGGCCATAAACTGTTGTTTTGACTGCTGACTCCAGGGGTGGCTACCACATACGAATGCAACTATATTTTTTAGGGAAGCCTGAACACATGAGAGTGACACACCCCAAGCGTTGAAAAAAAAAGTATTAGGAACACCGCAGAACTCATTAAAAACCAGCTTGTTAAAAGAAACATATTTTGGTAGATCTGAACAGGATGTCATATCAAGTATGTAGTGTCGCCACAAAACAGTTGATATAAGTGACCTGTAGGAAAACCGTTTGCCTTGAAAAACATTGTAACTAGATGAAACATTAAATAGAAGACGAAACTATTAGATATCAAGTACGATGAGTTGCTGCTCACACCAACCTATGCCGCTGCGAAGACTTTTAAAATCTTCAACATCATCTTGCGACAGTCCTGGATGCTTCCTTGACCGTCAAGGTCGCTGCGATCTCACTCTCTGAGTGCATACTGAGTGAAGGGCTTTGTTGCGACGATTGCTGCAAACACTCGCGGGAATCCAACACGTTTATGCATTTAATACAGTGCTATGAGTGACCCTAAAGGTCTAAATAATAGTTTAGCCTTTAGTAATAACGATCTAACACAGTTTAAATGGCTTTCAAACAAGTCATTGCATTGCAAATAGTCAGGCACATACAAATTCAAATTCAAATTCAATCTTGAAGTGCAATATAAAAAAAATGAGAATTCGTATTCCCGGGTGCATCCATGGCCGTAAAGCTCGCCGGAGAGACCGCGGCTCTCAGAGTGCACACTGAGTGAAGGGCGTCGTCGCCTCGATTGGAGCAACCACTCTTGAATCGATCATGCTTATGCACCGAGTTTTCCTTGAACGTCAGTACTAATGAGTGCAACTGATATCAAGTTTGCTGAAAATGTTTACTCATATTACGGCGTGACTATCACAGACCAATTAAATGCTTTGTATCGCAGGACATGATATTAATAGATATCTGAAATGACATACATAGTCGTGTAGGCTTTCTAATAAAAACGAAATGTGTTGGTTCCGATGACGGAATAGAATTTTTATTTCTCACAAATGTAACGAACGAATTCACTTTGAATGTATATAAAACTTTGTAAAAAATAAGATGTTATTCATGTAAATTAAAACACGTTTAAATTCCAGAACTTTAGATTGATCTTCAAAAACGGAACCTCTCGTTTGTTCGTTCCGTTTTTGGTACTAGGCCTGCTGATCCCAAAGTACCTAAGTAGCTTAAACATTTGTGTTATGAGAACAATCCAAATAATGTAACGAACTACTTAAATACAGTTATATATGTCGAGTTTTTCTGTATCTACACGAAGCTAAAATCTCGCAGCCGTATAATCCAACAACTTTCCAATTAAATTCTTACAATAATAAAGTCTTCGACAAGGATGCTTGTACGTTGCACAATTAATAACTTCTGCTAGGGACACATGCGAAGCGCTTTGATGCAAAAAAACCCTATGTTTTGTAACTTCGAAGGTTTGGAATTGTGTCAAATAAAATAATCACCCATGGCCACTGTTTACTTTTTACTCCGTGTATTCCGGGATACACAGATCGTGCAATAGTGGTCCATTACTTATGATCCTGATTTGAGATTGGCTGTTTGGTATTATAATGAAGTGATTGCCAGCTGATCAGCCACTCGTTCACAGTGATGTTGATTTCAAGGCCTTTTAAGCCTAAGTGTGGTGTTTCATATTTTTCTTTAGTCATAAACATTAAAGCATTTTCTTTATAAGTGTAGTGTCATGGGAGCAATCGGGTGAATAGCCTTTTAAATCTAGTTGTCATTTCAGCGGCACTTTCCATTGAAATTAAATTTATTTTTGCAAGTAAATTTACAACAAATTCTTGGCATATCTAATTTTGTTCTAATTCTTCGATGATGGTCCTGTTACGAAGCGCCGCTACAAATTCAACAGATATCATCATAAATTTATACATGACAACATAGCATGCGCTAACAATAAACATTACATTGGTGCAAATGGATAGTTAAATGTTTCCACATATTTTTTTCTAAAAAAGTCTTATACAGTAATAATAACTGATATTTTTTATTCATAACACATGGTTTGATTTGTTTTTTAAATCTAACTGATATTACTATATACTAATAACTGATATTTTTTATTCATAACACATGGTTTGATTTGTTTTTTAAATCTACGCATACGCAATTCGACAACATTTTGCGGTAATCCATGAAATATTGTAATATTTATCCTTAGGAATGAATTACAACTTGTGCGGTTTTCATTTCATTGTCCTGAACATCCCATGTTTATTTATACTTGGCCCATTTATGGGCGATCACCATTTTATGATGATGCGCCCTCCGGACAACAGTTCATTGTGCCCGCTCTGGGGCGGCGCGCGTAACTTGATACGTCTTGTGATTGCTCAAGTCAAAACCTAATTTATTTACGAAATGTGTCAAATTTACAATGCCGAATGTTAAAAAAGTCAACATCAAATTGTCTATGAATGGTGAGCCTTTGGAAATAATTAATTCTACAGTATTTCTCGGCATCACATTAGACTCTAAATTGCAATGGGGACCCCATATTGTTGCCCTGGCAGGAAGGCTTAGTTCAGCTGCATACGCTGTAAGAAAAATTCGAAATTTGACTGATATTGAAACGGCAAGGCTGGTTTATTTCAGTTACTTTCATAGTGTTATGTCATATGGTCTCCTTTTGTGGGGAACAGCTGCTGACATTCAAAATATTTTTGTTTTACAGAAGAGGGCTATCCGCGCCATATATGGTCTTAAATCACGGGATTCTCTCAGAGACTTATTTAAAGAAATTAACATACTTACCGTAGCATCTCAATACATTTTTGATTGTATTATGTATGTACGCAAAAATTATAATCTACTTTTTAAAAAATCTGACTTCCACAACTTTAACACTAGAAATAAACACAAACTTGCTGTTCCATATCTAAGACTACATAAGATAAGTAATTCCTTTGTGGGTTTAAGCGTTAAATTATTTAACAAGTTACCTGAAAATGTTATCCAGTTGCCCATGCATAGATTTAAGTCTCATGTTAAAAATTGTTTAATAAAAAAGGGCTACTACAAAATTGATGATTATTTAAATGACAAAAATGTATGGGTCTAGTATAACTTTAATTCTCGGAAATGTTTTATATAAGCTTTGTATATTTTATTTAAGTACCTAGCGTAAGGGAACATTGTTACATTGAAAAGAGTAAGTGTCGAGTTTCTTGCCGGTTCTTCTCGACATGATCAACATTCCGAACACGGCGGTAGAATACTTTATTTGTACTGACTATTCATAAGTGCTTTTGTAAAGTTTACATGAATAAAGATGATTTCTATTCTATTCTATTCTATTCTATTATTTTTATAGTACTATACGCCGTACTAGCGAACTCTAAATATTAGAAACAGAAAATTTTTATCTCCCCTTGCGGTGCGGGAAATGAACCCACGACCTTCACGTATCGCGCGTGCTGCTCTTACCAACTGAGCTAACCGCAAGTTATTGTAGGCGATGAAATTTTTCTGCTGTATCAACCGTTAGCCTTTCGGTAAGTGCCGTCTGCCGAATATGTTCAGAACTACATACTTATCATTATTATACTATATATTTTACTTATTATTATTATTATACTTCCCGCACCGCAAGGGGAGATAAAATTTTTCTGTTTCTAATATTTAAAACCTAATTTATTGGGCTACTAACAAGATTCGTGTTCAATTTCATCTTACAATTTACTGACACTGTGGTCCTGTTGATTAGAGATGGGAACATGATTTGCGAGTAAAATCTTCAGTTTCTTTTGTCTAAAAATAGAGACATGTAGGCATAATATGCGCAATTTGTCATTTTTTGCGTATGAGATGACGAAATTTCGATACTGTTTTTTTTTGTTGTTGCAGGCTGATATTACACAACTACATAGGTCACCTGATAGCATGTCACGCAAATATAAAGCTGCACAGGCACAAATCAGTGAACACATTGCTGCAAACAATCTTATACAACAATGCAGCAGCAACCCAGGACCTGATCCCTCTGATCCGTCCTTGGTAACAGCCGTCCCTGATATGTCACAAACAGGCACATTGTTTTCTAATACCAAAAATGTGCTGCTGTTCTCTGATAGGATAGGAGCTGGTTATGGGCCTCTTCTTAACAAAAAATTAAACTGTAAAGTGTATAATCATTGTATACCTGATAGTCCACTTAGTCATATATGTCAGAGCATTGTAAACAGTCAATTTAATGAGAATTCTATTATAATTCTAATGTTAGGTAATGGATTGAATATTTGTAAAAGAGATATTCTGAAAAGCTTTTCTTTATTGATAGGACTTAATGTGAAGAAAATGATTTTATGTGCATTACCATTTTCTAAAAATTACACAATGGACCAAAACAACAGTATTCACATTTTGAATACTTTAATATATAATTTGACAAGTAGTCACAGCGACAAGTGTGTCTTTTTTGACACAAATAAATTTATAGAAAATAAGTTTCATTTGACTGGCAAAACTTTTTCTTTGCCTTTTAAAATTAAAAATTAAAAACTGTATCACACAAAAAACTTGTGTGATACAGTTTTATTTGCGGACGATACATCTTTGATTTTCAAAATTAATAGGCACCAACAAACTTTTGATGATATTAATTATGCTCTTTCTGAAGTAACGCAATGGTTTACGACAAATAATTTGTTACTTAATGCCAAAAAAACTAAATGTGTAAAGTTTACAATGCCTAATGTTAAACAAGTGAACACTGTAATTAAAATGAGTGATGAGCCTATTGAGGTCATCAACTCGACAGTATTCCTTGGTATTACCTTGGACTCAAAACTGCAATGGTCTCCTCACATTGTTGCTCTGGCAGGAAGACTAAGCTCAGCCGCATATGCAGTTAGGAAAATTAGACATCTGACTGATGAGGAAACAGCGAGATTAGTTTATTTTAGTTATTTTCACAGTATAATGTCATATGGTCTACTCTTGTGGGGGTCTGCAGCCGATATTCAGTCTATTTTCATCTTACAGAAGAGGGCTATTAGAGCCATTTACAGGCTTGGACCCCGCGACTCGCTGCGAATGCGATTTAAGGAGATTAACATACTAACAGTCGCATCGCAATATATACTCGACTGTCTATTGCACGTTCACAAAAACCTGCACAAAATTCCTAAAAAATCAGACATTCATAGATTTAACACCCGAAATAAACATAAACTTGCTGTTCCAAATCGTAGACTCCATAAAATTGGAAATTCATTCGTTGGGTTAGGCATAAAAATGTTCAATAAATTACCGCAAACTATTGTTAACTTACCTACGCACAAGTTTAAGTTCTATGTTAAAAACGAACTTATGAAAAAAGGCTATTATACAGTAAATGATTATCTCAATGATAAAGATATTTGGCCTGATATTAATTAACGTGACAACACATGTTTTGAAACGTTTTTTGTCTTTTTAATTAAGCGCCAGTTTTGATAATTTAATTTATTATTCACAAAATGACATTGTTAATTTTAATTTTATACTATAAGTAGACATAAATTATTATTTTCTTTTATTTTAATTATGTGACATGTCGATATTTTTAATTTTCATTTGACAAAATGACATTGTTATTGGTAATTTTGTACGATAGACATGGCTATCACGAATTATTAAGTAGTCTGAAATTAACAGAATAAGATGTAGGTAGGTTACTACTTCGTGCTCCGGGTCCTATAGTTGGTTTGATGACTTAAATTGTAATTACTTTCCAAAGGGAGTTGGGAGTTAGTCATGCTCACTTAAATGTCACTGGGGTGGTGGCGCTATGTGGCGGGTCGTTACATTCCCTTCAATATGGTTGAGTGAAGCGATGGCTGGCACATACGTCATGCTTGTGAACAGGTGCCACCTTTGGGGACTGGTCTGCTCCAGCTTACCTCTTAAAATAAAATAATACTTCATGCTTTTTTCACTCATCAAAATAAAACTATATGACTTGGTCCAAAGTGTTCTTCACATAGCTATAAGTTAGATACTGCTACTGTAACTTATCTGCTGAGTTTCTTACCGGTGTCTTCTCGGTAGATATAGGTTCCGAACCGGAAGTAGAATCACTTTGCATTGTATTCAATGACGATTCAAAAGTGTTACATGTAACCTACTTGAATAAAGAAATATTTGAGTTTGAGTTTGAGTTTGAGTTTGAGTTTATAAATACAAACTAACCAGACAAATTAACCAATCACATGGTATCAAACTAAGGTTTTCCCTTGTACTATGTGCACCAGATGACGGATACTAACTGGGGGCGTCATCCCAGCACACCCAGACCCAAGAAGATTTAGAGAATTGTTAATTAGTTGATAGCATAATACACTCGTATTTTAGCCGATCAGCAGCAGACGCAAATTAAGCGCCATGATTGAGTCCATTTTCAATATTTTCGTCTCCTAAATCTGAACATTTCATCCACAAATACGGTCATGATTGTACCAACATTAAAAAAACTTAATAGCAGGAAATTAAAACGCTTTTTGATGACTGACATCCCCATGAATGAATTTTGTAAGTCTGTTGACCCTTTTTGTGAGAGCGAATATTTAAGCGAAAAAAAATTGTCATACCACAAATAAAAGTGAGTAACCTGAACCTAACTGTGCAAAAATGAATCTGGAAGGTCTTCATTTTTATAGCTACGAAAGACCTCCGTTACGTTCAGTTAACGTATGACTACAAACAAACCTGTACATTTTGTATCGAATAGAGTTTGCAGAGAAAGTGTTAGAAGCACAAACACTTCCAGTAGAATATTTTCCTTATTTGTTGGAGCTGCATCGTCGAGACGTCTGGCTGGAGTATAATTGCGCAAATACGAAAAGTGTTCACCTCGGTTACTGCGCATCGTGCGAGGTTAGCGCGAGAACATGGCTTTCGGTATTTGCACGGACTTAGGAATACGGATGTTGATTGGCTAGTCAATTGAGATACTTTTAAATATCTGTCGAAACACAATTCCTTCATAGATTTTGTACGAGGATAGTATACTCTGTCCGCACAATTTTACTGATCAACACACTAGTTAAGATGCTTTAATAATTCGATTTAAAACCAATAGGGCCCAAGTATCAGAAAGTATTTTTACAACAAGGGATTAACGTAAAAAAAACATTTGCACCTCACTAGGTGCAAATGTTTTTTTAGATAAATCTAAACATTAAATAGATTGCTCAGATTCTGTGGTTAAGTACCTACTAGTGCTGTAGAAATCAGAAACAACGAAAGTACCACATCACCCAGAACCGAGTCGATATAGGAAAGTTAATTTTTCACATTGACCGAACGCAAATGGAACCCGGGACCTAAGAGGTGTTGCGACACCAAAATTAGACCTGCTGCGCTGGCCTCTCCGTTACGGAGGAGGTCACGTGTACATACACGTAGTACATTAAACACTTCAACTTTATAAATTTTAGTACATTCCTGACGCAAATACGTATGCCCCTAAGTTCTGCCCTGAACCGTCGCGGCGCTGAGTGAAGCTGTGTTTATCGTGATTTCTATTCGGCCCTTCGCATCGCCATTAGGTAGGTACCTCGTAATAGCCCGGCCGCCATTGTGCTCCATCGGGATTACGCCCGTAATCGCTGTATCGATGAACAAACCGACGCGATATTAAAAATGAAACTTTCGTTTAGGCACAATCAGTATTAGAAATTTCGATTTGGGATTATTGTTGAGGGGTAATCGGACAAGTTATTTTGTAATATCAAAAATAATTATAAAAGCTGATAGATGGACTTGGCGGAGTAGTTTAAGTTTGCGCCCAAAGGTAAGGTTCGATCATAGCCATGTCATTTGGGAAACATACTTTTCTAAATTGACGGTTTTGTGTTTGCTAAGCTAATGACCGCAGTAAGTATCCCAGTATCGTAGTCTTCTGGTACAAGGGAAATCTGACGTATGTATTTATATCGTTAATTGAAATATGTATTGTGGCTGCCAGTGGATGGAAACTAAAGGAGGCCTATGTCTGGCTGTAGACGATAAGGACTTATGATGACATTATCTTTTAAAAACATGAATTAAATAACATCTAGTTTGTATCCTCCTAGACACACGAAATGTACAAAAACAACATTACATGGGTTGCGATCATGAGTTTTACAGAATTTGAATTACATCAATTACTTTGCTACAATAAGTTAGTTTGCTGATTATTGAAATTATTAGAAAATCTAATTTAAAATCCTCATAAAAGAACAAATACCAAGTTGGGGTCCAGCATTTGACGGCATCAGATCACGTTTATACCGCTTGTTATTTATTTAAATTATCCGCCTAAATGGTCTAGTAGTTTAACTACTTGTTTACGAAGTTGGGGTCCTGGGTTTAATTTCGGGGTCGAGAAGGATTCGGTGTTTTTAAACATTGCTTGCGTAACTCTGGTTTAAAATTACCAACCCGCATTTGCATAGCGTAGTTATAAAGCCAATGTTTGCTTGCTTGCTTGCTTGCAATGGGAACTGGCTCGAATATAGTTCGGGTTTTTGAGCACCAATCCTCATTTATCGAGCGTGGTGATAAGTGCCTAGTGCCCATTGTTTTAACGATGATTTTATATCAATAACGAATGCTAGCCCTACAGCGGGCACATTGTTGTACGAGTAACTATGGCTTTATATTATTAACGAATGCTAGCAATAAGCAGGCTGATACTTATTTATTTATAATCATGATTGAACACACAGACAAACTGATTAAACCTACACACGCCTACGACAAGACTGGCTGTGAGTCACTACTAAACAGATTATCGTAAGACGTGTGTAGTCGTGTGAATGACAACAATGGCTGGTACAAAATTGTGGTGGACGAGTAATGCGTTTATTGCGTCAATTCACCACTGGAAGAAGAAGAGAACACTATTTTAATAGAAATAAACAAACATCGGCCAGCTCATACCATATTGGCTGATCTAATATGAAACAAAGGTGACGCTTTTGACTTTTCAACCACCGTTGGTTAAACAGCCATGGAATCGTAGGTTCAATCCTCACACAGGACAGTCCGCGGCTGTTTCTATTATGTTTGCTGTGTCCTCAACTAGGCATGCTTTGTTTCGTCACACATATCGAGGGTTCCCTGGTCAAACCCGATAAGTGCCAAAAACATACTTCTGAGATAATCGATGTTAAAGGTTTGTAAACAGTAAAAGTGCATTTTAATAAGTAAATGTCCACAATTTTGGGTTTTATTAGTAATGATATTTCATAAAGATTTAGTTTTCATATTTGTTTTACTTCTAATGCTTTCAGTTTTGCTGTAAAAATTTTTTTTTTGGTAAAGGGTGCCGACTTATTGGGTTTTACCTAAAAGAAAAAAACGATTTAATCACTTAAGTTTTTATTAATTCCAAGCAAAAAACAATTTTAATTATGTTTGCATTAGGTTAGTACTAACTTTTATACTATTTTTATATTCTTATTTATTGCTTAAATTTTGAGGATAATTTTCATTTAATGTTCTATCTAGCTATGATTTTCTTCGGGAATTATTTGTTTCGTGTACATAGTTTTCGACCGATTAGACCCATCAAACTACCGCCTTATTGATCTTCTAGCGTATATAACGCATCTCAGGGGGGAGACAATTGCCGAGGCATTTGATCGGGTCTGGCACAAAGCTCTTTTTTCCAAGCTTACGGCATATGGACTACCCACACGGCTTTGTGACTGGATTTCTGGCTTTCTGCGTGACGTAGAATTCACATCGTGTCTGACGGATGCGTATCGCAGTTTATGCGTATTTATCGCCCGCCCTCTTCCTTCTTCATATAAATGATATGCCACTGCTTGGAAAGATACATTGCTATGCTGATCACAGTACGGTCAATGGAAGAAACCTTGGTTGGCCTTCAGCTGGCAACGCAGTAATGGAGGAGGTACGGGAGAATTTTGTCGTTGAACTGGATTGGGTGTTGAGCCTCATGAGCCAATCGGGTTCAAATAACCAGGTCCAGTTCAATGCTGAGAAAATCCAAGAGTGCGCATTTTTGACAAAAACATCCCATTTTCTTCTGCTCCCCATTCATCAGGGCACTCCCCTCTGCCTGCGAACAGCCTAATAAGTAAGTAAGCATGCTTGGCATGGATATCCGCTGCAACCTTAATCAAGATCAGTACATCGAGAGTTTCATCTCATAAGCATCCAAAAAACAGAATAGAGTGCGTTGTTTCCTCACGCCGGACCGGCTTTGTCTTTTATACAAGACTCAAGTCAAGTCCTGTCTAAACTAATGCTTGTATCTCTGGGACGGTTCCGCCAAATACCTTATGGATGGTCTTAATTGGTTACAGCAAAGGGCTGTGCGCATTATCAATATTGAAGAGGTAACTGAGAACCTTGATCCTCTTCAACTTCGTAGAGACATTGGTTTATTGACTGTCTTTTATCGTTTTTATCTCGGTGAGTGTTCTGAGGAACTGTGTTCTCTTATCCCACCTTCCCTTTTCCTTTACAAAACAAGAGCCGGCCAACGATGTTATCGCTTCACCGTGGAAAATATTCCATCACGAACCAAAAAGTATGATAACTCTAATGACGACGTACCATTAAAAAGTGGGCCTCGTTGCCGGCTCATGTGTTTCCTCCGTCTAATGAATTCCTTCAAAAGGTGCGTGAAGAAGCATCATGCAGCCCAGTATGGCGATGCTAACGGAGAGAATATTACGAAATCAAATCCGTTGTCATCGTGATGTGGGTTCCTCTCTTGCTTACCATTAGGTTGGAAGGAGCCAATATACCACGTTTTTATATAAAAAAATATTGACTTCTAAATCTTGGAAACAAAGGTAAAGTTACCAATAAACATCATATTATATGTATATATATAACATGATTTAAAAAATTACATGTGTCTCAACGAATATAGGTACAGTAAAATTGACCGAATTCCGATTAAAAACGTATTTAGAGCTTTGTAATAGATCACGCCCCCAAAAAGCACAAGGTCATGGCACGTGAGAAAAATAACCTTCTGATCTTGCTGAATAAATAAAAAAAATGCATAATGGTGTCAATAAATACTTTCAAAAAATATTAAATTTAAATTTTAACCATGCAAACAATAGTACTATTGATATGAATCTGCACATAAATGTTGCTATTTTTATGTTCTGAGGGAACACTAAGCGTAAGGTAGGAAAACCGGAAATAGCATCCTTTTATCCATACATAAAAAGTGTAAAATTATTTCAAAACCAAGTAATCATAAGTACCGTAAAAGAAAAATAAAAAGTAGGACGTGAAACCCAATAACTATCCTTCCATTAAAAATATTTCTATGTACGTAAATATTGTAACCTAAATTGGTTAGAGGTAAAACCCAATAAGTTCCCTATTCCGGAGTCTAGATGATGCTATTACGTTTAAATAAACTGAAAGTATAATTATTTTGTCAAAATTACGTGCAATGCAATCAAACGAAGGTCGACGCTCGCGATCCTGTCGCCATCTGTCTAATGTTATGTGTACTGTCATATCTACTTATTGGGTTCTTCCCCAAATAAAATTACAGTCCAATGTTGATATTTGCTGGTGCGAGTATCCGATAAGTATGCTTTTCGTATGTCATTTCTAATATTAGCTTGAAGTAAAACACTATAAGTAGTAGTTAATGGGTTTTAGCTTAATGATAAAATTTGTTTGCATACTTAATATAATAATAGTAAAACCCAACAAAATGTGTTGATGGATTTTAATTTTAAGTAAAACCTCGTTAATTCAGAATTTCCCTGGTATGAAAACCCAATAAGTGCAAATAACTTGTCTTACCATAACTCACTTAGTTTAATTTCCTAAAATATATTTGTCTTAAAACCCAATAAATATACATTATTGGGTTCTTCATCTAAGTAAATTTAAAAAAGTTTCCTTTAAATATACTTATATTTTTTATGTATTGGTCAAAAAGAAAAAAGTAGCACTTATTGGGTTCTTAGTGAAGCGTATCTTTGTGATAAATTGAAACTCGACTTATTGGAATATACCATTAGAAAGAGCAAAAAAAGTGCATCTTAACTGCATTTATAACTTAAATTCTCAATTTTTGTCACTTATCGGGTTTGACCAGGGAACCCTCGATATATCATATCTCTTCCTACCAAATTTCATCCGAAATCGTTCTGTAGTTTTTACGTGAAAGAGTAAAATCATACATCCAGAACTCTATACATTCAATCATCTAATCATTTCGACATCCATAGATTTATTACAAACTTATATATATAAACGAGTAATATTTGTGTATATACACAGATAATATCTAGAAATACTATACTAGTGGTATATAATATATATGCAAATCAATATTCTGACTAAGGTTGATATCGAAACACTCAGACCCATTAGTAAGTTAATTCAGAAAAATTCAAACGATACTTCAGACGGCTTAAAACATTTTAATCTCTAGTTAAGGTTGTGAAAGAACATAAAAACTAGATAATATTCCAATGTATCAGAATAAAATGCCAATAAGTTTGTCAAGTGTCTCTGTGAGATAGTAGAGGCACTGATGCGTGGGCGCACCTCCGCGCTGGGCCGGGTCTGATACAAGACATGCTGACATTGCTTGTACGGGTTTGGTCCTATGTGGGCATTACTATACGAGGCTACTATAACCTAGCCTTTTCAGTCATTGACTGGCCCGTTGGAACAATGGTCAGCGCTCTTGGCAGTTTAAATTTGAGTCGTGGGAGCATTTGTGTTTGCTGTGTGTCTGAGTGTTTATATATTAATTGTAATACTGTAGTACCACCGTCAGTTCTGGTCGCCGTTTCATAAGTGGTTAATTACTTACTTTGGGATCATACAAAGTATCTGATACAGTCTAAAACCCGGCCAAGTGCGAGTCGGCCTCGCGCACTAAGGGTTCTGTAGGTACGATTATCTATTCAACATTAGACACATTTATTTATTTTTGAAGTAAATATATAACTGAACATTCTGTAAATATTTTAAGTGTCTTTCTGTTGTCGTTATTAACATTGAGCAAAAAACTGCCGTTTGTTGTATGGAAGCCCCCCTAGATGGGAAGTAATAAGTGCTCAAATATATAACTAAATAGATGTTATCAGAAATATATTTAAGGATAGTATCTCGTACGAGCGTAGGACGGCTATATCGTCTACTAACTGAGAAAAGATTAAGTGAGTGGTGCCACTTACGCCTGGCCGTGTGACGCGTCTGAGTGTACTTCTGATTCGACCTTGTCCTTATCTTGCTTTTTACTTTGAAGACTATCTTTATTATCAACTCATGCCTCTGTTACATGTTTTTTACTGATTGGTATAGTCGTTTACTATTAATGTTTTAGATTGACGCAGTAATAATACACTGTGTTACAACTTTCCTTCCTGTACTCATGTAATTAAATCTTGCTACATTCTAACTTTCAACAACAGCAAAAACCTCAGTCTTTTATTTATTAATTTATTTAATCTTTATGACACGTAAAATTTACAAACAGGTTTTACTGTTGGCCATGTTCGCCCCGGGCGGCATAAGAAAAGGGGCAAGAGTAACCAGAATTTGGTATTGGTACCTTCTTCTCTAACTTCTACTCCCTTAAGCTTCAATAGCATTGCAGCGTTCCTAGTAACTTGCACGTACGGCGATTGTTCCACGCACTCTACTCTATGAGAAGTAGGCACATATGTACGCATTAAATAGCTTCATTTTACTCTAAATATTAAATTTGGTTATGCTCACTAAAATGTCAATGGGGTGGTGGCGCCATACAGCGGGTCGTTTCATTTACTAAGATATGGCGTCTTAAGCGATGCCTGACAAATATGTACGTCATGCTTGTAAACAAGTGCTTGTGCAGGTGTATGTTTAGGGGCTGGTCTACTTTAGCTAACGTTAAAACTATTCACTTAATTGTTATTACTTCAAACTTAGGCTGTATGATTTGCGCCAAAGTAGTGTACACATGGTGATAAGTTAGATATTGTTACTTTTTTTCCTTTCTTTCTTTTTCACGTCGAGACCCTCAAAAAAGCTGCTGTGATCTACATTACAGTCTCTACAGCTACCTCAAACGAGTTCGCTTTGAGGCTGTTCCTAAAACTGCTCTCAAAAATGTAATGCAATCCGTCGTACTCGTAAAAGTTCCCGCGCGGGAAGCAATCTCGCGGCGTAAAGCAATCTACGCCAAACTGTCGCAAGTACAAAGCCCCGTAACTCACTTATTCGCAGAAAGGGTCCACTTCCTCTGCTGCTGCGGTGATACACGAATTATAAAATGGGTCAGGGCTGTTAAATACTTCACTTTCGAAAGACCACCTTAGTGGTGCAGTGGAAAATTACCCGCTGAACGCGTGTAGTGAATGAAAACGCCCAAATTGTATATATATAATATATTAAATAATAATTGAATCAAGACTACAAATTTACGATGTTTTAATTTTAGTAGACGTGCAGTATTGAAGTGGTCTTGGTCTTCCGCCGCCGCTTTTGTAATGAGGCGCAATGTACCTCCGTGTCTGGAAACCCCTAAAAACATCTCATTTTTGCCAGTGTGTTTGAATTGATGAGGTCTGTTCATCATGTTAGAGAGCGCCCACGAGGTTTTTTTATTACTATTCATTAAAATGTACAGGGTATCTGGAAATAAAGTAGCGAAATTCATTTGACTGCAGAAAATGCCCACGCTCTGGTACTGTTGAGTGTAGGCGAATAGTTATATGACCTACAGCTTTTAAGTTGGATAATTCGTATTCGAACAGATTAAGGAATTTCCAATTAAACTCGACTATTTTAAACATTCAACCCTGGACTCTTTTATACTATGCAAAAAAAAAAGGAATCCGGATAGTAAATGGGCTTCTGCTAAGGCATATTTAAGTGTTTCTCTTACTCTGAAGAAGTTTGTATTCAAAACCATTAGCCTTTTATTTCTCTTCCATTACAAATATAAATAATATATGAGTATTTTTCCTCGTGAAATTTGTTCCTCTCATATTACAAATTAAATACCGTCACTAAGCTAGCAACAAGAATTTCTTAAGCTTAAGTGCCAATATTTCTTAGCACGGGCGTAACAAAGTGGCAACTTTATTCAGTGACAAATACGCGGAGCCGGTTCAGCCCTGCTGGCTTGGGCCGCTTTCACCAATAAACTCCCGTCAGCGCTGAGGGTGTACCTATAGCCAGCTGTTACAGGCCATTGGCGGACTACGTGAAATCGCCTTAGTATATTTAGCCGCGGTTCACACAGAGGCGATATGGTGCACTTATGTCGTAGCATGCAGTTTAAGTAGGCAGAAGTGTAACCAAGACACCACGTATATTCAACTTGAGTACTGGACTAACTTATTATAAAGTAACTACTTAATAATATATTTTTCCTTAATTTAAAAAAAAATATGATATACTAATTATGTTGTTATTTAACTTTATTTGTAAACACTTTAATATGTTTAACTTAATTGCAAATTTTGTGCATGGTCCAAGATCGTTGAAACATATGTTATATTAAATGAATTGCAAACATTTAAAAAGACGAATTGTCTATGAGTTTCCTTGGAATCCCAGTAAAATATAGGATGAGAGAATCTTACAGGCCAGTATGTTTACTAGAGTGCTACGAAAAATATAATTTCTAAAATGGTACGTAAAACTAACTGTGTATGAATTTATATCACGAAATGATTCAGAATGTAAGTGCAGCTAATTGGGTCTCCAACAATATTTTACCCAAGTCTCTTAAAATATTAGAGAAGTTCTTCTCAGAAGTAGGCCATACCAAAAATAGCAGGTCATACAAAGTGGATATTTCCGGAGTAGACGATACAAAAGGGCATTCCAATCGATGATTGTTTTCTTTCCCATGAAAAGGAAGGACGAGGGTCCGCCACAATCTCTATTATTGTCCAATAACCGCCCCAATATGCATCGCAGCGATACGATTCATTGTACGTCCACTTTCGCCGCTCGCCTCCGTCCCGCTAAGGAATTTCCAATAGCTGTCGTTTTGAGATAGGTTGTGTACTTGTACCTATGTACCTATAGGTACGTGCACGCGAAATACCGCTCCCAGCCGACCTTATCCGAGCACCACTTTCGTTTGAGATTTCAATTTCACATAATGGTCTAGAATCTAGACACGAGAAAGTGGAAAGACATTTTGCTGGATCATTATTATTGTTGTCGGCCATTCCATTCGTACGATACTGCTGATGTAACCGTTGTACTACGGATGTTTCGTTTGATATTTACATTTTTTATATCTTGTGACTTATTTTGTATCTTGTTGCTTTTTGCCATTTTTTGACCTTGACTCGATTTGAAGACTCAGTATGATTAGTCAATAGTCTGTCGATAGACTTCGTTCGCGTGAACTACAGGATATTAAATTTATATTTTTTTAATATTTACCTCTAAAGACCGAAAGTCCTTTTAAATGCCAGACACGATTGGTTTTCTATTGTGTTTGGTTTTCTCGGATTTAAGACTTAAAGCAAGTTAAAGTTGCGCGGCAAGGCTCCCGCCGACCAGCGCCTTTCTTGCGCGTCAAGTGATCGAGTGATAGAGTTATTTTAAAAGTGGCCTAAATTAGTCTTTATTATATCAGCTACCTGCCAGTAAAAGTTCTGTCAAAATCGGTCTAGCCTGTCCAGAGATTAGCCGGAACAAACAGATAGACAAAAAAATGATTTTGGTGTACCGTATAGGTAGTATATGCATGTAAAAAGGAGAGGGCTTATTTTATCTTAATTTCGTATCGTGATAAGATGCACCATAAACATTTTTGATCATAACTGTGAGTATGTTTCCAGTGATCCGAAATATATATTTACGTTATTACAAAAGCACGACCTTCAAAATAAAGGTTAACCTAAGTTGACTTCATATTATAATATTGCAATTTGTACTAGATTAATTTAGTTTTGTATTATTACTTGCAACCGAACTTTCAGTTGATCAAATCTTCGCCAACATAAAATAAACCCAAAGAGAACTAATTTCATGCACAATTTGTATTCTGCCGAAGTTTTGCTCCAAGTTTTCAAATTTCAGTCACTAATAATACACTTGTAGTTACAATTCACCAAATACTTAGTTACTTATGAAGACGCACTTAAGAAACACAATTTAATATCAGATAAGTAAATATATTTATTATATACTCTAGTAAGGAAATAATTTGCCATCATCATAGCGTACCAAATTGCTCACTGCCTGAATAAAACATATTTAAGATTTTCTTATCAGTTTTTCAGAATGAGGTGCAATTAAAAAAGGTACAAGTAACAATGGGCAAATTTAAAAAACGGTAAAGGAAAATAAATTTATTTGTTGATTGTTTTTCTAACAGATATAAGTAAAAACACCAAGCCTGTAAAAAGAATATGTGAATAGAGAAGTTTCTATGTACAACCCCTAACTAGTGTAAGGTTCAATCGAAATCAAAGATTTTTAAAATGATTTCTGATTTAGATTGGGTTGAAAAATTGCAAATCAACTACTTGGTCAATGACCTCTGTTGATATCAGAATTCTACTTAATTTTGTTCCCTGTAGGATACTAGAGACGTGGTCAGAGGTCTGCAAGTAGTTTTTCTATCGCAAAATTGTTAGAAGTTTGCCGTACTCTTGGGAAAAAACGTAGCTTCTAAGAAAGTTCGCGTATTCGTTTATTATTGATATTCGTCGTTAAAATGGATGCACTAATATTATTAATTCGGCTCGTTGTTACAGAATAACTTTCATTATAAAATCGATTGATACCAAACTGCGACAAGAACGGGACACTGTTTGTATTCCCTATAAGAAAAATATCAAGTGAATTAGCAGCAGATTACATATTTGTGGGTCACAAAACCTTTTTGTGGAGAAGATAAAGTGTTTCGCAAGCAAAACGCAGTCGACCGTATGAAGGTATCCCAAGGTAAAGGGTGTTACAGGTCTGAGTCACCTACGCTGCAATGTTTAACAGCGTAAAACTACTTGGAAAATAAATGTTGGGTCGTGCTACCACCCTTGGCTCCGGCAGATAGGCTAGCTCCCAAGAAGTATTTTGAAATCTTGAGGATGATATGCGTGCTAATAGGCTCATTAAGATCCGTCTTAACAAAAAGAGTAAGAAGTGGTTAAAGAAACAGGGAAGTAATCTGCCGACAGCTAACTGATAGCTCGACCGAAGCTACGCTAAGCTAGGACAAGGTCAGGATTATGAAAGACAGATAGGCAGAAAATTAAACTAGTGATTGTAACGTGCACATTTACTCTATGTTGTATTGAAAACATTGAAAATGGCGCCTGGATGGTCATAGTTTTTTTTACCTGAAGGTCGTAAGACTCAGAAAACTGGACACAATAGAAAATCAATCCTGTCTGGCTTTTAAAAGGTCATTTGACCTCATGAGATTATACTATTTTATATAAGTATTTTGGTAAATGAAATAAATGTAAAAAATAAGACATTAAAATCCATTGGTTCTCAAGTTAGCAGCCTAACCACTTTACCATGGTAATCAAAACCAAAGGTTGTCCATAATATATATTTAAAAACAATAATAAACACCCAGGCTCAGATCAAAAACAATAAATGATCACAATAAAAATTTAAGTCGAAGTTGTTTTATTTTATCTGTTCTGTATCATCCTGTAGATTCAATGTGAAGGGTAGATTCCCTCATTATTCACGCTACAACAATCGTTTTATGAAGTAGGAGCCAAAATATGGTAAAGTACAGGAACATTGAGAAAATATGGCTTATGTGTTGATTAAATGAACACCAATGTCTGATGGCCTAGATAATGAACGAAGTTTTAATAAAATTAAGTACTCCCAATTCCATTATCATAATAATTACAATTGAGAAAATTTATATCATATTTGTATGATCTTATCATATCTTTATGTTGTCTTGTATGGCTTTTCCAATAATATTACTCAAGGTTAAAAAAAAAAATAAAAAAAAAATCTATTCAGCGAAGCCGTGGCGGATCTTTAGTATTAAATATAATTAAAATACGTTCAAATATCAATGTGATTAAAAACAAACATAAAACCATGTTGAAATAAAAATGTTAAAAATAATAATGCTCTAACAATGTCTCCCAATGTAGTTACGTTCAACCTTATCGTTAAAATCCGAGAACACCAGAATCAGCAATAATGAAGTAACGACTTATAGCACCCCTCGTCACCCGAGCGATGTGGAAACAATTAATGGAAGTGAAGGGTCCAGTAGGGCTCTCAACAAACAACCCCTGCGCTTAAATCTGTGAGGGCGAGATCTTGAACCGCGTAGTGCATTTAATATGCAAATGTGCATTAACGGCCTACATTTCTGTGTGTGTGAAAGACCGTCTTGTTTTTGGGATACGAAGTAATGTTTTGAAGGTGAGATTATTTTAGAATACTCAACGTAGGTACTGATTTAAAGAGCGTTATTTAGTCGCTACTCTTTTATTAAAATTTAATATAAGTACACATCAATCATAAATTAATTGAAAATATGGAAAAACCTCCTACGCAAAAAAACTAATCGTTTTAGGAGCGACCCTTCAAAAGTGATACCTACATAATTATCCTTTATCAGGCGTCAAAAGAATAAACATAAATAATATTCTAGGACTCGTGGAGTGGAAGGGAATAATGCATTGTTTATCAGATTTATTGCATTGTGAACTTTATGTCCGTAGTTTGGCGTAGATTTGTGTAGCTATTATAGCTATTATTGTGATAGTAGAGTTTCGAAGCAGTCAGCAATGTTTAGTAGTTAGTGATGAATAAAATAATCTACAACGTGAATCACATTTAGATATGCATCAAGTGTTCGATCCCCGGTCGGTCACTATGGAAAACGAACTTTTCTATATTGTCTCGAGCCTGGGTTTTGAGGTACCGTCATTGTTTCTGATTTCTGTAACACAAGTGCTTAATCTCCCACAGAATTAGAGCAATGTTTGTGGTCTAATATATTTTTATTTTTAAGCGTCAAATACCCACGTGAACACTTTACTTCAAACTTTATTGTTCCCTGAAACGAACTTAGATCTAGATCATTGCCCTCCACGGAATCCTGAGAAAGCTATAAAATACTGTACACTTGTCACATGTTTTTTTTTGACAACGACACTGGCAGAAATTAATTTCAATTTGGGATAAAACCTAAGCTTATAAAATATGCCACCTACGACTAGGACATGCTTGCACTCCGATATTCCTAAACAAAATCCGAATCAATGACAGTTCCTTATGTGAATGTGGTTTAGATGAGGGTACCCCTGATCATATTTTTTTAACTGCCTAAAATACCCAATATCCTTATACGATATCCTTCCTACAAAAATTCCCCGTCCCAAAAATATAAATAATCTACTCACTCTTTCTTCTCATACAGCTATTAAAATTTTATGTAAATATATTTATTTTTATAACATTAAACTAAAAATAAATATATCCACTTGTCCTACTAACAATAAATTCCAATCTACTAACAAAGAATATATTCCAATATTGGTATGCGCATCAGATCAACAATGTCCGATGGGCGGGAGCAATGTCGGAGCCGTATCGGATGGAGTGCGGTGTCAGGCAGGGCGGATTGACCTCACCTACTCTGTTCAATCTGTACCTGAACGACCTGATAGTCGCGCTCAGCAATTTACATGTCGGCTGCCAGATAGACGATGTCAGTGTGAACAATCTAAGTTACGCTGACGACATGGTCTTGTTGAGCGCGTCCGTCTGCGGTCTGAATACTCTGATGAGGGTCTGTGAGGAATATGTTCATAGACACGGCCTAAAATACAATGTCATGAAGAGTCAGTTCATGGTGTTTGAGACCACTGGTGCTAGATGTCCAGAGGATATACCACTTGTAATGCTGAACGGTATCGCCTTAGAGCGAGTGACGCAATTTAAATATCTTGGACATATAGTGACCACTGGACTCGGGGATCATGCTGATATCGAAAGGGAGCGAAGGGCGCTGTCACGTAGAGCGAACATGGTGGCGCGTAGGTTCGCGCGGTGTTCAGAAAAGGTTAAAATTACCCTATTTCAAGCATACTGCACTTCCCTTTACACATGTGCACTGTGGGCCGACTTTTCGCAGAAAGTGTACAGCTCCCTTCGCGTCCAATTCAATAACGCATTCAGGGCTGTGATGGGGTTGCGCCGCCGCTGCAGCGCTTCGGGCATGTTTGCGGCGGCGCACGTGGACTGCTTCCACGCCACCATGCGCAAGAGGTGCGCGTCCCTGGTGCGCAGGGTCTGGGGCAGCTCCAATGCAGTCCTGAGGATGATCGCGGATAGGGTCGATTGCCCCTTTATCCGTAGCTGCTGTAGCGGGCACGTGCCCGTCGCCACGGTTACGGGTAGAGCCGCAATATATTAAACAATTAATTGTATTTGTGTCTTTGTATATTTATTCAATCAATTTATCCCTTTTTAAATTTTTAATTTTATGTTTGTATTTCTATATTTATATCCCCCAGTTATTATTTTTTCTTTTATTTCAATAATGTTAATTAATTAATTAATTGTAATTTAATGTAATTGTAATGAAAACACTTGACATAATTGTTAATTAATTGTAATTGTAATAATAATGTGATTGATATGGGTTATGTTACCTGAAATAAACGATTTTTTTTTTTTTATTTATTACTAATGTTGTGTTGTCTTTATTGTGTTTTTTCTTGTTTTAGGTGATGTGAGAAAATGAAGATCTCATTTTAGAAATGAATTAACTCTCATCACCGATCTTTTTTTTTTTAAATAACGTGTCTCTCTGAACACTCGATATTGGCAGAATCATCGCGTGGTTAATGACGCGAGATTAAGTCCATAAAGAAAAAAAAAATCTTATAAAAGCGTGTTAAAAATACTACATACTCATGTACTACGGTCGATACTCGTTTCCACACTTAAAAATAGTTAACCTATCCCATAGGTAGACTATTTTTACTACTATCTATCAGGACTATCAAGTCAATGCATGTAATATTGTGTGATTTTATTATTAACATGGACAACGAAATGGCTATCCATATTAACAATTAATTAATGTATTGGACACCGGGTAGCATGTCATGTGTTCTGTCCCAGGGTCCAGATATTCATTATCACGTTTTCCGCGCGACATGGAACCATTAAAGGGCTTAGCTGAGCAGCCCCAGTGTCGCACCCGCGGGGTGAGGGTGCGGCTCTTAAATCATGACTCGCATTTTATATGCAAATGAGCATTGTTCGGGACAATGAACTATGTTTTGTGCTGGTGGGAAGTTCTGGTTGCTGCTGGGGCTCAATACTGTTAGATTATAGATAAACGTATATTAGGCCTAGCATGCGCAATACGTCAAATTTATCACATGAGACGACAAAAGTTTCATCTGATTGGGTGATAGTGCACCGTACTCGTAGTTTTGGCCAATCAGCTGTTGACGATGTTTTTGACATTTCTTAAGAGCGCGATAATATTTACTCGCGTGGCGCATGCTAGGCCTGTATGCCGTCTTTAATTCATTTGCTGTTGGCACACTTGACATAGTTACTACTCGTACATTGTGCCTGGCCTTCATTCGCAAATGAAATTCGAAACAGATTGAATCATGTCACACGCATCTATTTATCTATTACAAGGTACTACACTCTTCGAAATACTCGCAATAGTTACCAATGCCATTAACATATTGTCACAAAACGTTTTTATCTTTTAACTACCCGCTCGGTATCCCACAGGTAAATACAAATGAAGTTTTTGGCTTTTCTGTAAACCTTGCTCATACATCACTCTACCTATCAAAAAAATCGCATATTTTTAAAGATCTAAGCACCCACAGGGACATAAAAAAGCTACTTTGTTTTATACTATGTAGTGATAAACTACTTCTCTTCTCGAATATATTTATAATAAATCTCTCATAGGACTTATCTAATTTGAGAAAGAATCGCTATTCAACCATATATGCAAAGGAAATAACTACTCGTTCATATTTGCTGTTAACTCCAGTAGTCGTCGGGCAGACCCTTGATGCTAAGCTAATTAATTTCATTTAAAATATATGAATATTTCGAATTCAACAATAGAATTCGGACATGTTAAAGCACGAATGCTGAGCAGCTCTTTAATCGATTTTAATTGATTAAGTTTCGACAAGGCCGCCTAAAGTAGCCCAAGACATCTAAGAGCCGCTCGGCGCGTCACCTGCAGGGGTGATTAAGACCCGTTGTTTCAATTACACGTAGCGATTAAACCCTCGACTAATTGTGATGCGCGTGCGCACGGCGACCGCTGCAGACGAGAGCGATGCCGTGATCGTGAGAAGCGCCGGTTCCGATATTTCACACATTGCCTTCACACGAACGATCTATATTTTGAGGAAAGTGTTGTTGCTACAATTTTACTAACCTTAAATTCAATATAACAAATCTTGAAGATATTACTTAGTGTGTCAGAGGACACGGTTCTAGGTATATCCCTTTCGTGATTGACTGTATATTCAATTCAGCTTATTAAAATGAAGATTACTAATATTTAAAAGGATGAGTGGCCCATATAACGTAACCTCTATAATCATCAATTAAATAAAAATAAATACCCGTTAAATAAAAACGGTTGGTTTCGGTGAAACATAGGGACATGTTCTAGCACAAAACACACCTAGGAAGATTGTGTCTTTAATGATCGCATTACGGATCGCCGTATAAAGCCTACATTTTCAACCAACCGGTCACCATGTTGTGCAGGAAGTCTAAAATTTTGATATATGTCAGCGAAGTTGAACCAAGAAAAAAAGTTATTTTCTTCTGATTGCAAGATCTATTCATTCGATGACGACATCGAAAAGGCAAAAATTAAATGTTCAAGACATTGAAAATGAACATGTATATCCATTAAATGAGAGAACTGGGAATAAGGGGTAGCACTTTTTAGTCTCAAGCGTCACCTCAGTCACTAGCGCTTACATGAACATCAGGGATTATTAGTCTTATCGCTGAGCGGCACGTGGTCGCGCGACGTGTAGTGGCGCGACGAATTTAATTAAACCAATCTCCGTCGCCAGACAGCGCGCCCTCCAGACTCGTAATCCGGGAAAAAAGTCCCGAGAAACTTAGAAAAATGCAGATAACTTGTAAATATATAGGTCTTTGGCTGAAATAGCTTCATTCCTGTAAGATGTTAAATTTATTCATAGTTTTTTTAATCCATGACGACAAAAGATTATCTCCTCCTCGAAATCTCGAAGCAGGAAAAAACAATATTCAGTAGTCGAGTGTTGCCTATCAATAACCTATCGATAATCTAATATCGATAGTTGACCTCATATCAACATTCGGCGTATAGAATATCGATTTACGTAGGATTAAAAGTACGCAAGCCGTAAACGAAAGTACACGATACCGAAAACATAAAACAAGTTTCTTTTAGCGATTCTTCTTTAATGTGTTATTAAAATATAATCTCCCGTAATAAGGGTTTAATTCATTAGCCTTTGTAACAATTTTACAGGCTTAATGTGATTTTGAACATTGAGACCGTTTAAAACTTAGCGCCATAAATTTAGTTTGATCTACTGATGATTCAAGAGCGGGGTTTATTCGGTTCCCGGTGATTACAACGCTAATGGACCCGAGATGAGTTACTGCGAATGTTGCCTGACGGCTGATCCGCTGAGCAGTTGTTTAGTGAAATAGCAAACAAATGCTAATGGCCTCCATAATACTCGCAGCAGTTAGTGGTACCTATTGAAACTGTTTATAAATCAAGATATAACCGAGATAGGGTGATAAATCCGGCTGTTCCTCTTGTATCGAATTTACGATGAAATTTCTTAAATTAATTGGAGATTTTCCTACTGTTTGATACACTGAAACTGAATGTATATTTTATTTGAGATATAGAATTTAAGCGAAATGTTGTTACTTATAGTGTGTGTTGAACTTTATTATGGAAGCGAAACATTTTCAACGTCATCATTATCTTTCCAGACAAAGGAAAGGACCTTTATATTGCTGAATATAGGCTTTGGCCAAACAATTCTAAAACTGGCTATGATCAGTATGCAAAACATCACATACTGTTTTATTATTTTTATAGTGATTACAACGCTAATGTATTAATTAAGCATCTTAATTATAAATATCGTGTGCATCATAAATCCTATGAGGAAGGTTGTGTCGCGCATGGTCTTTTGACATTGGAGCAAAGACGTATCATTCAGGATATGAGTTTCCTTTATGATATCCTTAACAGTAAAGTGGACTGTCCAGAATTAATTTCAAAGATTTCGTACGGGACGCCGCGCTACCGTACACGCCACACGTCACTACTTCATGTGCCGCGTCAACACACTAATTACCTCAAAAATTCTGTGCTCTGCCGATTGGTACATACATATAATGCCAGATTTAACCAAATCGACCCTTTTAATAACTCTAAGCGCTTGTTTAAAAGAGAAATAATGACTGCACTAAAAAGTTTATGATGAGATCTTATTGCTCGTTTAATTTATTTTACTAAGCTTTATTTTATCTTTTATGTATATATATATGATCTTTATATAATATTGATATATATATTATCATGTATCTCTTAACATATAAATTTTAATGTACGTATTAAAAAAAAAAAAAAAAAAGAAAAAAATGTATAAGGGTGCGTATGTATAAGGTAGGGATAAACGTTATTTAGCCAACGATTATTTCAGTCTCTTTGATATTACTTGCCTATTTTTCTTTTTCTTTTTACCCTTTTATTGTCCAATAAATACTGTCTCCTACTACATAATCTGGAATACGTTAGGAAAACCTGTTATTGGCCTTGCTATTTGTTTATACATTTTCAAATTATGTTATTTATAAACGCTGTTGGTTTTCTATAAATAAATAAATAAATAAAATAAATAGTACTATACGCCGTACTAGCGAACTTTAAATATTAGAAACAGAAAAATTTTATCTCCCCTTGCGGTGCGGGAATTGAACCCACGACCTTCACGTATCGCGCGAAATCGATTAAGATGCCAGGTGTCTTCGATTCTGTGGTTTTCAAACATTTCTGCAACGAATGTACCACGGGCCGTTAAGTATGTAGATATAAACATATTCGGCAGAGGGCACTTACCGAAAGGCTAACGGTTGATACAGCAGAAAAATTTCATCGCCTACAATAACTTGCGGTTAGCTCAGTTGGTAAGAGCAGCACGCGCGATACGTGAAGGTCGTGGGTTCAATTCCCGCACCGCAAGGGGAGATAAAATTTTTCTGTTTCTAATATCACATACTGTGCTCTGATTCAATGTTGAGTTGCTAAATAACTTGCATTACAGAAGTCAGAAACAGAGACGTTACCACAACACCGGGATGGGACAATGTAGAAAGCTTTTCCATATGATCTCGGCCCGGAATCGAACGCGAGACTTCAGACAAAGCGCTACTCCTAAGTCTGCTCACCTCTCGCCTACAGAGGTCGCCCTTACCCCGTGATATTGTCGTAATGTCCATCTTATGGTAGATTGTCCTAGGCTGCATTTTATGTGCATCATATGGTCACTATTTTTTCTATACGAGTTATATATATCTATACGAGTTATGAGGGATCTTATGAAAATGATACAACAAACAAAACAATCTTTTTAAACTCCAATTCACTAAAATACGAGTTCCGCCACAACATTCCCAGACTAAAACACGTTCAATCACAATATTTAGCCTCTAGCTTCATCAGTTGCAACTAATCAGTCGGTGAGCGCGAAGAAGAGTCTACCAGGTTTGTTTGACAGGCGCGGGGTGATAACAGAAGCCGTCTGCGGCGCGTCTGGCGCACCTCCACTCTTCCGAGGTAATTACTCACCGCAGACAGCTATTATTTATTAAAAGTTTAATGAAGAGAGCGGCGGACAATGTGCCCCAACACTTGCTCTGATCATTTTACGGATTCATACGTTTGATATAGCTGAAAAGGAATACACTGGATGTGTGAAATCACTTTATTTTTTAACTAGCGGTCCTGGCGAACTTCGTTTCGCCTTAGAGAATTTTTCCCGCTTTTCTGTTAAATTTTTTCAAATTTTACCAAGGATCCCTAATTTTGTAGCCTATGTCAAAATGTAAGAATGTAGCATTATATTGGTGAAAGAATTTTTTAAATCGGCCCAGTACTTTTTGAGCCTTTTCATTACAAACATACAAACATAGGTACAAATCTTTCCTCTTTATAATATTAGTATAGATAGACCGAGCAAGTCATTAATATTGCGCCAGCATACCTTTTAACAAAACATCGGGATTGGATCTGAATTCAGAAACTATTTTTACCACCTAGATCTAAATTATTGTTTAAACTAACTTCCCAAATATCAGTTAAAATATTAATCTATACCTAGTATTATTGATTGTAGAAAAAAACGAATAAAGCATATGCTCTATTGCTTTTTATTTAAAAAGGAGAGTATTGTGTTACCTACAGTTTAAAAGGTGTGTAATCTATTGCGCCTATTGGACAAAGTGAAGGCTGTGGATTCGATTCCCAACCAGAACAAACATTCATATATGTATATCGTCGTATCACGTTTTGTTACTTACTACCTACTTAATTACTTTGGATCGGATCAACGTACGTCGTGTGATGTTGTCTGGAAATAATTATTTACTAACTGTGCCCGCATGAAATTTGACAAAAAAATTACTATTGGCAGTGAAAGTCAAAACCGTTCAGAGATAAGCCAGAACGAACAGCATTCGTTTTAATATAATTATTATAAAAAAATAACTATTGCAATTACATACACAATTCCATTTTATAAATCTATATGTATAGATAATGTCATTTATACCTCCATGTTAGTAATAATACTATCGTACTTTAGAAAATATACTGGTATATGGCAACGTAATAATGTACAGTTCCAGATAATCTCAGCAACAAGCCGCTAAAATGATAATGTACTTGAACATACCAGCGGATTAAAACGGAAATGTGTACACTTCACGGGCCGGCGCCTGCTGAGTGGCGAGCGTTATGGCTCTGGAGTTCGCGCATAGAGAAGCTATTTCCGGTCCTCGTACTTCATATCACTTCAAGTCTATTTCTGTTTGACTAGTGGTCTGCCTTGGTTTTGTACAAGTAGATAATTAGCACATTAGGCTATATTTTTAGAGTTTGACTAAGGATCTATAATTTTTGTTGCGTGAAGCGATGGCTGGCTGGCACATAAGTCATGCTTGTGATTAAGTGCCTCCTTTGGGGACTGGTCAGCTTACCTCTCGAAAATAAATACTTAATGTTTCTCTCTCGTCTCTCATCAAAACAAAACTATCTTACTTGGTCCGAAGTGATCTACACATAGCTACAAGTTAGATACTGCTATTGTATATACCAGGAGCACATAAACAGTCAGCAAAACGTTTTTTTAATGAGAATCGCACATATTTTGGATGTTTTCCCACATACGTTTGCGAAGTTACTCTGACTAAGGTATCTAGCAGTCTCAGTAACATCGTTGCTAAATAATGCAATTTCCATAATCCAAAAAAGCTTACGCAGTTCCCGGGCCAGGCTCAGTAATGCCGAATAAGGTTTCTTTCGTTTTGTATGCAAATTATGCCCGCGGCTTGGCGGCGTGAACTCGGGATACCTCCTATCTGCGCCTGAGGGTGCCAGATTTCCCGTTATATTTATTTAAGAAACCTTTTTTTTTTTGGAAAGAGCTTATGCTCCAGTTTAAGAGGTGGTGAAATCTCTATGTGTTTGCAGAAAGGGACTGTGTGTTTGTGTTAGAGTAAGTAGTTGTGAGGACGTGGAATAAAATGTACTTGGCGAGAAATGGGTTGTGATCGTAGTTGTAACTTTTCATCTTTAGAATGTGATGTTGTTCCTGTTACATGAAACATGAGATTAAAAAAAAAACATACGTGCTAAGCCAGGCAAAAGCTAATTTGAATACCTATATTTTATTTCGTTTTAAAGAGTATTAAAACAAGTTGAATTATATGAAAACATCATTTCAGTTTTTTGTATTTATTGAAGGTATCTGCCATATATAGTTAGTGAAGAAATCGAAGTTCAATTGATTTTTGTATAAAATTATACTTTTGTAGGTAGTAGTATTGATTAAGATAATTCTCAACAAGGCCAACATCTAAAATATTTGTATACAAAACATAAAAAAATACTTGTCATTATTTCAAGGCATCGCGGTCGTTTCGTTTCTTAACCCCAAAACAGTTTTACATCGACAAATACTTGAATATTTAAGTGTCGTCACGTGTTCGAATGCTCAATTCGATTCTAATGATCGATGATTAATCATCGAGTTTTCCTTCAAACGCGTCAGCGCACATGAATTATGTTTTCTGAGTGTATGAGCTATTTTAGCAGATGAATAGCTGAAACTCAAGAACCACTAATGAATCAGAGATTCTGATCGGCATTCGGCATATAAAACTTAAAGTAGAATTGCTGCGGGAAATAGTTTGAGCAAGATCACAACGAGAGAATCAATACGTTATTACTGCTACTTTATTCATGCACGTGGTATGGGCTTATTATTTTAACTATGAGTTGGAACAGGATGGAAACTTATGCACTGGGTCCACTGAACCTCTGTTCCCACTTCACCGAACCGGTAGATTTACCGGATGTTTACATTACACTGAATGCAAAGCAGAAGTTTTTTTAAATAATAGCACAGTACATATATTGGCAAGAGCCAAAAATAGAGCTGGGAAGACCCAGCCTGGTGATGGCAAGAGAGGCGCCCATATCGCGATGACAATGAATTTTGTACTGCAATATCCTGTCCGTTAGCATCGCCATACTGGCCAGCAAGATGTTTCTTCACACTCCTTTTAAAATGACGCAAGGGGAGTATGGGCGAGGAAATAGAAACCGGCAATAATTCTTCCACGTTTCTCCGGTCTGGGTATTACCGTAGTATACCGGTTTGTTGCATTGGCGAGAGGTTCGGTAAATTTGCCGAGCCCGGTATTTTTGCTGGATCATGTGAACGATTTCATATTTATTTCCAAATCTCTAGCTCTTTCAGCATTTCTGCCGGCGTGGTAAGAAGACGGCCTTATTTATGATAGTGGGGTGTATATAAGGCAAGTGGCTCACCTTATTTCCAGCAATTTTCAAGCCACCAACTGACCGTGAGCTGGACTTAACAACTCGTATCGAGGAAAAACTCACTTTAGATTCGACTGTGCCTTAAAATGCGCCTAAACTAGACCAATGGTCTCCACAAAATTCTTGGAAAGGTATAAAATACCCAACACTTTGTTCTATAGTGAAAATTTACCGATTCTCACGCGATATTGGACGAACTAGTTCGCAAAGTGATGTACATTTTTATTAGTTCTTAATTCAAAACTATATATAAATTAACATAATTATAGATATTTTTTTAATAAGAGATTATGTACATAGTATTAACAAAAAATCCGCTTTAGCGTATAGGGTGCCCAGAATGCTAGCTAAACAAATAAAGTTGCCATTGAATACTAACAAGTACCTCGGTGTTATGTATGTCTAAATGTGAACTAGCGTAACAAACATACACACAGCGGCTCAAAGCTCTTTAATCTACCAAACAGCTCCAGCGAGAGGCTAGCCTTTGAACCCTTGTCACAGTGACACGAAAGTTAAACGCCAAACGGGTATCGTTGATATACATATACCACATCTGTACCAGAAACCACATCCAGTTTTTTCAGTCTTGCTTTAAGTGGCTCGAAGTTAGTGGACTTGTTAAAGATCAGTCTTCAGGGTTTACATTCGCCGTTTAATAGAGTAATTAAATCTAAAACACACTTGATAAATTAAATAATCTAACAAATTATTTTGATAAGTACCAGTCAAGAGCGACTAAAACACGCGGAGTCCGTGTGTCGTACTAATATGCATGTAATTTTGTGCGACTACCTTCGTGTGACCATTGCGCCAAAAATATCATCACGTAATACGATGTAATGTCACGAAAATCTCGTTATCAAATAGAAAAAATGATGATGATGAAGAATAACCTAATTAGATTTAGTCCCTCAGTTAGATTTGCAAAATATATTGAAATCGTATTTTTCGCTCCGTAAATTTTCATTGGAGGGATTGTTTCACATGCCTACAATGCCATAGCTGGGCGTTAACTCGTTAATCCGTTAATCGTTAATTAACGAAGTTAACATTTCGAGTAACGGATTAACTTTTAAGTTAACTTTAAAAACTGTTAACGGACTCATTAACTTCCGTTAATAATCCAGAAGTCCGTTAATCGTTAATCCAATGCCTACAGCATGTCATTAATTACTTAGAGCCGGTGTTTTAATTAGAATGACGAGTGCTGTGTTTGTTTTAAAGAAGGGAGCGTTCAAGTATTAGGTACGTTGTAACGGATTACCTACGCCATATCGAATACCAAGCGATCGAATCAAAATATGGAACACTATTAATCGAACGGTACAAAAATCAAACGTTCAAATTATCGAATATACAAATAATCATTCGATGTATTGAGCATTCGATACTTTTACCATTCGATATTTTGAACGTTCTATTATATGTAAATTTGATATTTTGAGCGATCGATATTCGTATCCCTACTAATATTATAAATGCGAAAGTAACTGTCAGTCTGTTACGCTTTCCCGCTTAAACCTCTCAACTCACCTGATTTTTATGAAATTTGGTATTAGGTGTATACGTTGAACCTCAAGAACGGACATAGGCTATTTTTTGTTAAAAAAAAGGGAGGGCGGGGTTAATACCACATTTGAAAGTTTATACGGGAAAATGTACATTTTTTAAGTAAGAGATATAAAATTTGGCACAAATATAGCTCGTAACTTGGATTAAAATATAGACTACTTTTTAAGGGTAAAACCGATCATGAAAGGATGTAGTCCACGTGAACGAAGTCGCGGGCACAGCAAGAATTCCATATTTTGAACGTTCGATGTTTATTATTCGATATGGCATAGGTCCCAATACGTAACGCAATATTTGAAGATTTTTTGACTCTCCCCCCCATTACATAACCTCCCCCCCCCCAATTGCGTTACGTAATACTTGAACGCTCCCTAAATTACTGTCAGTCATCATTTGCGTGTGGATAAGGAAGTGTGTAGGTAATATTAGGTGACTTGAAAAAGTGTACTGTGCAGTGCAGTAATTAAAACCCTATCATGAAAGACATGGAATCGGATTCCAGGTCCTGGTGAGAATCCATGACCATTCATCTATCAATTTTGATTATATTTTAACGGATTCACGATTAACGTTAACTTGCGTTAATTCGTCTGAAATGTAACGCTTTAACGTTTAACGAAGCTAACTTTTTTAGTAACGGATTAACGATTAACGAAGTTAACTATTTGATTAACGATGCCCAGCTATGTACAATGCTATGATCCTGCGGTAACTAGCTAAAGCGCTTGTGATACAAAAATCAGAGACAACGACAGTTCCACAACAACCAGACCCGAGACAATATAAAAAGTTCGTTTCCCGTATTGACCCGACAAGGGACCGAAGTACTGAGTTCGTCACTTCACTATTTCGTAAAAACTGTATCAATATGTGACGTCACACACCATTTTAACGCAATGTTTCTAGTAAATTGTTGTTTACATGATAAAAGAAAAAGTTTACACAAGTCTTTTAGATTTTTTGGTTTAATCTAAATGATTGATAAAACCATTCTAACGTCGAATATACTTTGAACGAACGACATGTATACCTTTAACCGTCGCTCTACAAATACACAAACCTTAAAAACGGATTCGAATTTGGAAACGAAGTATTATCTCCTTCATAACATAAACGATTGGACCGAGACAAAACATTAACATATCAAATAATTTCTAACGCTTGTCAATCAGCCCCCAAATGCTTTAAATATAGAGCAACAGTTTACTTTTATTATTGGCACCAAACACGTAGTGGGAAAAACCGAATGTAAATAACAGAAATGCGTTATTGAGACGCATGAATTGGGTCACGACTTACGCCCGAAAGCAAGTCAGAGTACACATTTTGGACTTTGCACCGCCCTTATATCTCCGGCATAAGAACTAAATTCGTACTACCTTTACCCGCGTCCATTTCAACCTCGCGGCATTCGTCTTCTCAGTCAACGGGCTGGTTGGAGCCATACCATGGCCGGGCCTCGGTGCGGAGTGAACCGCCCTTCCGAGCGATGATGTCATTGCGATGACTGGTTGAACTCAAACACTTGAAATTCGGATAAATACTGCTGGTTACTTCATATTAGGATCATGTTTGACCTTAATCTCGCGTGATGGTAGTCGAAGATGAGGCCTAGGATGATACATGTTTGCCTGGAGGGTGTACGTTTATTTCGGTTGAGTTGAGTATTTCTTGCGTGGCATAGCAACAAAAATACATAAATATATTCTGGGAAACTAAGAAAAGCTTTTACAATATTATTAAACGGTTACCTAACACTTTGCCGAATTATTTGACGACCTCGGTGGTGCAGTGGCTAAGGCAGGCGGCCAAAGCGCGAAAGGTCCCGGGTTCGATTCCCGGTCGGGTCCTTTTGGAAAACGAACTTTTCTAAATTGACTTGAGTCTGGGTGTGCTGGGATGACGTTAGTATCCGTCGTCTGGTACTCATAGTAAAAGGGAAAACATTAGTTTGAGACCAGAAGATTGGTGTGATTGTCTGGCGCATTTATTATTTATTTATTAATTTTGACCGATGCTACGACCGATGCTTTCACATATTTTGTGTGATTCGGCGAAACGTTGTTCGGTGAAGGGTAGAATCGGTCAAAAATAATTCGGTAAAGTGATAGGAAACCGTTTAATAATATTGTAAAAGCTTTTCTACGTTTCCTAGAATATATTTATGTATTTTTGTTGCTATGCCACGCAAGAAATTTATACTTATATACTTATAATATTATAAAGCTGAAGAGTATGTTTGTTTGTTTGTTTGAACGCGCTAATCTCAGGAACGACTGGTTAGAATTGAAAAATTCTTTTTGTGTTGAATAGACCATTTATCGAGGAAGGTTTTAGGCTATATAACATCACGCTGCAGCTATTAGAAGCGAAGTAATATTGGAAAATGTGAAAAAAAACGGGGAAAATTATTCATCCTTGAGGGCTTCCGTTGCGTGCGGGGTTGAAAAGGGGGGTGAAAGTTTGCATGGAAACCGAAATCCACGCGGACGAAGTCGCGGGCGGCCGCTAGTACTCAATATATTTCCATGAAATTAAGTTAATAGATGGGCTCCTAAATTAACATAATACAGGATATTTTTATCACCAAATAACGCCAACTAAGTCGCGGGTAAAATAAGTTCGTCTGATGATTACACTAATTAACTGGTCTCAAGGTAAGATTTTCTAGAGTATGGCCAGCATCATTAGTAACCTCAGTACCTTGTCATATTAAACCTTCGCGTAACTTATTACGTCACTTGGATATTTAACTGAACAAAACTTGACAGAAATTTGTTTTCAGACAAATTATAGTACAATTTAGGCGGTCCTATCGCTAGGAAGACCTCTTTCCGAGATAATACATATTAAGGTAGAAAAAATAGTAGGTGACGAGAAATGGGTACGGCCCATGCAGGCGACTATCGTCTAATGCCAGGTTCTAATATTTTAAAAACGAATCTTTCTAGTTACGGGGAGTTATAAATAATACGAGGCGTAAGCTAAAAACGACTGACAGACGACTGATGACAGCTGATGAGGAGTGTAAATTTGAAATTAGAATTAACGATTCGTAGAAAAACGGATAGTATTTTTTGACAATTACGAATCGTAGAATATTGGAGCCAGGCACTAACCGATACTTAATCCCAGGGCCTCTCTCGTTTCGTCAAAATATTTTTTTTAGTTAGAGTTCACAGTTCTTTACGAGTAGGTACATGTAACCCTTGTACTGTGCGCGGCGCCTATTACGCTTCAGTTATTTCAGTCCGTCTTGAATGGGGAATCAATCGCGTGCTGACGTCAAGCCGTGGCGACCACGCCACAGAGTAACAGAAGGATTCAACCCCGCCCTACCCGTACTTTAGCATAACCACTCGAATATTCAAAAATCATATGAGCCTGACTCAAACTCCTACCCATGAGCATATAAAGTATAAGAATGTTGTTAATTTTTGTTTAAATAAATAAATAAATAAATGCGCCAGACAATCACACCAATCATTTGGTCTCAAACTAAGGTTTTCCCTTGTACTATGAGTACCAGACGACGGATACCAATTGGGGGCGTCATCCCAGCACACCCAGACCCAAGTCAATTTAGAAAAATTCGTTTTCCGAATTGACCTGACCGGGAATTGAACCCGGGACCTTACGCGCTTTGGCCGCCTACCTTAGCCACTGCGCCACCACTGTTTGGTACATCAACTAAGTAAAGTTTTGATTTAGACACGATAAGGTGGTTAATTTTAACCTATACCAAACTCCAATGTATAGATAACATCGTGGATAACAGAGATACTATTTCCTCTACCTAAAGGTTGTCTTGAAGATATTGCTTTCTAGCAATAAGACCACCTAAATATATCTATAAAATGAATTTCTGTATTTTTTTCTGTGCAATAAAGTGTATCTATCTATAACAGATAATCAGTGTAAGTGTTTACTGTAGTTCCTGAGATTAGCGAGCGGATAAAGAATACTGTTTATTTTATTATCTAGTCTGCCTAATTTCCCAATTTCACCTAAAGTTAAGATGTAAAAGAGTAATAAACATAGGTACATAGTACGTCCAAATATTCACGTTCGTAATAGTTGTAGGATTTATTAACATTCAGTCGATTCAGGTTCATGTGTTAGCAGGTAGAATAAAAAAATTCTAGAATTTTTTGTGTGTTACGGACCTATGTTACCTAAGTAATTTTTACTTTCAATTATTTAAATAAACAGCAAAATTATTAATCTGACCATGACATGATCATGACCTCCACTTACCGCGAGTGCTGCTCTTCCAACTAAACCAGCCGCAAGTTATCGTAGGCGGTAAGTGCACTTTGCCGTATCTTGGAACTACATATAGTAGGGGAGCCCATTAGGTCATTACGGGAGTTACTAAACCACGGCCAATTAACATATAGGGAGCTTGTACCCGATTAAATACCTCCAAATATGAGTCCCGTATATGTGGCCAGGCGGCAAAGATACGGGATCAGATTGGTAAAAAAAAGTTGATCATCATAAATTCTCTCTCGAAATACATACTCGTCGTATTTTTCCTTAAATAAATTTTCAAGTCCGCTATAAAAGTTGATAATTGAACCAATGTCATGATGTTTTTGCCTCAAATGAGGAATAAAACTCGTATTATCTCATCATTGCCTGCTCCTTCTGTACAATCTTGTGTCAATTTAACTGCTAGACGGGCCTGTGTTTTGTTTGTAACCCGACTCGCAGGCAGGGCCAAGAAAGCCCCGGCGCTACGCAGTATCCACGCAGGCCACCAGCCTAATGACTGAGTCAACAAACAAACGCATTTACCCTAAAACCATTTCTACTGAAACTGACAAAGAGAACACCAAGTAAGAGCTGAAACGAGAAAAAAAGTTAAATTCTGGACAAAATTAGTTTTATATGAAATAGGAACTTCTTCTGTCGGACAAATAGCTCGTATATATGTATGTATCCTAAATGTTTCTCTTCAATCTTCGTCATTCCTTTAAATTACTTATACGTACTGTTGTGTGTTTGTGGTGCAAAAGTAGTTTAATTCAGTTTTCTTTGTAATGAAACTACAAAGTTTATTGCCGGTGTCTTCTCATTTTATTTAGATTCATAAATATTACTCATGTAATTTATATGGATGAAAAGATTTTTAATATTGACTAGATCATCATTGCAAGTCATAATGTAACAAAGCAAACTTATTTTTATAGTCATAAAAGTGTTTGAATGTTCAAACCATTCGCAAATAATTTGTAGGTATCAACGTCGTAAAAGATAACTTTATGTAACATCGGCCATATTTATTTAGGCAAATTATATTTAAGTTGCTATCCTAAAATTCTGAAAGCTATTTAATAGTCAGTCCGTAAAATTAAACATGCGACATCAATAATTCATAGAAAATGTATGAGGTTATGTTTTTACTGTTTAAATTAAACTATCTCAGCTGACCAGACAGACAGTCCACATCCATATTATTCGCGAAGTGGAGTAAAGTTAACAAACACATCATATTACATAGCATTACATACAGTTTACACTGCTATTTTTCCCGCTTAATGTTGTGTTCAGCAATCTGGTTAGAGTGTTCCGTGAATAAGTTATGAGTTTAGTGCGGCTCTGTCTGTATCGGCGCGTACCGATAAAGGCTGGTTCAGTATTGCGTGTGCTAGTAAAAACGCCAAAGTGCGAGTTGGACTCGCGCACGAATTTTACGTACCACTGAATGAATAAACAACAGGTACACAAATTTCATTGAAATGTCAAGTTCCTATTTATTGAAATAAAGCAAAAATTGGTAAAAAGTGTGTTTATTGGACGGTACCCCGTCTTAACTATTTGTTTCATTTTTATTTATTTTTTTGGGAAAAAAAGGGCGGCATTATCAGTACACTTTATACTGTTTCCATTATTGATATCGAGCAAAAAAGGCCGCACCATTTCGGATGTCACGCTATCGCAGATATAAAACTAGGTGGGTGTTTTAAAAAACCGCCATAATGTAAGATCCTCACAGTTTTAGCGAGCTGGATTTTTTTTTAATTTCAAGCGACATAAAATCACTATTACTTGATATTGGCAAGCCCATTATTAATCTTCTGACAAAGTAAAGAAATAGATTCGCAGTCTTGAATAAAACATGTTTATAAATCAGTACTCCGAACACGCGCTCCAGGACGCAATTTAGCCGTCCTCACCGGGCTCCACATCCAATATATGGACTAGATGGACTAGATAGCCGACTAGATGGAGCGATAGCTGGCTATCGACACTATGGATGGCCTAGAACCAAACAGTATCATTGGATGAAGGAAATAATAAATAATATTAATAAAATATGCATATTACTCATGATTATTCCAAGTTCAAAATATTCAGGAATTAATTTTAATATGTCATTTAGAAATGCATTGTTACTTTTTCTTTTAAACTATTTAATTATTAATATAACTCATTTCATGAAAGAGTATTAAAATATAGCAAGTAGTAATGTAATTCTATGAATATAATGTGTATATGTTTAATAATATTCCTCATCGTAATTAAATCGTTGTTACATTTACATTGTTGCGGGCTGACTTACTTGTGAAGTAATTTTCTGCACGAACCCGGGATCGATTGGTAGAGACTGTTCATATCTCGAAGTCCACCTGACGAGTACAATGGAAAAATAAGCGACACCACATACGTACATATTTTTTCTTTGATAAAGGGTTTTAATAAAGGAGTTAATGCAATTTTTGGTGTCATTATAGATTTCCGTGGAAAATATTCCATCACGAACAAAAAAGTTCGGTAACTCTTATCTTTGCCGGACCATAAAGAAGTGGAACTCGTTGCCGGCTCATGTGTTTCCTCCTTCCTTTGACATGGATTGAAAAAGGAGCGTGAAGAAACATCCTGCGGGCCAGTATGCTAACGGATAAGGTGTCAAATCCGTTATCATCGCGATTTGGGTTCCTCTCTTGCTTACCATCAGGCTGGGAGGAGCCAATATACTGTGCTACAATAAAAAAAAAATACAATTTTTATGGTGCTTGACGCTAGACTAGCGATCTTTAAATATTATGAAAGAAATAGGAAAATATAATTTCTCCTCGCGGTGTGGGGTTCGAACCGGCAGCACGCGCGATACGTGAAGGTCGTGGGTTCGAGGCCCACACCGCAAAGGGGGGTAAAATTTTTCAGTTTCTTTAAAATATTTTTGTGCCACACCTTTATTTTTTCTCTGTCTCTTCACCTGTTGTTATTTTTTATGCAATAAAGTTTAAAATAAATTCTAAATAGTAAAGCTCTCGCCATCACTAATCTAGGCGACTCGTAGAGCTGTAAAACATCGCTTAGGCTCATCTATTATGTATTTATTAGGCTCTAGTACTTCGGTTACCGCGATGACTGATACAACTAGGCGCCGCCGACCTTTACGCAGCTCTGAATTTTTTAAACCAAATTTCCCACGTGTGTCGTAACTGGTGTGATTTTCATCGGATTTGTGGTCCCGAAAGAAAATGTTGGGTAACTGTAGTACTATTTTAATCAACTGAGTTTGGATAGTTTTTTTATCACCATGGCTATAATAATGAATTTATTGGTTGTGAAAATACAAACATGTCGTATTTAAGGTTTGCAAAATTATAGAAAGGATATTATCTGTCTTAACTTTCGATAATTTGCAATTTAAAGTTAATTGAAATAATAATGATGACGTTCGTTCAACCTCTCAAAATTCAAATCATCGAAAGTCATGTCTCAGGGCTATTCGTGATGTCAAAAGAAAGCATCGCGTCTGCCCAACTAAATATTACTTAAGTCTAGAACAATATTTACTATAGGTACTTGCAAATACGTAATGTGATATTTACAATATATGAGAAAATTTCAAAAATGATTGAGGCAAAATGCCGTCGGTAAATGTTACTTTTAGTTTCTATATTGGCAAAATAAAGTTTAACATGAATTAAGCATATTTGAATTGAATTGAGGGATTTGAAGCTATAGACATGGTACTGGTATGTCAACAAAAATCCAAGTCCATTCATTCGTTCTTTCAATGTTCATTCATTTAATCAACCATTCGTTCAATTTTCATGAACATTCTCACTTTAATACAGAACAGAATTGAAGCGTGAACATGTATTTTTATTTCACTTTCTTTTACTACTACTACTATGATCGTACCAATACCTATACATAGGTTTGTGTATTTAAGAGAGGTAGGGCATACCGATTTATCGCTCGAACTGGAGTAGCCTGACTGGTGAAATACCTCCACCTTACAGAAGACCGCAGCCAAATCACAATCACTTCTGTGTTGTAGTGGTCCTGCGTATGAGTAAGGTTTCCAGAGCTCCTGGGGGGTGCTACATTAGTAGCAGGGGTCAAGCCTTCAAGGTAAGGGCGACAAGTCTAGTAACATATTTATTATGCTGTACTTGTCAACCTTAAGCTAGGACCTCATTACCACTTAACATCAGGTGGGATGAGGCCAATCTTGAAGTGCAATATTAAAAAAAACTCATTGCATATAGGCCTGTGCGTGCACATATAGGCTTTATTTTCGGCCGTTCGTTTGTACGTTGGAGACTGTAGTTATTTCGATAGTAACGTGTGCCGTCGCCGGAGCGGCGACCAATCTGACAGCCGCTATCAATCACCTTCCGTAATTGCTGCGAGCTGTCACCATCGCCATTAGAAGGTAATTAACGCCGATTGGAGATAACGTCACTTCCGCAAAGGTACTTTCATAGAAATCTGTTTTTAACTGTAGCAATCAGTGTAAACACGCTATTGATGAATAACAATTCACTGAATTTTAATTCAACACGATGTTGTGGTTAGCCTGTTTTTTTTGTAGAAGTTTAATAAGCCCCCAGTTTAGTCGTTACTGTGTACATTAAATTTTTATAAAGATAAAAATTTCTAGAAGCCTAGGTTTAACGACTCATCCATTTAGTTACCACTGCCGGGACAGGCCTTACCTCAACCACGAGAGGGAACGGGCCTCTCACAATCGGGGCGGGCGCAGTGTGGATTGGTGATGGAGCGTATGTAGGCAAGGGACCAATCTTATTGTCAAATGGTCTCAAGGCACCAAATAGTCTCTGACTAATCGTTTGATATTTGATATTGTTATTGAATTGAACACTCAAATCTATTCGTGGTGGACCAAATAACTATTACAGTCTAGCAGACCTAAAGCCAGTGAGGTAGCTGGGAACCTAACTAGACGCTGCAAACAAAAAAGACACCAATCTCACATTTAATTGAGTGACTTTGGCAACTGCAGAAATTGCAAAAAGAAAAAGAAAATACCCTCATTCCTACTATGTGACTGTGGATTGTAGACCTGCATACGAAACATCAAACTGCCGAACAAAAAACTCTGATAGTCTGTAAGCTTAGAAGGGCTATGCAAATCATAGTGCACTATTTGGCTATCTTGCGCAATAAGATAGATAGTCCAATAATTTTGAGCAGATTAGGGCTATGGGCTCCCAAGCGTCTGTGCTGAGATGAGCAAGGGACCGTGGCCCCGCGGCGGCGGCCGCGCTTACTCCTGCGACCCCAGACGCGCACCCGTTACGCCGCGCACGCACCCACCACCCGTGCTTTACGCCTGCTCGGGGATATGCTCGCTCATGACCACGAGTCTGACCTTTTTGCTGACAGTTTTGGGCAACTTTGTTACAAGGCCCTTGTATTTTTTACTTTTAATTTTGACATATTGTAATATTAATTAATCTTAAATCTTTATTAACCATTTGACATGAACATTTTCCTGTATAATTTGACCTCTTTCTATTTGACTTTTGTTTGATATATATGACGTACGTTTTGTTTCTTTATTTTCCTATGTAATATTGAAGTAAATTCTGAAATTAGCATGCTGGCGATTTGGGAACACTGTGAGTCAGCATGCATACTGTTGAAATAAATAAATAAATAAATAAGATAATATAAGATACACCAGAATGTACTGGGCTACAGGATTTAATTTGAATTAGAGGCGAGTCACACACAATAGATCTTACAGGTCACAGTGACCACAGTTTATTGGAACAGCAAAGCCATAATAAAAATATTGTGATATTAGCACGCATCAAACCAAATGAACGCGTTTTCCGAAGCATAAAGATGGTCTTCATAAATCTCGTTAAATTAATTCTAAAGTTTAACGAGATTTATGAAGAATTTTATATTTAAAACTAGCCAATTAAACTCGTCTGGCTAAAAGCTACATTAGACTTAGTGACTAGGATACAACTTATACTTTAACACCAACACAAAAGCGATCGACTTAAAATCCTTCCCGCATCCATCATAAGTGAACAGCTTTATTGTGATTCAGCTGGAGTTGCCTATACTTAATTTGATTCCTCCGAAGCACCTGAGGCCTCGGCGAGACAATTATGTAGATTGAGCTTAAGAAGCATTCGTCAAATGGGACGATTACAATACTCGGGGTGAGGCGCGCATACGGAAACGGGAATCGTAGATAGGGTTTGCAATGCAAACTGTCAATGCAAACTGTCAACACTTCAATGTCGCTTTAAACAACAAATACCTAAAAACAGAATCACATACATTTACAAGTGGACTCGTATTTTGCTATATTAAAGCAAACGTATACTTTTGACGTTTTACGTACGGAACCGTTTCTGCAGGACCCCTGCACTACAAGGTACATTTGTAAATCGTGTCTCAACTATGGGACTGGTTTTTGGTGGTTAAGTTTGATACGTGTAATTGTTAGGCAAAATTAATATTTTATAATGTTATTACATGTTCATCTGTCTATCTACAGCCAAGCCACATACTGTTAGTATTGAAAAGTTTAATTTAGTGTCGGTCTGCAAATTATGAACGCTGTCAGAGTGGAAATAAACAATTCAATAACTTTTATTGATTATGTTAGATGGACATGATGTAATTAAATAGGACTGTAATTTTTTCTCGACTTTTCCATGATTGTGGGCTGTCGTCTAGAAAGGTTATTATGAAGGGGTATTGTCAACCCTAAATTCAAAGTCAGCCTGTTACGTCACTAGGCGTCTCGCGTCGTCGCGAGGCGTCAGGCGACAAATGACGTCACGTCGCCTCAGGGCTGAGGTCGCGCTATTCTCTCCCTAATTAGAAAATACAAAACCTGCCTCAATTAAACGTACGATGTAATTGAGAGAAACTTTTAAAAATCGGAAGTAGAGGAAAGTTGTTCTGCTGCAGGGTCCACCTTTTTAGAACTTTAGGTAGGTACTTTGTTAGCTTGCGTGTTAAAATTTTATATACAACCTTAAATAAGGTTATAGTAAGGTTAAATAAGGTCAATAACTCTTTAGTTATATGAATAAAAAGATTTTGACTTCGACTTTGACTTTATCTTCCAGTTTTTTCGAACCACTACAGAAAACGTGGATGTTATTCCACAATTCTAGACACAATATAATCATTGATGAATTGGGTTGAAGAACAAAAGATATTACATCGTGGATGTGACTCAGTGAATCACCGGGTGATAAGGTACACAATAGGCCGTTAAGTTTAATAGCTCCCACTCATGACCTGTCGCCGATAGTCAACCAGGTGAATCACTTTCAGACTCCGTCTGATGGGAAAGTGACAAAGAACCCCTCGAAAAAGGGGAATGAGAAAAGATATCTCAAATCTGTGTTATATTTATGAATTATTATGATCAATACGGCGTCTTTGTTCATTGAAATCACCGAAGTACACAGAAATAGAGACGGAGCATTTGCGCAATATGCAAGTGTACCTACTCCTTATTTTCTTTATTCGTAGGATCCCACCCTACACATCACGAAATCATACCCGCAAAGACTACTATATATGATCGGTCATGCTTTTTCCTTCATTACCCTCCATCGAATCGAATTTAAAATAATATTAATTTTTATTTTTTAGAATATTTTTAATCTTTGGCATGTGGTCCATGAACCTTTGGTGGAAAATCACTTTTCTAACACTCAATTCAAATGTGAAGTAGAACTGCAGAAAACGAAACAAATAAATCCTACTTCCATTCATCCTACTAATATTATAAATAAATATAAATATTAGACAACATCATATACGTCGTTCTGTTTCTGTGGTAAGTAACTTAAGCACTTGTGTTACAGAAATCAGAAACAGCGACGGTACCACGTTTCCCATATTGACCCGACCGGGGATCGAATCCGGGACCTCAGATATGGCGCTCGCTAAAGTTAGGCCCGCTCGCCTCTCGGCTACGGAGGTCGTCAATTAAAGTTCGTCATTATGAAAGCGAATGTTTGCTTGAATGCATAGATATATGAATATAAGTTTGTTGCTCGTTCATTTAAACTTTACTTATTGGATTTGCATGGAGAATGTGTTGACACAGAACATATAGTGTACTTTTTATGCCAAAATAACGCATACGAAGTTGCAAACTACCGCAAGTTATCAAAATATCTTTAAAAAGACATACAAACTCATACAACAATGTACCAGTTAAGGAAGAACCACACGGCTTTATCGACGATTTGATAAAGTATACCAGTGTTACGCGTGCGGCGGTAACAGTCGCTGATGGGCGCACAATAGGCCGTTTAGCCTAATGGGCGCGCATGACCTCTCGACTCGTGTCTGCGCAGCCACGGGAATCACATTGACATTCCAATGGTTTCACTATATGTAGTCAAGATAGCGTTTCTATATTTTATACTAGCTGGGGCCACGACTTCGTTCGCGTGGACTACATGGCGTCGGTTTTAACCCTACCGCCCCTAATATACGCAACAAAAAGTCTTCCATATTTTAATCCAAGTTGCGTGCTGTGTTAGTGCCTTATTTCATTTATTTTTATTTATTTAAAAACATTATTGCACAAAATAAAAAGTACAAAAGGCGGACTTAATGCTAGAAGCATTCTCTACTAGTCAACCGTTGGGTCATGCAGATAGTTCGTTTATGGGTGCGGTAACAGTAAAAATGTGAGTATGAATTACAACAAAAATAATTATAATAAATAGCAATAAATTAAACACCAGAATAGAATATTCATACAAATTTCATATCAACAAATACAAATTTCATTTCATATCTCTAACTTAAAAAATCAACATTTTAATGAAATTTATTTATATATAGCACCAGAGGTACGAACATAGATATGTAATTCGATTGATTTGTATAATCTCATTTTAAATAAAACTTGTAGTTATTTATGAGAAATAAATTTCTTTAAACCCTATAGTCGATCCATTTATTATTATTGACCAGTTGTCAAGATCATTCAGTTGTACATGTCGAAATCAGATAAAACTAGCTCAAGAGCATGCACCGAACTAATTCAATTAATAATGTTTTGTTGCGCGGATAGACCGCGGGCCGCAAATTGATCTAAACGTCGAAATAAAGCATGGCGCAATGCGCACGCGCACATATTAGCGGTTGATCGCTGAAACCGAAACTGGGTTGTTTTGGAGCTGAATACGGGACCGATAGACATTAATTTTACTGTCATTTCAAAATGAAACAGTTTCTTTTTTGTTCACATCAGTGTTTTTTAAATTTCCGCAAGTACTTTGATATTTTTGTTTTACTCGTAAAGTAAATATGCGCACAAAAATCTTATACGTAGATACCACCACATTACCTAATACCAAACTAAACTTATATAAAAAAATATCTATTGTAGCTTGAAAATTCAATGGAATTATTTACATTTGTAATTAACATTTTCATTGTTTAGGTATTTATGTTTTAACCCCGAATCATGTCGATGACTTTATCGATTAAAATAACATTTAACCGATTAAGTCATCGACACGATTCGGGATTTGGCAGGATGAATAATATTTCCGAATTAAGAAAAAAGTTAAGTAGTTAGCAATTTGTGTTTTATGTATAAAATCAATGCCGTTACAGTATTTGCTGAGGTGGAACCCAATTGACCATAATTTGAGTGTGTTAACTATGTGTATTTGTACTTTTTTGGTTTGGTCAATAAATTTATTTCTTTCTTTCTTTCCTAAAGCCACCAGTTAGAGCTCACAACTTAGTATCTTGTCGATCAACATTATAACAAACGTTCCCCTTATTAAATTTATCAAATTTATGACATACTTATCTATTCAAAGTATTATAGAAAAGATCCGCCAAAATCGCACAAATTACATCAGAGTACGAAAATGACGGAATTGCAACTATGCTAAAGTTTCACTCAAAGCGTTGAGCGCTACTAACTTTGCAATATACACTAAATATCGATCTTGGATTTACTTCCTAGGAAATATAATTGTAATAATGGAAAATACAGTGTTAAACGTGTCGGATAATACATTTAATATTTTTCTGTATAAAATAATACAATCTCGTAAAAAAAGGAAAATAATATTACGTAGATGACACAATGGGAATTATTAACATTAATGAGTTTTATCAAGCAATACTTTAAGGTTTTTTTAAATATTGAAATTGATCAGGTATTTTATATCAGGATAACCCATTAATGCAATATATCTACTCATAGTTTAAAATTACAAACAACTTAACTGCAATCACTCGTCGCTTTCTGTGAATCTATCCTTGAAATAGGTTCAGTAGTTTAACCGTGGCTGGAGGACAAATAAGACAACTCATATTGTACAGGAAATCACAAAATGTTGTTGCAATTTTTAAGGGGTACTAACAAGGATGTTGACTACCTATTAAAACCCCGTTGGACCTCGTCACCTTCAGTGTTGATGTTGTAGAAAATTTGGTTCATACAAAATCATCACAACATAATTATCGTAGCCCGGAGTTCAACTATCAAAACTTAGGAATGAATGAGTTAGATACATCTGGTCTACTTGTTTAGAACGTCTTGTCTACCGATTCAAGCGTCACGCATCTCGTAACAGTATACACGTCGCGCGTGCCCCTAATGACTCGGTTCAGTTTACGCGCTGCGCCTGCGCATAATCGCGGGAAATTGCGCTCACGCGCTCTGGATGCATTATAGAATACATTAAGGTCGCTCGCACTCTGTGAATTAGTCCCCATTGTAGATGATAAAAAATCTAAATTTAAGAAAGTATTTCATAATAAAAAGATTTCGACTTTGACTTAACACTCTTGGTAGAAAGGTCATGGTCATGACAGGGGAGACGGCATGTCTCACAGTTCTTCGCCATTCTTTTCTACTTTTAATGCTTGCTTCTGACTAACTGACTGATTTGAGACTGACTTTGTAGAACAATGGTAAGCTTGAGCTCATGAACCAAGTTGAAGTAATGGTCGTAGGTTCGATTCCAACCCATGACAAACATTAGACAGAACAAATAACAAATCTAAGTGTCTAAGTGTTCCTGAATGTGTTCACTTTGACTTTGACTTTGATAGCCACACTAACATAACACATGCATAAAAGCATAAAGAGTGAGCTTTCTCCTTGTCAACCAGACAAAGTAGCCAACAGCGAGTCTTGATGTCTAAAATAAAAAGGACTCACTCAGCATAAGTCATGGATGGCCCACGTCGTAGGCCATCCATGTTTCAATAACACAAGTGCTTAAGCTACTTACTTTCCGATTAGGTCAAAGTATTTGTCTGATGTTTTCCACATTTACATTTCGATTAGCTACAAGCCTAGTCAATTTTAATCGAACATATATCAAATCGGCATGTGGCGTCTAAATCTGCATATTAAAGAGTTGGCGGTCAGGCGCCGGCGCCATGTTTGACCCCGATAGTACTGACACTTGCGTGTGCGCAGCCACTCGAGTGAACACGCTATCACTACCATTTTATTCTACTGGTCCTGAATTCGATTTTCGATCAGGTTAGTTTAAGAAAATAATCTGTCTATCGGTCTGGGTCTAGGTATGCTGAGTTAATGCCTCCCGTTAGTATTTATACTCTGGTAATCACAGTTTTAGGCGAAATTTTTGTCATGAATTATGGTTTAATATGAGTTCAACAAATGAAGCTCATTACTTGATAATTACTATTATTTGATAACTTTCATTGATCAAAAATAAATTTCTACCTCCTTGTTTGATATCTACCTCCTAAATAAACTTAAAATTATGAATATATAATAATAATAATATGAGTTTATGTATGTTTATCATGCTATACTATGAATATAATTCAAGAAATAAAACTTTATTAATATTGCACGGCCGTACCCATTTCTCGCCATCTACTATTTCCTCTGCCTTAAGGTTGTCTGGAAGAGATCGCTTTCTAGCGATAAGACCGCCTAAATTGTACTATAATCAATCTGTAAAACCTATTTCTGTAAAGTTTTGTGCAATAAAGTATATCTATCTATCTATCTAAATAAATTTTGGATGAAAATGAACCTAAAACCTATTGAAAACACGGTAGATGATATAGTTTTCAACATTATAACAATACCACGTCTGTTAGTCTGTTAGTTCTTACATCATTTAATTTAAATGACCACGTGAAGCAATGTGTCCGTAATAACTTATAGACAAATGATAAAAAAAATGTTTCAAATTTGTACTCCGTTTTTAACCTTTACATTTCTAAAAAAGGCGTTGACAAAGATACAAATTAACAACCAACTATTGCTAAAGTAATACTTTAAAGGCTAACTAATTTTCAAAATGGAATCCTTACAAATGTTCCCATTAGTCGGACCATTTATTGGCATAGCTACGTAATAATAAAAATTAAAGTACTCTGCCCTTTTGCTTAACATTAATGTAAATGAACGGTTGTTCTAAATTGAGATTAATCAGCCGTAAGGTTAATTGATCTGGAATACTCGCATCGCCGGGGAACAATAACTCGAGGTTAAATTAAGCGCTTTATTCAATGAAGAATGGATTAAGAGAGGACTGCGGTTTTAAATAAAATACCTAGGTATTTTGAAATGTTTTAGAAAAAGTAACAAAACAGAAGAAATTAATCTCCCCTTGCGATTTGGGATCCCACATACAGAAAGGAGATGATTTTTGTCTATTTCTTTAAGATATGGAAAGTGCGTTAGTGCGGCGTGAAGTACCATAAACACTTGGTAGCTTCATTTGCTTTATATAGAGACTATTCATAAGTATAACTAATGTAATCTAAGTAAAAAAATATTAACTTTGACTTTCACTTTGGAAAATACCGGTAAATCGAGTATTTGGTTTCTACCGACTGATAAAGGGAAATTATTTTATACTGACTAAGAGTTGCTCTTTATTTCTTGCGTAGGGATTTTTAAATTTAATAAAAATCTGCATTTAATCCGCATGGTGGAGTATTCATCACATTGTCATATCATATCTTATGGCATAGTTCAGATGGAGCCTGTGTTAAATAGCAAAACCTTTAAATACATATTTCACTGTCGAAACAAACATATTACGTATAAATAATCATAGGAAGTTCATGATGATAAATGAAAATGGTATAATAAAGCGAATTTGTCACGTTCAAAAAATGACTAAATATTTTAATCATTACTTTTGTCAAGTGTTACAATCATGGAAATAACGTTTAGCGGAAATGACAATTTTATATTTATTTTTATTAAGTAGTTTTGTAGTTAATCAAATGTCAAATTATAAATCAGAACGGGTTCGAATAGTTCCGCAATAACCTCGTTGCTACTGGCTGTTATTGGCTATTAAAAAAACTGGCGTTTTTATATTAACGAATTCAATTCTCACGACGTCTGATTTATAAAAAAAAATGAGCTATAACTGTCATAGAGCAACGTTTATGCCACAAATGAGCGCATAAGTCAAGCGAGGCGACGCGTTTATAGCTTCCGCCGCTAAAATGTACCACTCGCGAACGCGAATAGTGATGTCAATCAACTGGTCACCATCGATAGATTTTAATAAGGTACTTGGCCTTGACTTTAAGAAAACTAAAAAAAAAACAGCTATATTTTTACTACACTTTTACGTTTAGTTTATTTAAGGTGCATCACACCGCTCTCTTGCGAATTTTAAGTATTTTAAAGTAAAATGTACTGTTCATCAAATTGCAAATAAATAAAATTCAGATTGGTAATGCTGAACTAGCCGCGCTTTTCAGTGAGTTTATTGAAAGCTTCAGCGTCGAAAATATAATGATTTCCTATTGGTGAATGAATAAACTAGCGTATGTATTATGTTTCAACAAAATAGGTTTATTTGATTGCATGGACAGAAAATTTCGAAGCTAAATAAATCCAATAGTATTTAGCAACATGGAGTCGTTGCATTTTGATTGCAAGTAAACCATTTATCAATCGACCACTAAATCTTTTTCTGCTGTTTTGATACTCGCGTTGTGCTGAAAAATTCAAAAAAATGTTTTCAAATCAAATAGAATACCGACGTTACTTTATTTCAGACGGAATTTTAATAATATCATATCAACATTTTCAGCTTACTTACTTGAGTACTTATTTGTTTCATCACTCATCAAAACCAAAACTATATGACTTGGTCCAAAGTGAGCTACACATAGCAATAGAAAATGTCTTTATTCATGTAAACTTTTACAAAAGCATTTATGAATAAGTTAGATACTGACACCGTAAATGATCTGCTGAGTTTCTTACCGGTGTCTTCTCGGTAGATATAGGTTCCGAACCGGAAGTAGAATCACTTTGCATTGTATTCAATGACAATTCAAAAGTATTATATATATATTATTATATGTAACCTACTTGAATAAAGAAATATTTGAGTTTGAGTTTGAGCTGGCTTTCAAGAATCCTTTGTTATCGAAGTCGTTGAAAAGCTTATATTATTTGAATGATCAAGAGTAACGTAACATCACTAGGCTTACGGAATAGGAGCGACGGAAAGGCGAAGAAAGCGAAATTCCTCCGCCTAATAACACATTATACTTACACTATGGCGCCGACACAGGTAGGTCGACTCCGGGCGCTAAATGTCAGTGAAAGTGTATCAAATGGTCTGCAATCAGATGTGTTTACGCAGATCATTTATTTTTCGCTTTCAAACATAAAAGGTGGGTTTTAATCACGATTATAACGAGTAGCCTGTGGCTTCACACTTAACTGGACCTGTTTGTAAGTGTAATGCAATATCCATCACATAGTCACTTGCACAAGATGCAAAAATTAACGATTAATCATTTTAATGTCTACTAACATAGATTATAAGATTAATTGTTATTAACACTATATGGACTCTAGTCTGAAATAAATAATTTTTATTTTATTTTTTATTTTATTAACGCAGAAAATTGTTTACATTTCATATTTTCCTTACTAAAAGGGGGAGGGAGGGGATGCATTGGCGTACTGTGCGCTGCGTTGGAGAAGGCAGAAGCATTTGTGGGGCTCCCCCGGTATGAAAAGTTGAGGACTACCCACTACTCCCCCCCTCCCCTCTCCGTACCTCTCATCACCTAGTGACGGCGCCATGGGAATTTACGCGTATTATCTATACCTGCCGCGGCTCCTCTACCACCCTGACAAGGTTGTATTTAGTGGAGAGCCAGGGCCTATTCTATTCAATAAGTACTCGATACTAAATGCATAACTATGGAGTGATATCGATAGATCGATTTGCTGGCGTACGCATAATAAAGTGTTCTAAAATAAAACGTTATCACATTGTGCAAAACACTAAGGTGTCACTTTGCCATAAAACGATTAGTGGCATCAGTGTACAGACCGCTGCTTTAGTTGGTAAACAACTCAGTACCTTGTCACTTTTAGTCAGATGTCCAACTGACGTACTTAGTGCCGCAAAGGTTTATTATGACAAAGTACTAATGATGGTGGTACGATTGCTTTGGCCACTGTAATTTGTGCGGTCAGCGTGTCAGCGGGCGGGCCGTGAGACCGGCATGGCATGGGATGTAGCTTTGACCTCGTGCGAAGACACAATTTGCAACTTTGTGCTGCACTTAAGATGCGTCATTGATGGTTTTCTAAGTGAGAAAACTTTAACGACTAAGAACTTTTTTTGCGTTTTAGCTGGTAGTTGCGAAGCCCGCGTGGTAATTCTTTTAAATAAAGAACAATTTCAAATTCTACCTCTATACTGGCCTTCGTTATGAGAAAAAGATGCTATACTATTTTTTTATTGTTTGATAGTAACGTACTATATTTTGTTACGTTTAAATCTACACATATGTACATCAACTTTCCTAATAGGGACTCTCGTGTTTGAAAGCTTTGATCTTTGAGCGTAGCCGTCAGGGTTACTTTCACTAAAACAATAGATGTTATGATTATGGCGCTAATTCAGGCTTATTAAAGTAGGTAAATATTGACCTAGTATCTTTAGCTATGCATCAAAGAATGGGTTTGGCTTAAACCTGTTCAGTAGTAAGCAGAAAAATATATACAACCTACATCTATGTATAAACACCACATTTGACGACCTCCGTTGCCGAGAGGCGAGCCTGCCGTACATTAACGTCGCGCCATCTCTGAGGTTCCGGGTTCGATCCCCGGTCGGGTCAATATGGGAAAATAACTTTTCTATATTTTCTAGGGTCTAGGTGTTGTGGTACCGTCATTGTTTCTGATTTCTGTTACACGAGTGCTTAAGCTACTTACCACATTATCACAGCAATGTATTTAATGTTGTCCAATATTTATTTATTATTTATTTATTAACATTAATTTAATTTAAGTGTGACTATCTCGTTTTTAATTGGAATCTTCAACTTCATGAATCTATTTAGTTTTTAAAATATTCAATGTGTTTTCAATTTGAAAGAATTAAGATCTTTAATATTGCCAACATCTGTAAACAAACAGCATTTATTAGATATTACTCTACTTTTTGATGTTAATCTTCAGCTTAAAACAATTTAATTTTTCAAATAAACCATGTGTACGTAATTTTTTAAATATCTTTATATTAAAGTAGTGATAGTTTTCACGAAACAAAAACGAAGTTAAAATAGTGTGACCTTGTTTCAATAGTACGCGTTGTACCTGAGAGTCAGGATGTTCAAGTATAAATAGTTTCCACGTGTCACAAATAATAAGAGAACCGAAATCGAGAGGAAATCTAATAAGGAAGTATAAGACGGGTGTTTGTCCCTGAGAGCGTAGCAACACGAGGAAAGTAGACAAAGCTAGTCTAGTCAGACCCTTATTTGCGTAGAATAAATAAGCCATTCCCTATAAATGAATTATCCAACACAAAAATAGTTTTTCATTTCGAACCAGTAGTTCGTAGCACAATCACACAAACAAACAAACGAACCCTTCAGTTTTTTAATATTAGTATTGATTTCATTTTTGTCACGCAGTTTTACACTGTACAAATCAACAACAAATGTAATTATAAACTAGCTGTGCCCGTGACTTCGATTGGTCATACTTTCATGGTCGTTTTTACCTCTATCTCCCCTATTATTCAATTTATTCGTGCCGAATTTCATATTTAGCTTAAAAAAGAATCATGTTCCCATATTATTATTATTTTTTTATATTGCACTTCAAGATTGTCCTCGTCCCACCTGATGTTAAGTGGTAATGAGGTTCTAGCTTAAGGGTGACAAGTCCAGCATAATAAATCTGTTACTAGACTTGTCACCCTTACCTTGAAGGCTTGACCCTTGCTACTAATGTAGCACCCCCCAGGAGCTCTGGAAACCTTACTCACACGCAGGAACACAACAACAGAGATGTGATTGTTATTTGGCTGCGGTCTTCTGTAAGGTAGAGGTATTTCACCAGTCGGGCTGCTCCAGTTCGAGCGATAAATCGCTATGCCCTACCTCTATAAACTTTCAAGGGCGAAATAACCCGCATTTTCCTTTATTTTTAACAGAAAAAGTTGCCTTTGTCTGTTCTAGAGGTTCAACGTATACCTATACCAAATTTTATCAAAATCGGTTCAGTGGTTTAGGCGTGAAAGCCGGCCAGAGAAACAGACAGACAGCCACAGACAATTTCACATTTATAACACAAGTATGGATATGGATGGATAAACATTTGTCCTACATTACTTCATTAAATTTGAGTTCCGGTCACACGGCGGAAATTCTCGACAAAATGGCCGCGGTTGGATTTGTTCATTGGTTTCGCGTTAATTCCAGAGTTTATTCAATCGGCGCTACCGGCTCCGCTCTTGTTGATATTTAGCTTTGAATTTGAATTATTTCTCCTATCACCAAATTGCTACACATATTAAACATTGATCATGCCAAACATGATTGGATAGTTGGCGTACTTCACACATTTGATTTACAATTTGTCCTCATCAAAGATTCAAATGGAACGTTTATTTTCATATAAATAAAATAAAATAAATAATATTGGACAACATCACATACATTGCTCTGGTTCTGTGGTAAGTAACTAAAGCACTTGTGTTACAGAAATCAACAACAACGACGGTACCACAACACCCAGACCCGAGACAATATAGAAAAGTTCGTTTTATTGACCCGACCGGGGATCGAACCCGGGACCTCAGAGATGGAGCGACACCAAAGTCTGGACCGCTCGCCTCTCGGCTACAGAGGTCGTATATTATTGTACCACTGTTACTTATATTGAATGTGTTTGTAGGTACTGTACAAGAACTGATCCCACAAATCACAAAGCGATGTTGTCGGCTATTTTTTCATTTAATCAAAACCTAATATATGACATTTTGTAGTTAGTACCTAGTCTTATTAAGAAATTTAAATACTGTATTCCGAAAATTACATTTTTTATCAAAAACACATAGGGAAAAGGTTCATTTCCTAAAAAGCATTTTGCAACACTTAACTTCCCAATAAATAGAGTAAGAAATATATTTATATATTTAATAATAAAGATCAGAGAACAACACGTGACCTGACCCCAAGGTAAGAGGCTTATGTCTTGCAACTTAGCAACTGACAACTATTTGAAATGCACTCCCATGAAATGTTTGCTGCAAAGGATTTGCTGTCAGGAATACGAAAAATAATAAATATCTTAAATATGTACCTATTAATATTTTAAATTAGTAAGTAGTGAATTAAGTTTTAATAATAAGAATACTAAAAAGTATAAAATAAAAAAGAGTAGTTTAAAAACTAAAAAACACGTTTTACCGTAGCTTATAGCTTTATGTCATCTTTGCTTTTTAACACGCTTTTATTAGCTCGGGTTGTATGTATCTATGTAACGGAATCTTTGAATCTTAATTTGACCCACTTCCCGGTCTTTGATTAAGATGAAATTTTGCAGACGCTCTGAGTTCTGATGACAATACATGACTAGCTAAGAAACGTCATTACAAATCCAATATGGCGGCCTCCCCAAGATGGCGAACTGACTGTTTGAAATGCACTTCCATGATATGGGTATCAAAAGAAAGGGTTTGCTGTCAGGAATACGAAAAAAATTGTCACGTGATTCAAATCCAATATGGCGGGCGTTCAAGATAACGGACAGGCTATTTGAAATGCACCCCTATGATATGGGTATTAAATGAAAGGGTTTGCTGAATGGGATACGAAAAAGAATTATATAATTATTGATACATGAGAAAACTAAAAAGTAGAAAATAAAAAAATAGTTTAAAAAACTAAAAACACGCTTTTAGCTCGCACTAAAAATTACAAAATTATTCAGACATTTAAGAAAGAAAGCGTGGAGCGTTTATGTTATCTTTACTCTTTTTGGACAAAACGCTCCACGCTACCAGTCGGTAGAGAATGCTCCTAGCATTAAGTCCACCTTTTGTACTTTTTTTGTGCAATAAAGTTTTTAAATAAATAAATAAAGACGAAATTTAAAAAATAACAAGTTTTATTAAATAAACTGTAGATCTTAATGCGCAACGTGCTTAAAAAGAATTTTGCCTAATTTACGATTAATGTATGTATTTAATAAGGTTTTTGATTTGCTATTTTTAATGCTAGCTATACTTTTTTCATGTTAAATGCACATGCAAAAAACAACTTAGGAACCTTTGTACGTAGTATATAGACTTATTAAGAAGTACTCTTCGAAGTTCCTGCCAAAATAGGGAGAGAGTGAGCACCATAAAAATAACAAAAACAAAACCTACTACTACATTCCATCCTTTTATAAACGAAACCTCCTCCTCCTCGAATCTCCCAAAAAATTAGAAGCACACCTTTAAAAAAAAAATTTTGACGTTTTTAAGGCCATTAGATGTCACCTGCTTAGTAAACAATGCGAGACTGCGTTCCAGCCATGATTAACATGTAACCGGTTGCGTGGGCGCAGGATTTGCCTCGGTTATTAATTCGTCCGGCTCTCGACGAGCTCTTGTCTTCATTAGCTTCAGAGGGCAAGAGACGAACCCGGAACAAATAAACAATCAGACAGAAACTGAACTGCTCCTGACAGTGTTCCGTATACGATGATTATGGATGCTAGAGGAAATAAAAGATTTGACAAAACGAATTTAACAATAAAATGAATTTTGCAAAGTACGGGTCATTATGATGTTCTAGTTATTACAACTCTAAATATCAACGTTAGTAACAATTCTATATATAGAATAATAATTTTTGATTTTAGAGTATGTGGGCAAAAGAAAGGCGCCATTTTCTATTTATAACGTCCCGTAGTTAATAAATTGCGGGAGAAACAGTTACATCTCTAAGATCAATTAACAATTTGCGGTTCAACTGATAATCTTCCTTTTTTGCTTTGTTAAAAACATGTCAAACTTTTAAGACCAGAGGCGGATTATAATTGAGACAAATAAATGAAAACCCATATATTTTGTTACTGCCTAGCATACAATAATTGACATGCTACGCATTGTCTAACACAAAAAAACGTTTACACAAATTAAATACGGTGTAGTTTATTCCTTTTGTCAACATACGGATTCCTAAAATCAGTTAGTGCTCGTGGGTACCAGTCGCGACCAAGTCACCAGCCACTTACTAATGATGATTGATGCTGGCCCGTCTACCGGCTACATTGGCCCGGCACCTCTCGTCTCGTCTGCTTTTAAAGATGCCGATTTAGATACCAAACATTCATCGGTCATCATTTGCCGAGAAAGTGCGCTTACATGTTTAGATAAGCGGAACTGTAATTTAACTATGTTGAATGGGTCAAACGGGTTGAAGTAAAAAGTGTGTGGATCACTAACTAGTCTACTTGCCTGTACTTACGTGTTTTATATTATTTTAAAACGCATTTTCTCAATCAATGTCAGAATTGGGCCTCAATGACGCATGTAAGTCCTACAGTTAATTTAATTTAATTTACAAATACCTTTGGTTTTTGTTTTCATTTTTATTTTATAATTGACAAACTAACTTTGTGTCTTAGTGCAAAATTAGTAATAGGTTTAGCTTTCATTTGTAAAAAAAACTACTGAGTTTCTTGCCGGTATCTTCTCTTTAGTTATAGGTTCCGAACCGGAGGTAGCTTCATTTGCTTTTTAAAGAGACTATTTATAAGTATTACTAATGTAATCTATGTGAATAAAAAAAATTGACTTTGACTTTGAGTGTATACAGGTCAGAGTTAGTAATCATGAATGTAAAAATTGTTTAGTAAACCTAAGTCAGTAAGTCCCGTTTTTGTATAAAAGGTGAATGTTTTTTTAACATAGTCATAGATGTAAAACGATATTGAGGTTATATATGAATCTATCTTCATAATTTTTCAAGGAAACAAATCGTGTCCTACACGAAGTAAGTTAACGTAATTATATTAGTAGTTAGTAACTGTCCAGAAGAGATTTTAATGGCACACCACGTTTCAATATGGTTAAGCCACCCAGTTGCCTTCGTAAGCTGATATACTTTCAAGGTGTTTTGTTACCCGACAGAAGGTTCATGTTGGATCAATTTTTGCTCTTTAACATATTTAAGGGTGGGCTTAAACCCAGATAACATCCCATTTGAATAAAATCCAATGGACTCCAAACCCCACGTGAAACACTTTCAGATTGTGGTATTTTACCAGTTTGGTTAGAGCTTTGCAAGCTTGAAGCTCCTGAGTGTCCGATAAGAAAGATGAACCCGTGCTTCGGAAGACACGTTAAGCCGTTGGTTCCAACTTTGGTACAAATAGATCTGGTGTCCCTGGTAAGGGTAGCGGAGGTCAGACGGCTATCGCTCCTAAATAAAAACTAGGCTCATCAAATATACATCGTAATGGTACGGAAAATCGGAACCGGAAATATAATGAGTGAAATTTTATTTATTTTTACAAACATAAAACTCAAATTACACGTTTATCCAATATGTAAGTACAAGTTTTAAATGTCAAAGGATATTAAAGGTAGCTTCCTATAGCTTCAATGTTTGTGTTCATTCTGACGATGGATGAGTGTTACTTGTAACCTACATGAATAAATTGGCTTTTGACTAACCACCAATATTATCAAAAAACCGGCAAAAAGCGTGTCGGGTCACGCTCAGTGTAGGGTTCCGTAGTTTTCAGCGCATCACAATACTTAAGTATCATATGTAAAGTAAGAAAAAAAAATGCTAGCATATACGCTTAAATTACAACTTTAGTTAAAAAAATATTTTTTCAAAAATTTCAAAAACTATTATACCCATCAGGATCAAATTAATTTTTCTAGAAAGCCTTATGGTTATATGGATATATATTATATATGGAAGAACTTATGTTTCAAAAGTTAGAGAGGGGGGACACAATGTTATTTTCTTTTGGAACGATTATTTCCCAAAATATTAAAATTATCAAAAAATAATCTAAGTAAACCCCTGATGTAAGTAATACCTATCCAACGATATATCACATGTTGGGATCAAAATTAAAAAAAAATCACTTCCCAATTTACGTGTGGGGGGGGGGGGGTTCCTAAAAAAACTTTTTTTTTATTTTTTATTTTTGCACTTTGTTGACGTCATTAATATACATATTTGTACCAAATTTCAGCTTTGTAGTGCAAACGGTTTCTGAGATTATCCTCGGACGGACAAACAGACAGACAGACATGGCGAACTATAAGGGTTCCTAGTTGACTACGGAACCCTAAAAACTAACGAAAAAAGAAAACAAATATAATTGAAATACATATAGCGATTAACAATGATTGTGTGCATAAGTACAATTTGTGGTATCATTTATTTTTATTTATGAGTAAATAGATACGTGTTTATTTTCAAACCAGACCACTTAATTAACTTCATTATGTACCTGAATAACTCTGAATTCAATACCGCATGTTGATTTCATGCAATACTATGTTAATTTGGAATTTATAATGAATGTACGTTAATTGCGTGTAAATTACAAGGTACTGTATTAATATTCGTTATGGCAAATCACACAAACTGACAAAAGTATAATAATAATAATAATAATGGCGTAGGGAAGTGACGAGCCCATCGCCCGCTGGTGAGAGTTGGTGATCTTCGCACCATGAAGAGCGACAACTCTCTATCAGTGCAGTCAGTCTCCCCAGGGCAGCTTGTGGCGGGCTGAATGGGATTGACACCCCTTGGGACCCGTGCCCCTGAGAGTCAACCAGGCCCCTGCCTCCGCTTGCCTTAGTTGGCCGGTGGGAGTGGACCCCACAGGGGCCGCAGGACTCTCACCTCTGGCTTGCCTTAGCCGGCCGTCCAGAGTGGGGCGTCAGAGCTATATGCTCGCAGGGTGGAAGTGAAAGATGCCTAAGTCGCGAGTTGGCACAGTGGCGTAAGCCACTGGGTAGAAAGCGGTGCACACCTCTCCACACCCTGAGCCGCTCACACAATGTGGCTCCCCGTCGCTCCTGCTTCGTGCCTTGAGTGGGCGACCAATGGGGGGCCCATGACAGTGAGATGGCGAGTCACCACCTGCCCATTTTAATCGTGTTTTTAAACATTGATCGGGCAGGTGCCATAGTCCTTCCCATAGTCCCGGTTATCCAGTCCATTAGTACCTCAACCCAATAGCCCAGATTCTTTGTTCTTCCACCCCATTCCATAGTCCTGCACTGACCGGGGGTTGTCCTTGGCTGCATTTTATAGTGTAAACAGGGATAATCGTCGGTCGGTGTCACATTACATTTAGATCATACTTGTTTTTTAAAGGGCCTCTACGTGTTGGCTTCGGCCCCATGCACGCCTCCCAAAAGTCCGGGACTCTGTAGTCCCGAGATATTGAAAAAAAAACAGATAATAATAATAATAATAATAATTTTATTTATTTGGCAAATAACATAGGTATACATGATATATGGATCCCTGCAGCCTGTGATAGTATAAACTGTGTTACAGGCTGCAGTAGCTTCCCCAACTTTGATACATAAACTTCAACATGTTATTTGTTACTTTTAATTAAGTACATACAAATTTTTAACTAAGTTTTTTTTTTTTTTTAGGAAATAAAGTAGTGAAGAGATTATGTGCCCTTTAAAATGTGCGCGCGCGCGTGTGTGTGTGTGTGTGTGTGTGTGTGTGTGTGTGTGTGTGTTTGTGTGGATGCGTGCGTGGTTGTGTGTTGACCCTACGATCTTAAATATCCCTATTGTAGGATCATGTTACCTTGGACTGTATTTACTTGTCTTTGTTTGATCAGACACTTTACACCAATAAATCAAGTAATTCTGATAAATAAATTTTCCGTCTCACTGTAATCATGCTCACTCAGCCAATTAGAAAAAATTTTTTTAAATTCATTATTATTTGTTTTTTTACAATTATTTTTTGCATTGATTTTGTTGTACAAGAACGGTGCATTATATACGTAGTGCCGCCTAGCAAAGACACTTTTGGAGTTTGGGGTTGAGATACGATCCAATCTTCTTAGACTTCTAGGTATCGAAGGAACAGTAATACGATGGTATCGTCGTAGGATTTGAGAAATGTATAGTTTCCTTATTGTAAGGACGTTACATTCTGTATATAGTTTGGTGGTGGGATATCGAAATGGTTGCCTTGTTATTACTTTAAGGAGGATTCTTTGTGCTCGTTCGGCTTCTATTAAAACAGTTTTAGCAGCCCCACCCCACGTGCAGACACAGTAAGTAAGCAAACTTTCCCCCAGTGCTTTGTATATTTGCATCAATACATCGGGTTCCAGCACATCTCGTAGGGCCTTAAAAACATATATTAGTTTTCTACATCGATTTGTTATCTCTCTAATTTGTTTGTTCCAGGAAAGCCTGTCATCAACCACTAAACCCAGATATTTGATGCTTTTAGTTCGCAGTAATATGGGACAGCAACATACATGTTGGATAGTAGTTGGTCTATTACACGGGTACGTGTGTATTTTTAGTTGTAGGTCTTTAGGTGGATTTGATGCATTCGTTTTACTAAAACATAAGTATTTTGTTTTGCTGGCGTTTAGAGAGAGGAGATTGTCTTCAAGCCAAGATGTAACTTTTTTAAGTTCGGTTTCTGCGAGGGGAAACAGGTTCCTCCAGGTCCTGTCATGAAACAAGAGAACGGTGTCATCAGCAAACATGATCACTTCTGCTTTAATATTAATGTTGCAAAGACTGTTCACATATATCAAAAAGAGATTTGGGCCGAGGATGCTGCCTTGGGGCACGCCGTATGTACAGATTTCGTTGTCGCTCTTCTTTCCGTCGACACGTACACATTGCCGCCTTTCTGTTAGATAGTCATGGAACCACAGGAGAGGTAGCCCACGAATTCCTGAGTTTTCCAGTCTTTTCAGAAGGATGGGAATGGATACCGTATCGAACGCCCTCTGCAGATCCAGGAAGACTCCTATGCATTTTTCCTTTTTATCTATGTATTTAACTATGTATTCTGTTAAAAGAAGAGTAGCATCTTCTGTGGACTTAGAGCAACGGAAACCAAATTGGTTATCTGACAGTAATTTATTGTGTTCTAGGTATTCCACTAACCTTTTACTAACAAGTTTTTCAATTATTTTTGAAAGTGACACAAGCAGGGATATTGGTCTAAAATTGCTAGGCTGCGTTTTGTCGCCTGTTTTAAAGATGGGTGTAACGATTGCCTGTTTAAAAGCTTTGGGAAATACACCAGTGCTAAAGCTAAGGTTGCATAGATGGGAAATAGGTATAGATAAAGAGGGACAGTTCTCTCTAAGGACTCTTGTGGTAATATTGTCCCACCCTGGAGCGCTGTGTAACTTCATACTTTTTATTGTTTGGGTTATCTCAAGGGGATCTGTTAAAAACAGTGAAAAAGAACCTAGAGGAGAGTGTTTTGACGAAGCCCCCAAAACAAGTTTATGTTCTGTAGTATTTAGCTTTTTTAAAGTATCCTCGGCCGGGTTGCTGCCTACACTTGTAAAGTACTTATTTACTTCGTTAAGAGATTCAATCTGTGATGTTTTAATATTTAGCAGACTTGTGGCTGTTTCATTTGTCTTATTAATGTTACCAATGTCTTTAATTAATTGTCAAGTTCTCTTACTGTTACCTTTAAATTTAGTAAATTCAGATGCATAGTATTCTTTTTTTAGAGTTTTAATTAACCGGTTACACACATTTCTGTACATAATATATTTGTTTCTTTTGTCTTTGTTATGCTCACTTTGTTTGAGATCTCTGTTCATTTTGTTTCTTTTCCGTATTGATTTAATCACACTTGGTGTGATCCACGGTTTTAAAGGTCGTCTCCTACAGGGAATGGTTAGAGTCCTAGATTGTTTTGATATAGTAGATTGGATAATGTCTATAATGCACTCAGCAGCTCGATTTGTGTCATTAATTGCTAGGTATTCATTCCAATTTTGTGTTGCCAGTGTCTTTCTCACTGCACAATAGTCAATCTTTATTGTAGTGTTTCTCGTTGAATCAGGAGTCCTCGTAATTTGGTTGTTTAGTACCAGCATTATGGGAGAGTGGTCCGTCAGTTCGTCAAAAACAAAGGTTTGCCAGCGTTTGGTAGTTTTAATCATAAAGTGGTCTATACATGCTGATTTTCTAGTGGGTTTTGTAATGCCTGTCAACAAGCCATAATAAGCTATGAGTGCAAGATACCTTGTTGTCTGGCTAGTAATATTTTCTGGCGATATATCTAGGTTTACGTCACCCGTAAAAATTATATTAGGTGTTTTAATGTCCTTGAGTAGAATATCCAGTGAATCAAGATAATTAGACGCGTTTGTGAAGCTCGGCGGTCTATATGTACAGATTATAGTAGTGTTGTTCTCGACTTGTACCACAATACAGTTTCCTTCCTGGATACTAGGTTCCGTTACTACTGTGCTAATACCATTGCGTATGTAGACCGCAACGCCATCATTTTGGTTGAGGTGAATTTTAGAGTAATGTAGTACATAATTAGCTAAATTTACAGGTGGTTTGTTTTCATTGGTCCAACACTCAGTCAATACCATTACATCGACAGGGTTTGCAAACCTAGAAACAAATAACAGGAGTTTGTCCAGGTTGCAGTGAATGCTTCGAATATTTAAAGTCAAAATAGAGAAATTATTGCCTGTGAAATTAATATTGTTCAAGGCCGTAGAACAGGATTTTGGATCGTCAAGTTTAATCGTGTTATTATTTAGGTAGTTATCTACCTCTGGTATTATGTTAGGTGTGAACTCTGGCACAGAATACTTTGACGTTAGTATTTGTTTTATCAAGTGTATCTATACTCATATTCAAACATGGCTGATACGAGATGAAAGTGTTTGTGTTTTTGTGGTGTTTTTGTGATATGATTTGTGTTTTTTGCGGTAAATTAATTATTTTGTAGGGAAGTATGTATGTGTACTGTGTGTTGTATGTATAGATATGATTTACAATATAGTGCAGGGTGTATGCGAGTTGAGTATGCTGTTAACAATTGCAATCAATACTGGTTCCGAGTCAGTCGAAATAACTTTCAATGAAATCGAACGTAATTTATTGCAATTGTCGTCATAAACCACGATTAATGAACGGAAAATATATGAATTAAATTATACAGCGGTAACACGTTCAGTTGCAATGATTTGTTGTACCGGCCGCGCGTGTAAAGTCACTGTAGAGATGTGACGTCAAAAGGTGGTATTCATTTTTCATATCGATTGTTGCAAATATTCTCAGACATGTTTAGCGGTCTTGCCCCAAAAGTAAGCAGAGTCTTAAAACAAATACAAATACAAATGGTTTATTTACCAAAAAACATACATAGTTACAAATTATTGCATTATAGTGGTTCCCACACTAAGAGAAGTCCTGTATCGTTGGCTTCTTGTTTACGGTACATAAACTAGGGGAGACAGATTACGTAAAATTGACAATGCTTTAATATACCAAACTAACTGTAGTCCGTGACTTCGACCGCTTTATATCAGGGTAAAAATTATCCTATGTAATAAATCTTAAAAAATATATAAATAAATATTAGACATACGTAACTCTTATTTGATGGTGAGCAGCTTAAGCACTTGTGTTAGAGAAATCAGACAAAAAACACGATACCACAACACCCAGACCCGGGACAAAATAGAAAATTATGGACCTAATAATTAAGAACGCGGAACCATAAGGATGGCGCAACGCCAAATTACTAGGACTAGAATGATTGATTATTTTTTAAACATACTTCATAAAACACTCATACAATCAGACATGGTACTTTATTAAAATATTTGCTTAAATGTAAAATACCTAACAACGTTTTTCTGTTCCAAAACACTTTTGTTAATCCAATTATTATTAAACAAACCTAAATTTCATTACAAAGCAAGTTAAAAAGGTTTTATTAGAATAAAGGGGATTGTCAGCCCATGAGTTCAATTATAAAATCTATTAATTACGTTTAGTCCCATATCTTAGGCCTGTAGTACTTACTTATTCACTCTTTAATTTGAATATCAAAAATATAATTATTAAAACTTAACTCGATAACCTCCTGCAGATACATTTACATCCCTAGCGAGTACCTGTCGGCGCAAGCAAAGGATTCTCTCTGTAGATATCTACGACGAATCGCAAGCTTTGATGCTAAATGTGCTTCAGTAAAAGCGCACTTAATTTCATTTCTTGAAAGGGCTTTCAACTTTCTTCTCGCGAAGTAATGAGTGAGCACTGAAAGGCGTATTTAACCACTTTTACTTAAATCTTTTATAACATATTTTATTTAGAAATGCTGCTAAAGATATTACAGAAAACGCAAGGTGGGTTAAAATAACAAGGTGTTGGGTTGTGTAGCAACCTCAGAGCATATTTCTGTGAAAGCAAATAAAATTCCTATCTAAGATTACTTTGTAGATACGGTGATAGTTATATTGTACTCATTATTTTTTCTTCTCACTGGAGGAATTATTTTGTAAAAAGTACGTATAATGTCAATGAAGATGATATGACGTTATATTGGTGAAATAATTTTAGAAATCAGATAAGGGATTTTTGTGTTTATTTGATACAAAAATATTGAAACAACTTGCTTTAATATTCGACGTATATTTGCCTTTTTATAGCACTAAAAATACTTTTCCCGAAATCATCTTTTTTAGAAACTAGAGAAAACTTTAAATATGTATTTGAAGAATCGAATCTTTACCGTTTTTGTCAAACTTTTCACACTAGACAGAAAACAAAAATATATGTCCTATATGTACGAGTTGTTACCGATTGTCACAAATGCTTAACGCTTGAACATGAACACATTAATAAAATCTTAACACTCCACTTCTTGGCTGACTCCATTGCAAAATCAGTGGCTCAGAAACAGATATTGGTTTTCTCACACGAGTAGCTGTGCGATTCAAGAGTTACAAGTATTTAAATAAACTATTTTATTCCATTGCAGGCTGCATTATAACACTTTTGAATCGTCACCGAGTGTAATGCAAAGTGACTATTCTATAATTCGGACCAGTATGTATTGGGCAGATACCGGCAAGTAAATAATCAAAATATATAATAAGTATGTTACGGTACAGAATACAATTTTCATTTGATGAGTTTAGAGCCAATTAAGTATGTCGTTTTGAGAATATGAAGCGAATTGGATACGATTAATTAGTATAAAAATTGCAATCCGTCCTTGGATATTTGATTCACAAACGAAACGTCCACCTGGTATGACACATTGACCAACCGGAGGAAAAAAAGACTCTGTATGCCGGAAGATACTAGAATTTCTGGAATCAACCTGGCTAAAGGAGTTGGGTACTTTAAATTGGAGGCGAGGCACAATAGATCTGATTGGTTGCAGAGACCTAAATTTATTAGAACTGCATAGCCCCAGTTATGTACTTGAATAAATAAATAAAATCCGACATATTTAGTACATGGTTGTAGGCCTCCTGAACAAAAACGTGACATGTGTGTCAGTCATCATACCACTCAACCATACAAAATAGTTATGTTTACTGTGTTTACTCTTGTTAACTTAAAATTAAAATGCAAGCAGTTCCTACAGAGTGTAATTGAATATTCGCCTGAGTCTCGGATGTAAGCGCAAGTTTTATTGGATGCGAGTGCAAGTTACAATAATGGCGTCGAGTGCAAGGTCACGTCGCGGTGAACGATGTGGCCTTAATGCTGGTTCAGGGCTGGCGATTAAGGAAATACGTCATTAAATCTTTCAAAGATAATAATAATAAAAAAATCTTATATGAAGCTAAAAATGGATCTACCTAGACTCTCTTCGCATATTTGTCAGTTTCTTAAACATTAAAAGTACAACCAAAATATGAAACTCAAATGAAAATACATTAATCAGGAAAAATAGGGAAAATTTGGCACACTGATCAATTAAAAATATTTTTATATGTAAAATATACAGTCTATATATTTGTTTCTATATTATCTTGGTTAGGAGATGGAACGGATCATAGCGCATGAAGCAAACTCTTTTATTGTCGGCTACTCCCAATTCGCCACAGAGTAGTCACAGAGGAGGCCTACCGACTACCATGGTGGTATCAACAAAAACATCGCTTTAATGTTTCTTTCGAAGCATGAAAATAAACGTAATATTGACACTAAAGTAAATTGGACCAATTATGCTTAGAATCGAACTGAACACTGTGGGTGTAATGAAGCAATCAATCTCAATTCATCAATCACTAGCTATCAATCATTCAACCAAGTATTGCTTTATTTAATATATAATAATGCCGACTGTGGTGAACTAAGACAACCCTAAGTTGCAGTAAGTAAAAACAAGAAGCTACAAACGTCAGGCAGCGCACTCGAGTGTGAACAAGATAACTGTAGCGCGTCTCGCGCGACAACGAGGCCGGAATAAAAATATGTCGACGTCTGAGCCCGGACACTTCTGATTATCTTCTTTTATTATTTTAGTCCAAATTAGGTTTTTTTATAGTAGCGCAGTATATTGGCTCCTCCTGTTGGTAAGCAAGAGAGGAACTCACGTCGCGATGACAACGGATTTGATACCGTAATATCCTATCCGTTAGCATCGCCATACTGGCCCCCGGATGTTTGTTCACGTACGATGACGTATTGTGGAAGTCGCACAAGAGGTGAGTGCCTTCTGCACCAACGCAAGCTCGATGATGATGAAAAAGATGTCTTTTTCATCATCTATAGTCAGTTAGGAAAAAAATGGTAGTCGTACTCTAATTGCTACTTACAGGCAATAATAATGAGTAAAAATAAATATAAATATTTGAAAACATCACATACATTACTCTGATTCTGTGGTAAGTAACTTAAGCACTTTGTTGTGGAGATCAGAAACAACGACGGTACCACAACACCTAGATCCGAGACAATATAGAAAAGTTCGTTTCCCATATTGACCCGTTCGGGGATTGAACCCGGGACCTGAGAGATCGCGACGCCAAAGGCTACGGAGGTCGTCAAGTAAAGCATCTTACTAGCTTATAAATCGAATCATGTGCAAATAGCTACCACAACACTTGCATCAAAATATTTAGTTATCTTACATTTAAAATTGTTATATTATGAAAAACGAAACAAATATAGAAAATCTCGTTTCTCATATTGACCTGAGTAGAAATCAAACCCGGAACCTCAGAGATAGTGCGACGCCAATGTCGGAGGACGGAGGTCCTCAAAAGGTAGATTTGAGGTAAGCTAGGTTAAGCTGGAACGGACCAGTGCACAAAGAAGGTACCTGTTCGTTGTTACCCAATACCCCAGGCTCTATAATGGATGCATACATAATCATAGTAAACGATAAAATGAACGAGAGAAGATCACTCAATTCTGCTCAAATTACTTGTTCGCATAATCTCACTTTCACTAGTAAAACTGCATTCTTGACTATTTATTAGTTTTCTTGGAATGTAGACAAATAGGAGAAATGCAGCGTGCTTAAATATAGTTTATCGCCATTATTAACAACTCGTTCTGTGTCCTCGTTTCGTCTGCATTGTGCTGTACATAAACATACCAGTCCGCTCAGCAAACGGCGGTTAAATGAATTTACAAGAGACGGTTTCTAGTCGTGGCGCCAGTAAAATAACTGGTTCTTATAATTAAACTAATAGTAAAACTATAAAAGACTAGTTATTGCCCACTATTTCGTTCACATAATTTTGGGATAAAATCCTACTAATGTTATAAATGCGAAAGTTTGCATGAATTAATGTTTGGTTACTCTTTCACACAAAAACTACTTAATGGATTTTTTAGAATTTGGTGAAAGATATCAATTTAAATTTGGTTTATTTAATACTTACCAATAAGTGATTCTACCACACCAGTTCAAATTCATTAACTACAAACTCAAACTCAAATATTTCTTTATTCAAGTAGGTTACATGTAACACTTTTGAATCGTCATTGAATACAATGCAAAGTGATTCTACTTCCGGTTCGGAACCTATATCTACCGAGTAGACACCGGTAAGAAACTCAGCAGATAAGTTACAGTAGCAGTATCTAACTTATAGCTATGTGTAGAACACTTTGGACCAAGTCATATCTTATATAGTTTTATATATAGTTTTATTTTGATGAGTGAAAAAAGCATGAAGTATTATTTTATTTTAAGAGGTAAGCTGGAGCAGACCAGTCCCCAAAGGTGGCACCTGTTCACAAGCATGACGTATGTGCCAGCCATCGCTTCACTCAACCATATTGAAGGGAATGTAACGACCCGCCACATAGCGCCACCACCCCAGTGACATTTTAGTGAGTACAGAGCAAAAACGGAAAGCTGAGCAGACATTCATTCATCCCTACTAATATTATAAATGCGAAAGTAACTCTGTCTGTCTGTGTGTCTGTTACGCTTTCCTGCTTAAACCTCTCAACCGATTTTGATGAAATTTCGTATAGGTATACGTTGAATCTCAAAAACGGACATAGGCCTTTTTATTAGAAAATAAGGGGGGGAAGGGGTTAAACCACCTTTGAAAGTTTATATGGAAAAATGTTTATTTTTGAAGTTTGAGATATGAAATTTGGCTGGATTAAAATATAGACTACTTTTTGTTTCGAATATTAGGGGAGAAAGGGGTAAACCCGACCATAAAAGGATGTAGTCCACGCGAACGAAGTCGCGGGCACAGTTAGTGTCCATATATATTTAAACGATATACATACACTAAGAAATCGCTCGCACCATATTTTTCTCAGCCCCAAGTATTGTAAAGATTAGGATTACTACTGAGTTTCTTGCCGGATTCTTATCGGCAGAATTAGGATCCGAACAGGCTGTAGCTTCAATTTTGGTTTGTATTAATTTTGTAACCAACGTGAATAAATGAATTGATTATGATTATAAGTTATTTTTATAATATTAGCTGAAATTATTTTAATGTAAAATTTAAATCAGTAATAAAATAGAGAAACCCGTAAAGAAGCGTTGTGTTGCGTTACTATTTTTTGTTTTTGCCAAAAAACTGGTATGTACACTTACTGTTATAAAAATAAGATTGATCGTAAAAAATTACGCAATGAAATGAAATTTATAAAGGTTACCCTATATATAATATATACCCTGTGTAGGAATAATGTATTACTTGTTACTCTTTATTTAATAAATGATTGTAATGTTGACATGTAAATACATGATCCTGAATTGAACGTAGAGTTTATTATTATTATTATTTTATATTGCTCTTCGAAATTGCCTTCATCCTACCTGATTTAAGTTGGTAACGAAGTCCTAGTTTAAGGGCGACAAGTACAGCATAATAAAGCTGTTGCTGGACTTGTCGCTCCTACCTTGAAGGCTTGACCCCTGCTGCTAATGTAGCACCCTCCAGGAGCTCTGGAAACCTTATTCACACGCAGGAACAACACCGGAGTAATTGTTATTTAGCTGCAGTCATATTCTTCTGGAATATCAACCTGGGCTTTTACATAATAAATAATTGAATCGCGCAGTGTAAACGCAAGCTCCTTCGTCCTTGCAGTAGGCTCGCAGGCGCGGCTGCAACTGCATTCCAGAATTATTTATAGCTTCATAATTGTACAGTTCTCAGATGGCATGTGAGATTGTGTCGGCCGACCAAGTAGGGCGCTGTGCTAGACATCTATATATATAAAAGGAGAAACTGACTGACTGACTGACTGACATATCAACGCACAGCCCAAACGGCTAAACGTAGGCACTTGAAATTTGGAAGGGACGTAGCTTAGGTACCGTAGGGGTGCACTAAGAAAGGAATTCCCGAAATTCCCACGGGAACGGGAATTAGCGCGAAAATCCTTTTGTATGAAAAATCTAAACCGCTTAAGTTAGACGCTTGAAATTTGGCATGCAGGTACCTTAGTAAATATAAAGTTTAGTTATGGCTGTATATTGAGAAATTCCCACGGGAACGGGAGTTAGCGGGAAAAAACTTTTGTATGAAAAAATCTAAACCGCGTAAGTTAGATGATTGAAATTTGACATGCATATACCTTAGTGAATGCAAAGTTAAGTCATGATTGGATTTTCCAAAATTCCCATGGGAACGGGAATAGCGGGAAAAACTTTTGTACCGCGAGTTAGAGGCTTGAAATTTTTTAGTATATGGGTATCTTAGCAAATGTACAGCTTCATGGGAATGGGAAACATCTTTTTCATGAAAAAATACTGCACTAGCGCCAGATTCAGAATAATTGTTATGTTGTTTTTTAATGTATTTTCTCAAAAAAAAAAAAAAAACTTTTTAAAATTTTTGAATGCAACATTCATTATTATTTACATTCGACACACACCGAGAAAAATACTGAAATGACACAATAACACGCTACGCGGACGAAGTCGCGGGCAAAAGCTAGTCAACCTATATATAGTCGAGACTACACGAATATTATAAGGCCTCTTCAGCCTTTTGCACGCGCTAATCTCACTGACTATTGGTTTAATTGAAAAGTATATTTTGTGTAGGATATTCCATTCATAGAGGAAGACTTTAAGTTATATAACACTAGCTTACCTCCCGCGGCTTAGCCCGCGTGGAATTCGGTTATATTGCGGTATAAAGCACAACTATAAGAAAACTTCTCATTTCCACGGAAAATCTAAGAAGCGCGATGTAATGCTGTTTAGTTGTTAAACAAAAACTGAATGAAAACTGAAAAAAAAAACAGTTTAGACGATAAAACAAATTGTACGTCATCCCTCGGGAATTCTTCATATTCGGGAATTCATTATCATATCATTTAGCTTCTAAACTTTTATGTTTGTATACGTTTGCAATATTTTACCTTGTTTTAAACGACACAGAGCCATCTCCAATCCATCCATCAAGCAAACTATATTTTTGTTTTCCCTAGGGAACATCAATTTTCCCGGGATAAAAAGTACCCTATTATTTAATCAAGACTTCTAACTTTACGTCTGCAAAATTTCAAAGCAATCGGTTCAGTAGTTACGGCGTGAAAGCGGAACAAACAAACAAACAAATATACTCACTTTCCGATTTGTAATATTATAAGGATAAGTAAGGGAGAATCGGTGGGAAATGTGACGGCGGGAGTAGTACCTACCAGTGGGAAGGCGAAGGGCCTTTATGCCCTGTTCCAATATTAGAAAACGACCCGTTCTTGTTACGAATAGTAATAAATTATACGAGGCGTAAGCTAAAAACGACCGACAGAATGACAGCTGATATGGAAAGTAGATTTGAAATTAGAATTAAAAACTTGTAGAAGAACGAATAGTCTTTGTTGACACATCACTACATAGTATAAAACAAAGTCGCTTTTTCTGTCCCTACATCCCTTTGTACGCTTAGATCTTTAAAACTACGCAACGGATTTTGATGCGGTTTTTTTAAATAGATAGACTGATTCAAGAGGAAGGTTTTTGTTTGCATTAAAGAATAGAAAAGGCAATATTTCTAAGTACTTACATTACATCCGTGCGAAGCCGGGGCGGGTCGCTAGTTACGAATAATATTCGAACCGGGTATTAGTCAATAAGGCAAGCGAGCTATTTAATTTGTAACTCTTATTAATAAAACGTTAATTTAGGAATATCGTAATCTCTGCGCTATGTGTCTACTATTCGCACTGGATTACAAAATCAACTGAAGTTACATTTATAATACTTATACTAAGATTATCTAACTCCAGATTATTGGACCACAACAACACGCTGGACAGCATTGCACACGTTGCTATGATTATGCGGTAAGTGCTAAAGCACAGGCTTACAGAAATCAGAAACAACGACAGTACCACAACACCCTGACTCGAGATATGAAAAAGTTTGTTTTCCTTATCGACCAGACGGGGATTCGAACTCGTGACCTAAGAAATGGTGGGATGGCAAAGCCCGGCCCGCTTGCCTCTTGACTACTAAGGTCGTTAATCGCACTACAATTATCAGATGATAATCTGATAAGGTAACCACCAGCATCAGTGTATACTATAAATCAGCCTGTGTTGCCGCCAGCTTTCTAAACTTCTAGGTTATCTTTTATAGGATCATGTTCTCCTCGTAATACAGCCGTTCGTTCAATAATAGACCTTAATACTTCAAATGTAGCAAAAGTAAAGGTTACCGATTGTTAGCGACGAAAGTGAAACCCAATTTAAAAGGACAAAAGATATAATAAACTAAAAAAACTGCATCAAAATCGGATCATCCGTTTGACAGACACATACACACACTGACACACACACACACACACTGACACACACACACAGACACGTCAAACTTATAACACCCCGTCGTTTTTGCGTCGGGGGTTAAAAAATACAATATTAAATGCAAGGAAAAATCGAGGCACACCAAACCTGTTGCTAAGCAATTCTAGTAACAAACCCTTTAGCAACAGATAACGTGTGCCTAGTAGCTGGGTTGCCAGATCTGTCGCCAACACCGATGTGGCAAATGCAGGCTACATATCTCGAACTTGCAGCTCGATATTAGGTCTTATGTCCAGGTCATAAGGGCGTGCTTTTGATAGCATAACCGATGACGAAGGGCAGAAATGTTCTAGAATAGAGAAGCGTACTGAGTCATAAATGCGCTTTATCAAATACAGCATAAGATGGCTCAACGTGCAGTTTAATTTAACCATAAAATTAGTTGTTTTAGCGATAAAATATGTAAAATAATCGGAATCAATTCTCTCTTAATGACTGATCTTATGATTACGTATTAGTTTTGCATTTTTGGAGTAGGTATTTCCATTTTCCAAGATGCAGTGTACCACAGACAAGGTCAAGCAATAGCATTTTGATTTTTCATAGTTAACTCCTTTTTTTCTTTCTATCCTGTTTGATAACATGTTCGGAACTAAGGTGCTGATTATTGTTATTTAATTTCACTGTTGCTTGAATGTGTATTGTTTCTGTTTCTTTTTTTAATTTTTATTTTATTCTTCTTTTCCTTAGTAATCTTTGTATTTCTGTAGCCTTTCAATTGCTTGGAGAAATAACGAGAGCCCCCGGTTTCGGTTATTTTTCCAAGCAGGTGGCTAAATAAGCTGTAGCGGTGTTAGAAATAATGTCGTAGCCACATATGCTGAGGTGGAACCAAATTGACCACAATATAATGTACAGTCTGTGTGTTTTGTTTTTACATCATGTTGTTGAGTCAGTAAATATATTTATATTCTATTCTATTCTTAAATTAAAAAGCCTAGTTGCCATTATCTTAAAAAAATCTCATCTGTAAAGTTTTTATGATTTACGACGCGTTTGCGTGAGAATAAAACCTTCACGCGATTGTAAAAATAAAATGTTGATAAAAAAAAAATAAACCAGCATTACCAGACTTAATGGTGTTCTGGCCTATTTTGAGAATAACCCATAACACATACCTACATGGTATCAAGCAAACTAGTCGTAAACAACAGTTAAATAGAGCAGAATTCTTAAAACTTTAATACCTCTAGCATGCCGCAGTGAGTTTTTAATTTTGGACAAGGCATTAATGTTCTAGATATTTTCGAAAGAATAGTTTTTGTTAACTCAAACTGAGAACTTTTAATCAGCTTCTAATCTTTGGTTAGTTTAAGTTTTTAATATATAGGAAACAGGAAAAACCTATATTCGTAAAAATTAAAAAATATGAAAAACCTTAAGCATGTGAAATCACATACGTGATTGGAAGCTATTTGTTAAAAATGAGGTCAATAAAGTTAGTTAGTTGAATACTTTTATGTATCTACATATTAAATTAGCAAGTGAGTGATTGAGTTAATAAAAATCACATAGGAAGTAAAATATCATTGTTATTATCAATCTCTGATTTTTAATTAAAAGATATACCAAGTCCTTTACAGTTGTATGTTTTCAGGTAAGAATTTTACATGTTTCATCATGAAATTATTAAAAATATGTCCTATTACATATATTGCTCTATAACCACAGAACTTAACTCATCTTATGTCATTGTTTTTGTTCTATGTGTCCAAATCTAGGCTATGTGCGTGTCATTTTATTTTTTACTTAATACGCAATGTACCAAGGTCTGCCGCGCAATAATGTTACAAAAGACTTTAAAATGTTACTTTATTTATTAAAAGTAACAATATTCCATGTTTTATATTAAAATGTATCTACTGCAACATATAAAACTTCCGTGTTCTCACACCATCGGAGGAGATCGCTTTAAGAAACCGAACTGGGTCGGAGCGTGACTTGGTGTTATTAAATATTTATGCCCCGGTATTTATAGGAGCTGAAGTACTCTCACTTTTGTTGTAAACACTTGCACTTAGAAACTTAAAAGAAATATGGGTCACCAGAAAGCATTAACCATAACGTGAGGTTATATTAATTGAAAAATACAATAGGTATCTTCTATAGCTTTATTAGATGAATCCATAGTTACAGTGTTATTCAAAGGTCTTGTGTTTAGTTTTCAAATTGTGAGATACGTTTGAATCTATTGCTATAAATTACATTTTAAACTCAACAATGCTTTGGTTTGCAATGGTAAGTATATTTTTTTCTCTTTAAAATTATGTAACACAGTCTACTGCACATACTCTTCAACTTAAGAATTCTCGGGTTTTGGGCCACTTACTTTATAGTTCAGCTAAAGTGGTGCTACGATAATTTTAATTCAAATTAATATAAAACAATGTTTGTTCTTACAATCCTCCATACCTCTTGTATGGACGTCTGGATGTATTTTTGTAACTCTTTTATGAAAGCATTTTTTACTATATTGATTTGTAAAAAATTTCGTAGGAAGTTAGATGAAATACAAGACATACGAGTATAAGACAATTTTTATTTCAGATTAAAGCGAACGAACTAAACAGTTATTTATGGTTTAGCTTAAATTGCATAGAAAATTTCTATGTTTCCCACGGAGCTTTTCTTAGTAGTTATATGTTCCGAAACAATAAGTACACCAACTAAAACCAAATAATTTAATTTGGTTTTACCAATACTTTGATGATTCGTTCCATACTCGCAATAAGGCCAGTGCCTGTGCAGTTTGACGATAAAATGTGTATTTTTGTTACATCATCATCATCATCATCAGCCTGTTGCAGTCCACTGCTGGACATAGGCCTCTCCAAATGTTCGCCACTTCGCTCGATTTTCGGCGACTCTCATCCAGCTCCCGCCAGCCGTCCTGCGCAAATCGTCACTCCACCTGGCCTGAGGGCGTCCTACACTACGTTTACCGAGGCGTGGTCTCCACTCCAGAACTCGCTTACCCCAACGGTTGTCGGCTCTGCGGCTGATATGGCCAGCCCACTGCCACTTCAGCTTGCTAATCCTGTGAGCTATGTCGATGACTTTAGTTCTCTGCCGGATCACCTCATTATGGATTCGATCCCTTAGAGAAACACCGAGCATAGCTCTTTCCATAGCCCGCTGAGTGACTTTAAGTCTGTGAACCAGTCGTGCCGTCAGTGTCCACGTCTCGGCTCCATACGTCATAGCAGGTAGAACGTACTGATTGAAGACTTTTGTCTTTAGGCACTGTGGGATGGACGATGAGAAGACTCGACGTAGTTTCCCAAACGCTGCCCAGCCCAGCTGAACCCTTCTATTCACCTCGTCCTCTAGGTTGTTTCGACCCAAATGCAATTTTTGCCCGAGGTACACATATTTTTGAACAACTTCGAGGACGGCGCCTTGGACTGCAATCGGTTCCGGTAGAACATGTTCATTAAACATGACCTTGGTTTTATCCAAGTTCATCCGTAGGCCGATGCGTACAGAAGAGTCAGCCAGGTCATTCAGCATCTGTTGTAGGTCTTGCAGCGTCTCTGCCATTATGACGATGTCATCTGCAAATCGCAAGTGAGAGATGTGTTCGCCATTTATGTTGATGCCACGTCTTTTCCAGTTAAGCGTCTTGAACATATCCTCCATTGCATTTGTGAACAATTTCGGGGAGATCACGTCCCCTTGTCTCACTCCTCGATGTAATGGTATAGGCCTTGTTTGCTGATTTTGTACTTGGACGGACATGGTAGCGGCTTCGTAGAGATATCTCATCACTTGGATGTATCGCCAATCGACTTGACATCGCTGCAGAGAATCCAAAACAGACCAGATTTCAACCGAGTCAAAGGCCTTCTCATAGTCTACGAATGCTAGACACAGAGGCTGATTATACTCTTCGGTCTTCTGTATAATCTGTCGCACTGTGTGGATGTGGTCTATCGTGCCGTATCCGCTCCGAAATCCAGCCTGTTCCGGCGGTTGAAAGTCGTCGAATCTTCTCGCAAGTCGGTTCGTGATCACTCTTGAAAACAGCTTATAGACATGGCTTAGAAGGGAAATGGGTCGATAGTTCTTCAGAAGGGTTTTGTTTCCTTTTTTGAAGAACAAGACGACCACACTCCTACGCCACGCCTCCGGAGTTCTCCCTTCAAACAGGACAGCGTTAAATAGCTTTTGGAGCTCCCTCAGTACGGGCTTGCCTCCAGCCTTTAATAGCTCCGTTGTAACGCCGTCTGCTCCAGGGGCTTTTCCGTTTTTAAGCTGCCCAAGAGCAATCTCGATTTCGCCAACGCTGAATTCTGGCAGGTCTTCAGTGAAATGGCGTGTTAATGTGGCTCTAGAGTCTTCCTTTTTTGGTACAGGTCGAGATGTTTGCGATGCGTATAGCCGGGTATAGAAGTTTTCTACCTCCGAAAGGATCTCCGGCTTAGAGGCAACAACTTCTCCACTTGCTGTGGTCAGTTTGGTCAAGTGACTTCTTCCGAGAGATTTAACGAATACCTTAGACCCCCGATTTTGCTCAATAGCTCTTTCAATGGCTAGAGTATTAGAGTGTCGGAGGTCACGTCGCACAAGTTTATTGATCTCCCGGTTGAGAGCCCGTACACCCGACGAAGTGGCAGGTGGGTATTCACGTCGTTGCCTCATTAGCCTCAAAGTCTCCTCAGAAAGTTTTGACTTCTTCCCTTTACGCTGCATGTTGCAAAATCTCGTACCTTCCTCCCTGAGTACCCGAACCACATTTTCAAGATTCTGGTCAATATCAGTTGTGGTTTCCACGGCAGCAAAACGGTTTTCCAGGTTTGACTGGAACGTTTCAGATCCCGCCATGGTTTGAATCAGAGTCGGCCGGAGTCTGGACTTCATTAGACGGACACGTTCGGCTTTGAAGTCGATATTCAGAGTGCCTCGGACAAGTCTGTGGTCGCTGCCGGTGTTAAACCTGTTAATCACAGAGACATCTCTGAATATGTGCCGCCTGTCCGTCAGGATGAAGTCGATCTCGTTTTTGGTCATAGTGTCGGGGCTACGCCACGTCCATTTTCTTTGGGGCTGCTTTTTGAAGAATGAATTCATCAAGAAGAACCCCTCTCGTTCGAGAAAGTTGACGAGCATCTGCCCCCTATGATTCCTGACTCCAAATCCATGGGATCCTACTACCGATTCATTGCAATTCTGTACTCCCACTTTGGCGTTGAAGTCTCCCATGACAACAGTGTATTGGGTCTTCGTAGTGAAGTGGAGAGCCTTCGATATGTCATCGAACATTGCTTCCACCTCATCATCCGAATGTGTCGAGGTCGGTGCATACACTTGCACCACCTTGAGGCTGTACCTCTCGGTGAGCTTGATGATCAGGTACGCTACTCTGTTCGACACACTGGAAATTTCTACAACGTTGTCAGAGAGAGACCTATTGACCAGAAACCCGACGCCACCTTGAGATTGTTGGTCTCCCTCACGGAAGTACATCAGGTGGCCCGACTCCAGGGTCACAGTATCCTCCCCCTCCCTTCGGACTTCGCTTAACCCTAGAATGTGCCACCTAATTTTCCCAAGTTCCACCTCAAGTTGTGCCAGATGCGAGTCAAGCCGTAGAGTGCGTCCGTTATACGTAGCAATGGTCAGTTTTGTGTGGTGGCCTACCGTAGCCCGGAGATTCTTCGCACCCCCCGCCTCGCCGTTACCGTGGTCGCCACCGTGACCAGGAATAGCGAGACTACCGGGAACTGGGGGCCGTGGCCTTTGTACTTTGTCCATTTGGAGGATTTTGCCCATAATCGCCACGCTGGGCAGGCGGGTTGGCGATCGCAGAGCGTAGCTTTTTACCGGTGACGCTGCTGCCCGTCATCGGCATCGGCATGTCGCATTTGGCTACGCCAAGGTTTCGGATGGTTATACCGCCATCAGTCGGTCATCCTTTGTCCCTTCGTTGACTCTTACGACACCCACGGGAAGATATGGGGTGGTGGTACTCTACTCTGCCGCCACCACACGGCAAGTTGTTACATGCTTAAGCTAAATGGTCAAATATATGTAGTAACCTCCACTCAGTTCTCTTACTCTTGCCTTCCTACCCTGTAATATTATTTGCAGTTCAACGTTTATATAAGTTTCCATTCATTTTCTCATTTCCATTCATTCAACTGACACTTGGTTTGGTGTGGAATGGAATCACATCTATAGGTCTCAGCACGTCGTCTGGTCGGCCGAGTGAGATAAAAGCGTGTTTTGTCATCAAATCTTCGTGAGCCGCGCCTGAACTCATTATTCGCACGCACTAAATTGCGATTTGATTTGAGTTATTGCGTCTCGACATTATTTTAAGCAGTCAATGACGCTGACGCTTATTAAATTATCGCTTCGCTGAGCGCTCGGCGCTTCGTAGGGCTGAGTTTTTGAATTCATCTTACATTGTAGTTTTACGTTGACTTTCATTTTGTTTTTAAATTCAGAATGCCTGTGTAATTTTTGATTTATTTTTATTTATTGTTCTTTACTGATCGAATAATGCTACATTGAAACATGCTTAAAAACTAAAAAGGTACAAGTAGGTGTAAGCAAAATGCATTATCAAACTCTTGAACACGTATCTACTATATGTACATCGGACCGCAGCGCGATTTTATTTGCTGTTTATTTTACTAAATAAAAAATATTACATCTAAAATAGTGAATGGACTGAGTCTGTACTTTTCTAACGTTTTGTTACAAATATATTTCTTCTTGAACATAAACGGAGGATGTTTATGTTTAAAACAAACACAAAGTACAAAGTGGCCAGGGTCTAACAGACAGTCTGAACTCCTTTGACCTTTATCTTTGTACAAATTATTTATTAAATGCCTAATGGGAAGCTTCACTAATATAAAAATCCAGAACGTATTATTTGAAGAGTGTGTTAAAAAAAATATGTGTATAGTGTTTAAATGAGATAGTTATTATTTAATCGTGATGAACAAAACAAATTGTAGAACACTCACAATACTTACAAGTTATTTTTTTGATTGATAAATAGGATCAAATTTGGCAACTTTTCAAACCATTCAGAATTTTAATAAAATGTTGTATGAATTTGGTGAAAATTGAATGTCCCACGTTCCAAAAGTTTGTTATTTGTTTCTTTTAATTTTATTTCCGATTGACATCAATTAAAGGGTTAAAACACAAAAAAAAATTAAACTCTCCTATTTTTCGCCATCACCTACCTTTAGTTTTTGTAAAAAGTCTTGAACAGTGTAAAACAAGAATCCCTCCCGTTAATTTGTATACTGTCTCTACTGAAATAAATTATTATACTAGTTTCTATTACAGCATCAGCCCTCGACCCATCCATGTTCTACGTCTTCAGACAAACTTTGATCTTATTATTTTGATGCGACGAAGACCCTCTTCTAAACTTTGAAGAAGCATTTCATGCTTGTTTGATTATACTAATTAATTACATTACGGGCATTGCGTTATTTCAGTCAACGTTTTCTTCATAAAGTTTAGAATGTAATTTAAAGCTAATAAATTAGATTTCTCTCAACTGTTTTATTTATTTTATTGCAACAACCAGTTTCTTGAAACATGATTTATTTCTTAATGGCAGAAACAAAATCTTTTTCTGCGGCCTTTTTGTCAAATCAAACCTAATAATTGCATTCCCCTTGGTCCTGTATTACTCACAGTCGATAAAATATATTTTTATCTAGATTGTTTGGAACATTCTTATTTTCCTCCTTATAACAAGATAGGTATGTTTCAGAAAACAATACATTGTAACGCTCTATTTTTTTTTTAACCTTTTAAACCTTCCCTGGACCTCCACAATTATTTCAAGACCAAGATTAGCCAAAGCGGTCTAGCCGTTCTCGTGTTTTAGAGAGACTAACGAACAGCGATTCATTTTTATATTTATGAAAGAAGATATTATATATTATCGAGAGTAAATTTGTTGTCCCAGAAGAAGGAAGGAAGGAAGGCAATATTTAAACTTTCATTATTATTAGACAAAGTATAATTATTATAGGCAGAATTATCACCACATTATAATGTTATAAGATTTTATTCCTTGGACTAATATTATAGGCTGATGACTTTGTTTGTTTGTTTGTTTGAACGCGCTAATATCAAGAACTACTAGTTAGAATATATAAAATATTTTTGTCTCGGATAGTATATTTATCAAGGAAGGTTATAAGTTATATAAACTTGTGCTACGACTAATAGGTACAAAGAGTCGATATAAAATGTGTAAAAAAATGGGTAAAATACGCGTGGGACGCTAGTGACTATGTAGTGATTCGACCACAATCTTCGTCGAACAGATACAGACATGAAACTCAGTAAAAATGTACAGTAGCAGTATTAAACTCATTACAACAAAGAACAAAGTCTGATTAACATAGTGTAAAATAAACAGAGCACAGCAGAGGAATGAAATATTCATGTCCGCAGTTAAAATGTCGTTTACCCGCTGAGCAAAGCTGATTCACTTTTATGTCCCACTTAACCCGTTGGGTTGGTAGCTCTTACATTGGAACTGTGTTATACTAAATTGTTCTTTATTAACAGTACAATCATAGCAAATCTTAAACCATGTAGCGTCAGACGATGTACTTTATTGTCCAATACTGTGCTTCTAGGTTTACCTCTGAGTGTAGTTGAAAATGAAATCTGTACAAACGTATTACCAATTTGTACCTACGACTGCGACTTGTATGCTGGTCTCTATTACGAGAGTATATTATTATTCTTGAAGACAGTTCAGATTCGGTGGCGCAGTGGGTAAGGTACGTATCAAGTGCAAAAGGTCCCAGATTCGATGTTAATTTGAGTGAATTTGGAAAATGATTTTTTTCTAAATCGACTTGGGTCTGGTTGTGCTGGATTGTTGTCTTCAGCTCGTATTCATAGTCTAGGTATAGGACTAGGAAAATCCTTAGTCTAAGACCAGTTCATTGGTTTGATTGTTTGCTGCATTGTAAATATTATTGATACCGATTGACAAACGAGTTGATTTAGTGGTCAGATTCCTCGGTCTCAGTATTATACGTCGTATGTTTGAATCCAGCTTTAGGCAAATGTTCGTGTGATGGTGAACACAGGCACTGAGTTTGAATCATGAATGTCATATTTAACTTATATCTCTATCTGCTTTCTTAATGATCATACTAAAATGTTTTATTGACTGTTATGTTACTATTACAACAGCATCCTAGCTATGATAGCGAGCAGGCTTGACTGTCACTATATGAGGTACTGTAGCACTACTTCTGCTGGAGTTGTGCATTAATCATTATGTTTTATAAATGTATGTACTAAAATAGGTAAAGTCTTTTATAACTAACTAAAATGAGTCTTGTTACTTGAATAAATAAATAATAATAATAATAACTAGTATCTCACCCCATCCCTTCTTTATCGGCTTATGTCAGCCGATAAAGAAGTGAACGTAGTTAATTTACCATAGTCACATTTCGCATACTATTTATAACGCAAAAGTTTTTTGGACAGGATGTTTAAATTAAAAGATGTACCTTTGTTATTTTTCCACGTAAAACTGACCGCAATGGTTGAAATTTTGTGTGAAGAGACCCACACTATAAAACAATATATTGTTTTGTCAACATAAAACTTTTTATCCCTAAATATCGCAGTCAACATCTAGTATATAACTTTATTTAACACACGTCGAGTGAAATCTACAAGCCGAAAGGAAACTTTCTATGTAAGATGTCTGACGTAATGGGATCTCGGCACTCTTTGTGCGAGAGACCTCAAACATGACGTATGTTGTTTTTCCCCCGCGAAGTACGACCGTCCCCGGCTCATTTCTGCTGTTAATTTGTGAAGGCCTTAGGTGCAACCCTCGGTGTCTGACGTCACGGACAGACGTCGAGGCTCGAGTTGCATTGGCCGAGCGTTAGCACTGTGACGTCATTGGTCTACTTCCCACACTGGTCAACGGACTAATAATGTGCCTGGCATATCCAACTGTTTCCATTGATGGAAATACTGTACACACACCGACTACACCTTCTCATTTCTCTAGAAAAAAACAATAAATCTTTTTTTTACATTTGTTTAGTTATGAATCGAACAAATAACTTGCAAACCTAAAAAAAATTCAAAAATCTTGTTTACAGCTATAATTTGAACGAATAATATTGTATATAGTATTCTGTGGTAAGTACCTAGCTGAAATAGTTTTTTTACAAAAATAAAAGAAAACGAAGGTACCACAACACCCAGACTCGATGCAACAAGGGAAAGTTCGTTTCCTATATTGACCCGTCCTGGAATCGAACCCGGCAAATCCCGGCACGCTAGTCTCTCGGCTACGAAGGCCGTCAATAAACTTCAGGAAGTACTTGTAGCTTAATCTGCGTCATACAGGCCTAGCATACGCAATACGTCAAATTTATCGCATGGAACGAAAAGTTTCAATACTGTTAATTGGCTAATAGCACACCGCACTTGTATTTTAAGCCAATCAGCAGCTGACGCACTGACTTCAATCGATTTTGACGTTTGTTAAGAGCGTAATAAAATTTAGTCGCGTTGCATATGATAGGCCCGATAGTACGTTAGACTTTCTGTCCGTTATCTAAAGTAGTAAAGCTTCGGTTGTAAAACATGTTCAGGTGTGGTCCGCAAGTTTATCGTTTTATTGGCTCTCCCGCGGGATGTCGGGATTAGTATCGGATTTACGGTACGTAGTAAGTGTGCGTAGTTTACATAAGGTCCACTGTATACTGGCTGCCATTAGCTTAAGTTGAAGTGTAATTAGCTTCACAATTGATTATAAGTAGGCATATGTGACGGGTTATTTTGTATTGCCCACGGGACAATGTTTAGCGCTTCTATTGATGATGATAATGGTGTTGAACCAAGAGTAGTGGGTTTGGCAAGAGCCTATCACTGGCAAGCCCTAAGAAAGGCTTCCGGGGAGCGCTTCTACCCGGAGGACCTGTTGCGTGTGCGCAAAGAGGCGCACCATGAGATGGTCCGGCGTTGGGCGGAGTCCCTACGAGTGGCTGCGGCGGGTCGGTGGGCCCTTGATGCCAGCGAATTATTGCTGGCTCGAGCGCAAATTGGGATTTTTGTCATTCCGTTTGGTGCAGGTGCTGTCCGGCCATGGCTGTTTTGGGCAGTACCTGCACCGCATCGGGCGGGAGGGCACTCCGTCGTGCTCCAGTTGTTGCGCGGCGGAGGATTCGGTGGGGCACACATTGCTAGTGTGCAGCGTTCCGCGCTCTGGTGGGGCCAAATCTCTCACTCCCGAGTATAGCCTCGACTATGCGTGTGTGTATACGGCGTGGAACGGGATGTGTGTATGCGACATAACGTCTTCGCAGAAGGTGGCCGCAGAGAGAGAGCGGGAGGATGACCCTTCCGCTCCCGCCTGCCGTAAAAGACGGCGGCTGCGGGCGCGGGGCCAATCTGAACGCGCCCAGTTACCGCTTGGGGACCGGCCGGCTGATAGTGGCACCTCAGCTGGCATTGCACCGGTCTCCACTGCGAGGTGGGGGTGGTCCCGCTGGACCGGCCATACCCAGTCTCCCTCCGAACACCGTGGGGGGAGCAGACGGAGCCGCGTAAGCGGCTTTTCCGCCGGCGGCGCTGTGGATGTAAAGGCTGAGCCGTTTTTCCATAGCGCCGCCACTTAGGCGATGAGGGTCCAACCGAGGGGTTAAAGTGGGTAGTTCGAGGTCGAGGTAGGTAGGTGGGAGTCCCACACACGCCGTCACCCTCCCTCGGGGTGGCGGTACGGTGCATTAAGCATTTCCCTCCGTAAAAAAAAGAAGAGTAGTGGCTTCGATACTTACACAGAAAAAAAAATCGTGTGATGGACAATTTTATTTGTTCTATGTATTAAAGTATGTAATTTCGTTTGTGGTTACCTTAACGCGTTTATGCTACTTTCTTTGGAAACAGGCTGTGGCATCTATTTAGTATTAATTTATAAATAGAGATGTTGAAAGAGTCACTACCAGGGTTTTATTACGATCTCAGTGATAATAATAACGAACTTCATATTTAGGTACTATTTTCTTTATTCGAATCCGGGTATCGAACCTGGGACCTTTCACGCTTTGGCCATCTATCTTAGCCACTGCGCCACCGAGGTCATCAAAGAGGTACGGAGCACAACCGCTTACTTTTATCACCTTCCCACTATCGTGACAGGGCGTGCAACCATCTTGAAGAGGATCGTTCTATGCCGAGTTATCTTTTATCTCATCATTTTAGAACCTTTCTATACCATTAGCCATCAGTACTATATGCAATATGGCTTGCCCACATTTCTCAGTTCGTGAGAAGGAGGTGGTTTATGTATATTTTATGCTCTTCATCATAAAAATCAACGGTCGCTTCCCATAGTTGTGTAGACTGTGATCCTAACGTATATTGTATTAAACTATCACTTAACAATCAAGCGTTATCATCAGGGTACGGCAATTTGCCGCTTCGGCTGGTTCCGTACACTCGACCTTTATAACATAGTTAGGTACAACTGTAATTAGGGTTGCTGATTGGTAGAGATAAGTCAATTATGTACACTTTGCGTGGAGTAATTTAATAATGTATGTTCTAATTTTCAATTAGGCTTTATTGAATATTATTTAGGTCCTTTAGTTTTTTTATAGAGCTTAACGCAGCACTAGCTAACTTTAAATAATTTAAAGAAACAGTAAATTGTAATATCCCTTTGGGGGCCACGACCTTGACACTATAAATAATTTTCAAAATCTATTAAGATGCCAAGGTTTCTTCGAGTCCGTGGTTTTCAAACATTTCTGCATCAAATGTACCACGGGCCAATAAGCATGTAGTTGTAAACATATTCGGCAGAGGACACTTACCGTAGGCTAAGATGTTAATACAACAGAAAAATGCATCGACTGCGATAACTTGCGGTAAGCTCAGTTGGAAGAGCAGTACGCGCGATACGTAAAGGTCCTGGGTCCGATTCCCGCACCGCAAGTGGAGATAGGATTTTTCTGTTTCTTTTTTAAATATCTTAGGTCTGTTACAAAAGGGTTAGATTCATATGCGAATGCCAATAAAGAAGCAAATGACGTAGTTGTGGATTATAGTTTGTATTACTATAGTATACACGGCTAATCAAAAGGTAGAAAAAATTATAATATAAATGGAATATCTAGTTACTAGTTGTCATTTCTAAGCTATCATTTTGAAAGGCTCATAGGAGCAAACAATGAGACAGAGTAAAAAAAACAATAATAAAATCAAGCACGACCAAGGTCCCGCTGGTTCAACAGCCAGGATAATCATTTATGTGGTGGCCATTTGTATTTGTTCTACATGTGGGTCTTTATAAATGTTAAAAGTATTTATTTTTCGACGACCTCCGTAGCCGAGAGGCGAGCGGGCCTGGCTTTGGCGAGCGCCATCTCTGGGGTTCCGGGTTCGATCCCCAGTCGGGTCAATATGGGAAACGAGCTTTTCCATATTGTCTCGGGTCTGGGTGTTGTGGTACCATCGTTGTTTCTGATTTCTGTATTTCTGTATTTTGATATCCCTATTGGTTGTGGTTTCCGAAATAAAAATGCAGATCTGCTCTGGGATCAGATGAATGGTGTGATGTCTTTAATTTATAGCTGCTACTAGCTGTGCCCGTGATTCGTTCATTTGGATTACAGGATTTCGTTTTTTTTATAAACTTAAATTATTAAGGACGGCTTTTGAATTATTTGATTTTATAATTTTTTCTTTTATAAGAATCTTCTCCTGACAATAACAAACACAAAAAAAACAGTGTTAAAAAACACAAAAAAATTGGTTCAGCCGTTCACGGGTGATGGCGTCACCAGGGGATTATTATTTATATTAAGATTATATTGGTGGTAACTAGAAAAACAAATTTAGTCACCAAACTGATAACCCTTACAACGAATTACAAACTGATTCATAAAGGGACTAATATTGGCTGATGCGAAGAGATGCCGACACTGTAATAGCGGTGCTGGAGTCTGCATGACTCCTCCGACTCCCCACCTTAGCAAATAAAACGGGCTACGATCGATCGGAGCACAATAAGTAAGATAATGCAAGCAAGATAAAGTATATAACTAAATTCTGTTGAAGGTGTGACCTGTAAAACGACACATATCTAAATTGAAAGACACTGGTAGCTAGAATAGCTCAAAAATTAAGTTTGTGGTGCTTTCTTCCAGACAGTATTTATATTGGACAGCGGATCCTATATTTCGTGGTCTAAGGACTACTATTAGATATAAATACATTCAAGTTTGGTGGAACTACTGACAATATACGTTCTCCCTAGTTCCATTGCCAAGTACAATAGAACTATTGAGAATAAAAAGTATCAGTATTTTAATAGGACAAATTTTAATATTTCCTGAAACTAGTGAGAATGAAGGTGTAAAAATTCAGTTTGACTTGAATATTATGATTTTTCATTCACTTCAATAAGCGTTCCTTTTACTCGATTCGAGTTATATACAATATATTTTTCTTGTGTCTGGAATTCTAGTTAGTGTTGCGTCATCAGCTAAATAAGTGGTATTATTTTTCTGCCATGGCGTCATGATCCTATGATTAAAAATGATGTTTATTGATATTTATGTGTTTGTCTGTACAAACGATTTATACAAATTATGTCCCACCGTTCAATAGTAATTGTAATAGTAATTTTAAGGTTTTTAAAACTACAGGGTAGTACGTGAGTAGGAGGCGATTTTTGTGTATTTTCTTCTTGTTAAAAATGATATTTGCACAGTCGTGTCGTCACTTCCTTGACTGTGCATCAAATCGTCCCCTATATTTTACCGGAGCGGCAATCTCCGGGCTGCAAATTGCGGGTGATTCCTCACGCCCACGCACAATCACGGCTAACATGTCACAATGCGACGTAATGTTGTTGCTTCAATCATCGCGACGTCTAAATTTGTCACAAAAGCAAAAACTACGAGAGAAACCAATCGTGTCAAGGTTTTAGGAAATATTTTTTCGAGTAAACATAGAATTTTTATTCAAATCTTTCACAAACACGAATTTAAAACGATGTGTTAAAAATTTCAAGTAAAGCTAGAATTATTAAAATAGGGAATACTATTTTCGTAGTCGGAACGGATATTAATTTTTAATTAATCATCTATTTTTGTTCTAGTGTATTGTACGCATTCTACATATTTACCAAATTTTCTGTAAAATATAAATGGATTTTCACATTTATATTTGTTTATTAATGGAATAACACAAAATAACTAGCCTAACCTAACCTATTTAACATTGTTATGCAAATTGGAGTAGCATTCGAGAAAGGGGATTAGCCATTACGTATTTTTTCTTGACTCTAGTCACGCCAAAATCTTGATCTGCCTCCTCTCTATCCCTACTAATATTATAAATGCGAAAGTAACCCTGTCTGTCTGTCTATCTGTCTGTCTGTCTGTCTGTCTGTCTGTTACGCTTGCCTACTTAAACCTCTCAACCGATTTTGATGAAATTTAGTATAGGTATACGTTGAACCTCAAGAACGGACATAGGCTACTTTTTTAAAGAAAATAAGGGGGGGATGGGGGTTATACCACCTTTGAAAGTTTATATGGATTTTTTTTTATTTTTGAAGTTAGAGATATGAAATTTGGCACAAATATAGCTCGAAACTTGGATTAAAATATAGACTACCTTTTTGTTTCGAATATTAGGGGAGAAAGGGGTAAAACCGACCATGAAAGGATGTAGTCCACGCGAACGAAGTCGCGGGCACAGCTAGTACATAATAAATCTATTGACAGTTAAAACAACGAATTGTTGATGCAGTCTCAGCGAAGCTGCAACGCTTTCAGATAACGTTATATAATATTACAAAAACATTTCGACATCAAACACAGTTATTAAAAAAAAAACTTCCTTTTTTCTACGCTATAAGTATAGGTAATAAGTCCTCTTTTATGCCAAACTTGGTCAGTATACACAAGGAACTCTTACTACGAAATTATTTTAAAATATATTAACACTAAGAAAACGAAATGTGTCAAATTTACAATGCCGAATGTTAAAAAAGTCAACATCAAATTGTCTATGAATGGTGAACCTATTGAAATAATTAATTCTACAGTATTTCTCGGCATTACATTAGACTCTAAATTGCAATGGGGACCCCATATTGTTGCCCTGGCAGGAAGGCTTAGTTCAGCTGCATACGCTGTAAGAAAAATTCGTAATTTGACTGATATTGAGACTGCAAGACTGGTTTATTTCAGTTACTTCCATAGTGTTATGTCATATGGTCTCCTTTTGTGGGGAACAGCTGCTGAAATTCAAACTATTTTTGTTTTACAGAAGAGGGCTATCCGCGCCATATATGGTCTTAAATCACGGGATTCTCTCAGAGACTTATTTAAAGAAATTAACATACTTACCGTTGCATCTCAATACATTTTTGATTGTATTATGTATGTACGCAAAAATTATGATCTACTTTTTAAAAAATCTGACTTCCATAACTTTAACACTAGAAATAAACACAAGCTTGCTGTTCCATATCTAAGACTACATAAGATAAGTAATTCCTTTGTGGGTTTAAGCGTTAAATTATTTAACAAGTTACCTGAAAATGTTATCCAGTTGCCCATGCATAGATTTAAGTCTCATGTTAAAAATTGTTTGATAAAAAAGGGCTACTACAAAATTGATGATTATTTAAATGACAAAAATGTATGGGTCTAGAATAACTTAATTCTTTGAAATCTTACTATAGCTTTGTATACTTTATTTAAGTACCTAGTTTAAGGACACATTGTTATATTTGAAAAGAGTAAGTGTAGAGTTTCTTGCCGGTTCTTCTCGACATGATCAACATTCCGAACACGGCGGTAGAATACTTTATTTGTACTGACTATTCATAAGTGCTTTTGTGAAGCTTACATGAATAAAGATATTTTCTATTCTATATGATCACGAGTTGTATGTTTTCACGGTGCGAATTGTAAGAAATACCTAAAATTTTGTTATTTTTCACTTTCATCGAATTAAAAATTACTATATAACACGCTGTGTTGGTAAATAAGATACTTTTATAAAATGCCGAACTTACAATAATTTATACTAAAGTTATATTCTCACTCATACATACAGTCAGTTCAGCCTACGCAAAACTCGCTATTGTTTTTTAAAGCACGTCAGTTATAGCCGGCCGTGCATTATTATTTTATACGTGAGGGCAAACATAATACAAACATTTGAAGGTTTACACCCAAATTGCCTAAATTCAATTTAAACAATGAATATACTGGACATGTACCTGAATAAATCACACTGATTTATCAAATGTGAAAGTGAAAAAAAATATAATTTGCTGAATGAAACACCGGCTTTTATAAGAGACTAGCGGTCCCGGCGAACTTCGTTTCGCCTTAGAGAATTTTTCCCGCTTTTCTGTTGAAATGTTTCAAATTTTACCAAAGATCCCTAATTTTGTAGCCTATGTCAAATTGGAAGAATGTAGCATTCTATTTTTGAAAGAATTTTTTAAATCGGTCCAGTACTTTTTGAGCCTATTCATTACAAACATACAAAAATAGGTACAAATATTTCCTCTTTATAATATTAGTGTAGATGAGCATCTCGACTGGTGAAACACCTCCGCCTTACAGAAGACCGCAGCCTAATAACAATCACTTCTGTGTTGTTGTGTTCTTGCGTGCGAGTAAGGTTTCCAGAACTCTTGGGGGGTGCTACATTAGTAGCAGGGGTCAAGCCTTCAAGGTAAGGGCGACCAGTCTAGTAACAGATTTCTTATCCTGTACTTCAAATTCAAATTCAAATATTTTTATTTCAAAAGAATATGGTTATAAAGATCTTAAATCTTAAAATTATGTTGCTCACATACTCTGCCATTAGTGGCGTAGAAATTATAGGAGTTAGTTATAACAAAAGAATAGAAAAAAAAAATTAATGTAAGCTTACAAAAGCACTTATGATCGTCAATAGGTATACGTGGGTATTCTACCGCCGTGTTCGGAATGTTGATGATGTCGAGAAGAACCGGCAAGAACACTCGACACTTACTCTTGACAAAATAACAATAATTCCTTAAGAACCTAGTTTAAAGATAATTTACAATGTTATATTCATATGATAAATTAAATTAGATAGGTATTTTAGATCTATACATAGTTGTCATTGTAGTAGCTCTTTTTTGATCAAAATTTTTTGTATGGGACTTAAATCTATGCATGTGCAACTGGATAATATTTTCAGGCAAAAAATTTAATATTTTAAAACTTAAACCCACAAAGAAATTACTTATCATATGCATTTACATACCTATAAATCTATTATTGTTGTTAAATTACTAACAATGAACGAAGCCAGATCCGAGAAAATATAGAAAAGTACGTTTCCCATATCGACCCGACTGAGAATCAAACCCGGGACCGCAGATAAGGCGCGAAGCCAAAGGCTACGAAAGTCGTTAATCGTTTTCCATATTTGAAGCCGATTCTAACGTCATTATGAAACGATTTATTTTCTTTCTTTCATCAAAAACTAGCCAGTTTGTTCGTCAATCAGCGTCTAAAAGTTGTAAGAGACAGCCGGACGGACAACGGATGTCGGCAACTTGCTACGGAGATAACAAGTTTGCAGACGTCTTCCACTTGATGTTCGAACTGTCTGCAGCTTAGGAATTTGATAAAAAGTTTGAAAGAGAATATTCTGGTGTTTGTTTTATCGCTTTTTAGCTGTAGACGCTACCGTGATAAAACAAGCAATTTTTTTAGCCAGTCTTTAATTAGTAAGTCATAGACAGACGTGGTGTATTCGGTGCTGTTCTTCTTCAATAAAATTTAAATGAGTAAAAAGATTAACCACATTCTTAACTTTATTACCTTAATACCTAACAGGGTAACTATTGAAATGTAAAAATGTAAGTGTGTCCATGTGATTATAATTGGAATAGTGTGTTCATAAAGTTTTCAAAATAACTGATAACATTATTAATGTTCGTATTTATTAATCGTTTAATTCTTAAAAACACTTGAAATCAAACACACGAAGGTGAATCGATTTTGATGCTCGCAAAATGCCTAATGCCGTTAATAATTAACTTTCATTAATTTTTGTTTTCATTTATTACTCTAAAAACTTTTATTTAAACAAAGTGATTTTATATAAATTGTAAGTCTCAGTCTTTTCATTAAATTATTACTCTATAAGACGCCAATTTAAATTGCAAAGTACAAACGTCAATAACAATATGTGTCCATCGCAATTACAGTATAATTTGCGACGGCATTAACAAAAGATTACTCGCTATAAAACAAACATCACTGTCTGTTATTGTAATCGAATATATTTAAATATCTTTCGAATCGATTACCGTTTCGCAATGCAAGGAACTGATCAGCATTCCGCTGGGGACCCTACAGGCGCCAGAATATATTTTATTTTCAATAAGCTATTATAATTTCGACGCCAATGCAAACCTTATTACAATTTATTTACGGCGTACGTTATTTATCAATAAGTTGCAAGTTTAATGTGGACCTTATGTCGCGGGTATAGAGTGCACGGTCGTGGGATGAATCAATAGTTGCATCGTAATTCATAGGTGCGTGGATGCACAAAGCGCGCGACTTCACGTTCGTAATTCACACGATTCGCGCGGAATGCTGATAGTTGCACTGCAAATGCAATGGGATTAAATAATGCATCTACAATGTTGTTATTACATAAATTGACATATAATTGCATGTGGACTGCAAATTGGAGTATTTTCATTATGTAGGTACTGTGTTAAGCTGGTTTTAATAGTTGGCATCTGAGGAGACATCTACATTAATGTCACATAAATTATATTAGATTGTAATATATTATATGCACATAATATACATTTAAGAGAGGTAGGGCGCAGCGATTTATCGCTCGAACTGGAGCAGCCCGACTGGTGAAATACCTCCAACTTACAGAAGACTGCAGCCAAATAACAATCACTTCTGTGTTGTTGTGTTCCTGCGTGTGAGTAAGGTTTCCAGAGCTCCTGGGGGGTGCTACATTAGTAGCAGGGGTCAAGCCTTCAAGGTAAGGGCGACAAGTCCAGTAACATATTTATTATGCTGTACTTGTCACCCTTAAGCTAGGACCTCATTACCACTTAAATCAGGTGGGATGAGGTCAATCTTGAAATGTAATATAAAAAAGAAACATAAATTAAATTTGTAATAAACTTAAAAACTACTGTGCTGATTTAAAAAAATATTTAAACATTGGAATCTTACTCGCCTCAAGTAATTTTTTTTTTAAATATTGGACAACATCGCATACATAACATTGCTCTGATTCTGTAGTAAGTAGTGTTTGTTTTACGGGAATCAGAAACAACGAGGGTACCGCAACACCCAGACCTGAAACGATTTGTAAAAGTTCGTTTCCTATATTGAGTCGACCGGGGATCAACCCGGGACCTCAGAGATGGCGCGACGCCAAAGTCCGGCCCGCTCGCCTCTCGGCTACAGAGGTCGTCCGTTACTAGAAAAGATAAAGGAACCTTATTTAAGTAACGTAATCAAAATAAATTAATTCCAACCAGACCTACAAAATATAAAGCGGTACAAAAACGAAATACTCTCAACCTATTAATAAAAATGAATAATGTGGGTGTTGTACAAAATAATGTTGATATGAGTATGAATGTGAATATAGGCTATAACATCTCGCCGAAATAACGCGATAATCAAAATGTTCATTAACAAATTAATTAAAAGCTTCTCACCTTCAGTTTTGTCTCGTATCCATTGTCAAATCGTTTGATTAAACTTGGTAATCTAATCTCATTATTTCTATTTGTAGCTCAGAGCTTCGTATAATCTTTCATAAACTGAGGTGCTTTTAATTGCATTCCTCGAATGTTAAGATCACTGACCCTTCTCAGGAAGCGACTAATCACATCGACTCCTTAAGGAGTTTAATTAAAAAGGAAGTGCCTATTAGCAAAGTCCAAGCAGAAGACGAGCATCAGATTGATAGTATAAACGAGCCAATTTCTCTGAACAAGATTCATTTATCAGAGCGAGAAAGAATGTCTTTGCAGTCAGCTCTAAATCAATCGTGACTGGCAGTTTAATTAAAAGGTAGAAAAAAGAATCTTACAAGTCATTAACCCTCTATAAGGGTACCCGTGCGTACTACGTCTTGTATTCATTGAATATCGATGCCGTTATCGATACCGTATCATTCGTAGTTTAATAGCTCCATACATCTAAATGACTATGCATCATGTTTGCCTTAAGCTCTGTACATGTGTTCTGGTGATCTTAGGACAGGCGAGTTTTCCCCGTGTTCTTTGTCCAATACTGTCTTTCCTACTAGATTTTATGTAATTGTGCACCTGTTGTTTTAAAAGTTTCCTCAAGTAATTACCAACTCGTAATGCGTTTGCTATCGAAACTATCATTTACGAACAGAATGCCACAATATTTTTGTCTCTAATCAGGTTTTACGTCTTCAGTTTACCTAACTATTTCGGCTTCGGTTAACAGAAAAAATGACAAAGGTAAATTAATCAAAACAGACAGAACATATGTTTTGATTAACGGCTGTCGCTGCATCTTCTTTAATATTCTGTTATATAAATTAATATCAGTCAACGTTAGGTACATACTTACATTGACTTGATCCTAAAGAAAGCAGTTTAAGCACTTGGATAGGGGTAACCAGAAGTTGCCACCACTGTGGTAACACATAAAGCACATTATAAACAGCTAGACACAAAAAAAAAGATCATCACATTAATCGAACCCACAACCTTTGGTTCAACTTCCAGAAGCATTATTCCTTAGTATTATTCCAACGGGTCAGTCGTTTGTCAGCCATCGCTGTGTCATATTTATTAAATTTTTTATCAAACAATGTAAAGTCCCGCAATGGATGCAAAACTATCAAAGTGGTTGTCTATAATTGTTGTATCTCGGTGCGCAGGTAGGTGCAGTCCCGCTATGTAACGGGTACGGTGCGCAGGCGCAGAGACAAAGTGCTGGCTGCGATTTGTTTGCACATGAGTCGGCCACGCTGCCGGGTAATGAGCCAAACCTCTGGTGTTGCCAGCCTCCTGAGAGATGGTCTATGGCCAATCTTATTACAAAAGAAGAAATAAATGAATAAGCGCCTTTTTAATATTTCGGTTGACTGAATTACGGACCGGGCGACCAGCCTAAGTCGTCACTTATTAATTGTTCCACCCAACTTATTAAGTTTAGCTTAGGTTAGTATGTATTAGTTAGTTTAGATTAAATAGAACCCTTACAAAAATATATATGCATACCATGGACAATTCATGTAGCGTCAGCAAAGAGGTTGAGTAATTGGCGGATAGTCAGATTTAATTTATTAATCATTTAAGGTAAATAAACAAAAATCGTAATTATGAATTTTAGATAGTCTTATAAAATCGGTCACATCGGTCTATTCCCATACTTCTATATCATTGATATTCTTCTTGGTTAGATTACTATTGATATTCTTCTTGGTTATCCTGTAGTACTCGTAGTTTTAAGCTTAATTCATATTAATTGAGTTTTAAAGTTTTAGTTTGAACATAAAAATTAATGTGACGATAACTTTGGACGACTTTGCCATAAATTACCCTAAAAACGTATTTTTACTTTGCTTACCTTAAAATAGCGTTTGGCAACACTTTAGTAGCAGGTAGGCGGTTGTAACATGAGGGGTAAGGGTGTGGGGTGACATAAGACGTCAGGCGTGTCGTTACGCTAGCGAGACAAAACGTCGTGTAACGCTATCTGCGACGATCATAATTATTGCGTTAACGGCACTTGTGTTACAATTCATTATCTCTAACTGCGCTTGTCGACGATACGAGACGTGGTTAGTAACTTGTGCCGTTTTGAGACGACAAATTTGGCGAATCTGATTGTCTTAAGTTTCTGTTATTACATTTTTTAAGAATGACTAAAGCTCTAAATATTTTTTTTCTTTTTTTTCGGAGGGAAATGCATTGACGCACTGTGACGTTACCCGAGGGAGGCGACGGCGTGTGTGGGACTCCCTGCCCTTATACAGGAAAGAATACCCACTGAAACGCCCCGGTGGACCTCATCGCCTTGATGGTGATGCCATGGGAACAATGGAATGAAATGAAATCTTCTTGAATTTTTTAACTAGTCTAATGAAGATCTATTTGTATAACATAATGAAATTACAAGGTAATTCTCATTTTTATCAGTGCGTTTTTTCAATCTTACGTATTTCAGGCTTGCATACTTTGGACCGTTCATACTGCGATGTTCCATACATCGGGATTTGAACATTCATCCTGCCGTACATTGAACTATTATACTTCAGAATTTTGTGGTCGAGTTTTAAACTAACCTTTATTTTCTTTGGTGTACCGACACCAAAGAAAATAAAGGTTAGTTTAAAACTAACCTTTATTTTCTTTAGTCCCTTTGCGTACCGACGCAAAGGGACCGGTCCCGCAGTGACAGGGCGCGTCCATTTCTTGCGAGTCAGGCTCCCCGATCTATGCTAATGGATGCGCATAGACAAACTCCGGCGCAGGCCTAAGATCCCGTCGTACATCTATTTACGCTTACCTGGAACTGGAAGCAGGGTTTTTGCCATCAGACATACCTGCAATGAGTTATACTAAATTAGTGCATATTCGTTTTCTGTAAAGCTTTGATTGGAAAATAATTATGGAACTTATCCAGCGTATTTTATTTTTACTTTTCACAGATTTTGTCCACAAGTTTGGCGCATTTAGTTTGGAATTAAAAGCATTATATATCCTCTTATGATCTCTTTTTAAAAGCCAGACGCCAGAAGATCGATTATCTTTAATTGAGTCTGGTCCCATGTGTCTTATTACCACTTTATTTTAGTATCTTACATAATCTAGCTAGCAAATGTCATCTAAATCCATTCAGCCATTTTGTTTTAAAGAATCTCAAACATCTATACACCTGTAAACTGTCACGTTGATAATTTTAGTAGGTTCATACATTATGAAATTAGCTTATTAAGAAGCCCTTTATAAGTACGGTCGGTTAGCAAATTCACTAACCGACTTCAGCATTTGTGATTGGATATTATGATCGATGAACGTTGTAAGTTTGGTGTCATGGAGCTCTGTAACGTACTGAAGAAAACTTGTCGATGAGTTCCATAAAGTGATTCCTTGCGTGGCAACTATGTAGACATTTTGTTACTCTGAAATATGTTACACCGATATTTTAGCTGCCCGCAATATAATGCCAATAGTTATTATAGCACATTTCTATCCATAATATCATGACGTGCGTGGTAGCGGAAACGATTTATAAACGACTAGCTGTGCCCGCGACTTCGTTCGCGTGGACTACATCCTTTCATGGTCGGTTTAACCCCTTTCTCCCCTAATATTCGAAATAAAAAGTAGTCTATATTTTAATCCAAGTTTCGAGCTATATTTGTGCCTAAATATAAAATATAAATTTCATATCTCTAACTTCAAAAATAAACATTTTTCCATATAAACTTTCAAAGGTGGTATTACCCCCATCCCCCCCTTATTTTCTAATAAAAAGTAGCCTATGTCCGTTCTTGAGATTCAACGTATACCTATACCAAATTTCATCAAAATTCGTTCAGCCGTTTAGGCGTGAAAGAGTAACAGACGGACAGACAGACAGACAGACAGACAGAGTTACTTTCGCATTTATAATATTAGTATGGATAACACGCTTTAAGGATAGTAAGTACCTTACAGCATATCGTTTAAATGCACAATGTATTACCGGTACCTAATTGAATACAGATTCATGTTGCATAGGCTAAAATGGCTTCGTAAATGAGCTATTATTTTTATTTTTTCATAAGTCACAGGAAACAAACACTGAAATGAATATATGACAAGCATATTTCCTATTGTTACGGCTAGTCAGTTTTTTCATTATCGAATTGATTACCTTTTGCACCACTCCGCTGTATCCGGGCTGAAGATTAATTAAATTGTCTTCATAAAACCATTACCACTAGGGAATCTTTTGAAAACAAAACTATTATTTTCCATTAGCACTTTTACGAAAGTTCCACTAGACGTCAAAGGTCACAGTGTTATCACATAAACATTATCCTGTTATGATCGTAACGCAACTCAATTAGTCGCCACCTCTTGGGATCCATAACTCAGGATCCCGCAGTTACCAGATTAGCCCGAACTTGTTACAAGTTTGCCAATCAGGAGGTGAGTGGTCAAGGTCGAGGTAACATTTCTTCAAGGTTGGTTATGGTATACATTAAGACGTTCAGATGATTGTATAATATGAAATAAATGTTGGGTAAAGTAACTTTGCGATTGAAATAACACTCCAAAAGATGAGGAAATAATCAATGAAATTAACACAATTCAAGTTTGTTCCTAATAAAAACTTTTGAACCTGAAATCGTTGCATCAATGGCGTTAATTAAACATGCACAATCGAAATAAAATAAATTCAACTGGAACTGCACTCTAATGCCAAACAAAAGCCCTAACCAAGTGCATCATCGGAGGCAGCGTGACAAAGGTTCGTTAGCAGCGCATTCTCGGCTCGTCGCCGGTGCAACCGCACTGCACGACCAGACGGCTGCAACGTGGTTGTGTTGTGTAGTGTGTACACGGCCTTTGCGGCTGTTTGGATACATATGCTAAGTGAGTCTGCGCCCTATGCAAGTACGTGTCGATTATCGACTATGCCTTGCGTGGAAAAATAACTACAGCTAGAACTTTACTAAGCGGGTGGGTTCCGCCTGAATACCATCGCAGCTTTGGCTGTTTAGACTAGACATTATGACGCAGCGGACCAACCTGTCTGTCCTATTATGATGAGCCCAGTGGGGAAGGGTTCAACAGATAGTTTAGCCAAAAATATAAGACACATATTTTTTCTTTTATCATGTAAACACAAAATTACTAAGACCCATTGCGTTAAAATTTAGCGCGTCCTCACCTTCTTTGTAGCGCAACACACCTCTTTACTGAACTGTGTTGCGATGAGTCGTCATCAACGTTGATTTATTTGTAGAACTAAAGAATTCGTTTTAAATAAAAAAAAATAAACAAACAAAACGTTTTTAAATAAAGTTCGTGAATACTTCTTCTCTCTCGCTAACAAGTAATGATAGTCATCAATTTGTCAACTGCTGAACCAATTTATTTATCTTCTGAATTTATAGTTATGTAGATATATTCGTTTTTATATATAAATTATCAATATTATGTAAATCTAAGTATACCTTCATATTTTATATATTATATTCTAATTCATTTACATAGTATGTGTATTATTATCGTATATTTAAAAGATACCGTAATGTTATTTTTAATGCTTGATTTATTGTTGTTTAAAATGTTTCTTTTTTTTCTCCCCTGTTACCGCACCCATATGCAAACTATCTGCATGACCCAATGGTTGACTGATAGAGAATGCCCCTAGCATTAAGTCCACCTGTTGTACCTATTTGTGCAATAAAGTTTTTAAATAAATAAATGCGTTTTCATTGTACTTTGAAATTATGCTGTACTTGTCACCCTTAAGCTAGGACCTCATTACCACTTAACATCAGGTGGGATGAGGTCAATCTTGAAGTGCAATTTAAAAAAAAAAATCTAACTTATGCCTCATAAGGTTCTTCATATTTAATGTTTTGTATTGTATATGAACTATAAGAGTACCTAATGTGGAAGCCAACAAATATGTTTCTTCCTTACATTTAATACATTACCTATTGGCTAGTGTCCTACGAAGGTTTGCCACATTTTTTAAAACCATTTCAAGGCTAGATTTATTATTTTCTAGGAACTACCGTAAATCATGAAGCCAAGTAAGTGGTCTAGCAGTTTTAATAAAAACTTCGTTATTATGAAAGAAAGAGGCTAAGGAAATCTACCTGGTAAACTGTATCGTACAATAAGTAGATAATATATATGGTACAATCATAAGGTGTGTGACATACTTTTACATACACCTAAACATCAGTATCGTTAAACTTATTAAACTTGACTATAATTGATGACTTTGAAAAATGAAAGAAACAATCTTGATCTGTGCGCATTGTGGGAAATTTTTGATTTTACTTAACCGAAAACAAAAACATTAAGTTATCTACGATTTCGCAGAGTTGTCAACTCTGTTACCAAATTTTCGTAAATTTTTTGTAGATGTAAATTATTTTTAAATTCGTATTCGATTCATACATTTTGATGTTCATCGAATAGAACGTATTGCTCGTGTTACAAATTTGTCTAAAGTCTTACCCTCGAGGCATGACATGATTTTATTTTTTAGAACCTTGTTTGTGTTTTCTTTTGAGTCGTAAATAAGTCGGGCGATGCCACGAATTGTTTGCATTCAACCGCTCTGCTTTAATAATGGATATTAATGAAAGTATTCAATGAGATCATTGATGGATACTTCAACACTTATAAATAAACGGTTTTGGGTAGATAATTAACAAGTCCAAATGAGAGATTAATTAAACGCAAATAAATTGAATCTTGTATTGTTAACTTAACAGACAAGATTAAAGTTGAAACTGTTTAGTTACTGAAGACTTAAAAAGTACAGACGGCAAAGTCAAAAGACTTCTTTGAGATTCAAAATCGTTTCGACAAGTCCAAAACGTGGAGGATCGAAATTTCACTTATGCCTGTTTTAAATATTTAACGATTCGTAAATGTCAAAAATGACAATCAATGTCAGTACTGGGCCACGATGACGCATGTAAGCCCTACAGTTAATTTTATTTAATTTACAAAATACTTCTGTTTTTTTTTAAATAATCGATTTTTAATTTTATTTTACAATTGACAAACTAACTGTGTGTCTTATTGCAAAATTAGTAATAAGTTTAGCTTTCATTTGTAAAAAAAAACCTACTGAGTTTCTTGACGGTATCTTCTCTTTAGTTATAGGTTCCGAACCGGAGGTAGCTTTATTTATACTAATATTATAAAGAGGAAGATTTGTACCTATTTTTGTATGTTTGTAATGAATAGGCTCAAAAAGTACTGGGCCGATTTAAAAAATTCTTTCCCCAATAGAATGCTTCATTCTTCCAAATTGACATAGGCTACAAAATTAGGGATCCTTGGTAAAATTTGTATAATTTCAACAGAAAAGCGGGAAAAATTCTCTAAGGCGAAACGAAGTTCGCCGGGACCGCTGGTTTGCTTTATAATTTATGGGAATAAAAAAGATTTTGACTTTGACTATTCCGATTTTCTTCAACCGAATACGAGTCGTTAATACCGTTCCATAGTTTACTTTCCATATCAGCTGTCATCAGTCGTCCGTCAATCGTGTTAAGCTTACGCTTCGTATAATTTATTACTTATCTAGAACGAATCGTTTTTCATATATTGGAACCGGTCTTTCAAATAGTCACGCGAACTTGAAATATGAATCTCGTACTTTTTGAACTTGTCAAAAGTGTTATGAAATTTAAAAAGTAACGGGAGACCACAGGTACATTAGTTTCAAGTTTTTACCTTCAATAGTCAATGAATTTTGGCACACATGAAATAAAATATACAACAGGTAAACTGAGCTAGCTTAGAAATGAACAAGTACTCCCCCGGTTTTATGATGTTTGATTCCGCAAGTTTTGTTTCCAGGCCGGCCGTTGACTTTTGACACTTTTGAAGATTACTGCGCAAACTTTGTCCAATCTTGTTGCCTACACTTTCACTTTCCAATTATCACAAATACTTACAATGACACATAAACTTATACCTATCTAAATAACAATTTAAACTATTTAATATTAATTGAAAATATACAGCGGAGACAGTAGACAGCTGTCCCCAGTGTTGCCACCCGTCAGTGGACAAAGCCAGTTTTTTATTCGATTACTAAATACACATTGTATATTTTGATTTTTCTCAGTAAAAGCAAAGCAACGACTATGATCAATGCAGAGACTTTTAATTGAATACAAATATATTGATAGAAAATAGAAATACCACGAATGCCAGTAAATCTGGCTATGTTTTTGCAACGTTTATTCCCGGTCGTCCCCAATCTGTCGTCCCCACTGGGGACGAGTGGGAAAAAACAGTTTCGTTCGTCCCCGGCGGGGACGATTGGAACTTTTTATTTCCCACTCGTTCCGCTATAGGCCGAAAGTCAAATTGAAAGGGGGTTTAATAAGAGATTTCACGGTTTTTCAAAATGCTTTAATTACGCTTATCATATTTGCATTGTACGCATGACCTTGAAATAGCCAATGAAAGCAACGCAATAAGTGTCGTTGATGCGCTTTTTGCTACCCGCAAATGGGTTTATTATTATTTTAGTTAGCAAAGTTTGTGTAATCATCATGACGGAACCAAGTGCAGCGAGTAGTTCAAGTGGCCAAACAGTGCTTGTGTATATCAAAAGAAAACATGGGACTGTTTTACTATACGGGGGTCACCAATATTACAAAAAAAGGGAATATAAAAGTGGCTTAAATGTGTGGGATTGCTGTCAACGCAAATTAAAGTGCAGAGGTCTTCTTAAAATCAAAGTAAGTTTTTTTTTCTTATAGGTAGGTAAAGATAATTATACATATATTACTACAAATTATATATTTTACTGCACGTAACGTAGTTGTTTTAATTAGATTTGTGATCTGTGATACACACTTTAAAACTGTAAGAATTATTGTAAATAAGTTGATTGTTTGTGAAACACACTATAAAACTGTAATAATTATTGTAAATTCGTTAATACTGTACTAATTACCTCAGTTTTTTTGTTACTTACAATCAAACCCATTGATCAGTCTTGGTATGAAATGCGTAATTAAAGCATTTTGAAAAACCGTGAAATCTCTTATTAAACCCCCTTTCAATTTGACTCTCGGTCTATAGCGGAACGAGTGGGAAAAAACAGTTCCAATCGTCCCCGCCGGGGACGAACGAAACTGTTTTTTCCCACTCGTCCCCAGTAGGGACGACATAGTGGGGACGACCGGGAATAAAGGTTTTGCAATGGTTTAGAGGAAATTAATCTTGGGACTACCTGCGGCTCCAATATTCAGCGCTTCGGTAAAGCACTGCCTCTGGCTGTTGAATATGTAAATGCGGGCATCAGTCTTGGAGCCCTCGCCCTGCTCCTCATTGGTCCGACCAGCCTATTTAGGTGCGCACAAATTGCTGAATCACTTGAGGGATCTTAATGAAATGGAAACAAAACGCTATCGTTTGTATCGGACGTGGTGCGGAAAATACGCTCGTATTTTTTTTAAACTGTTTTGGGGCTAATATCAGTAGTTATTATAAGATTGTACTTGTCACCCTTAAGCTAGGACCTCATTACCACTTAACATCAGGAGGGATAAGGTCAATCTTGAATTGCAATATAAAAAAAAATCCAATTAAAAGCAATGCCACATAAAACTCAATGAGGTTGTGACACCAAAAGATACATTATTAACTCGTGTATTTTCACCATGCATTAACAAAAAATTAAAAAACTCGTGAAAGTTATTTGTTTTTTTTTATTCATGCGTTTTGTGTAACAGATCAAGTTGCATTTTCAAATGTGCATTTATTGATTATTATTTTTTGTGACATCATTTGTTTTCCCCCCTTAACTCTTAAATAAGTGTCAGTACATATCACGTTGTCGTAGCGATCCCATAATGAATGACCAACCGGAATACATGTCAAGAGAAAGCATTTTTTTAAGATTCCTTTTTAATAAATAGAATGTACCATTTCTGTAACAAAATCCTAGCGACCTGAAGAATATCTCGAATCAACTCGGAAATATCATTACATCCGCATTCCGCAGTATCCTATTGTATTTGTCTGCTTATTTTCCTCATAATGCTAGAGGATGAGGAAAGATGTGAAATTTTATGAGCGGTAGGTTCCTATCTCTTGTAATTGAATTGACTAGGATTTTTGTAGTATACGGAGGCAAATAAATAAAAAGATTACAGATAATGAACTCTATATTATGTCACAGTAACAGTAGCGTTTTAAATTGACGGCCTTCGTAGCCGAGAGGCGAGCAGGCCGGTCTTTGGCATCGCGCCATCTCTGAGTTCCCGGGTTCGATTTCCGGTCGGGTCAATATGGAAAACTTTTCTTATTGTCTTGAGTCTTGGTATTGTGGTACCGTCGTTGTTTCTGATTTCTGTAAGACAAGCGCTTAAGCTATTTACCACAGGATCAAAGCAATGTATGTTATGTTGTCCAATAATAATAATTATTTACATATTTAAATGCTTGTAAACCGAACCGGAAGTAGCTTCATTTGTTTTATATAGAGACTATTCATGAGTATTACTAATGTAATCTATATGAAATAAAAATATTGACTTTGACTTTGACTTGTCTCGTGCACTGAATAAGTAGTGTGTTATGAAAGTAATATTAGAACAACGTTATGCGTGTTTAAGAAATAAACAGAAACACGAGCTTCTTTATTTCTTCAACTTCAGTTAACGCCCATAGCTAAATTTACTGCTTACATGAAATATATGTATATATGTATAAAATGTTAAAAAGGCATATGCGGCTAGACCAATTTTTGTGAGTGATAATACTCGTATCTATTATTTAGAGAATCATAGGTCATATCGGCGTTAACTTAAAATTAATTAACTGTTAAAACTTGCATGATTGAAACTTGCAAGCATTCAAGTAATGTAACACAATAAAAATGGATTTTTATTTTTAAGATAATTTCATGTTTGATGTATGCTTTGTTGGTTTTCGTTAAATAAATAAATGTTCTTATTTCTAGGCTATTATTGTTAGATTGATTTCATTATTCAGCAATATTTTCGCGAGTCAAGAGTCGTTCTCAAGATTAGGCGCAATCGATCTGACGAAATAGAAGTTTCAAGTTACAAGTTAACAGACTACTGAGTTCGGACATTCGTGGGTCTGAATTGTTGCAAAAGAATGTACAAGTCTGACTAAGTTTTGGAGTTCTCTAACTTGTCCCCTAGCGCCCAGTATTGTTATTTTTATTTTCGTAAAGTGACATACAAAAGTGAAGTTAAAAGCTTGTAATAATATTATGCGGCGTAGATTTTGTTGATTTTGATGCGGTGTTTAAGTTAATTCAAGACGGGGATATGAAATTTGCAAGAATTTCTAAGATTATTTTGAAGTAATCTTGCTTCAAAGTAGTCAATTCTACTTGATTAATTTAAGGGTAATTTGTTTATCAAAGACATCTATTCGGTAAACATGACACTATACATGGTAAACATTTACGACCATAATTTGAGCAAAACACAGATATTAGTATAATCGCGAATGTTTGTAAGAATTTATGGATTTATGGGAATTAAAAATACTAAATAGATTGGGATGCAATTTGATAGAGAGGTGGGTGAAATACTAGATCAATATTTTCAACGACCTCCGTAGCGGAGAGGCGAGCAAGCTGGACATTGGCGTTGCGGCATAATCTGAAGTTCCGGATTTGATCCCCGGTTGGGTCAATATGGAAAACGAACTTTTCTATATTGTTTCGAGTCTGGGTGTCGTAGTTTCTGATTTTTGTAACACAAGTGCCTAAGCGACTTACCACAGAATCAATGTTGTCCAATATTTAACATTGGGAATACTTTAAAAGCTGGTTGCTATGTACATTTTGGTGTATCTTCATGTTTAGTACTTGTCATGCAATATTTATGTTAGAGCGTGTTAATGTAAATCGTCGTACCTATCATTGTGTTTTGCTTGTACTAAGAAAATGTATATAACGTGTGCTCTCTACTGGACCATACACAACTTCATGCAAACTGCATCAACTACCCAACTCATGCGCATCTAATTGTGTAAAATTCCTATCTATTTTATGATTAACCCTTGATGTTGAATATGAAGCGGTTGGCTATGCAAAGAAGAAATTATCACAAAAAAGCCATCAAGTATTCAAACATGATAATGGGGCTTATGAATAATTGTTACATCACAAGAAATAAGGACTGCATAATGGATGAAGCAACTCGGGCTTGCGATTCAAACGCATTAAGTTAATATACAAGATTAAAGGCAGAAAATAAAAGTTCTTTTATTATTTATACTGTTTATAAATATTGAAATGAAAGTATTCTTAAGGACACGTGAAAGTAAAATTTATTCTTAAATCTTTTTATTACGATAAAAGTAGCTACCCTACACAGGCAAAGGTCGTTTAAATTTATGGGCCATACATATTTAATTTCCGGAACTTTTTTTTTATTGGTGATTAGCTTATTATTATTATAAGCTAATGAAAAGTCTGTGTCTGTTCGGAGAGGAGTTCCACATACACTGTTATCTGCCCAATCAAATGGCGTTACTGTTCGTCAAAGAATTTCCCCCAAAAAATACCGGAAAGAACTTAAAAGCTAAACTGAAGAATATCGAATTAAAAATTTTCGTAATTGTTTTTTAGGGAAATAAATTATTATATTAATTTAATATATAATCGCGAAAGATTGGGATGATAGATTTATGGGTGTGAAGCGTCGTAAATCTCATAAAAGTGAGAGTTAAAAATAAAAATCTTTAGTCTGAGGCCTTAAAAGCACTTCCAATTAAATATTTTTCCCAAAAAAATAAGACGAAACTGCAATTAATTGATTATGGTTTAAAACAAATGATTTAGCTGTTATTGTATACGTTGATTAACGCATAATTGTTCAAAAAACAGAGAATAATCACTATTTGTGTAATTCTTTATTATTTATTTATTTTGGATTGCCAGAGAAAATCACATTAAAAAAACGTAACAATTAACTTTCACAATATACGTACAAAATGTAATAATCTTTTGAAGGCAGTCACATTATGCTTAAGCTAAAACTAATTAAATACTAAATTAAGTTGAAAGCAAAAATTTTGGAGAATGGATCCAATAAATTAACAGATACATACGTACCTTATGCTAAATTCGTTATTGGAAACTTTCAAGGCGAACTTGTCACTTCATTTACTTTGCCAAAGCAATGATATAAAAAAGTATCTAAACTTTAAGAACCTTCTTTAAACGTGTTTTTAAAAACTTTATGTTTCTATAATACATAAATAGCTAAACAGAAATCTATGACGCGAGTTCAAAGTAAAGTGTGTTGCCTTTTTACTAAAACTTCTTAGTACCTACTCTATATTGAATAAACCAAATACCATAAGAATATCAGGCTTAAACAGAGTACATTTATAAAACTAGTTTTGTTTTGTACCTCGTGAATATCCTGTAAAATGTAAAAGCTTTGAACTATCGCGACCAAACCTCGTGTTCTCCCAAACGTCGCCGTGATTTTGTGTATTGAGCGAGTCGTGTAGCTATTACCACAAAGTCGGAAAACGAGAAACGAATGCTCTTAACGAAAAGTAGCACGTATTTGTGATTTTTTTTATTAATTAATTATAAAATATTAAAATACTCTACAAAAACTTATACCTCAAAAATTTAAACATTTTTAAGGTATAAGTTAATCTGTGAAAAATTGGTAAAAAACAGTAATATTTTACGTACTACGGCTGATGTCTGAAATGTATTATGCCGATACCATATTTGGTATCCGTATTTGATATGACAACATTTTTCTTTAACTTACTACATGAACGAAAAACAAACATAATGCAGTCTTAAAATGAAAAACACTTACTTCCAATTGGTTAATCACACATTAGGTAAAATTAAAAATAGGTACTTAGTACTTCTATCTACTAATTGCAAAAAAAAAATCACAAATTTGTCATTAATCAGCAGCAACATCTTGTTAATTACAAACTGTACATTTGAAAAGCTTATTTTTATTAGTTAACTTATTACTCGTAAAAATACTTTAAATTAAATATATCTGAATGCATAGTTACATCTATTTGTGAAGGTTAGGTTTGTAATTAAAGACAAAATAATAAAGCACGGAAAATACAACGATTTAAGTTTTCATCGCCCAGTTGCGAGAGAATATTATAAATTTTAAGCACTTCACTGTAATTGCGAAGTTGCCAGCCTAAAAGCTCTGTCGAAGTAACAAAGAACTTACCGTTAAGTTGAGGAACCTTTATTTGAATGTAAGTCTACCGCAAATGATCTAAGTTTCATAGGACAAAGTTTTCGTGAGAAGTATACTATGAATGATATTTAATGTAAGTTTAATAGTATAATTTACGTGCACTTTAGACCAAGTTTAGAACGAGTTTGTATAGACAAACTCGTTCTAAAGTTAGCCTTAAGAGCTTAAATGCTTACATTTTATTTCTTGTGACTGTACCTTATGACCACAAATGTGTTATTTAGAAACAATGTATGGGATCAACATCATACGTCAAGCTGGAGAGAGGAGAAGTGAAGTAGAGAATAAGCCGATGATGATAATAAAAACCAGATGTTAACCTTTTCCAAGAAAATATTTTAGGTTAATCCAAAAAATATGTTTTTTTATAAAATAGAAGGCCATTTGTAGCATGGCGAATATCCGTCTTACTACATTGAGGCGGTCGTACAATGTTTATTTTTATTATTTTGATCCACACTTTCATTTGATTATCCCACGGCCAAGTAGACGTTTCTACAACTTATTCTGTCAAATTCAATACCATACATAGTTAAAAAGAAGTTTAAAAGACACGAGAATATTTCAATGTATTAAGAATGAGTACCCTATTGCCTAAATAAGCGTTCACAGCCTCTATATATAGTTTTGGAAGAAATAACTTTTAGTTTTACTACATCAGAGCATTTCACAAAGCCACGTGCAGAAGTTAATGCTATATAAAAACTGAGTCTCATTCACGATAAGGATTAAACGTCCATTCCCCTGCTGTTATGAATGTTTCGTTTGAATAACAAGTAGTCCATCAATACGAGCGAGCTCAACAAACTGCTAAACAACTTCTTTCACTGTTGATCAATTGACACCGTCCTATAGATGATCTATTCATCATTATTGAGAATCACAAGAGGTTCATAAAGGGCCTTTGTAAGCGGCCGGACGTGTGAGAAGGAAGGAAGCGGTAAGGGCATCGATACACGAGATGCGGGGTCGGTGACCTGCAGGCAACAGTGTGCACTGCCTACTTAAAGCACGTGGGCGGGGTGAAGGGAGCATCGCTCGAGCGGAGGCGAGCACTCGAGAATAGGTCTTATAAAATCACATCGTTTATCCTGGTTAACTTAGACTGCTGAGTACTGTAATAATCATCTATTAGGTTACTTTCGAAGTTAGGTCTTTATGCGTAATTAAAAAAAAAATTCACTCCTCCTTCCTCTCTATCTACAAACGAATACCTTTTATTTCAATATCATTTGTTGATTAGATCCAAATAATTATTCTTATATTTAAAACTACATACAAGAAATAGACACGGTGTTCTAGGGAGCGACAATTATGCCCATATATTTTTACCGCTTATACATTCATCAATCTTTTCTTAGTAAGCACGATTTCATATGGACCTAAATCTATGAGTGGGTAGCATTAGGTAGTAGGTAATACAAAGTCAAAGTCAAAGTCAATCTTTTTTATTCACATAGATTACATTAGTAATACTTATGAATAGTCTCTATATAAAGCTACCTCCGGTTCGGAACCTATAACTAAAGAGAAGATACCGGCAAGAAACTCAGTAGTTTTTTTTACAAATGAAAGCTACACTTATTACTAATTTTGCACTAAGACACACAGTTAGTTTGTCTGCGGTACATTGCGGTAACTCAAATATTTCTATACTTAAGTCAACAAATGAACAAGTTATACAACGCCTATAATTTTAACTAGCAACCATTTTATGTTCATTTATTGTGTTCAAACAATATAGGTTTATCAGGTACCATCAATACAACATAGAAAAAAAATGTTTACGTTAATTCCTACAAGCTGAAGTTATGATGAATTCTGGAGCTCCGGTTAAAATATTAACTTTTTTATACCTTTACTCAGTGAATTAACCGTTTTAAGACCATATAGATCGGATAGCAAATATAAATATGAATATGAATAACTCTCTTCTGTAATACATACTTAACTTTTCTGTTGAAGAAAGAGAGAAAAAGATAATTAACCTTAATATATATATATATATATATATATATATATATAATAAAATAAAGTGCAAAGTATGTAATAAAATAAAGTGCAAAGTATATAAACCATATATAATACGTACATATTTTAGTACCTATTGCACCCGTGCGAAGCCGGGGCGGGTCGCTAGTATATATATATATATATATATATATATATATATGGTTTATATACTTTGCACTTTATTTTATTACATTGACTCCCCCCGTACCCCAGTGATGCTTACATGGAGCCTACATCGCATGCTGGCTAGCTAAGCGTGGTGAGCGGTAACCGCGCGACTTTTTTCTAATACTTGCATTTTAAAACTCGTGATATCTTCCGAATGAAATGTCCGAATTGAATAATTCAAAAAGTATTACAAAAGGTATTGAAGCCGCCTTGAATATAAAGTAATTAACTTGACTTGACTTGTTGGTATTAATACCAAGGTACAAATAAAGAGCCGTCTCAAGCGGCGGCATATTAATTAAATTTTTAGATTAAAAACCGCTTACTGTGACATAACTATGTAAGGAATTTTCAGGTCACCTTGGGTTACATTATTGGAGTTTTAGTAAGGATCCCTAATTTTTTGAAAATATAATATAGCCTATGTTACCCGGGGATAGTGTAGCTTCCTAATGGTGAAAGAATTATTGAAATCGGTCCAGTAGTTTCAGGGCCTATTCATTACAAACAAATAAACTATTATATTATATTATTATTATATTAATAGTATAGATATATTAATATAATATAACATCACATACATTGCTCTGATTGTGGTAAGTAGCTTCAGCACTTGTGCAACAAAAATCAGAAACAACGACGGTACCACAACACCCAGACCCGAGAAAAGTTCGTTTTCCATATTGACACGGACCCGGAACCTCAGAGATTGTGTGACGCCAAAGTCCGGCCCACTCGCCTCTCGGCTACGGAGGTCGTCGAATTGGGTTCCACCTTAGCATATGCTGTTATGACATTATTTTTTACACACCGTAGTAGCGCTGGAATTCTGGTGGAGCCCACCTACTTGGAAAATTTACTAGAACCCTTGTTTTTGTGATAAACAATAAGGGCAAGAGCTCTTCTATCGTTTTTGACGACGATAACTTTGACATCGCGATGTAGGATCGACGTATTGATTGACTAGTCGTGCATTACGTATGGAGCGTTGTTTACTATGCCAATTCTGCTGACGCTGTATTTGTGTCGACTTGTAGGTAATGTCGTGGGTCGGCACATTTACGGTTGTTATCAATGAATGTTCGTGCGATTCCGTTGTCAGCCCAAGCACGGAGTTGGGCAGCAGCAACGCGCGTCGCAGCGTCTGCCGCAGTGCGCCTTGCCACACTCGAAGCGCGACATGGTATGTGCCGAGAATTCAGGCCGCTGCGACGGGCTGCCTGATGTTTAGTTATGGAGTTTCACCAGGAATTCTACGTGCTGTGATGCTATGGCGATACGTAATGTATACATAAAGCCAGATATGGAACAAGCGGAGGTATTTTACAACGAATCGGTGGAAAAGCCCGATCGTTCTAAATAATTGAAGGGGAAGTGGACAAAGGTGTAATTTTATGCGTGTATGCACATAGGTTTTCAGAGATTACATATCGACTGATGACCTTAAACAAATTCTTTTAAAAAAATCCCCACTGGTAAAATAACAAACACTTCTGTGTTGTTCTGTTCCTGCGTGTGAGTTAGGTTTCCAGAGCTCCTGGGGGGTGCTACATTAGTAGCAGGGGTCAAGCCTTCAAGGTAAGGGAGACAAGTCCACTGACAGATTTACTATGCTGTACTTGTCACCCTTAAGCTAGGACCCCATTACCACTTAACATCAGGTGGGATGAGGTCAATCTTGAAGTGCAATATATAAAAAAATGAACGATCCATCAAATCCAAATATTTATAATAAAATTTACAAGTCTTAAAAAGTCATTCTTATTTGATTTTTTGGCGTCAAGTATTAAAATTCGATTTAGACTGCTTCGTAGAGTAAATTGGAAACTACGAAAAATATTTCATGAAACTTGTAAATCAATCTCGTTAAGTGTTTTCGTAACACAAGCTAAATTTGTCGGCTCTTTTACAAATAAGTCAAAACCCTTAGGGCCCTCAGAACAATAATAACTAAAAGTTCGTCATAATTTTATGAAAAGAAAAGGTCATTGCCTAAAAGGTATTTGTTGTTTTTTCATTAAAACCCAATTTCGATCCAGGGATAATTGGAGTAAGTTCAAACAAGGGGAATGGAGATAGAATTAATTGTCCTTTTTGATACTTATCTCAATGAAACTTTACACCTACACGCGATGCTCACATGTTTGTATAGAAAGTATTCTTTAAAATAACATCTCACGAGGGTAGGGATAAGCTGTAAACCAGCGCTGCTCGGGAACCATTATCATATATAAATAGAAAATTATATTGGACAACATCACATACATTGCTCTGATTCTGTGGTAAGTAGCTTTAGCACTTGTGTTACAGAAATCAGAAATAACGACGGTACCACAACACCCAGACCTGAGACAATATGGAAAATATCGTTTCCCATATTGACCCGACCGGGTATCGAACCCGGGACCTCAGAGACGGCGTTCGCCAAAGTTAGGGCCGCTCGCCTCTCGGCTACGGAGGTCGTCAATGTTTTCTTCCTTTCTTTCTTTAAAGTAAAATTTAATCTAAATAAATACGCTAAGATGACATCGGTAGCACAGTGGTAAAGTAGATGTCCGAAGCGTGTAAGGTCCAGGGATCGAATTTAGGTCAGGTCGATTTGGGAAAAGATCTTTTCTCAATTGGTCCGGGTGTACTGGGTTAATGGTTAGGGTAGTCCCCGCTTTGCACTCTGCACCTTTTATCACCTAGTGACGGCGCCATGAGAATATATATAAAATTAAATTATAAACACACAGAACAAACTCATGCGCATGTTTTCCCTATGTGAAGATCAAACCCACGACCCTTAGTTTAACAGTCGTGGGCTGTATTCCAAAAACGAAAGACGTCTGATTGTTTTAACTCTCATAATCGTAACGACCTTACTTCGAAAGCAATTACAGCGTTTTAAAAATATATAAATGTAGGTCGCGGCTTTTTTCACTGATTCTTCGCTTCTATTAACCGCATCGTGATGTTATATAGCATATAGCCTTCCTCGACAAATTTACTATCTACCACAAAAACATTTTTTCAATTCCTGAGATAAGCGCGTTCGAACAAACACAAAAAAAACTCTTCAGATTTATATATCGTATTGATATTATTTAAGCAAATCAGAAACCACGTTTTGACTCCTGATCTTTAGATTAATCTTCAAGCACGAAACATTTCATTCGTTCGTTTCGATTTTGGTCGCAGACCCACAAGTGCGCTAACGACTGTTCCAACCGGCCAGTAAAAAAATAAGAAAAGGTAAAGGAACCTTATCGCAGAACCAATTACATTTTATCGGGAGCTGACCGCAAACAATTTGCTCTCGCATTATTTTGTTCCACTTTTTACTAGTCTTCGATAAGGAGCCATTAGCCATAATGAGCAATACACTGGATGCCATTAGGAAATGATTACAGAGGTATATAAGTTAACATTGTCTTGTTAAATAACGTTTTTTTTGCTTCTGTTTCAAAGATCCGTGGTCTATTACATTTAAAACAATCCTATTCTATTATATTGTACTCGTTTTAAGATTTATTTTATGTATATCACATTACATGAAACGATTTAATATGTAATCAGCAAAATATACTTTATTTTGCTTGCGGCTTTATTTATTTATCTCTTTAATAACTTTATTCTACAAAAAAGGATAACAAGTGGACTTAATTCTTCCTAAAATTATCTACCAGTCAGCCCTTGGAACATGCACATAATCTATTATTTTATATTGTACTACCTGTTTCCCGTGACTTCGCCTGTGTTAATCCTTACTAATATTATAAATCGAAAAGTTAGTTTGTTTGTTCCGCTTTCACGCCGTAACGAATGAACCAAATGCTTTGAAATTTTGAATACGTAAAGTTAGAAGTCCGGATTAAATAATAGGCTACTTTTTATCCCGGCAAAAAATAAATATTCGCGAGGGAAAACAAAAATATAGTTTGCTTGATAGATGGATTAGAGATGGCGCTGCGTGTCGTTTAAAACAATGTAAAATATTGCAAACGAATATAAACATGTAAATTTAGAAGTTAAATGATACGATAATGAATCCCCGAAAATGAGGAATTTGTTTTACACTTTGTTCACTTTGTTTTATCTTCTAAACTGTTGTTTTACATCTACTTAGATAATATAGTGTAGGCACCATTCAGTTTTTGTTTAACAACTAATCGTATCCAGCGTTACATCGCGCTTCTTACATTTTTCCGTGGAAATGAGAAGTTTTCTTACAGTTGTGCTTTTAACCGCAATTCCACGCGGGCGAAGCCGCAGGCGGAAAGCTCGTTTGATATCGTATAAGTTCATCTAATAGATATGTCATCTCTCGTCCTACCAAATGTATACAAATTCAGTAGTTTTTACGTAAAAGATTTATAAATATACATCGCGTTACTTACATTCATACATACTCACAAATTATCGCGCTTTTAATATTACTAGGACATATCCTAGTAATATTAAAAGTTCATAAACTGGTACCCAATTGAACCATTGAAAAATATCGTACTTTCTTTGAGAAGTCAGAAACTGTAAGTATTTTTCTAAATATAAGTTATGAAGGACTCTTGATCTTTCAAGTTGTGATTACGAACAGTTATTTTACCTTCAGACAAAGTAATTATTCGTGTTCAGGCCATTTACCTTTCGTATTTTTTGTCATTTTGTCCCGAATGGTTAGACAAGTTAAAGATATTGATGAAAATAATAAAGTGTTTTAGAAGAAGTTATATTTTTTCCAAGCGCAAAATGTCCAGTCGAATGAATTTTAGTAAATTAGTTATCAATTTTTTTTTTCACCCAAACCAATCAAATTAGAAAAAAAGAATATTAAAAACCTCAATACATTTTCAAAGACCTATCTACCCTTAGATATAGGTACCCCATACGTATTGGTTGCAAAAAAAAACATTTTTCGCGTGTGTTTCAAGTATATGGAGCCCCCAAAATTTGTATGTTTTTTTTTTAAATCTTTATGCGGTACCTAGAAAATATCTACATACCAAGTTTCAACAGTATAGGTCTTATAGTTTCGGACAAAAGTGTCTGTGACGTACGGACGGCCTAATAGACAGACAGACACACAGACATGACGAATCCATAAGGGTTCCGCTTTTGGCCATTAGGCTCCGAAACTATCCCCGGGTGAAAGCTACACCGGGTGTTTAAAAGCTCGCTCGTTTAAAAGTTGCTGAGTCAAAGAAGTAGCAAATAAACAAATAATGTTGGTGCGGTCGCGTGCGTCAGCGGCCGGCGCCCGCGCAGCCCGACTCCGTCGCGACGCCTCCATCCGTCTGTAAACACTTTAGGTTAAGGGCTAAGGACACTTGTTGCGTGACGATTATTGCGATATGAGAAAGGAAATCAAAATGATATTATGCTATAAAAAATATATATGGCATAAAATCCGCGTTAACTTGAGAACCCCCTTTCTTACCGGTTTCATTACATATTCGTTTCTATTTTTATTATCATGAAAAGGCTTTTATATTACTTAATTTTTCTTCTGGTCTAAATGAATTTTGGTGTAATTTTCTACGCGCATAGTCTTAACTGCTCATATAATGGGTTATGTATAAATTCTCTGATGTTTATGTTACTAGTCTTTGTAGTGTAATTGATTTTTAATAACGCAATCAAGTATTCACACAATACGATAAACTTTTAATACGGACACGATGTGTAACATAAAAATAATTATAATTTTCTAAGAGCGCAAAGTTCAAATAATGTGTTCAACGTAATGCAAATTGGTATGACCGGATAGCATTGTTTACTTTACATCTTCAAATCCTTTGACTGGATCCAAATAAAATTCAACAATATATAACATATCAAACAAAATATTTATATTTTGTTAATTGTATATGTTATTACACAAAAACTATAGAAATCCTTAACATGTTGTAGTTGGAACGCAACCCTAAACCAATCTGCCAAGTAGGCTTATGTTCAATTATTGTATTTTATACAAAAATACAAATATGTATAAAAATAGTTATGTAGAACGTCATAGAATTGCCTTTATGCTGGAATAAGGTTTGCTAAATTACGGTTTTAGTTTTAAGACGACTTCCGTAGCCGAGAGGCAAGCATGCCGGACTTTGGCATCGCGCCATCTCTGAGGTTCCGGGTTCGATCCCCGGTCGGGACAATATGGGAAACGAACTTTTCTGTATTGTCTCGGGTCTGTGTGTTGTGGTACCGTCGTTGTTTCTGATTTCTGTAACACAAGTGCTTTAGCTACTTACCACAGAATCAGAGCAATGTATGTGATGTTGTCCAATATTATTAGCTTGGATACGTATATAGTTACTCAGCCTTACAAGGATGATTGGAGATGGTGATATCTTTTCGGTTGAGCGTGGATTGTTGTGTTTTAAGAGGTGAAAAATACTAAATAAAGACTGCATTTAATGCTAGTTAATCCTAAGAACATAGAACGAGATTGATTGAAGATTAAAACCTGGGACAGAAGTTTACATTATCAAGTCACTACAAGTGTTCGTAGCTCTTGCTCTATATTTTAGTATGTATCTCAGTCTGACATGTAGAGATATATGTTAATTAGAGCTTTGTTTTGAAATTATTAAGCGTTGTTGTTATGTTTTAAGTTAACCAAAGTAAAGGAAGTAAATTGAACCAAGTTTCTACTCCTTGAATCACAAAAGAAATCGCATGCGAAAACGTAAAGAACTAGCTATTTTCAGTATACTATGTAGATGGAAACGAATAAACACACTTTTAATGTGAATTAAGCGTTTTTAAAACACAAAATATTACTTATTCAAATAAAAAACAGCATTTTAATGCTGAACTTCCAATAAATATAAAAAAAAATTCTTTTCCTATTGGTAGTAAGCCTACAGTTGTAGTGAATTCCTTGCTAAAGTCATGCCACTTGAGCTCAAAATAGAAACTCGCGATAATTTGTGTTGTTTTTACTTAACTTATAATTCGTAACCTCATTAGCGACAATACTAAGTGAAGTTGGGTGTTGTTCTTTTTTTAGCATCGGACGAGGCATTTTATCCGTCGAAGAACGCTTAACCAATTACTGGCTATGTATAGGCACAGATGTCACTCTCAGTGTTCTAGAGATAAGGCAAACGTCACAACAGTAAACTCTGGACTTGGCCGGATGTGAGTGAGACGTGAACTATGACTGATGGTGCATTTTACGTAGATTGCTGTATTCTTTCTACGCGTTAAAATGTTAAATATGTGTACATAAATTTTACAGGTCAATTTGATATAACGACCTTCATAAAGTATACCTTTTAAAATCAAACTGTTGAAAAGATCTGTACGTTTTTGGCAGCTACATCATATTTATGGTTTATCTATAGCCTTTGACAAAAGTGGCATCCAAATAAAATTATATCTTTCTATGTATTTATTTCCAGTAAATTATTTACACTGGAATATTAAAATTAGAAACGTGGACCATCCGGCAACAGGACCGTAGGAAAATTGACGCACTGGAGATGTGGTGCTGGAGGCGATTACTGAGAATCAGTTGGACTGCACACCGCACAAATATATCCATCCTAAACGAGCTTCATATAAAACGAAGGTTGTCGTCGACTGTGCAACTACGAATACTCACAATGTTTGGGCATATCACTCGCAATGAAGACTCTATGGAGAGACTGGTTATACAGGGGCATGTCGAAGGTCGGCGCTCACGCGGAAGATCGCCAACTCGATGGACGGACCTCATCAAATGTACCACAAACATTTCTCTGAATGAGTGTTGCGGAAGTGCGAACAATAGGAGTAGATGGAGGCAACCGGCAAAAGCTACACTGAAAAGCGATGCATTATGATCACGACCACTCCGTCAAGAGAAGAAGAATTAAAATTAGCTAAAAAAATTCGTTATTAACAACAATTTGCGGTTCCTTCAGTTAGAAGAGTAACATTTTTTTATTTTTATAGTACTTTACGCTGTACTAGCGAACTTTCGATATTAGAAACAGAAATATGTAACGATAAGTATGTATTTCTAAACATATTCGGCAGAGGGGAGGGCCCTTACCGGAGGCTGACGGTTGATACAGCAGAAACATTTCATCGCCTACGAGGGACATACAATTTTTCTGTTTCTAATATTTAAAGTTCGCTTGTACGGCGTAAAGTACTATAAAAATAAAAAAATTGATAAAGGTGTTTTCGATTCCGTGGTTTTCAAACATTTCTGCAACGAATGTACCACGGGCCGATAAGTATGTATTTCTAAACATATTCGGCAGCAGGCATTTACCGGAGGCTAACGGTTGATACAGCAGAAAAATTTCATCGCCTAAGGGGGAGATAAAAAATTTCTGTTTCTAATATTTGAAAAGTATCACACGCAACGCGATACGTCCCAGTCCCCCATTGCGAAAGGAGATTGAATTTTCCTGTATCCTAAAAATATTAATCATACAGCTGTATAAGACATCCACGAGTACTACACGCGTCTGAGCCAAGATTAATAAATAATCTTTCACTTGTGTGGTGCGCGCGCGCCGCTCCTCGCGCTGCGCACGCGTTGACGCATTGACGGCGCCGACGCCAGAATGACTTTATCTTTTTAACTGACTTCTAAAAAGAAGGTTCTTAATTTATTGCACGTGGGCTACGCATAATTATGTTAGTAATTTTTATTTTAATTATTTGATGCTAGAAATATTACTGTAATTGTAAAACAGAATCGTTTCTGCAATAATTAATAACATTTAAGAACAAGGGAAACGTAATAAAGAATGAAATTCAGTTTTCGAACTATGCTTGGCTTATGGAGTCTCTTTATATGGAATTTCTTTGTCTTCCAAAGTAGAAATAAGAAATATTTTTTTTTGTTGTACGCCCGTTACATGTACCGCTGCTATGCACAGATTCTTGATAAATATCGCTACAGTTGGTCAAAATGATCACCCATCTAATATTACGGTCAGCGACTTACTTTGTTTTACTCTAGAACTTGTTCTCGCTTACAAGCACTTATCGAATGACACATAATTAAGTTATCCAATAGCTTTTAGGTGTGAACACTGAAATGCACTTTATAGGTAGGTAATTGAACGCAAATGTTCCACAAAAAACCGAGACATGCAAAAACTCATTACATGGGTGTACTCGTGTTTTGAAATCCAATAAATTAGCGCGGAGGTTATCCGAAGAATATACTTATATCGATATAATTAGAGACGGCAAAGGTTGGATGTATGGGTACGTATTTTTAACTCTTTCACGCAAAAACTACTGAATGGGTTTGTGTGATTTTTTTTTACCTAGATAGATTACATACTAAGTTAAGGATTAACGTGAACAAAGTGGAAAGTGAGCTAGTCATATTCAAATTCAAATATTTATATATTCAAGTAGTTTACATATAATAACACTTTCGAATCGTCATTGTATATAATGCAAAGTTATTCTACTTCCGGTTTGGAACCTATATCTACCGAGGAGACACCGGTAAGAAACTCAAAAGATTAGTTACAGTATTAGCCTGACTATTGTCTTTTGCCCCTTTTGAACACAGCGCGCGCTTAGCCTGATTGGCTGTAGAATTGTAGAGTATTTTGACGCCACATCATCTCATTAAATATCCTATTTTCGTCGGTTTTTTATATGCAAAACATCAGCATTGATCCTCGTTCATCGTTATATCTCTCATAATTTTCCTAAGTCTCTAACAGCGAACATTTCGTTCCAGCTCGTTCGAGGCAAGGGCCTCTTATCTCGTCCAGAAATACTCATCTCGACGATTTATCGGCCAGCTCGTAAATATGCGCGGCTAAAATACAAGATCCGATTGGTAGCGAGGTGTGAGAAATGACCGGTGATTTCTCATAGTCATTCGACGTGGCGACATCATCGCGTGATGTTATGTAAATTCCTGTTGCTATGTTTCAGATGTAAGTCTTCAAAAATTCTATCTATTCTTGTGTAGGGTTAATTCTGATGATTTTCAATATGTTGCCAGCATGTATTACATAATTGCCTCGCATAAATATTAAATGTAATATCAAATTAAAACTAAATATTTTTTTGAGAAACACATTTTTTGACTTTATGTAGCGTACTTGACGTTCTTGACTTAACCTTAATTATGTGAATGTATTGGCAAACATTTTATAATTAAATTTATAAAGTAAAGTTACATATAATAGTGCAATATATCCTAATCGCTATGCAAGAAGTCAAAGTCAATCTTTTTTATTCACATAGATTACATTAGTAATACTAATGAATAATCTCTATATAAAGCAAATGAAGCTACCTCTGGTTCGGAACCTATAACTAAAGAGAAGATACCGACAAGAAACTCAGTAGTTTTTTTTTACAAATGAAAGCTAAACTTATTACTAATTTTGCACTAAGACACACAGTTAGTTTGTCAATTGTAAAATAAAAATGAAAAATCAATTATTGAAAAATACTTATTCAACAATTCCATTGTCGCCCCCTAAATATAGGTATACATTTATTCGTTTGGTAAAAATGTGAAAATTTAGACTAATATGTTTTTGTATAGAAACGTCCTCTGATTTGGTGATCGAAATATAAAAGATCTTGAAAAGGTTATCATCTCCTCTTGCGGTGTGGGGCTCAAACCCACGACCATTTATTCATTTTATATTGTATTTCAAGATTGACCTCATCCCATCTGATGTTAAGTGATAATGAGGTCCTAGCTTAAAGGCGACAAGTAAAGCATAATAAAGCTGTTACTGGACTTATAGCACTTACCTTGAAGGCTTGACCCCTGCTACTAATGTAACACCCCCCAGGAGCTCTGGAAACCTTACTCACAGGCAGCAACACAACAACACCGGAGTGATTGTTATTTGGCTGCGGTATTCTGCAAGGTGGAGGTATTTCATCAGTCGGGCTGCTCCAATTCGAGCGATAAATCGCTATGCCCTACCTCTCTTACATTTTATTTACGTGGTGGGAAAAAAATATCTGTTTCTGTAAAATATTTAAACTTCGCTAGTGTGCCGTGAAGCACTGTAAAAAAATTCAAAAATATTTCTTGAAAAGTGTTAAGTAACACACAAAATTAAAATAACGCACTCAAAGTGGCTTGTATACTATATCTAATTTCAGAAATCCACAATAAAAATAACATATTGAATAAAGCTGGCATTCCGTATAATTTGTAACATGTCTTGTTGTAAACAAACAAAATGTATCTTAAAATAATAATTTCCCTGAAGACCAAGGATTTCCAAGGTCCTTCCGCCTTCCCGTTTCATAGAAGTTTACTGACGCGGATATCACCTTTCGAGTTTGATGGGTGTAAATGAAAGTATTAGTAATTTGCAATGATTTAATTAAATCTTTAAATCGATTTGTAGTATATTTGTGAATACAAATAATATCATGTACAGAAGGTTGTTTTTATCAAATTCGAACACTTCGGATTTGTCCTATGTAACACACCGTAACATTTTTCTTAATTATCTAGATATCTCTAGATTAGATAATTTTCAGTAATTTCCCATGAAATATTAATAAAAAGGTTTGCCAACTTGCTTATTTAAAAATAACGTCCACATTAATACAATCCAGGGATTTCCTGTACACTCCCGAAATAATTAGAATTTCCTAATTTTATTTAAAATAAGTATCAATGTTACGTAACCTGTTGTAAGAAAGACTTCCTCCCGCCCCTGTGTAACGCATTGTAACGTTTTAAGATACAGATCCCCCCCCCCAATTGCGTTACGCAATACGCTCAACTAATCGCTCCCTATGTAGTAAGAAACCGGCAGTAAGCTGAATTTTATTGAATTGTAGATTCACAAAATTTAATTCGTGCTCAATTGTGTTTGCGTACAATTAACAAAATAATTATGTGGACATAATATTAATACACTGAACGAAATCAAATTTCTGCCCACACAACCTCAAACGTACGTGCTACTAAAATTAAATTGTATGAGAAACAATAGATGCTTAAGCTAGAGACGTAGAGCTGTCAGTCGGGCTCTCATGGGAAACACAAACAGGCCGTTTGGTATGAAACCGTTAAAGGGTTAGCAAAGAGAAGGTCTTTCTTGACCTTAAGAATTTGGAGAATTAGAAGGCACCTTCAAAATATGAATTAATACCAATATTGAACATTCCAATGCGCATTCTTTGATATTTCACTCACTCTGAGTTATTTTCTATTTAAGCAAACTGTGATCAATTAAGAAGTTATAAAAAGTATTTTCTTTTTAATAGTATCAACTAGGTACCCAAAAGCTGGTAGTTACTCATCCCAAATAAGTTTCCTTTAATAATTCTTTGTTTTATTTATTTACCTTTAAACCTTTTTAGCTTATCACTTAGGGCAAAATTGTGGGAGTGAAAACAATATTGTAAAACGATTAACTTCAGTTTATTATAGTTGATGTATAAATATTTAGCCACAAATAGGTAATAATCGGGATTTCTATTAATTAGTTTTGACCTTACTTTTGGTACTGTCTATCTGGTGAGTGGCTTCAGAGAAGAAGAGAACAAGAAGTCAGTAAAAAACCATGTGAGAAAAAATAACTTCAATTGTGTGATCCAGTTTGGCGTTCAGTATCCGCTTAGATTATAATTCTAATTTAACGAACCTGGCTGTTTACATTAGAGCGATTGCTTTCCGACTTTCACACCATAAAAGGGCATAATAAATCTGTTACTGGACTTGTCGCCCTTACCTTGAAGGCTTGACCCCTGCTACGAATGTAGCACCCCCAAGAGCTCTTCCAGAGCTCATACTCTTACCTTACTCACACGCAGGAACACAACAACACAGAAGTGATTGTTATTTGGCTGCGGTGTTCTGTAAGGCCGTGATTCTAGCCTGCAATATCAGTGAACAAGGAATTTGAATCCACGACTCAGGAGCCCAAACGCATTAACCACTACATGACGGAGAAAATTAAATAATAACTACACTAACAACGTTTAATTTCGCTCAAACGCGTTGCGGTAAGGTCTGGCCAATCAAGTGAAGCCTGGCACGGATGAAACTTTCAAATTAAACTTTTCTCTCATTAATTTTCCCAGCAGAGTTCGTTACCGGCGCTTTAGCTTGTGGGCAGACGGTACTATGCGGGTAACCTCAAAACTCGGCTGGGAGTCTGACGGGCTGTGTTTATGAATGCAAATATATTTAGTGGGAATGTTTAGTGGCGTCGGCGTTGTCCTAACTAATCCTGTTTTAGAACAGCTGCTAAGTAAACTTAAGATTTTAAAAAGCCACTATTATTTATAGCGCTCCTGAATGTTGAACTTTTGGTCGTGGGTTCGATTTCCATGTGTATCTTCATATTCCATGCAGACTAAGTCGTGAGCACAGGCTGTTTTCGATAAAAAGTTAAAAGCGATCCATTCACTTCCTCGCGACTAGTTCTGCTTTTTGCCACAGGACAATATAGTACGGAGGACAAAGCAGAGGACTATAAAGTGGCGAACAATTGTCGCTGTCGCGGACGCGAGCGGCGCCGCATTGTGGCGCGCCGCGTCCTGCGGTGCTGATAAGCGACAGGACTATACTACAGCACAGCGGCTCACAAACTTTTCATTCACATATTTTAAAGAAAAAGACCCCTTGAGGTGTGGGATTTGAACCCACCACCTTTACGTATCGCGCGTGCTGCTCTTCCAACTGAGCTAACCGCAAGTTATCGTGGGCAATGAATTTTTCTGTTGTTATAGCTTTCGGTTAGTGCCCTCTGCCGTATGCGTTTAGAACTACAATACTTATCAGCCCGTGGTGCTTGGTGGTTTTCATTCACGGCGCGCTTTCACGTTTAGCACTTTGTTGCTAGGCCTCAATGCAAAGCTATTCCCTTAACTCGACCTTTGCTTATATTGTAACGTTTTAGGGTCAAAGATTATGACAGTGAACGAGGCAAATCGGGCTAATGCTCGATACTCTAATGAGTACACAACGTGATAATACAATATATCTTTTTCATTATATCCGGATACAGAAAATAAAACCTCAAAAGCATAGATTTTTTGACTATAATCTGTTTCTTAAATGCAAAGAAATAAATCAATAAACACCTAGGAAACTAAGAGCGGTTTGTGTAATAGTTTGACTGTCATAAAATTGGCTAGCCTAATTTGCTTCTTAGCGTGCGATAATTATGCATTTTGCATGTCGCGGATGCATTGTTATATTTCAAGTGGATGCCAGGCAGTCAAAGAGACAGCATAGTAAAACAATGCTCAAAATCAACATCTAAATGATACATTACAGGCAAAGAAGATAATGAACTTACTAGGGCTTGAAAGAAAGATATCCACTTACAAATATATTAAATCACCAAGCAATATGTTTTTACAGAAATTCGCCTCACCACGTCATATTTGTTTTAGAGAATATGGATATAAACTAGCAGCGTGCCCCACCTTACTTACCCAAAGCCGTGAACGCTTCATTACCCTGGGGTTGGGGCGTGGACAGCTTGGGAGCCTTTGCCATAACAAGTATTCTGTAGACAGCAACGTCTGGCGATGAATGCTACTAGTACCCAGGGCAGGATGTGTACTGCGCTGTTTAGGGGAATAACAGCATCGTACCCAGTGCAACGTTCCATTTGAAGCGAATGTTAGATGCAGTCTGAGATCGTACTCTGTAGCACAAGGAACATACTCATAGTTGTTTATTGTGAAACCAACTGTGGTACTTTATATAGCTTAAGGCATTCATTCATTCTATACATAATGTTATTTGATTTCAACATTATACATGAAATTTTCAGATTTATCAATAAAATGTTAAATAAGGAACATGATCTATATAGAGTTTTACAATGTTTTATAGTGTTTCATACTGCATTAACGAAAACAACACATTTGCAACGGATGGACCATGGACCGATAAGAATGTAGTTCTAAACATACTCGGCAGAGGGCACTGACCGTAGGCTAACAGGTTGATTTAACTGAAGAATTTCATCGCCAACGTAGCTTGCGGTTAGCTCAGTTGGAAGAGCAGCACGCGCGATACGGGAACGTCGCGGGTTCGAATCCCATACGGCAAGGGGTCCGGTTCTTAAAATATAGAAAAATGAACCATGCTGTCGAAATAATCGGTATTATGAGCGTAAAGGAAGAGATACTTGTGTGTTGCGCAGACGTTCCGACACTAAACCAAGTCCTGCGAAATAGTTTGCCGTTAATAACATTCGCCGCCGTGGGTGAAATCGGTCGGGATGAAGTATTTTCTTTTAGACTAATGTGCCAAGATAGCTGAGAGTAGGTACTTGGGCCATTTAACTAATATATTTTAAGCTCATAAGCAGTTTCACGAATACCGTCAATAAAAGGCTTAAGAGACCTCTTTTCGATTTGTAGAACCTGTTGCACTAACAACTTATGATGCCAGCTAGTACTTTGATATTGAGCTAGATTTTAATCCTTTAGCCAGCGGTGGATCAAATATTGCTACCATGATGTGAACTTTATTCACTTTACTTGAGGTTCAAAGTAAATAAAAATATTCTAGCATCTGCTAGTCAAAGAGTTAACACTTCCCTGGAATAGTTCCAGTCGCCTTCACCTCGGGCACGTGTAATGATAGCCGCGGATTTTGCAGGATATTCCGAAATAGACCTAAGAAATACGTACTTGATGTTTACAATAGTGGTTATTGGTTTCGGATGTTTAAAAATCTTCTTCCTTGTCAGAACATATCTATTGGAATAAGTTTTTCTTTAATTTGAAATTAATAAATTCCATAAAAGTTTCGTGTCAATAAAAACAGCCTTTAAATGCCTCCAGAGCGAAAACCTTTATCTTTGACTAGCGGCCGCCCGCGACTTCGTCCGCGTGGATTTCGGTTTCCATACAAACTTTCATAATAGTTGCAGCGTGATGTTATATAGCCTAAAGCCTTCCTCGATAAATGGTCTATCCAACACAAAAATAATTTTTCAATTCGAACCAGTCGTTCCTGAGATTAGCGCGTTCAAACAAACAAACAAACAAACTCTTCAGCTTTATAATATTAGTATAGATAATAGGTACCGGCTTAATCCTCACGCTTGTCAGTCACTAGACGATGAGAGGTAAAAAATAATTTTAGTGGGTAGTCTCCGCTCTTTTCAGAACTGTGTGTCACACGACTTCTCTTCTCTTCTCGACGCAGCGGGACGGTGTGCTAATGCGATCCCTCCTTTTTTTAAAAGTACCCCTAGATCAATTCTTGTTTGTTACTTACTCGATCTCACTAGAAACCTTGAACGGATCTAGATAAAAGCTTAATTCCTATCGTGCTCCGTAAAAAGCTTGTAGAAAAAAAATGGAACTACCAAATTATAAATAAGAACTTTCAAATATTATGAATTATTGGTTCTTCATGTAGATACTGAAATTGAAAAGATTGACGTGTGCACCTTAAATTGAAAACATAATGTCGTTCACGTAAAAATGTAAAAAATAAAGAATTTATTGTTTATTCTATTACGTCTGACACAGGCCAGGCGTAAAATAAAAAAATATTGAATTAGTCCCTTAAAAGCACTGTGAAAGCCTGATTTATCGGATGAAGAATTCTCTTAACGCAGCAAATATACATATCAGTGATTGCATTCTCAGTAAATGCCAATGACAGCCAGTAAGTGAAGTGCATTGAGTTTACTATACAAACTTTTGGACTAAAAAGATAAAACAGAGAAGATTGAGTAGACCATTATACAGGTCGTGAGATACAAAAAACTAGACACAATAGAAAATTTATTTTGTTTAGCGTTTTAAAGGGCATAATCAAAGTTTAAATTACATGAAATTTACCGTAAATTATTTTGTTGTTACTCTTGCCTAGTAAGATACGAGATGATGAGAATACTTCTTCTTTGTACTCGCGTGTATCTCGGTTAAGCATTCATAATATGATCCAAATTCTGAATAGATGATATGCAGCGATTGTACCTAATTAAAGGAAACTTAAAATTACAAGTTTCTAACATCCTTCTAAAATATTTTAGCTATTTACTACAAAATCACCGCAGCATATGTGATGTTGTCCAGCTGCGAGTCGTAAAGATACCTGAAGTGCTGAATGATTACCATAGACCACATACAGTCACGTGTACTAAAACATATTATATACTAGCTGTGCCCGCGACTTCGTTCGCGTGGACTACATTCTTTCATGGTAGGTTTTACCTCTATCTCCCCTAATATTCGAAACAAAAAGTAGTCTATATTTTAATAGAGCTATATTTGTGCCAACTTTCATATCTCTAACTTAAAAAATAAACATTTTCCCATATAAACTTTCAAAGGTGGCTTATGTCCGTTCTTGAGGTTCAACGTATACGTATGCCAAATTTCATCAAAATCGGTTGAGAGGTTTAAGCGGGAAAGCGTAACAGACAGACAGAGTTATTTCGCATTTATAATATTAGTAGGGATAAGCTTATTCTAAAGCAAACTTTATAGCAACGTCATAGGAGCTCAAGTTTTGACATTTGACTGCTCGTGACTGTACACAGAGTATCTTTATTTAACAGAAACTTTTGACAGTTGATATCTTTGCTCCCAGTTTGACATCGCAAAAGACGCTTATTATATGTTCTTATATGTTATACATTATCACAAATACATCAACATTAGAGACAGGCGTTCGGTACATTACCTCCAATCACGCTGCGGTTCCTGTGGCGCCTCATCTGAAACATTAGATACAATCATTTACTGGAAGTGGCTACAGAGCCACTCTACTACAATACATGTGTATACCAATACATAGTATAAAATAAAGTCGTCTCTCTATCTGTCTCTACATATGTTTCGATATTTAAAACTATAAAACGGATTTTGATGATTAATAGAACTATTAAAGAGGAAGATTTTTATGTACACACATACCTATTATAGAGCAGAAAATGTATTAGCATCCACATTGAACGGTTGGGGCGGGTCACTTGTTAGGTTATAAATACGAATGGTTTTTTTATTGCCTGCTAGCATTGAATAGATTCCGAAACTCCTAAGCCGATTAGAACAAATATTTAAATATTAGGAGGTTACACTACCCCCAGATTTAAAGGAATTCTAACTTGATCTCCATTAAAGCTACCCAAGCTAGCTATGTAAATCAATATGGAATCCGGACTTTTATGGAATATTTTTTTATTTTTTAATTTACAATGTCATCCAGGCGAGAGACACTTTAACCTTACGCATTAGATAACACTTACATTGGTTAGTGATGTATCGGAGTCGATAAATAATAAATTGCACACTTACATAACTGAATTATAACAAACTTAATTACCACACAGTTGCAAGACGTGGCAGCAAGAATTAATAAATATCGCCGCTAACATACAGACCAGTCTCCTGCACTAGGCTCGTATTTAGACAGATCTAGTGAACATTGTATCTGAGGTATCCATTGTGAATTTCTCTCTTCTTACCACATTGCAAGTCAAGGACTAAATTATTGTCTAATTGGGTATATGGGGGAATTTGCTTATTGCGAGAATGTGATTTGAGCTTTTATTAGAATTTGTGTCAACATTATACTTAGTAATTGATTAAACCAGAAGATGCATTAGGAGGAAATCATAGTCCAGTCTTTCCAGCGAATTACGGACATAGCGAATAAATACTTATTCAAACCGGTGCAGTCGTTCTAGCATGTTTGGCGTTAAATTGTATATATGTGGGATCGCTGAAGTAAAAGGCACTTGTAATAAACAAGAAAAAATATATTATTTTCTTAACGTCTTAAAGCGTGTTCTTCTCTCATGTTACCCGACCATAAACTCAAATGTTGCCACTGCCCAAAATATAGCATGACTCTAAAATAATACACGAAAACATCTTTCTCCCACTTAAAGCATGTTAAGATAATTTATAGTTCACACTTGAAACGCATAAGTAAAATCGATTAATACATTTTCAATATAAAGTACAATTTTGAAATGTATCAACCAAACTATGTACATTAATCATAAGAATTACGTTAGATAATATATCGTGTATATAATTAACTACCTCTGTGGTCTCATACCTACCTTATAAAGTGGGTTGAATTCCAGTAGCGGCAACCGGGTAAAGAAAAACGAATGACGAATATAGAAGACGCCTCATGACGTCAGAAAGGCATGTAAACTAGTCTAGTAACTAGTATTTGACTTTCGTCCAGCCATACTGGTTTTTTTTCTTCAATTTATATGAGTTAAAGATGAGAGAATGCTTTGTTTTTAACAAACGTTCGGATGTAATAAACGTTACCAAAATTGTTTTGGACGATATTCTTGCTTTCACTGTTGCGTTGGAACTCATGGAAAGAGGCATTGCCATACGAGGCTACAGCTAATGACTGTTGAACCAAGAGTCGTGGGTTCGATTCCCGCCAAGAAAAACAATTGTGTGATGAACATTTGTATTACTTTTAAGGCTGGGGCTTAAAATATGTTAAAACGGTTAATGCTTCTGTTACCCGCCACATATTGATGGTCAATACATCGAAAGCGATCTTCAAGTACGACTTGAGAGCGATTGTGTGTTATAATAGTTGGCTTAAATTAAAGTGTATCTTTTGGTAATTTTTATCGGCTGTTTTTATTGTTACCTGAAGCTCGTAACATTACTATCAGGGTTTCTAGTTTGTAAACTTACTTTGGCATTTGATCAGGATATTAAACATTGCCTGTGGTTTTTAAGACATAATTATTTTTCATAAAAATTTGCAGATGTAGCTTCATTTGGTTCATATAATTTATAATTATGAATGTAGTAATGTACATGAATGAAAATGTTCGTATTATCTTATTAAATTATTCACAATCACTCCATGCCATTAATTATTCTTCTTTTTAGTATATCATGCTTTTCATAAAAGTTCTCCCCTCAAAATGGAACATGATGTTGGTTCAAGTTAATATGCAAAAATACAAAACCTTCACAACACTCATTAATAACAATCATAATTAATAATACCATGGGAAAAGTGTCTTTAACAGGGCTCCATGCACTGATTAATGAGTCTGCATCTCTGCTTGTTTTGTTCCGTCTCTGTATGTTTGTTTGTTTTATAACAACGATACAGAATACCGCAGCCAAATAACAATCACTTCGGTGTTGTTGTGTTCCTGCGTGTAAGTAAGGTTTGCAGAGCTCCTGGGGGGTGCTACATTAGTAGCAGGGGTCAAGCCTTCAAGGTGAGGGCGACAAGTCCAGCAACAGATTTATAATGCTGTACTGCTAAGACCTCATTACCACTTAACATCAGGTGCACTTAAATTCTATACTAATATTATAAAGCTGAGCTTGTCTGCTTTTTTTAACGCAATAATCTCAAAAGCTACTGGTTACAATTGTTGAATAATTATTTTTGTGTTGGATAGTCAATTTATCAAGAAAAGCCGCGGCGTGCCGCTAGTATTCCAATAGAAATATTTTACGATAATTTATTATCAAATATTGTACGGCGTATATGTCAGCCATCGCTTTTCGTATAAATGGGTGAGTGTTTAATAAATCAGAAGATGTTACACGTTAAGACCGAAGCTGTCAGTCAAGTCATACAAATGTATGATTGTGACAGAAAAAATTCATTCGCATCTCACAAAAGCCTAACATAAATGTCAGAGAAATTGTTTCATATTTTTCCTTGAGGAAATGATTATTTTTTTGATGGCCACATCATGACGTTACTTGTTTTAGGATGTGTTGAGACAGTATCTAGACAATGAATATTTCATAAATAAATAAGAAAATAAATTTGTTATATTTTTGTCACATCGTATAAGCAGAAGGTTTCTTTATCCCAAATAAACAAAACAATTCTAAAAAATGTTGCGAAGACTTATTTTTATTTTTTCAAGTCACTGTTTTGGTTAATGTATTGAGTTACCAAAATATCTGGAAGATTGTTTGTAAAAATAAGAAGCTTCTATATTAAACCACAGGATAAATATTCATTGATTTCATCATAACTTCTTATATTGCCAAAATTTGGCTTACAAACCACAGGCCAGACAGACAGACATGACATTATTTATTGTCTATGAACTGTCCCAATATTAGCTTGAACAAGCGACGGGTACAAGCATTTGCTTTCAGACTTCTGACTGCACGGTTTGGCAATATCAATTAAAACAACTGCTTCAAATTTAAAAGGTAAATTTGATAAATGCATGTGTATGTTGTTTGGAAAAAAATCCATTTGTTTATATCTGTCTTAATTTTGGTATAGATTTCTTACTTATATCGAGTTAGTAGATATAAACTCTAGTTAAGGCAAAACAAAAGGAAACATTTATAAATACAATGACCCAAGAAATTATGGCTTATGAGTGAGAACACAGTAGTTACCCGACAGCTGTTAAATAACAACCGGCCATTTTAATTTTATATGACTTAATTAGTATAAGATTAAGTAAGCATCACCTCGGTAGAAGCCTCGGCATATAAGTTATTAATCTATCAATTATTTATATATAAAAAAAAAAATGCGTTAGACAATCACACCAATCACCTGGTCTGAAACTAAGGTTTTCCCTTGTACTATGAGTACCAGACGACGGATACTAGCTGGGAGCGTCATCTCAGCACACCCAGACTCAAGTCAATTTAGAATAGTTCGTTTTCCAAATTGACCCGACCGGGAATCGAACCTGGGACCTTTCGCGCTTTGGCTACCTTAGCCACTGCGCCACCGAGGTCGTTAATATTTCTTGTGTCTTCACCAATAGATGTATTTTTTCTTAGGCGACTCCTTAAAAACTATGCATTGAAGCAAAAAAAAGACAATTACGAAAACAACAACATCTTTGTTGCGGTTTCGGGGTCTTGTATTGGGTTGGGTTTTCATTTCGAGTATTGTGAGTACGAACAAATCTCTAGTTTGCGATTACCAATCTATTGTTTCAAGCAAATTAATTAGCCTAGTACCTATCGTTGTAACGATAACGATGACGTGATATCACTATCACGTCATCGTTATCGTTCTCACGATCGAGGCCTATTGTGTAATAAAGAAGTGGACTAAAAATTAGATTATACAAAAGTATAGGACATGTGTTTTTCCTTTTTTCACGCAATCAATGAATAACGGCGATACGTTGAAATGAATGGTCACATGACGTCATCAGTGAGTATATTTATCAACCGCTGGTGACCTAACGAGCTCCCATTGCAACTTGACATCGTTTCATGTTTATATCATTGTTTTATTTCGAGTGTTTTTTTTATTTAGCACATTAAAAAATATTTTAAATAATTTAACGGGTCAAAAGGCGACACCATTTTTATGAGTCAGTTCGTGACCACGGTTGGTATAACTTAACCGAAACGTCGGGCAGTAGGTTCGTATTAACTAATTAATAAAAATGGTGTCGCGTTTTGACCCGTTAAATTATTTTTAATGTTTAAAATGGAACGCGAAAGTCTTAAAGTTAATACATGAAAAAATACATGACCAGTATTTTTAATACCTACTAATAATCTTATGTTTTTGATCCAGTCCACTCCCCTTTTCGGCTCACTTACTTAACTTGATTTATTGAATCGCAGAGCAAATGTTTGTGCGAACTCGGCACGTGTCGCGTCAACACGCAAATTGCAAGGGCAGACTGCGAAGGCCCTTCGGTCGATTAGCTGAGATGCTATCTGTTATGATCCGAAGTACAATAAGGGACCCTGAAACTAAGGACATCTCGATAGATTGTCTCCCATCGAGGAAGGATCGTACCCATTTGCGATGGGAATGCTCCATTATCCGAAAATAGTGACTCGTTATATCATTTAGGATTGATTTGCTTACCATATTATTGTTATCCTACTTCATAGACCTAACAGAGTAGGTTCTTACAATTTATAATAGTGCTGAAGATACAGAAAAATGTAATCTCTCTTTACGGTTAAAAGTTCCCTTTCTTGGGATAAAAACTCATGACCTTTACGTATCACGCGTGCTGCTCTTCCAACTGAACTAACCGCAAGTCATTGTAGGCGATGACTTTTCTGTTGCATTAAACTCATAGATTTCGGTAAGTGCCCTCTGCTGTATGCGTTATATACTTATCGGCCCGTGATAAAAAGCGAAAATAAACGTTTTCAAACTTATTTATAGACTAGCTGTCCCGGCAAACCTTTTACCCCCTTGTACCCTCACATTCATATCAAAACCAAAATCAGCTTAATCGGCCAAACCATTCTCGAGTTTTAGCGAGACTACCGAACCACGACTGATTGATATGTACAAGATGGAATGAACAGCACAAGATTAACTAAACAGTAGCATAAAATCTTCGCCAAAAGCAGTAACAACAAAGCTGACATAAACTTGTTCGAACAGTTACGAATGATTTCAACATTTTAAAAACAGGAAAATTATGTCACATTTAATTTAATTGAGTACCTTTAACTAAGAAGAGCCTTACGAACATTGTTATCGAAGAAATGAGATAAAAACTTAAACGTTTAATTGGGGCAGCCTCCGCTCAAGTTGCCGCACGAAATCTTGCGAACCGGTGCCAAGTTATGCGAAACTCTAACGAGTCGTTGCTAATATTCGACGAATTTTGACTCAAGACTGTTAACTGACTTGACATAAGAACTTTTGGAGATAATCCTCCTAATAATGGGACCGCGAAAGTTTGTACGGATATATGGATAAATAATAAAAGAAATAAATAATTTTGGGCATCACATACATTGCTCTGATTCTGAAGTAAGTACCTTATGCACTTGTGTTACAGAAATCAGAAACAACAACGGTACCCCAACGCCCAGACCCGAGACAATATAGAAGAGTTCGTTTTTCATATTGACCCGACCGGGACTCGAACCCCGAACCTCAGATATGGCGCCACGCCAAAGTCCGGCCAGCTCGCCTCTCGGCTAAAGAGGTCGTCAAAAGAATTTTTTTTTCTCGTTCGTGTGATATAATATTGCCCTGCTCCGTAAATGGCCAGGAATAATATTACAATAACCGAACCACATTTAATAAAGAAAATAAATGTATTCACCCAATTTCGAGGAATGTGCCGTCATAGATGATATACTAATGGACTGAAAGAAATGACGCCGACAGAGTTTTGAGATTGTTTTTGTTAATGAAATTGGTACGGAGGAAAAACCAACCTATTGAACAAAATGGTAAAAAAATATATTATAGATGCATTAAGAACCTCCTCCTATTTTTGAAGTGTTTTCGTAAACTAGCAGTGATTTAGAACACAATTAAGTTTCACTTATCTTTCGATAAACTTAAATTTCAATTACATATTATATGTGTAAGTGTAAAAAATTATATTAACACATCACAGTTTTAGTAAATTAAGTGTTTCTTTAGAAGATAATGCACGCAGTTTTCACTTACCACCGTACAGTAATCTCTATATATATTGTGGGGAAGTTTTTTTTATATAACATTTCAACATTGACCTCACCCCACCTGATGTTAAGTGGTGATGAGGTCCTAGCTTAAGAGCGACAAGTACAACATAATAAATATGTTCCTGTTGAAGGCTACACCCCTGCTACTAATGTAGCACCCCCCAGGAGCTCTGAAAATCTTACTCACACGCAGGAACACAACGACACAAAAGTGATTGTTATTTGGCTGCGTTGTTCTGTAAAGTGGAGGATTTCACCAGTCAGGCTGCTCCGATTCGAGCGATAAATCGCTATGCTCTACCTTTTTTAGAGCACTCATTGTACGCTACAAAAAAGTTTAGCAATTAAAGACGACCTTGATGTCGTAGTGGCAAAGGTAGTCTGAGTTCGCAAAGAGTATGGTTTTGTCTCGTAACCTCTGAGAGGCTAAGCTAAAAAAGTGTATATAAGTTTATGAACTGTAGTTAAAGAAAGAAAGAGTCTCTGTGCCAGGAATATCACCCTCGCGCGAAGTCGAGTGCACTAATTAGGTCGTCACAGACCGCCACTCGTTCTGCCAAGCCGGTCTTGTCTGCGAATGTGGCGGCTTGATACCATAACCGAATTAACCTCGCCTCAAATTAGAAATGGAGAAACAACAGGATATTCTGTGATGATGAACATTTACAAATGTAAGTTTATTGCTGAGTAAGTAGTTAACAGTAACATGACTAATGACAATATGTAAATAAATATCAACTATACTACTCGTACTAATACTAAAAATCTGAAAAGTTTGTTTGTTTGAACGCGCAAATCTCAGAAATTACTGATTCGAATTAAAAAAATGTTATAATTATAACATACTAGCTGTGCCCGCGACTTCGTTCGCGTGGACTACATCCTTTCATGGTAAGTTTTACCCCTTTCTCCCCTAATATTTGAAACAAAAAGTAGTCTATATTTTAATCCAAGTTTCGAGCTATATTTGTGCCAAATTTCATTTCTCTTAATTCAAAAATCTACATTTTGTCCATATAAACTTCCAAAGGTGGTATTACCCCCATCCCTCCCTTATTTTCTAATAAAAAGTAGCCTATGTCCGTTCTTGAGATTCAACGTATACCTATACCAAATTTCATCAAAATCGGTTGAAAGGTATAAGCAGGAAAGCGTAACAGACAGACAGACAGACAGACAGAGTTACTTTCGCATTTATAATATTAGTAGGGACTGTCGACGCGCGTGCAATACCGCGTATCTACCGTTTGCCATGAAGATTAATTTTGTCTGCTTTGCAAATTATTTCAATCCAAATTAGAACTTACGGAAAAATCTACTTACGCGGTATTACAAGTTAGATAAACATTAACTACATCTTTCTTTCTTTCTCCTAACTAAACGCGAACTGCTTTATCAAAGTATTAAATAAAGCTAAGCATTTTTTGGCATTTAATCTGATTTCACATGTTTATTCTATGTTTGTTAAAGCCGTAAATACTTTATGGATATGTGTATATTTATTGCTATATATGTATGTATTTATTTATTTGTGTATTTTTTTTGTATTAATCATATTTTGTTATTTATATTCCATGTTAGTATTTTGCACGGCCGTACCCATTTCTCGATATCTTCTATTTCCTCTACCTAAAGGTTGTCTGGAAGAGATTGCTGTCTAGTAAATATTTCTGTGCATTAAAGTGTCTATCTAACTACACCTCAAATAAACACCAAGATAAAGAACTTGTATTGCGGATTTCAGAAACCAAATTTCAGCAATATCAAAATAATACTCATATAATCATTATGATCCATTTTGTTGCCAATCCTAATACATGTCACATTGTACACACAATGTCAAAATAATACCTACTTCGAAATGTAAACAAATATTTCAACAGCGAGCTGTTTATTCGCGCATTTATTAAAGCTCATTAAATACGCGGAAACGGAGTAACAACAAAATATTTTACAACTCTATGACGCACGCTGCGTCTTACATTTATTATTCAGATATACAAAATATGAGCTATTAACTGAAACAGCCAAAGGAAATACGAGAAATCAAATCAGTTTTCCATTCAGATTAAATGACGAAATAACCATATGGCTGGCTTCAACGACAAGCGGTTCAACCAGATTTTAATAACATTTCAAATAGAATCGTCTTGTCAGATCAATGGAAGGTCGAGTTTTCTAAACATCTTTTGTACTTTCATGTCGTCCTGGTACTAGCAGAAAATGTAACCTGAGCAGAATTTTTTCACAGCCCAAACGGTGCCGTTTGGGCTGTGAAAAAATATTTTTGTGACATTTGTTTATCAGTCCCAGACTATATGTTTCAAACTCAAGGAAATTGGTTTAAAGCTTTGTGGAAACTTAAGGATGCTTAAGGTATATTTTTAAGAGGTAGATAAGACAGAGCTTTAAGAGGGACACAGCGTTGACAGGATGTGTCAAAAATAAAATATACCACTTTAAACTCAAACATGGAATACGCAGTTATTTTATGTAGTTATTATCAAAACAGGTTTTAATTACGCAAACTCATTCATTATCGTATTATTTCAGCCGTAGGACGTCCACTTCTGAACTATTGTAGTCGTACAATGGATTGTGCATCGATTTATTCTTATTATCAAACTATCTAAACTTCTATTGTACTATATGGATACTTACTCACACGCAGGAACAGAACAACACAGAAGTGATAGTTATTTGGCTGCGGTCTTCTGTAACGTGGAGGTATTTTACCAGTCGGGCTGCTCTAGTTCGAGCAATAAATCGCTATGCCCTACCTCTCTTAAATATCTTATAGATAATTTGCAAAAATGTAACATTAAGTCCTCGTTATGACATTGTAAGGAACGTATGTTCTTTACTAAAAGTGGAAGTACTTCCGCCGAGCTAGGTGTTATCTGCTCGGGGACCAAGGCCCAACTACCATTCTTGGTTTGTTGTATATATACTTAGTGGCGACGAAAACTCTGATATCGCGATGTAGGATATCGATGTCACGCATTACGTATGGAGCGTTGTTTACTACGCCAATTCTGCTGACGCTGTATTTGTGTCGACTTGTAGGTCATGTCGTAGGTCGGCACAGTACTCCCCCCCTTTGGAGTCCAAGCACGTGCCCGATGCGTGTAGTTGCAGGGAGGCAGCTGCTGCTACGCCGGTGTGGACCAATGACTCGGTCGTAGGGCTGCGATGGCCTGCTTCATTACACGGGCCCGGAACCAGGTGGCTTTGTCAGCTGAGGTGGTCCGGTGCTCTTGTCGTGGCTAAGCTGGCTGTTGAGGGTATGGAGACATGGCCTGATGCGAAGGCTCCGTTCTTCAAAGGCTGCTGGTGTTCAGCTCAGTCGGGGTCACCAATGTAAGGAACGTATGTTCTTTACTAAAAGTGGAAGTACTTCCGCCGAGCTAGGTGTTATCTGCTCGGGGACCAAGGCCCTACTACCATTCTTGGTTTGTTGTATATATACTTAGTGGCGACGAAAACTCTGATATCGCGATGTAGGATATCGATGTCACGCATTACGTATGGAGCGTTGTTTACTACGCCAATTCTGCTGACGCTCTATTTGTGTCGACTTGTAGGTCATGTCGTAGGTCGGCACAACATTAATACCGTATTTGTGGATAGTGCCAAAGTTATAGTTTCCTGGCATAATTCTTTCCACTGCATGCTAAGGGACTTTGAGCTTTCTACGGCTATGGTTAGGCACCACGTTTCTCTTACGTATGTGATCTCTGAAATAAATTGTAGTCAAAGACTTCATCTTGAGACAATGTCTAATTAGGAAAAAAGGTCTGTCGCAATTACTTGTCCTACTAAACGAGTAAACTCATTACAAGTTATCAACCCACGAGAGTATGACATGAAAACATTTACATGACTGGAATGCCCTACGCATATTGTTTTTGGCAGAGACAACAATGTTTAACGTTCTTAATTAATTAAATTGAAGTAAATGTACATGTACGATAAACAGAAAGTGAAGGTAAACACTTTACAAATAAATAAAATAAATAAATACGCCAGACAAATATTGATAGAATGAAAAGGGGTCGATATGTGCTGATCACTCGCGAAATGCGTCTGGGGCGACAATGGAAGGTAAAATATAATATTATAAAGGATGAGGCTCTTTCGTCTCCAGAAATCTTATTAGGCGCATAGACGGCGGATGTTACATTACATATTTAGAATAGAATAGAAATTGTCTTTATTCATGTAAACTTTTACAAAAGCATTTATGAATCGTCAAGTCAAGTAAACTACCACCGTGTTCGGAATGTTGATTCTATCGAGAAGAACCGGCAAGAAACTCGATAGTTACTCTTTTCAAAAACTGATACATATGGTAGGTATAAATAATGCAAAAAAAAAATGTATTAACAATATAGCTTATGTCTAATGTACATATTTAATGCTATCAAGTCCAAACATCTTTGTCGTTAAGAAAGTCCTCTATTTTATAATAGCCTTTTTTCATTAAACATTTTTTTATCAGAGACTTAAATCTATGCATAGGTAATGCAGTGATATTTTCTGGCAGCTTATTGAAAAGCTTCAGACTTAACCCCACAAAAGAATTACTAATTTTATGAAGTCTTAGATGTGGAACAGCAAGCTTATGTTTATTTCTTGTGTTGAAATTATGGCATTCTGATTTCTTAGTGAAAGAATGTAAGTTTTTGCGTACGTAAACAATACAGTCAAAAATGTATTGTGAAGCTACTGTTAAAATATTGATTTTTTTGAATAATTCTTTAAGCGAGTCTCTTGTTCTAAGACCGTATATAGCGCGTATGGCTCTCTTTTGCAATACAAAAATAGTCTGCACATCAGCTGCAGAACCCCATAGTAAAATCCCATACGACATAACACTATGAAAGTAACTAAAATAAACTAATCTTGCCGTTTCAACATCAGTCAAGCTACGTATTTTTCTTACTGCATATGCAGCTGAACTAAGTCTCCCTGCCAGGGTAGCAATATGAGATGTTAATTTAAATGTTTTCATTAAGTTTGTTGAGATATAATTGGGCGCAGTTAGAATATACGAGATTTAAATTGTATTAATTCTAGCTGTGGCAGGTAATACGTACAACCTATCCATACTAATATTATACATGTAAAAGTAACTATCTGTATGTCTGTCAGGTTTTCACGCCTAAACCACACAACCGATGTTCATGAAATTTGGTATATGTATTCATTGAACCTTTAGAACGGACATAGGCTGTTACCGCACCCATATACAAACTATCTGCATGACCCAAGGGTTGACTGGTAGATAATGCCCCTAGCATTAAGTCCACCTGTTGTACTTATTTGTGCAATAAAGTTTTTAAATAAATAAATAAATAGGCTACTTTTTGTTTTGAAAATAAGGGCGATTGGAGTAAATCCGTCCTTGAAAGTTATATGTGAAATAGTTTATTTTTAAAGTTAGAGATATAAAAATTTGGCACAAATGATTTTAATATGCATACTTTTTGTTTTGAACATTAGCTGCGCTATAGGTAAAACCGACCATGAAAATTAGTAGTCCACGCGGACGAATTCGCGGGATCAGCTAGTATTATATAATATTATCTTTCCATCTATACTAATAAGCTTAACAGTTTGTTTGTTAGAACAAGCACATCTCATAAATTGCTAGTTCAATAAAATATAGAAATGTTTAAGAGTAGATTTATTGAGGAAGTTAAGCCTTCTTAAGGGCGAAATAACACCACGCTGCTAAATACTAAAGTAATTAAATCTGTCTGTGTTGAAGCTATTTTTATTTAAGAAGATAAAAAACCTCTTTGTTTAAGCTGGCCACTAATAATTTGCGGTAAAAAAAAATAAAAAAAAAAGTTGTAATGTCAAACAAATAAAAAAGAAATCATTTAATAAATTTGTAAGATTATTCATTCTGAAATATAAATAAGTCCAAGTTGAAGTTTAATTTATTTTCATATAAATTAACATCTTCAAACAGTTCTACATAAGAATCAGTTTATAGTACAGTCTATCCATTAAACTTTAATTTCTTATCCACTAAACATTTATATGAAGTTTGATATAGACATGGGCTGATTTTAAAAAGGGATATGCATGCAACTATAATCCGCAATTCTACAGGCACGGAGTCTATGGCAGAAGCAAGTAACAAATTAAAATATTTTTGGTAAACAAGGTAAAAAAGGTTTAATATAAGGCAAAATGTCTATAAGGAAAAACGGTGAAATTAATAACTTGATTAAACGTTATGTACGGATATTCTTGGTAGGCTGAATGTTCTTTCAAAGGCCAGACGCAATTGATTTTCTATTATGTCTGGCTTACTGAGTCTTACGACCATTCATTATTTTTGAGTTTGAATAATTTTAAAGAATTGATTGCTTATTGAATTCGCTGGAAGGAAGTGGAAAACTTTCATTAACAGGTTTATTTGTTTTGTTTATTTTTAAGTGCATTTTTTGTGTATTTCTGGTGTTTAACTCAGTAATCTTCATCAGAATCATTAATAAAATATTGTACAACATTTTAGCAATACAGCGGTTACTATACTGTCGGCAATAATTAACCAATAGAACATTAATTGTTATCCAATTACGTACCATAAAACATAATCAATTTAATATAAATAAATTTATTTATTTGAAAACTTTATTGCACAAAAAAGTACAACAGGCGGACTTAATGCTAGGGGCATTCTCTACCAGCTAATTAATAGCTTCACAGCATGTAATTTTAATTAATATTTTGGAAAATATTACTTCTAACCCTACGTATAGGTTTTCGATGCAGCCTAGAGAGATCCTGCTCCGTTGCAGTTTAATTTTTGAATCATGTGATTTTTATCACCAACTAGTTGACCCGACAGACGTTCTCCTGTCTCAAGGACCACTATTTAATTATTTTTATATTTTTGCTTTCAAAAATAATATTCTACTGACAATAACTACCACCACAAGGAAAAAAACAGTGAAATTGGTCCAGCCGTTCACGCGTGATGGCGTGACCAAGGGAAATAGTGATTCATTTTTAAAATATATATTTTTTTATTTAAAATCTTTATTGCACTAAACAGGTATTAAAGGTGGACTCAATGCTAGAAGCATTATCTACTAGTCAATCCTTGTAATATTACGAATTATAGTTGTACTACTATATGACTAATTATAAAAATGAGGTAAATTAAAACTGATACTAAGGACCTGACATTATAGCTGCGAAAAAAGTATAATTTTTCATGAAATCCAAATCGTACTTTTTCGTTCGATAATATAAGTTCGTTATTTTTCTAACTTGAACTTACTTATGAACAACTATAGTTGAACGCAGTACTATATGAGAGCTTTAACTATATTAACTGTTGAAAGCTGTGTTATTTGCTAAGATACCATAGACTTAACATTATCGTAGCCCATTCTTTGTCGCAAGTCGTTCTGACGTCACTCGGCTATCACCCGCAGCTACATAGACAATAGATTCCATTGGAAACTTACTCATTCCAGCAGGATCACTTAAGTGCTATTGTTAACATAATAATTGCTTCCAGTGTTTTTAGTGTATGAAGGAAGATGGGCAAGTTAAAGAAATAGATAAAAAAATATGCATTTTTAGTTTATTGTAGCATTAAACTTAGGTGGGTTATTATCAAAAAATCTGTTAATAAACTAATGGTTGTAATTCACATGTTTTTCTAGATTTTCCTTTCACCAGATCATTAATAATATTAGTTTGTTGCGCTGTAATATCAATTGATCATCAATGTTTACCTACTCATAAAACATACATTACAATTTCATTGTATTTTAAAAACAAATGGCGCGGCAGACTTAATAGAATCATTGTATTTTTAACTATCTATCATAAAATTTATCCTTATTGACTGTCAAACTGTTTATTGCTTATACTCTTGGTAATCACAATAAAATAATACATAAATAAATAATGATTAGGTCAGAAACTAGAATAAAAGCTAAAACCACGCATTCTGAATTAGGCTAGCAAAATAAAGCCAATATTTTTAAGCGCGATAAAAGAGTAAAGTTATTAAAGTATTCAATGGGATTGAACCAGAATTTCGTAGTCTAAATAAATAATGTTCTCGTGAACCAGTTACGATGATGATAATGTCCCTCATCAGTAATCCTGTTATGAAAGCTCGGCGTCGTGCAGGAAGCGGTGACATCAAAGGCGCGGCCACGTGTATATCAGCCGTTTGACAGGCCGGCTGGACAGTGGCCAGCTGACACTAGTTTGAGCTCGGGTTTTGTATAATTTTTTTATTTGTATTAATAATTAGCGGCCCGATGCGGTTTTGCACGCGCACGAAACGATCCCGGTATTTTTTTTTGCAAACCTTGCCCTGACTATTAAAAATATAACAAAAAATATAATTATCCATTTAGCCCTTTTTTCGTAACTCACTTAATAGTGTAGTATACTTAATAGCTTTATGTTGTAAATGTACGCTAACAACGCCACTCTTGTCAACGTTTGCCAAAATATAAAGATAAAAGTAAAAAAAATATGTAATATTTTTGTGACAATATAAACAACTTTAACGGAACTTATGTTAAAAATTCCAATTGAGATATTTCTTTATTGACACTTCAAATATAGGTAATTACCCACAAAAACCCCTGTTGGACCTCATCGCCTCTAGTGGTAATGTCATAGATATCTAGGGTCAATCTGGGACTACCAAAACATTACCAGCATTCCCTTTCTCTCCAGAACCTAAGTACGCTCATACAAAAACAGGTCACAGACGCCGGATGCAACAGGCGTCTAACGAGGCGTGCAGCCAGCACTCACTGGCACATTACACTTTAACGAGACCACTGAGACGAAGTGAGGTAGACGCTGCCAAATTATGAAGATAAACAGAATGAGAAGATAAATGTTTCAGTGAGCGTCTGTAGATTATTACCAACTAGATTTCTGTTTTTTTTTATATTGCACTCCAAGATTGACCTCATCCCACCTGATGTTAAGTGGTAATGAGGTCCTAGCTCAAGGGCGATAAGTAAAGCCTAATAAAGCTGTTACTGGACTTATCGCCTTTACTTTGAAGGCTTGACCCCTGCTACTAATGTAGCACCCTCCAGGAGCTCTGGAACCTTACTCACACGCAGGAAAATAACAACACCGAAGTGAATAAGTAAGTATGTAGTCCTGAACTCGGACAGCAGAAGGCACTTACCGAAGGTTAAAAGGTTAATACAACAGAAAAAATCATCACCTGCGATACGAACTAGGCCGCAAACAAAAGGATTGTATATTTTATTCTAGTATCTACATTGTCTAATTTCCAAATTTCTCCGCAATCTTTAAAAATGGTTTTTGCATGAAAGGTACTTCTATGTTAATAGAACAGCTGTTGCCCGCGACTTTTTCCCGATTTATTTAAGATTTTTGGCATGGACTTCTGCTGCAATCTTAATCAAGGTCAGTACAGTACATCGAGAGTCTCATCTCATTAGCATCTAAAAAACTGGGGATCCTGAACAGAGAACTGGGGATCATGAACTATAAAGAGTTTTAAGAGTTTAAGTATGAAAAAAACTGAGGATTTATGGGGCATTTCCATTGATATACTCAAAAACATAATTCATGGAATTGCACCTTATTTATCCTTCATATTTAATAAATGTATTGACGCTGGTGAATTTCCTAATTTAATGAAATTAAGTAAAATTATTCCACTTTATAAATCAGGCGATAAAAGTGATCCGTCTAACTTTAGACCAATTTCCATATTACCAGCACTTAGCAAAATCTTTGAAAAAATTATTTTCAATCAATTATTAGCTCATCTTACAGTTAATGCTCTGTTACATAGTAAGCAATTTGGATTCACTAAAGGTAGATCTACTACGGACGCAGGTGTGGCACTTATCAAACATGTTTTCGATGCTTGGGAGAGAAAACAGGACGCCATTGGAGTTTTTTGTGATCTGTCAAAGGCATTTGATTGCGTTGATCACCAAACGTTGCTGATGAAGTTGAGGCATTATGGTGTTGTAAGCACTTCACTGAGTCTTCTACAGTCTTACCTTTCTGACAGAACTCAAAGGGTCAATGTGAATGGAACTAACTCTTCTGGTGCACCTCTAGCGATGGGAGTGCCCCAGGGCTCAATATTGGGACCTCTGTTGTTTCTTATTTATATTAACGACCTTCCTTACTTTGAGAAGGATCTCTGTGAGATTGTGTTATTTGCTGATGACACTTCTCTCATCTTCAAAGTTGATAGATGTAAAGAATCATTTGAAGATGTAAATAGTTCTCTCTCACAAGTGCTACATTGGTTCACGAATAATAATCTCCTGCTTAACACTAAGAAAACGAAATGTGTCAAATTTACAATGCCGAATGTTAAAAAAGTCAACATCAAATTGTCTATGAATGGTGAACCTATTGAAATAATTAATTCTACAGTATTTCTCGGCATCACATTAGACTCTAAATTGCAATGGGGACCCCATATTGTTGCCCTGGCAGGAAGGCTTAGTTCAGCTGCATACGCTGTAAGAAAAATTCGTAATTTGACTGATATTGAGACTGCAAGACTGGTTTATTTCAGTTACTTCCATAGTGTTATGTCATATGGTCTCCTTTTGTGGGGAACAGCTGCTGACATTCAGACTATTTTTGTTTTACAGAAGAGGGCTATCCGCGCCATATATGGTCTTAAATCACGGGATTCTCTCAGAGACTTATTTAAAGAAATTAACATACTTACCGTTGCATCTCAATACATTTTTGATTGTATTATGTATGTACGCAAAAATTATAATCTACTTTTTAAAAAATCTGACTTCCATAACTTTAACACTAGAAATAAACACAAGCTTGCTGTTCCATATCTAAGACTACATAAGATAAGTAATTCCTTTGTGGGTTTAAGCGTTAAATTATTTAACAAGTTACCTGAAAATGTTATCCAGTTGCCCATGCATAGATTTAAGTCTCATGTTAAAAATTGTTTGATAAAAAAGGGCTACTACAAAATTGATGATTATTTAAATGACAAAAATGTATGGGTCTAGAATAACTTAATTCTTTGAAATCTTACTATAGCTTTGTATACTTTATTTAAGTACCTAGTTTAAGGACACATTGTTATATTTGAAAAGAGTAAGTGTAGAGTTTCTTGCCGGTTCTTCTCGACATGATCAACATTCCGAACACGGCGGTAGAATACTTTATTTGTACTGACTATTCATAAGTGCTTTTGTGAAGCTTACATGAATAAAGATATTTTCTATTTCAGAGTGCATCGGTTTTTTACGCCGGACCACCTTTGTCTTTTATATAAGACTCAAGTCCTGTCCTGTCTGGAATACTGCTCGCATCTCTGGGACGGTTCCGCCAAATACCTCATGGATGCCCTTCATAGGTTGCAGCGACGGGCTGTGCGCATAATTAACGATTAAGAGACTACTGGGAACCTTAAACCTCTTCAACTACGTAGAGACATTGGTTCATTTAGCGTCTTTTATCGACTTTATCATAGTAAGTGTCCCGAGGAACTGTTTTCTCGTATCCCACCATCTCCTTTCTTTCACAGAACCACAAGAGCCGGCCAACGATGCCATCGCTTCACCGTGGAAAATATTCCATCACGAACAAAAAAATTTGGTAACTCCTATCTTTGCCGGACCATAAAGAAGTGGAACTCGTTGCCGGCTCATGTGTTTCCTCCTTCCTTTGACATGGATGGATCAAAAGGAGCGTGAAGAAACATCTTGCGGGCCAGTATGGCGATGCTAACGGATAGGATATTGCGATATCTAATCCGTTGTCATCGCCATGTGGGTTTCTCTCTTGCTTACCATCAGGCTGGGAGGAGCCAATATACTGCGCTACTATAAAAAAATAGGTAATAAGTATCCCGTGAGTTAATCTAGTATGTCATATTAGCTCTTTTCACCAAATTGATAGATCAGTTCAGTAGTTTTTGCGTGAAAAAGAAACAAACAAACATCATGCCATTTATAAACGCGAATGTTTGTAAGAGAGTATGGATATCTTGTTGTACGTTTTTTTACGCATCAACTATGTACTGAATAGAGTTTCCTTTCAATCTTCGACGATCTACAAATGCTTATCTAAAAGTTTATATGAAAAAAGACACTCTATTCTATTCTGTTTCGTGTTCCTCTAAATTTGTCCCAAGGCGTATTTGCATGAAAATTTGTCGAGACTCGAATATTTATGAAATATGCTGTTTGATATAGCAAATGTAAATTTAATGCAAATGCAATCCTTTCGAATTGTTACTTTGTCGAAGTAATAGAACAAATAAAGTTGTGAAATGTTTCTTTGAACAAAAGCCCGCGCTGTTACCGCGAACTCTGTCGTTTGTAGTCCGCTTTTCTTAAGGCGAGTTATACACTAGCCTCGAAATTTGACCGCAAATTTAAGACAGAAAGAAAAACGTTTACTGTTTTCATTAACAAACAAAACACAAATCCAAATCCGTTCCAAACATCGCGTTTGATTGTGAATGAGACAAAACGAAAAAATCGGCCAAGTGCGAAACGGACACGCGCACGTAGGGTTCTGTACTATTCTAGACATATATTAATTAAGTTATAGTCCGTTCTAGAAGCTCAACGTATACTTTCGGGCTCAGCTTAATAGGCTTCCAATTCGTCGTCGACGTGACCTCCATCTTTTATCTCTTCTATATAATATTTTATTTAATCCTCTATCCCCTCCTTATCTGAAAGAACGATTCCATTTTTTGCAACCCATCAAAGAGCATGGTATGCGATCTTCCCGTAAACTTCTCCTTGCTTTTCCTACTCATACCTCTGAATACTACTCACAATCTTTCACTGTCCAGGCCATACGCTTATAGAATTCCCTTCCTTTACCTATAAGGGAATCTGAGTCCCTTCTCATTTTCAAATCAAAAGTAAAATCTTTCTTTCTTTCTCTTAACTAAACGCGAACTTCTTTATCAAAGTATTTAAAAAAAGCTAAGCATTTGTTGGTATTTAATCTGATTTCATATGTTTATTCTATATGTTTGTTTTAACAGTAAATACTTTATGGATATGTATATATTTATTGATATATATTTATGTATGTATTTTTATTTATTTATTTGTGTTATTATTTTTTGTTTTTTTTTGTACTTATCATATTATGGTATTTATATTTCCTATTAATATTTTCTCAATAAATATTTTGCACGGCCGCACCCGTTTCTCAATATCTATTATTTCCTCTACCTAAAGGTTGTCTGAAAGAGATTGCTTTTTAGCAATAAGACCGCCTAAATTGTACTTAATTATGTCTGTAAAACCAATTTCTGTAAATTTTTCTGTGCAATAAAGTGTATCTATCTATCTATCTATACTTATGCAAAATTTCATCAAAATCGGTTTTGTGGTCTAGGCATGAAATCCGGACTGACAAACAGACAGACAGGCAGAGTTACTTTCGCACTAATATTAGTTTTGATTTCCCAAGCTTCAGTTTTACATCATCCAGACGCGTCGGTCCTTTCCCTGTTGCTTTGTCAACTCAGTTACCTACATACTATTTGCCTTTCGCAAACATGGCGACCGCTGTATACTCAAAAAGCCCTAAAAGGGCCGATTGAAACCGTGTCGGTGAACAAATAGCATGGTCGCGGTCAGAATAAACATGGGATAAATTTGTGTTCGGAGAAACGATTAGAAGGAATGGCACAAAAATGTTTGCGAGAGGTTAATTAGGCATACCTTTGAACTCAAAGGAAAACGAGTTTACATAAGAACTGGAAATCTAAACGTAACATTAATTAATTTGAGCAAACATATTTTTCGAGCCTGCGTTTTTTGCGGGTTAGTAATCGATTGGCACGAAATTAATTCGCCCGAACGTGCGAATCGTCCAAAGTATTAATTCCATGTGAAAGAGTTTTGTGCGCGGTTGTTAAAACTTTTCCATAAAGTACAGGTGTGGACGAAACGCATACTACTAGTTCTTGAAGGAGTTGATTCGCACGCGTTTAAAATACATTCTTGCGAAACGCCCACCAAAAATATTTTTATTGAAAGGGTATGATTCGCACGTTCGGGGGAATTAATTCGTTCCAATCGACTACTAACCCTTTTGTGGGTGCGATCAAATGTTTTAGACAGATGATACACGCATCGCACGTTCGATAGAACAAGGGCACACAATCTTACAGATTGCAAAAACTGCAATTATGGCAGGGCAAAGCGATTTATCGCTCAAACTGGAGCAGCCCGACTAGTGAAATACCTCCACCTTACAGAAGACCGCAGCTAAATAACAATCACTCCGGTGTTGTTGTGTTCCTGCGTGTGAGTAAGGTTTCCAGAGCTCTTGGGGGGTGCTACATTAGTAGCAGGGGTCAAGCCTTCAAGGTAAGGGCGACAAGTCTAGTAACAGTTGTACTATGCTATACTTTGTATTATAAAAAAAAGAGCCGCAGTTTTGCAGTGTATTAAAAAGTGGGAATATGTTTATTTTTAAGTTAGGGATATGAAATTTGACACAAATATAGTTTGAAACTTGGTTTAAAATATGGACTACTATTTGTTTCGAAAATTAGGCGAGATAGGGTTAAAACCGACCGTCCATATTTATTGCTAGAAAAGAATAAGCGCACGAGTACGAAGTCGCGGCTAGCAGCTAGTGTTAGTATAGATATACCTTATTAATGTTATTTTGTAAAAGTATACGGATCGGATCTCAGTTATGTAAACATGTTTTGCGTTTGGAATATACTTTTTTGCGTAACATGCTTTACGTAATTATTTTTTACAACAGCTAATGGTATGACGTATTCGTATCGTAAACAATTGTTTATTCTGAACGTAGCGTTGTAACGTGAGGCGGGACGTTATTTTATTTTGTCATTCATAAAGCGGGCTCTAAGTAAACGAACAAATTGATATCGTCCACAAATTAATGCAGGCACCCACTCGCCCGCCCGGGCGTTAATGAAACAAAAGGTTTCGCGTGAAATTTAATATGTTCGATGGGTGGCTTGCGGCGGACAAATATTTGGACAATCAAAAGAGGGTCGCATTTTATTCGACTTTGAAGTTGGTAATTTTTTTGTTATCGATTTACTTTACTTGGCTTAGGTCTTCTTTGAAAGTAAAAAGTAAGCATACTTTACTGTTTTTGGGATATACAGAAGTGTGAAGAGGTGCAATGAATGGCATATCATGGTCAACACTTAAATTTCGATATAAGTTCTTATTCCAACAACATACGTTATATTGTATGTACCTACAACTACTAACGGTTGAACATAGTGATAGGACATATCACAGAATCAACATATAGAACTATATATAGGAACAAAACTATACATAAAAATATATAAAAAAAGATAATATTTATATACAAAACATTTACAAAAGATAGTCTGCTCCAGCGTCTAGGGTGCCCAGAATGCTGGCTACATTGCCTCTTTGAATGGCCAGACTTATTCGTTGGCCGAGGTATTTGCCAGCATTCAGGTCACCAGAAACCTCTACGAGGCAAGCAAAACGGTAGTCTAATATTTGAAAAAAATAAGGGACTTGACAGATTGGTCAAATGTGAACCCTAAGAATGAAAATGTTACGTGAAACCGTCAGTAACAGTCTTAGAAAAGGAAGTTGTAAATTAATGGTTAACGTCGAGATGATTTAATAGGTTTGGTCTCCACATTTGCGAAATAGGGATTGGTGATTACAAGCCCTTTCTTTGAGCGGGAGAAAATGCCTTTGCGTACCATGCGTCTGCCTCGGGGAAGGCAGCGTGCGATTGTGGGACTCCCCCTCTATGAAAGAGAGGACTTAAAACTCCCGCCACATTACCCCTTTAATTGGCGTCATCGGAAAATCAATTTACTAGAACTACCACGGCCTAATACGAGCCCTAAAATCTAAGTTATCTTTTGACTTTACTGGCAAGTATTTTTAATCGCCTACTAGTTTATTTTCTCAGTTTTTGCAAATATGTGTTTTGTAGTACCGTTTTGTTATGTTGTATATGATTCGTTTTTAATTGTGTTATGTTTCTGGTCTGTTTTTTTTTACTACTTGTAATAACTTGATACCAAATAGTAAAAACTGTTGCAAATATCCTTCCCCATTTTCTTACAGTAGGTACCCTTTTTTAAACGAGGAGCTAAATATATTGAAATAAACAACGCAAATATTTTATCAACCTTTATACATAAATGCAGGAAGGTACCTACCGTTTGCCTAGCTTAAGATGCGAAACTAGTTTGCCGCTAGTCGTCGCTCAGTAACCCGGTAACAGCCGTGGGATACTAACGGGAGGCCTTGATCGACCGGGCCCATCGATGGCTAGGAAACTGACGACTAACTGTAATCACTAGATGTACATGTGCCGAATAACAACGCCTTATATACCGATAATTAAGGAATTACTACGATGCTGTGGAGAGGAATGGGAGGAAAAGCATCTAAATTCATTCATTTTACAAATTTGGCAAATAATTTGTCTAATTGTCCTACTGCCAAATTAGTTATAAGTTCAACTTTATTTGTAATAAGAACGACAGAGTTTCGTGCCGAAATCTTCTCTGTAAGTTATAGGTTCCAAACCGGGGGTAGCATAATTTGCATTGTATAGACGTTTCATAATTATTACTGATATACTTAATTTAGGTACATGAATAAAAAAAAAATAACTTTAAACTTTTAAACAAGCTTTTCGGTTTTTAATTATAATTTCGTGAGCAATTTGGTATTGATTTGTACAGCCAAGTTCGATAGTGAGTGATAAATAAACAAATCTATTATTGTTATTGGACAACGCTATTTTGGACGTCACATACATTCTGCTCTGATACTGTGATAAGTAGGTAATATAAGCGCTAGTTTTACAGAAACAACGACGGTACCACAACACCCAGACCTGAGACCATATATCGAGGGTTCCCTGGTCAAACCCGATAAGTGCCAAAAACATACTTCTGAGATAATCGATGTTAAAGGTTTGTAAACAGTAAAAGTGCATTTTAATAAGTAAATGTCCACAATTTTGGGTTTTATTAGTAATGATATTTCATAAAGATTTAGTTTTCATATTTGTTTTACTTCTAATGCTTTCAGTTTTGCTGTAAACATTTTTTTTTTGGTAAAGGGTGCCGACTTATTGGGTTTTACCTGAGAGAAAAAAACGATTTAATCACTTAAGTTTTTATTAATTCCAAGCAAAAAACAATTTTAATTATGTTTGCATTCGATTATTACTTACTTACTTTTATACTATTTTTATATACTTATTTATTGTTCAAATTTTGAGGATAATTTTCATTTAATGTTCTATCCAGCTATGATTTTCTTCGGGAATGATTTGTTTCGTGTACATAGTTTTCGACCAATTAGACCCATCAAACTACCGCTTTATTGATCTTCTAGCGTATATGACGCATCTCAGGGGGGAGACAATTGCCGAGGCATTTGATCGGGTCTGGCACAAAGCTCTTTTTTCCAAGCTTACGGCATATGGACTACCCACACGGCTTTGTGACTGGATTTCCGGCTTTCTGCGTGACGTAGAATTCACATCGTGTCTGACTAATGCCTATCGCAGTTTATGCGTATTTATCGCCCGCCCTCTTCCTTCTTCATATAAATGATATGCCACTGCTTGGAAACATACATTGCTATGCTGATCACAGTACGGTTAATGGAAGAAACCTTGGTTGGCCTTCAGCTGGCAACGCAGTAATGGAGGAGGTACGGGAGAATTTTGTCGTTGAACTGGATTGGGTGTTGAGCCTCATGAGCCAATGGGGTTCAAATAACCAGGTCCAATTCAACGCTGAGAAAACCCAAGAGTGCGCATTTTTGACAAAAACATCCCATTTCCTTCTGCTCTCCATTCATCAGGACGCTCCCCTCTGCCTGCAAACAGTCTAATAAGTAAGTAAGCCTGCTTGGCATGGATATCCGCTGTAACCTTAATCAAGATCAGTACATCGAGAGTTTCATCTCATTAGCATCCAAAAAACAGAATAGAGTGCTTTGTTTTCTCACGCCGGACCGGCTTTGTCTTTTATACAAGGCTCAAGTCAAGTCCTGTCTGGACTACTGCTTGTATCTCTGGGACGGTTCCGCCAAATACCTTATGGATGGTCTTAATTGGTTACAGCAAAGGGCTGTGCGCATTATCAATGTTCAAGAGGTTACTGAGAACCTTGATCCTCTTCAACTTCGTAGAGACATTGGTTTATTGACTGTCTTTTATCGTTTTAATCTCGGTGAGTGTTCCGAGGAACTGTTTTCTCATATCCCACCTTCCCTTTTCCTTTACAAAACAAGAGCCGGCCAATGATGTTATCGTTTCACCGTGGAAAATATTCTATCACGAGCTCATGTGTTTCCTCCGTCTAATGAACTCCTTCAAAAGGTGCGTGAAGAAGCATCATGCAGGCCAGTATGGCGATGCTAACGGATAGGATATTATGAAATCAAATCCATTGTTATCGTGATGTGGGTTCCTCTCTTGCTTACCATTAGGTTGGAAGGAGACAATATACCACGTTTTTATATAAAAAAATATTGACATTTGAATCTTGGAAACAAAGGTAAAGTTACCAATAAACATCATATTATATGTTTATATATAACATGATTTAAAAAATTACATGTGTCTTGTCGCCAAAAAAAATATGCTTGACGATACTATTCATCTGCGTGGCAATATCTTTTTGTGACTTTTCAAGTTCTCACGAGTAATTTGTATTTGCTCCAAAGATAATCTTGCGAGGAGAAAGCAGAACAATATTCAACGAATATAGGTACAGTAAAATTTACCAAATTCCAATTAAAAACGTATTTAGAGCTTTGTAATAGATCACGCCCCCAAAAAGCACAAGGTCATGGCACGTGAGAAAAATAACCCTCTGATCTTGCTGAATAAATAAAAAAATTGTATAATGGTGTCAATAAATACTTTCAAAAAATATTAGATTTAAATTTTAACCATGCAAACAATAGTACCATTGATATGAATCTGCACATAAATGCTGCTATTTTTATTTTCTAAGCATAGGGTAGACCGGAAATAGCATCCTCTTATTCATACGTAAAAAGTGTAAAATTATTTCAAAACCTTGTAATCATAAGTACGTAAAAGAAAAATAAAAAGTAAGACGTGAAACCCAATAACTATCCTTCCATTAAAAATATTTCTATGTACGTAAATATTGTAACCTAAATTGGTTAGAGGTAAAACCCAATAAGTTCCCTATTCCGGAGTCTAGATGATGCTATTACGTTTAAATAAACTGAAAGTATAATTATTTTGTCAAAAATATGTGCAATGTAATCAAACGAAGGTCGACGCTCGCGATCATGTCGCCATCTGTCTAATGTTATGTCTACTGTCATATCTACTTATTGGGTTCTTCCCCAAATAAAATTACAGTCCAATGTTGATATCTTCTCGTGCGAGTATCCGATAAGTATGCTTTTCATATGTCATTTCTAATATTTGCTTGAAGTAAAACACTATAAGTAGTAGTTAATGGGTTTTAGCTTAATGATAAAACTTGTTTGCATACTTAATATTATAATAGTAAAACCCAACAAAATGTGTTGATGGATTTTAATCTTAAGTAAAACCTCGTTAATTCAAAATTTCCCTGGTATGAAAACCCAATAAGTGCAAATAACTTGTCTTACCTTAAGTCACTTAGTTTAATTTCCTGAAATATATTTGTCCTAAAACCCAATAAATATACATTATTGGGTTCTTCATCTAATTAAATTTAAAAAAGTTTCCTTTAAATATACTTATATTGTTTATGTATTGGTCAAAAAGAAAAAAGTAGCACTTATTGGGTTCTTAGTGAAGCGTATCTTTGTGATAAATTGTAACTCGACTTATTGGAATATAACATTAGAAAGAGCAAAAAAAGTGCATCTTAACTGCATTTATAACTTAAATTCTCAATTTTTGTCACTTATCGGGTTTGACCAGGGAACCCTCGATATAAAAGTTCTTTTCCGATATTTACCCAATCGGGTTTCAAACTCGGGACATCAGAGAATGAGAAAAATCATCTTAGTCTGTTTGGAGGTGCTTGCAAATCTTCATCCATACATTTTAAATGTTAACAATGGAATGCGAATGTCTGAAAGTCTATTACAGTATGGAAACTTTAGACGTCTCATGCAAGAAATTAGACGGATTGCGCGTGGGTGAACGGGTGCCATTTTGAAGCAAGCAGCTATTTTTTGTGTCGTCCGTTCCGCGAGGACACTGCCTACGTTGCACCAATATAACATGCGTTTTACTGCAAAAAACATTGCCTACTAGTGACCTCACACAATGTAATATTACGTGCGTATTGCAGTGCGAAAAATGCATCGAATACCCGCGCGTTACACCGATATATTCATATTCATATTCTTTATTGCACTCCATAAGTAAAGTAGGTATTACAAATTATAGTTGCTTAGAACTAAAAGTACAATTTATGGACCCTGCCGGTCTGTCGATAGGTCAGCTCCAGTTTACCTCAAAATAAAATTAACTTTGATACAATTAAATCTTGGATAAATCAAGGTCAATTATCCAACATTTGATGCTCGTAAGCACATTTAAGTTCATAAGACAGTTTTAGTGTTTTTGAGTGACATTTGTAGGGTAGACGACATGGTCTGCTTCTGTTTAGGAGCAGGCGGCTGCGCGCGCGCAGAATGCGTATTGTGAACATTTAGCGTATCCAAAGATGAAAGTTACCGAATTTGCTTTTTTGTATTCAGCAATGGCCGCTTTCCGCAACTTTTTCGCGTGGAATTTTAACCCCTAGTGCATCGCATTAAGCCATTTAGCCAAGGATTTTTTCTTAGCTTAAGCCTACAGAATAATACTCGTAAGTTCTTGTGTGCTAATTTTAGCGTTTAGTGATAGGTTCCTGTAATAATTAAATTACTGACCTATTTTCTAATGACGTCGGTTTAAAGTTTCTACTTATACGCGTAATTGTAATCCTTCTTGGCATCGATTTATTTGGGCTCATATTATGTAATTACCGAATATTTATCGACCGACGTTACGCTTCACCGAAAATCGTTTCGCCGAATCATAGAACTTTGTACGTCATCATGGTCAATGATGACGTCACCCCGATGCGCTCACATTTAATGCTCATTATTGCCACTTGCGCTGGTTGCATTTAGTTCGCGAGGCTGCAGTTTATTTGTTCCATTTATGTTTATTTCGGTCGCCTTTGCACATTTATCTTATTAAGTAATGTCGAGTTGGTCTTATAATAAAAAATCTTAATGTCTATACAAAGCTATCACAAAGAAGACAATTAAATATCTTATTTTTCACCTAACGAAAAATATATAAATGCCTAGCATTCGTAATACGTCTTTCTCGCATGAGACGAGAAAAGTTTCATAACTGTTGATTGGCTAAAAGCATACCGCACTCCTAATTCAGACAATTAGCAGCTGACGCATTGACTCGATTTTGACGTTTATATAGAGCGCGATAAAATTTAGTCGCGTGGCGCTAGGCCTGATCTGGCTTTGAAGGTATCGTTTCTCGTTATTTACTTTTTCCTCTACCTGAAAGCTGTCTGGAAGGGATTGCTTTCTGACCAATAAAGTGGGTTTATCTATCTTGATAATTATTTTCTAAGTTGCCATAATCAACAATAGCCGTATACCAATTTCGTAATCCGTTCTAACCAAAGGCCGTCATCCTTAAATGTAATTAAAAGGTCACGCATTACTCTCGTGGCTTGATCCAACACCACGTGGGTGAAACAATATCTTCGACATAACATGATATTCATACTAATATGAGTGGGTCTAACCAAATACGCTTAAAAGCACAGTTTACAGTTTGATATTGGAACTTATTCGCACGACATAAAGGTGTTACAGAGTCACAGTGTGAAGTCAGACGAGCTTTTGTCTGTACATTGAAGCATGAGATGGTTTGGGGCTTGTCATAACATTGAGCACAAACTAAGAATAAGGGTCGTTCGGCCCACATAAATCAAAACATTGCCAAAACATTCCGTATGAGTGAAAAATATAGCCTGAAGCAAAACACGTTGTTTGTATTTCTCATCTTACCTATTTGTCTTTGATATTATGTGTAAGGTTCGAATAAAAGGAAAAAATAAATCTCCAGAGGAAATTTCCTTACCTTTGCATCGTAAAAACAAAGTCGGTCTTTTCATTTGCTAACTCTTGAACCGGCACTTTTAACAGTGAAACAAATAAAAAAGAAGATTAAATGAACTTTAAGACTTTCGCGTTCCATTTTAAACATTTAAAATAAGTTAACGGATCATAACACGACACCATTCTTATTTAGTACTTAATACGAACTACTTCCCGCCCGACGTATCGGTTATATAGACCAACAGTGGTCACGAGCTGACTGGTCTCGCTCGTCTTCGTCTGTTGTTTAGGGAAGCGTGCAAATCTTCATCCACCCTCACATTCTCGCAAAACAAAATTTAATTGAAGTCTCTGGAAGTACTGGCGGTGAGCAGTAGAACTACGGAAATCGTCATACATAACTCTCACCAGGCGAGCGGGCCGGATTTTGGCGTAAGTTCCCAAGTTCGATCCCCAGTCGGGTAAATATGGGAAATGATTTTTTTTTGTCTTGGATCTGGGTGTTATGGTACCGTCGTTGTTTCTGATTTCTTGAACACATGTGCTTACGACAGAATCAGAGCAATATACGTGATGATGTTGTTGATTATTGTTTTTATCCGTGCTAAGGGTTGTTGGCTTTATTTACTTATGGTGAAGTCAATCCTATAAAACAAATGTTAATTTTAGTTTTAGCAATGTTTTTCTTAGTTAACTCAAAATACTGACCTTTAAACTAAGCCTTGCGGCTGACATTTAGTGGGACTCCCACGCAACTTTAATAAATTAATAATCGTGTAGGCAATATTTTAATATTATGATTTGCTGTTATTGTAAGTTTAAAAAGCTCATTAAAATACATGCCATTAATAATACCTACATACATATATTAAAATAACAAAGATTTGCGCTAGGGCGAATAGTTTACAACTTACGAATAGTATTGAAGAACTTTCAGCCTTCATAGTAATGTTTAACTTGCAATAAATTCGGACGGTGTATTTTATTACGTTCATTTCTAGATTTTTAAGCAAAACCTTTTTTCAACAACAACAAAGAACAAACTTTTGTCAACGTCACGTGAGAATTGTTATAATTTAACGATTAATTACGGGTTTTCTACATAGTAAGTATATAGCATTGCAGGGATTCGGTGGAGGTTAATGATCCAGTTTAGTTTTGAAATAGACACCCTTGTCTGGACCTCCAATCACTCCTTTTTAACCCTTTAAAGGTTAAAAAGAAATAGGCGCTACGTTCGCCGGGACAGCTTCTAAATAATATACATTTTAGTCAAAGTTACAGGCATAGCTAGTTGACAGTAAAAGGAAAAAGCTTTAAGGAAATATGTGATGATGTAATAAAAATACTGAATGTTGAACCAACATGACTGACGAGTCGTTATTTTCCGGCGTTGACTCATCCACCTGGGTTCTCGTTTCCATATTCACTGAAGCGTTGGAAGTCCACTTTCACTGTTTCCAGTCCCGGCTGCACGGTCGGGCAGGCGTAGGTCAGGCACAGTCTCATTGTTCTCTTGTATTTATTTGTTGCTCGAAAGCATATCCTCGTCGATCACTTTCATAAAGCAAAGTTCGTTGACATGTCCGCTCTTATCCAGGGTTGGCGATTTGTGGGGTATTCCACAAATGCATATAGCTTGAAATAAAATGGGGACGGTGTGGGGTTTAATGAAAACATGTGAAATGATCTTCACTGACGATGGTCCCAATTTATTAAATATTTTAGTGTAAATAATAAAATGATGGGGAAAATAGACAATTTAAACATGCAGAGATATTCAGCTTAGCAAATAGGGTCCACTTTTGGCTCCCGCGAGAAAATTGACATGATCGTTTGCAAGACACTTCACGGCTATTCTGAGTTGTTCCTGGTTTGAACAAAGTCACTGCCTTCTCACAAATTACGAGGAAAATAATTTAAACATTTCTGAAATTTATTCTCTTGTACGTGAGTCACACGCAATCAACTGGTGTTATCTTAATATATTGTGGTTATCAGTTGATCTGACAGCCTAGGTTGGCATCTTATCTGATTGTATTTGACATACGTACTACTTTCGTTACCCGAGTACACTCAACATCGAAAGAACTGGGTGATTCGTTGTTAAAAGGATCACTATTAACGTGCGCATTATAATAGGTGAAAAGTCAAGAAAGGGTTGTTACAAAAACTTATCAACACTGATTAAGTAATAAAGTAGTTTTAAAGTCAATTAAACGAAAATTATTTGGTTTTTAATAAATATTTCTTTTGCCTAGTCGTTTACCAATCATGCAAATAATGAGCAACTTCGAAATAATTAAAAAATATGGAAATTAGCTGTTAGTAAAATATCGTATGTGAAATTTTTATAAAATATCGTTTGTGACTGTTTTTTGGTAAAAAATAATTAACATCTATCGATCCAGCTTTGCACATTTATATACAAAGCTAGGTCTAGTACCCAGTGCACGCGCAGTTAGCGCGCGCACAATACCGATAGATTTTCCTTTTTTTTAAAACCTTGTACTGTTAATTACAAACATTTCAAAAACCCAATTTGGTCCAGTATATCTGGAGATATGTACGCGTACACACAAATGTGTGATGGAAGTCGGATGAGGACTCTTTATCTTTTGAACGCCGTTTTGTTGATGAAGCGCAATAAAAAAATATTTTTTAAGATTTGGCCGATTTGCAAATAATTTATCTAAACGAATATTAATTCAAAGTACTTGGCTTTAATACGACTTTCAAATAAACAAGATATTACCAGACGAACTGTACCAATCCAAGTTGATTCGCCGGTATCCAAGATACAAGCTGTATCAGTGCCTTAGGAATTCAACACGAAACATGCTGAGTAGTGCGATTTGTTTATGTCTCGTCCACGTGAGCGTCGCCAGCAGGATCCTGGTCATCTTCCCGGTCCCGGACCAGTCCCATTCAGTGTTGGGGGATGCTGTGGTCAAGACGCTGTTACAGGATCACCATGAGGTACGGAATCTAAGGTAACCTATACCTTCTTATTTCCGGAGAGCCGTTACTACACATATAACCTTCCTTATATATTTGTTGGACAACATCACATACATTGCTCTGGTTCTATGGTAAGTAGTTTGACAACTTGTGTTACAGATATCAGATACAACGACAGTACCACAACACCCAGACCCGAGACAATATAGAAAAGTTCTTTTTTCATTTTGACCCGTCCGGGGATCGAATTCGAGACCTCAGAGATGGCGCGTTGCCCTAGTCTGGCCCGCTTGCCTCTCAGCTACGGAGGTTGTTATAAATCATTATCGAACAAAAAAACCGTTTCAAAATACGTTGTACAATTTTCAAGGTCTAAGCCTACATACGGACAGACAGACAGCGGGAAGTGACTTTGATTTATAATATGTTGTGATGGCATCTAGACAGCTTTAGCGAAGTATATTTCTGCTAATGTCCAAGGTTCCATGGGGACCAATGATTGAGTTTAAGCTCTTATTGATGTCAAGGAAAAATCAGGTCCGATGTAATCTATTCACATAGACAAGTTGCTCGCGATACGAGTTGGAATCTGTCTTCTCTATAGATTTCTTTATTAATCATTCATTACTGAAAATCACAAATAAACACCAAACTTGTACATTAAAATTGAGTAAATGAAAAATAAAACCAATAATGACCTATGTGTTTCCTTCCTTTCTCCAATTCGTTTCAAAAAATATTTACGTTCTGGTGGTGTCATATAAACATTGATGATGTAGAATTAAGACGTACTTTTTTCAATGGTATTTTCCCAGTAATTTACGTAAAAGGGCATCAAAAGTAACAGTATAGAAAATACTATTTATTTCATTTTTACTCAGCTGCGATTATAAGAGAGAAATGGGAAAGCTTGTCGTTAGTTGGTAATGTGTCTGATTTATTTTTTTCAAGGGTTTGCACACTTTCAATTTTAATTCTATCTTTTTTTACAGGTGACCTACCTATCGGTGTATCCTAAAAAGACTTCAAATCAAAACCTCACCTATATAGATATCAGCTCAGTGATCGGTGGACGTAATGGTTTGTAATCGAATTAAATTTAAAAGAATTGTTTTACTATTATAAAATACTTTTACCATTGTAAAAACATCAAACCTATTTATTCAATAAATATGACGTTGACGCTTTATGTGGGAAAATACCTACTGAGCTATAAAAGAGTACAAACTTTATTCCGCCTACAGCAAAATATTCGTATACTTTAAGAAAATCTCACAGTGGTTCCTCATAAGAGAACCTAGTCTATTTTTACAGATTAAAAGTTCAATCTTATAAAATCTTTGAACTCTAAACTTAAATTCTAAGCTCTTCCCCCCGGACCGCGAAAGCGTAAAGACGTATCTGCGCCGTGCTAAAATTTGTTAAAATATTTATTTAAAATCTAAAGTTTAAATATTGGTTCAAAAATACTCGCCGCGTACTAGGCGCCCATAAAGCGCGAGGGATATTTCGGCGTGAGAACGAGACAATACTACGGAGACAGCCAGCTGCCCGCGAGCTGCTCTGCGCTTGCCTACGTCACTGCAGACGGCGAAAGAACGAGACAACGCCACTGCGACGGCAAGAGTTCGTAAGCTGCGCTGCTCGCATCACGTACGTACTTCACCTACCTTAGCTCGGGCCGCTGTTACTCACGCGCATCTTTTGAGTTATACTTTCCTGGTAGCAAGAAATTAGCAACATGAATAACACGGTCAAGGAATGTCCTTCAGACCCGGACATGTCGATTTGTCTCTCGGAGGATGGCACTACATCGCCGCCGCAAGATTTCGTGACTGCTAGGACAAGAGCCAATGTACCAGTCACCACATCTATTGGTAACCAACTTAATGACTTTAAGGATGAAGTAAGAAAAATGATATCATATTTAACTACTACTCATGGACAACAGCTAGCGGAGGCCAATGCTTCTTTGAAAACAATCAAAGAATCGAATCAAAATATTGAGAGTGCTATAAGCTATTTGAGTGTGCAAAATGAGGAGTTTAGAAGCAAAATAAGTCAGTTGGAGTGCAAAATAAAAGAAGATAGAGAATACATCCGGCTTCTAGAAAATAAGCTGGAGGAAGGACAAATTTCCCATCGTAAAGCAGATTTTGTAATAAAAAACGTGCCAAGGAGAGAAAACGAGACCAAAAAGGAGTTAGTTGAGATGGTCGTCTGCCTCTCTAACAACCTCGATTGCAAAATGACAATGTCTGACATTAAAGACATTTATAGAGTTCGAAGCAAGAAAACAGAACATAAAAATGCACCTATAATAGTGGAGACCAATTCTACTTTATTGAAGACGGATCTTCTTAAGAAAGCAAAGATTTTTAACACTAGACATCATGAAAAACTTCGAGCTAAACACGTGGGAATGAAAATTAATGAAGATATTCCCATTTTTCTGTCAGAACATCTTACAGCAAACAGTGCACGCCTGCATTATTTATCTCGTGACCTAGCAAAAACCAAAAACTATAAGTTCTGCTGGACCGCTTATGGCAAGGTCTACGTCAGAAAAGATGAGCAATCACCGATTATCATGATAAAAAATGAGGAACAGGTACACTCTCTCCTATGCCAAGATTGACTAGATGAACTTGCTTGCTTCTTATATTGCCTTGATACTTTAGCTATACCGATTTGTTATTATGCTATATTTGTAAGCCAATTAAGCTTTTGTTTGCCAATAAGTACATTTAAATTCATAATACACTTATTCACAACTTACTCATACTCTTACATTACACAAAAAATATACACATACACTCCACACTACTTGTCACCATACATTTCACACCTTGTGCTTCAAGCCGCTTTACACACTATACATACATTGCATGCGCCCTCTTCATACACTTCACACTGTGTGCTGCAACCCGCCGTTTTTAACTTGTACCCAGAATACCCCGTCGTAGTCTTTTACTTGAATAACCCCTGCAATTTATATACCACACTTTTATATTTACTAAAAAATGGCTGAAACTTTACAAACACTGCAAGAAATAGACAGTATCGAAATAGCAAGCTCCTATGAATGCGATGATAAGGACCTCGAAAAGGTCATATGTGTTAATAAAAATGACTTTACCCTAATATCACAAAATATTGTTAGTATATACCGAAATTTTGAAGATTTTTCTGTTACTCTGTCTACTCTTTCATTTGAAACGGATGTCATTACCTTTACGGAGTGTAGGTTAAATCCTAACAAACCACTTCCACAATTACAAAACTATATAGCTTATTGCTCCACCATACAACTAAACCAAAATGATGGGGTTGCTGTATATGTTAAAAAATCCCTTAAGCACAAAGTTAAAGAAGTCAAACTGCAACAAGCATCATGCTTGCAGGTAGATGTATTAAATAATACAATACTGTGTATATATCGATCTCCATCGAACACTAATGTAGAAAATTTTGTTGACTCCCTGAACTCTCATCTGGAGACTTTCACACCGCATAACAGCATTATAATAGCAGGAGATATTAATATAAATATTCGTCCTAAGACATCGGAACCGTCACAGGAAAATAAAAACAGAATGTGTTATTTGGACATGCTTGCTAACCATGGTATACTAGCCGGGCATGTCTTACCTACAAGATTAAATAACTGCCTAGATCATATTATGTTGAAGATAAATAAATTTAAGTACAAACCATCAATTGCAGTTATGCATACAACTGTTTCGGATCACTTCACAACATTTTTATCAATCTCTAAATTAAAAAACCAACCGAAAGATAATAAAACAAAAACCACAATAAATTTTGAATCTGCTCTAAAACATTTACAGAGCACAAACTTAACTCACTTATTATTTTGCAGTGACCCAACGGCTGTGACTAATAAAATTATAGATAAAATAATAGAAAGTGTTAAACTCAACTCTTCGGTGATGTTTATTCCATGTAGTAAAAGAATAATACAACCATGGATCTCACCTGGAATTTTACGTTGTATAAGACATAGAAATGCCCTTCAAAAAAAACTTAGAAAGAACCCTCATGATGAAATTCTCCGTATTACATACCGACGATACAGAAATTACTGCAACAATTTAATTAAGAGACTAAAAAGATTATATGATAGAGATAATATCTTAAAATCACTTAAAAATAATAAACTTCTATGGAAAAATATAAAAAGTATTACTTTCTCTAACAAAACACAGTATACTAACACGGAGTTACTTTATATAAAATCCTCACCCACTGAATCTGCAAACTACATAAACAAGTATTTTGTAAATATAGGTGCACAACTTGCTAAATTGATTCATCATAAACGAAATGCAGATATCACAACGATGCCAGATACTTATTCCCCGTTACACTCTTTTGCATTGCTTCCCACGAACATTGACGAAGTAAAAAATATCATATTACACCTTAAAGTAAGTAGCGCCCCAGGATGGGATAACATCTCTAACAAAATTTTGAAATTTGCTATTGATGACGTTGCTCCTATTATTGCTCATCTGGCTAATTTATGTTTCGAAAAAGGAGTGTTCCCTGCACCTCTTAAACAATCAATTATTACACCAGTATATAAGAGTGGGGATGTTAACGACATTAGTAACTATAGGCCGATATCTGTTCTTCCCGCCATATCAAAAGTTCTAGAAAAGCTGCTTAACATTAGATTGACTAATTATTTAAACACATTTGAATTACTATCGCCTACACAATTTGGTTTTAGACAGGGAAAATCTACAGAGGATGCCATTATTGAGTTAAGTTCTTTTGTAACGGAACAGCTTGACAGTGGCCAAAAATGCTTGTCGGTATTTTTAGACTTAAAAAAAGCTTTTGATACCGTCTCCATTCCCATCCTTATAAACAAGTTGGAACGTATCGGAATAAGAGGGACGCAGCTTTCTCTCTTTGAAAGCTACCTAACTGGAAGAAAACAAAGAGTAAAACTTCCAGGATACATAAGTGAGGATGCGGATGTGACATGTGGCGTACCACAAGGTAGCGTCTTGGGACCTACGTTATTCCTCGTTTACATCAACGACCTGTGTAGTATGAACATTCCTAATGCCAAAGTACTTTCTTATGCCGATGATACAGCAGTGTTGATCGCTGGTGAAACCTGGGAAGAAGTTGGAACTAATGCAGAAATTACACTGGCTCGAGTTGCTCTCTGGCTGCGACATAATCTCCTTACTCTGAATGCCTCAAAAACAAATTTTATTTGCTTCAGTATAAATAATAATACGCAGCCGCGGAACGATTTCCGCTTAAAAATACATTTATGTGCTGAAGATATCAGTAGGAACACTTGCAACTGTCCAACTATAGAAAAAGTCCCACAAACGAGGTATCTTGGTGTTATTGTGGACCAAAGGTTATCGTGGTACGCTCACATAGATCATGTTATAGGTAGGACAAGAAAACTTACCTGGATATTTAAAACCCTTAGATATGTAATACCAGAGAGTTTTGAGAAGAAAGACTCTCCAAAACACCTTCTCAACCAAATATACATCTCTCTTGCACAAACAGTCATTACTTACTGCATTTCAGTTTGGGGAGGTGCTGCTAAATCACACTTCATAAATCTAGAAAGAGCACAACGATCACTAATAAAAGTCATGTATTTTAAAAAAAGACGTTTCCCTACCGACAGCTTGTATTGCATCAGTGGCTTGCTTTCAGTTAGGAAATTGTATGTAATCTTAATCACATTAAAAAAACACAAATCACTACCCTATGTTCCACAACCATTGACAAGGCGGCGAAAAAACATAGCCTGTCAGAACTCCTTTAAGACTGTGTTTGCCAGTAGACAATACAGTTCACGTTCCACTTTCCTATTTAATAAAATTAATAAAGAATTAAATATATATGACGCATACTACGTGACTGCAAAAAAGCTTTTAGAAGAATGGGTTCAGATAAAAACATACGATGAAATAGAATCCGTACTGAAACGCAATTAATAGCTCACACAAATGCACACACACGCCCATACACTCACATACACACACACACACACACACACACACACACACACACACACACACACACACACACACACGCGCGCGCACATATATACACGCACACTAAATGACACCTCTCTAGTGTATAGTTAAAATGTCTTACTTACCTACTTATGTAAACTGTTAAATAACTATGTAAATTTGATGTTAAACTTAAACCTAAATAGAATAAGGAAGAGCGGGGTCTCCAAACACAGGCTTTTCAGCTTAAATGGAGACTCCATCCCCTTACTAATTAAGTTAAACTTTGTTAACGAAAAATAAATATTTATTATTATTTATTATTATTATTATTATAATTCAACATCAGGAAAAATGTCCAGCTCAGCAGCTCATTCTTCGATCCAATCTGAGGGTAGGAAGCCACGAAAGTGTAATCGGATAGGCGTGGAGGATAGTTCCCGCACTGAGGCTGCGTTAGTGCCTCCAGTTACCCTCTAGAGTAGTTAGAGTAGAGTATTTTGAGAGGGTGTTTTGAACCCTTGAAAGGCTTTGCACCCATAATGTGTGGGCATGTACATTGTGGAACGCTATCGGTTCTATATCGTGGTCGGAATTCCAATATCGAATAACGATCAAAGTAGAAATGGAAGCACAAAATATTTAAAATAAGTTTACAAAAGGAAAAAAGGTGAAAATGCTAGACTTAATATATTGCAGATTATCGCTTTGCTCGTTATTCGGGTGGGTTTGCAAATCTTCATCCACCCTCACATTCTCACTTTTTAAAAAATTATCGACGTAACTTTAAAACAATACACTGACAGTTATTGCTATTATTTTAATTATCATTTTTTTCTACTCGGTTATCAATTATAAAGTCTTCTTTAATTGCACTCTTTCACTTTCTCTTGAACGTGAAATAGTGCAATTATTTTTTAAAAATGTCTTCCTCTATCTATAATAATTTTGTTTAATTCAATATTTGGTCCACGTCTGTATCAATATTGCTCAATTAAATCATTATTTTAATTAAACACTAAAGTATGGAACTGATGTGTGACCGTTTTGGCTATAAATCTGTCTATGTAATTTTTACGCATAAAATAGTTATGTATTAACCTTAGTTTGAGACCAGGATTGGTGTGGTTGTCTGGCGCATTTATTATATTATTATTATTATTTATTTAATTGATAATTCTTAGGTGTATCTACTCGGTCGGCAAACGATATCCTCAGGGCTGGCCCCCGCATCGCCCAGGATGCTCTCCAGCATGAAGGCTTCAGGGAGCTGCTGCTTGACCCCGCTGCGACCTTCGACGCAGTCATAGCCGACTGGTACTACAGCGGCCTGCTTGCACCGTAAGTTGAATCTATATGTATGTAGGAGTTAAGGCCATTTTTCAGGCCAGAGTCGTTCATTTTCCTATTGTGGGCGTATTTACGGGTTATGCCGATAAATAAGAAAGATTTTACTGCACAATACACAATCTATAAAAATGAAGGTAGGATGCACAACGGTCCGCGGTATTTTCTGACGACGTGTTCACTGCTCGGCGATCGTAAGTAAAGTGAGTAACTAAGCGATGCACCACTCGCCGCTACGCAGTAGATTCCGTCAAACGCCCTGTAGATTGGGCTTAATAGATACCTGGGTAATTTCAAGAAGGCGAGATGTCACCTAACGCATTTTGAGAACTCTGTATTGAATGTTTATTGGATAGTTCAACCTTAAGATATCTCATTATGATTAACAGATAGATATTAAACCACAATATATACATAGCTCCGGTTTAGTCGTAAGTAGCTTAAGCACTTGTGTTACAGAAATCACAAATTACAATGGCACCACAACACCCAGATCCGAGACTATATAAAAAAAGTTCGTTTTCCATATTGACCCAACCAGGAATCGAACCTAAGACCTCAATGATGGCACGACGCCAAAGTTAACGATTTAAATATTTAAATCGGTTAAACCTTTTAATTATTCCATTAAAATAATATCAAAATCAAAACCGTTCTAGTTTCTACAACCGTCCGATAAATCTTATTTCCAAATAATCTTACTTTCACTAGCCAAATTAACAAAGCAATCAAAGTCTCACTAATTAATGGATTCTACCCACCGACAGATTTGGGGCGCGAAATCAATCAAATCAAGAAAGTTCAGTTTCCTATTAATCCCCATTGTGCCCAGTCCCTTTGTTTTGCTTTTAATTTGGCGTTCAGGTGAGCTTTCGCTGATTACTTTGGATCTTTTCAATTAGTTTGGTTTGGCTGTGAATTTTTGAGGTAATCCTTTAACTTTTGTCTTCTGAGACGTTGTCATTAGAAATGGTGTTTAAGTAATTTAATCAATCATAAAGTTGCGCTCGTGGCGCGATGCCGGCGGGCGGTTCGAAATATATATACTGAAAGTTAAGTTATGCACGCCGCGGTTAGGTAGGTGAATATTGTGACTGTATTTAGTGACATTCAGCACGAGCATCTCCATATTTCGGATGGCACGTTAAGTTGGTTCCGGCCCTTTCGTAGTACGGGTCATCTGCAACTTACTTACATATATAAATCAGCATTGGGTTTACGTAGTGCAATATGGCTCGTCCCATCTCAGAGTACTAGATTTTTTCTGTTTGATGACATAAAAACTCTGATAAGGAAAAGTCCTGTCCTAAATCTTTTTCCATTCGTGTCGGTCGGACGTTCGGGCACAAGTCCTGTGTAATCTGTTGATCTCAATGAAGTTGGCCGCCTTGCCCGAAATTGGTGGCGACGGTATTACTAGTTGAGAGCCTCAGCCCGACGGTGGGACATAAATGGTTGAAAAATATTCAAATACATTCCTCTGAAAGACAACAGATGATTCAGGCCTATTACAACTAAATTGGTTCTGTAGATAAGTTTTAAAGCACATTCCAGCTTCTCTTCCAGGCTTGCAGCCTTGTACGAATGCCCTTTGATCTGGTACACCTCTGGAGATGTATCTTGGAGGACGCTGAAGCTGATGCACGAGGAACCCAGCCCAGCGTACAGCGTGGACATGCTCTCGGGTTCCCTGCCCTCCTCGCCGTTCACCACAAAGGACAGGCTGTACCAGCTGGGGATGCAGATTTATCTTAACTTTTGGGCATAGTAAGTAGCTTTTAAAAGCATCTTACACGTACGATTTTTTTTATCAAACTATGTAGAACAAGTTCAGATAAAAGTTTAATGAATAAACAGATTTACTATGGGACTAAGACGGATATACTCTCTCCGTCCATGACCAGTAATGATTTTACTGATTATAAATTTATAGATAAGGGATTGTTTGGCAATCAGCATCCGCTCACGTTCCTGATAACTGCCAACCATTAAAATTAATTTACTTGGCTTAAAATGACTTAGAAGATTTAATTGCATGATGCAGCTACACCACTCACTTTGAAGAGATACCAGCGTATGACGTCATCTACCGCACGCCGTTCCAGCTGCGCAAGCGTCTCTTGCCTCCGTTTGAAGACTTGGTGTACAACGGCTCACTGTTGCTGGTGAACTCGCACCCCCCACTGGCCCAGGCTTTGCCGCTGCCGTTGAATGCCAAGCATGTTGGTGGACATCATATTGGTCAAGTCAGCAAACCTTTGCCGGAGGTAAGTTTTGGCTGGGGTTCTGGCTAAGCAGTAGTTTCATATTTTTTCGATGTTCAACTTGTCTAGTTGAAGAGAAGTCCATTTTTGACAACCATGGCACTTGTTATCATTAGGATGTGATAGGGTCAGGTTAATGAGATAAGTTAAGATGACTAAATGAAGTGGTCTAAAGCCTGCATAGAATCCGAAAGAGATCCCGACTCTTTTACAACTGATGGGCATCGAGGGGGTTTCTCCTGCAGAAAGTGACGGCACAGTAGGCTTTTCCCATTCGAAATAAAAGTAATAGTTTAAAAAACTAAAAAACACGCTTTTAGCTCGCACTAAAAATTACAAAATAATTCAGACATTTAAGAAAGAAAGGGTGGAGCGTTTATGTTATCTTTACTCTTTTTGGACAAAACGCTCCACGCTTTCTTTCTTAAATGTCTGAATTATTTTGTAATTTTTAGTGCGAGCTAAAAGCGTGTTTTATAGTTTTTTAAACTATTATTTTTATTTTCTACTTTTTAGTTTTCTCATGTATCAATAATTATATAATTCTTTTTCGTATCCCATTCAGCAAACCCTTTCATTTAATACCCATATCATAGGGGTGCATTTCAAATAGCCTGTCCGTTATCTTGGACGCCCGCCATATTGGATTTGAATCACGTGACTATTTTTTTCGTATTCCTGACAGCAAACCCTTTCTTTTGATACCCATATCATGGAAGTGCATTTCAAACAGTCAGTTCGCCATCTTGGGGAGGCCGCCATATTGGATTTGTAATGACGTTTCTTAGCTAGTCATGTATTGTCATCAGAACTCAGAGCGTGTGCAAAATTTCATCTTAATCAAAGACCGGGAAGTGGGTCAAATTAAGATTCAAAGATTCCGTTACATACATAGATACATACAACCCGAGCTAATAAAAGCGTGTTAAAATTAAAAAACTAAAAAACACGCTTTTAGCTCGCACTAAAAATTACAAAATAATTCAGACATTTAAGAAAGAAAGCGTGGAGCGTTTATGTTATCTTTACTCTTTTTGGACAAAACGCTCCACGCTTTCTTTTTTAAATGTCTGAATTATTTTGTAATTTTTAGTGCGAGCTAAAAGCGTGTTTTTTAGTTTTTTAAACTATTATTTTTATTTTCTACTTTTTAGTTTTCTCATGTATCAATAATTATATAATTCTTTTTCGTATCCCATTCAGCAAACCCTTTCATTTAATACCCATATCATAGGGGTGCATTTCAAATAGCCTGTCCGTTATCTTGGACGCCCGCCATATTGGATTTGAATCACGTGACTATTTTTTTCGTATTCCTGACAGCAAACCCTTTCTTTTGATACCCATATCATGGAAGTGCATTTCAAACAGTCAGTTCGCCATCTTGGGGAGGCCGCCATATTGGATTTGTAATGACGTTTCTTAGCTAGTCATGTATTGTCATCAGAACTCAGAGCGTCTGCAAAATTTCATCTTAATCAAAGACCGGGAAGTGGGTCAAATTAAGATTCAAAGATTCCATTACATAGATACATACAACCCAAGCTAATAAAAGCGTGTTAAAAACCCTTGCGTCTGGGTGTACTGGGTTGAAATACTTGATAGAAAAAAACTTCCTCTACGCGTATGATGTCTGCAGCGGCCGCTACGCTAGTAAAAGCTACAGGATTTTTTATTTTAATGGTTACAAATAAGAAGATTTAACATTACTGTGCAAGTTTATACTAAATTGAAGAAGGATGAAGCTCAATAAAATGGCTCACCTAAAATGCTATATTGGCACGTCCAAAATACGAAGTAAACATCTTGGTATTTACTTCCCTCAATGTTATCGTTATTCTAATTACACAGAAAGTTTTATTTAAACTGGCAAACCATTTTTGTAGTTGCCTTGACGAATTGTTGTCATTTAAAAATACCTGCTACTAAATACAAAGCAGAACAGAGAATAGCATTTTAGCTTAAGCTATAGCTTTTAGTGCTAGCTGATATTTTAATTCGTACTCCACGCATAAGAAGCTATTTTGTTTTGGTGTAGTGTTCTTACGGTCGTGATGTGGGTAGTAATTACCACTAAATATAATCTAATAAAATAACAAAGCCATAGCCACGTTGCCGAACATTTTATTTTCGGTATTTCTGTCACAAAACAATGAATATCGTTTAACAAAGATGTCAAAGCCAGACTAACCCTATTCTGTTCAATCTCGTCTCAAACATTACTAAGAGCTCACTGTATTCCATCTCTAGAGTCGTTGTCAAATCCCAACTGTCTATTATAAATAACAATACTATTCAATTATTAACGAGATTGCTTGGCGATAGATCTGATTGGGCATCATCTTCGATTTGGGGAACTTGTACAAGTAAATGTTGCGATTTGAGGATTAGTGGCCATTTTTAATATGTTTGCATCGCTTGTTATCAAATTAATTGAGTTTTTCTTTGACAATATTTTGGCAAAGTGGATTTTTTTTTTATAGTAGCGCAGTATATTGGCTCCTCCCAGCCTGATGGTAAGCAAGAGAGAAACCCACATCGCGATGACAACGGATTTGATATCGAAATATCCAACCCGTTAGCATCGCCATACTGGCCCGCAAGATGTTTATTCACGCTCCTTTTGAAGGAATCCATGTCAAAGGAAGGAGGAAACACATGAGCCGGCAACGAGTTCCACTTCTTTATGGTCCGGCAAAGATAGGAGTTACCAAACTTTTTTGTTCGTGATGGAATATTTTCCACGGTGAAGCGATATCATCGTTGGCCGGCTCTTGTGGTTCTGTGTAGGAAAGGAGAGGGTGGGATAAGGGAAAACAGTTCCTCGGAACACTCACCATGATAAAGCCGATAAAAGACGCTTAATGAACCAATGTCTCTACGTAGTTGAAGAGGTTCAAGGTTCCCTGTAATCTCTTAATCGCGCACAGCCCGTCGCTGCAACCTATCAAGAGCATCCATGAGGTATTTGAGATTAATAACTTTAATGTTAATAGACAATAATTTGCACAACATTGGGATACCACAGATTAAACAAAAAAATACTGTGTGGTAGTATAATTAGTAATTTTCTGCAATATTGGGAATTAACTTGCGACCCGACCAGTTGCCTGTAATCTCTTAATCGCGCACAGCCCGTCGCTGCAACCTATCAAGAGCATCCATGAGGTATTTGAGATTAATAACTTTAATGTTAATAGACAATAATTTGCACAACATTGGGACACCACAGATTAAACAAAAAAATACTGTGTGGTAGTATAATTAGTAATTTTCTGCAATATTGGGAATTAACTAGCGACCCGACCAGGATTCACGTAATTGATGAAAATATTGGCTGATAAAATGCCACAATCATATTTTTAGTAGCAGTTGAGAAACTGAATTCAATCGATTTTGACTTTTGAAATTACAATTTAATTGACTTGCTTGACGCATTCTATCCCACGTTATCGAGATAAAAACAAACAAAGCAAAAGGAATCCTAATATAGGTATGAAGTATTAGTTTAAACTTGGATAGCTATATCTTTGTATGCTGTTGTGATAACATCTAACTAAACCACAGACACATTCAGGGTTGTTTATCGTTAATCCATTGGTATTGAACCTCCGGCATAAAAACAAGGCAATCAAGAATAGTAAATGAATCTCCGCCCACGCTGTGCTTAACTTTACTCGATTTTTATCTTTTGTTTGTACAGTTCGCGGCAATTAATTCGTGGTTTTATGTACAGGCCGTAGTTTGGGTGATTTACAACATTGCTTTCAGTTGAATTTACGTGTGTTGTACTGTATCTATCGACAGAGTAATCGGTTCTTTTTCAATTTCAACTTTATAATTGCTTTGCTTATTTATGTTATTAACAGTAAAAAAGATACTAGACTCATAATGTTCAACTTTTCTGAATTCTTTCCTTACCAGTTATTTTTTATCACTCGACACTGTTGTCGTAAACATAATTTTAAAATATTTTATTACTTGAATTTCTTTAAATTGTGGTTTGTATTCGCTTTTAAATAGTAGCTGTTTAGTTCTAATTTTTTATAATATTATATTTGGCTGTATTTTTACTATAGTCTGTTATTGTAATAATATTTAGTTAGTTACCGTTGATACACAATCATAGGTAACTAAATAAATATTATCCCATAGTTTAGTAGATTCGTGTCTACTGGCATAAAACCTGTTATACAATTTTATCTAATAGCAATAATAGTAATAATAGCAATAAGCTGGTTGATAGTAAAATAATTTCTTGTTAGATATTCTAAATGTGTAGCGGTAACATTCTGAACAGTGAAATATTGGTTTTCATTGGATCATTAGTCTAAATTTATTCAATTGCAGACTCAGGTTCTCCTAACACCAAGAATAGTCGAGAACTGTTGGCAGCAATCGTCAATTGAATGCCAATTGTAAATGGTAGATCTTCAAATAGAGATTACACGGTCTATTTGGATCGTTTTGCTTGTTGCTAAAAATAGGAATGCCTGAAATATATTGCAATTTAAAATTTATTTGGTACAGTGCCTTATAAGCGATGGGTGTTGATGTAAACTGTTTTCTGAGAGAACATTGTAAATCGGCAATTGTAGTGTAGTACGTCTTGGAACCTTAGATCCACCTAGGTGATCATATAAGTAGTGTAGTTGACAGAAACTGGATAAGTGAAGTCAAAGATCAAGCTCAGTAGAGTGCCATGAGAGAGGTCTCATAAAGCAGGTTCTCCGTTTTTGGGAGTAGATCTCCATAGGAGCGGACCGTAGCGAAGGACCTCCTTCAACTAGGTGGAGATGATATATTCTAGTGAAGTGGCTGCCTATTGTTGTGAAAATGTTACTATCCATCAGATGTGAGCAGTGCTACAACTAGTCTTCTACATCTTAAGATTTTTTAGCTATTCGAGATATTTACTTTTCAAACGAGCTAAGGTGTCATTGACAGACTCTGCAGACGTCACTGGACAACGCCAAACATGGAGTAATTTTCATAAGTCTTGGTGCCGATATAGAAAGAAGAATGAATAAGAAGCAACAAGAGCATCTCCTAGATGCCCTGGCACGACTGGAGCAGGTTGTGCTGTATCAAGTGGAAGAGGCCATAGAGTACGTCCCAAGAAATATAAGGATTCTGAAGAAGGCCCCGAGATTGAGTATACTCAGTAAGTTTCTACAGATCAAAATTACCAACCAAACAGCTAATTTTATGTTTTCCATTTATGTTTTATGGCATTAAACCTTCTGATTCTTACTTTGTCCATCTTGTGGGAGGTAATTCCCAGCGTTATCTAGGACGTTACTATATGGAAGCCATGGCTTGTGGAAATTGTGCAGAGACTATTTTAGCTAAAATGACGATGATGAACCACTTTCACGTTAGAAAAATAATTAAATATCTTTTCAGTGGATTCCTATTGTTTAAAGAGAACAGTCAGTTATCTATTATAGAAGTGTATTGTAGTAGTTCTTCAAAATTTACACTTCATATTAAAAAACAATATCTTTGAGATGATTGTTTCATCTTTTTTTTTATGATTCGCTTCCTCAATTAATCAATAATTTATGCTGCCAGATACATAAGTATTCTAAAATTGATTTATTTGTTAGAAGAACAAAAACAGTTGTATTCAAAATGGTATGTAAAGTTATAGCAGAACAAAATTAAAGCGAATAAGATATGCACTAATGAATCCATTGTCTTCCAGATCACCCAAAAACAAAGCTATTCATCACGGATGGTAGTCTTTCTTCTTTGATGGAGGCAACTCACAATGAAATACCAATTATTGCAGTCCCTACAGCTGTTGACCAGAACGTGAACGTAGACCTGATGGTATCTCGGGGTTTAGGACAACGAGTGGACTTTACACAATACTTTCCTTGGCATGTGGAGGGAGCTGCCAAAGAGATCCTTGGCAATTACAGGTACGTCTATAGTTCTTATAGTAAAACATTTTAATCCCCTTCGTTTCATCTTTAGAGCATATTTATTCACTGACCCTTTATTGCTTTATCGCCACTCTTATCACACTAGCGAACTTTAGACATATAAAAGTAGGGCTTCATTTCTCGAAAAAAAGAGGAGTATTCGTCACCTCAGTTAGCTCAGTTAACCTTTACGCGATGCAAATATCGTAGATTCAAGACCCATAGCGAGAGCAGATGAAATTTGTATGCTTTCTTTGTATTGCTTCACGAGCTATAAAAAAAATATAATTGAATGTGTTTGTAGTTTTAAATCTAACGCTGAACACGCATCACTAATCTTTCAACGGCGCATCACAGCACCCAACTCCGATCTCTTGCATTGGGTAAACTTGGTGATTTCCACGAGAGGAGCAGCTCACCTTCGGTCGCCGGCCTTACAAGTGCCTGCACTGGAGAGGTACCATGCGGACCTTTGGATCCTGGTATTCCTCGCCATTTGGTTCTTGTCTAAGGTGCTCAAGGTAATTCAGGTGCATTTGAAGGAAGATCTGGATAAAAAGAATCAGTAAAGGTGTTTTTACAAATTTGTGATTGTTTTTTTTTACTTTTTGGTGAAAGTTTGATATCCCTGTTCCTTTTTTTTTCTATTTGTAATCTGGGTTCCGGATCTGAATGGGCATGCATAAAGTTTGTTTCTTGAATGATATATTAAAAGTTTAGTTAGGGGAACCGTTCTAATCTGAATGATTACAAGATATCATTGCACTTGAAACGACAGAAAAAGGGCGTAAAGAAGAAACAGTGAGCATAGCTAGGTGGCCATACTGACAATATTTTCACTTTAACAAATTAAGTGGTATTGAATAAATGCCAATCGTATACATTTTTAACCAACTTAAGGTTTGTCAATCCGATTTAAATTATATTTTATGTGTTCGCTACTACATTCGTCCTTTATCAACCGATTTTTGTTGTAAAAGAGATAATAACCTAGCTGTAGTAAAGTTTTAGGATATGCCCTGTCTTCAAATGTGCGGTTGATAAAATTTAGTTTGTCAACTTCTAATTGGTTAAAATGCGAGGGATGAGCTCAAGCCAATTAAAAAGCTCAAGCAGAATCATACAAAAGTATTTTTGTTAAACGCGAGATACGCCCGGGAAATTTAACTTATTATATGCCTAAGTCTAAAATTGGCGAAAGTATTTGACGTTAAATTTCCCTATCTAATCTTCACAAGCAGTTTGTAACAGGCTCACTAAACGGCTATTTCCGCGTCGGCCTCGGCTAATTGGAGGCAGGTTCAAGTTCGTCTATCGTCGTTCAATCGCGAGCGGTAACGATTTGTATCAATTTAGATTGATGGAACCGTTGGAGTATGGTCGAAAGCACGTTAGACTGTGTAGTCTAATAGTTACCGCCCTTATATAGCGGGCACAAGACTTAAAATCTAAATGTCAACGTGTGTATCTTCATGTACTGTTCACTGTACGTTGGGCACTTCCGTGTTGGAGGGTAGGTAAGGTAAGAACAAGGTTGCAAGGAAAAACGTAAAATCACTTATTTGACGTTTTTTGGGGAAGACTAACTTTAAAGCTGAGTTTAAGAAAATATCAACTATTTAGAAATTAAAGCACAGATGTCTTTAGAAAATAGGGAAAATGACGTAATTTATGAATATTATTACAATTTTAACTTAGTAACCCTAATTAAGCCAATCATGTTTTAATTCTTTAGCCTTTATCTCGTTGAAGCAGTGATTTAGGCAGACAAGTGTCATTGCCGGACGCATTTGTTTATTACAACCAGTTAGTTATGATTCGTATCTAATTGACAATCAAAATAAATAAATATAGTCTTATTTAAACTCAAATACTCAAACTCAAATATTTATTTATTCAAGTAACACTTATGAATCGTCATTGAATATAATGCAAAGTGATTCTACTGCCGGTTCGGAACCTAAATAATACATTATAACAATATAAATACTGAATAGGTATACATAGCAGATTGTTGTTTTTTTATTAATAAAAATTTATGCAAATTTATATTGTCTATTCTTCACCTGGTAAATTTTTGCGAACAGTCATTTCTTTTACCTACTTTTCTTAGTAAGTTTAGAATCACGTTGTTTTACTCTACCCCCCACATCGCATCTTCAAATGAAAGCATCATAAACTGTCAGTCATATAGCGGCTATCACAATCAGCGTTCACAGAGGAACACAATTGATGACGTCGTAACTTTTGTCACCATTTAAAATCCAATTCCCTAGATAGAGCGAGATAGGCTGAATTGAAATAGAATGTTATTGCCGATGTATTGGGAGTCTGAGAACAGGAGCTACGCATGTAAATTAAGAGCAACGCATGTATTGTTTTAAAAGTAATGGTTTTGCACGGCTGTACTCATTTTCATTGCTTTATTTTACCTCTATCTGAAGGTCGGGTGAAGAGATCGCTTCCTAACTATAAGAGCGCCTGAATTGTACCATATATTCTCTGTAACCGAACTTTTGTAAATAATTTGTGTATGTACCACTTTATTGCAAATATTATTTATAAAATTTGCGTTTTGTTTTTGTCTATCTGTCTAAACGAAATGAAACCTCCGGTTGGTAACTAATAACTTACAAAGAAGGTCCCTTTAATCTTTATTATAAAAATAACTGAGTTTATATCTACAAGCCCTGATACGCAGTAAATAAAAATAAATAAATAACTGTTCACAACACATACATTGCTCTGATTCTATAGAAAGTAGCTAAAGCACTTGTGTTACAGAAATCAGAAACGACGACGGTAAATCAACATCCAGACCTAAGAACATATACAAAAGTTCGTATTTCATATTAACCCGTCCGGGAATCGAACCTGGGACTTCTGAGATGGAATGGCGCCAAAGTCCCACTCACCTCTCGGCTACGGAGGCCGTCCAAGTAAGGCGCGTCCCCTTGTTTTCCGTAGCTTAAGTTGTTTTGTTTACACAACAAAGTGTTCACTTGCTTGCTAATTGATTTGCTCAGTGGCATCCAAGTGTGATGTCACGTTGCATATAATTACCGCTGGGAATACTGTGGAAGCTTTTAATGGAAACAGACGCCATGCAAAGTGTAAACACAGGCTGATGTATGTATTATCGTACTGGGGACATCGTTTTATGACGCTACTTGGACCTGTTGTTAATTATTAATGTGTTAGATCATGAAGTTCGTCAGGTATGTATGATAAAAGCCCTTTTTAGCAACGAGTTACACTAGATCCTGTCACACTGTGACTCGATGCGAAGTTGTATTCTCTTGTAGTAAGACTGGAGAGTGAATAGTCTTGCTTGTTTGGAAAAACAAGTCTCAATGACCATCAGTCTCTGACTGGATACGAATTTATTTTATTAATTGGCGTTATTTAAAATGTGGAAATAGTTCCAAAAAGTCAAAGTTTTTTGATATCTTTTTGTGCATAATATAATTTTTCTTACCTTTATAAAGCACTGTTTCGAAAATTGTTGCTAAATATATATAAATTTAATAGTTAGTGTTAGCATCTAAAAAAATATGTCAAAATGTACTATGTTCATGTTCACAATATAAAATTAATGGATTTGAAAACTTTAGAAAAATAATAATAACAAAAGGCTTGTTATAGCAGCCGATTGTTTTTTTCTGCTACGTTTGAAAACCAGTTATTGATAATTCACGCAAAGTCGAAAGCAAAAGTATATTGTATGAAACTTGCGTGTCATACCTTTATCAGTTTTCACATCTTTCAATAAAAATCAATTTGAAGAATTCTAGTGCGTAGATAACGATATCAAGATGTTTTGTCAAATCGTTCTGAGAGAAACTTTATGCTGTAAATAGCTAAAAGTGGCGTAGTTTATGGCATTCAAGATGTGCATGCGCAGCGCGGAAGCCGCGGTTATTCCTGGACAAAGGAATCGGTGCAGTGGGCCATGAATGTGGGGCGCGCGCGCACGTCACAAGCGGTGGCGGTGGCGGTACAGTTTGAGTAGAGACCTTGAGACAAGGATTTTGATTTGTCGAACAGATGTGTACCCTATGCTATTGTAATAAAGAAAAACGCTCTGAAATGACATTAGGCTGGTCATATGTCATGAAGAACTGATAACCTCAGTGATAGACGGGTTCTTGAGTGGAGACCGTGACTCGGTAAACATATCGTACAAGGACAGTCGGCAAAGTGAGACGATGACCAGCAAACTTTCGCAGGCAAATACTGGAAATGTCAACTATCGAATGCGCGATGGGGCATTAGGGGTGGCCTACTAAGTCTAATAATGCAAAAAATACTGAATAAATTTTTGGTTTTTAGTGGATGTCTATCTGTGTGAGATACTGCGATTATGAAAAACATTGAAAATTATTATATAAAACAGAATAAAATTAAGTGCAGGCAACTTGTACCTAGTGAGAAATATATTTCGAGTAATTATTATCATATTATGATAAAGCTTTTGAACTTTTACTATTATCAGATTTTATCCATTTAAAACTTTTGGAACTGGCAAAAAGGAGCACATAACATGACCACATAATGGTTTAAGATATCGTAACTACTACTTAATATTACTGTAAGTGTAAATAATTATAATACTACTAATTAAAGAAGGTCGCACCAATCCTTGAAAATCATATCTTTACATGAAAAGTTTGTGACTTGCGCCGCTGCGCGTGAGTTGACGCGAGACAGGCTACGCAGCTGTGGCGCTGATCGGGCCCGATCCCACGACGATGGCTCCGCTGAATTGAGTCCATGCAACAGGGCTTAGCCGGTAGACGTGGCATCCGTGTCAGCATTTAGATCGGAATTTTGTCCCAATCATCCACAACTTGAACAAGAATGAAATAAAAATATCAGACAAACTTGACCTCATTAAAAAGTACTTAAATTGAAAAGCTATGATAAAAACATTTCATACAACGATCTTATCCCAATGTGAGTAGATTTGTAATAAGATAATTGAAAGTATCAATATTTATTTCTATTAATACATTAGGTATGTATTTGTGGAATTTAATAAGCAAAGCATATTTGTGTTACATTTGACTTTGATATTAATTACATAACGACATGTCTGACATCATGTCTGACGCTTGCGACTGATTTAAAATCTTATTATTAGACTAGCTTTTGCCCGCGACTTCGTCCGCGTTTTCGTCGTTTTTCGTAAAAAAGTAGTATATGTCCTTCCTCAGGGCTCAGTGGTTTTGATGTGACAGACAGATTAACTTTCGTATTTTAGTAGGGAAATATAATATGTCAATCCACAATACTGTTAAAAAATATCGCAATAAGGAACCGCAGAATATTATTATTAATAGCTGTGCCCCGAGACCATCAGCGTGTAATTCCTTGAATAATTTTTAATTTGAACGAATATTTTACAATATAACAACAAAAGAAATTCAAATAAACTATTTAAACACTAAAAGTCGCGCTGATAAGCACGGTTTCTCAATATCAATTATTGTCTGTCAATAAGGTCGATCGCTCTGAACGCATCAACAGCCAAATATTGAATGAAGCTCGCTCTTTTTTTTTTTTTTTTTTTTTTTTTTTTTTTTTTTTTTTTTTTTTTTTCCTAATTGACAATTGATGATGGCCGCAGATGGCCTTTTCATCTTCACCGGGCTTTCGGGGGAGCGGAGGGCTCACACCCCTAAAAATTTAAACAACTGCCTGAGGGCGCCCCATAGCGGGACTACTGCTAGGGGGGGTCGCGTCGTGCGTCCTCGCCGTCGAGGACGGAATAGCGGTCGGTGTGAAGTGTGCTGTGTCGCGAGCTGTTTGGCGTCGGCCATGGCGATCGTTATGGCGTCGTCGGGATCTAATAGTACGTTCCTAGGCCTACGTTTACGTGGGCGGACTACGGAAGGGAGGCGGACTACGGAAGGGATAAGCTCGCTCTCGGACCTCCCGCCTTTTTATACCCTACCGCCGCCGCGACCCGTGTCGAGCGCGGCAACCGTTACACAAAAATAATCCTTATAGCATGATTCAGTATTCACGTGCGACGGCGCGATGGCTTATTTCATGTATAAGTTTGGTGTTTCTATACCGATTTCTATGATTCTTTTTTTATTGAATAGGTAATAATGATAACTTTTTTAAATTAGGGATGAATGAGAGTATTATAAACGTAAGAGTAAACAAATATAATCAGAATGCTCCGAACTGCTAAGCTATCAGGAGTTACACGTGTTATTGTGAGTCAACCATAAAAGATAGACATATGCTGTTGCGGGATATTTTTTAGTCAATTTTATGTAAAATATTTCTGTCATACATAATTTCTATGTAACTTTAACCATTAAGGCTGCACACGCGACGGAAGCTTAAAAAATGGAGTAACTTCTCCCGTTTTCCCAACATTTCCCTTCACTACTCTGCTCCTATTGATCGTAGCGTAATGAAAAGTATACTATAACCTGCCCAGAAGTATGAAGAATAATTGTACCAAGTTTCGTTAAAATCCGTCGAGTAGTTTTTGTTTCTATAAGGAACATACAGACAGACAGACAGACAGACAGACAAAAATTTTACTGATTGCATTTTTGGCATCAGTATCGATCACTAATCACCCCCTGATAGTTATTTTGAAAATATATTTCATGTACAGAATTGACCTCTCTACAGATTTATTATAAGTATAGATTATGCGTCTTTGAAGTACGGTTAAAAGCACGTCAGGCTTAAGTCGTTGTACAATGCATATGTCATGGACATACGAATTAGAATTGATCTGCAAGTGTATGTATACCTTGATGTGCTATTCACCGTGTATTAACCGTAGTAAACTATTATTAATAACTGGGTATGTTGACGACAATTACTTTTTATTTCATCCTTAGAATATCATAGAAAAAAATTATAAGCGTCGCTTCTTTTATCTTTCATTATTCGGCTGTCTTCTGAAATTCCACAGTGAAGTTAAATTTAGACTGTGGCTTAGTGATGTCGTTTATGCCTTGTTTACATACATCTGTTTGGTAAACACGTTTCCGAATTAAGTCCTGAAATTGCTTAAATGTTTTCAAATTGTTACTTTATTGTCATTACAACTTTATTAATAATTTTCTTCGGTTGCTTGTTCGAATATTTCTTCGGGATGATAAAAAGTCATATCTTTTTCAGAGTTCTTCGAATATATTTGAAACCCAATTATAATAGGCTTACCAAATTGCGTTGTTACATTGATAAACAGAGTTACTAAATTGATTTTCCACGAAATTTAATTATTACTTCTCAACAATTTATTATTAATTTCTTTAATTTTTTTTTCATCTTTATCATAGCAGAGCTAAACTTATGTGAAAGATTGTTTATATAGCTTTAATATTGCCATTATTACAGCACTGTCAAATAAAGATACGGCAATAATAAGCTTCATTTTACAACAACCAAATAATATTGATTAATGAAATGTATAATAAATTGTTGAAATGCTAAAATATTTAAATGTCGTTTTATTTACTGATATTGACATTTATTTTTCTAAAACAGCGATTCGTGAACTTGAAAACGATTTATGCTCGAACACGTCTTTTTACTTAATATTTTTTTCGAACTACACGAAAAGCTAATAATTTGGTGACTAGGCATTGTCAAAAACAATATTCCCCAAAAGCTCACGTCGCGTGTCGCACGTTCTTCACAAAACGAGTCGCACTTTGGTCACGTGCTGGCTCTATTTCTGTTTAGACGCCAAATTGGGTGAGACGTTGAACGTTGTGTTACTGACATACTTACGATATAGAAAATAAAAACGGTTTACGTCATACTGTATTGCGTCCAGAATCCATTATGTTGTCAATCCTCCATATGTATGCCGATCAAATCAAATATTTCTTTACTTCAGTACGTTACATGTAACGCTTTTAAATCGTCATTGAATACAACGCGAAGTCACTCTACTTCTACGGTTCCGAACCTATATCTACCGGAAAGAAACTCAATATATTAGTAACAGCTAATCTAATTTATTGCTGTGTGTAGATCGTTTTGGGTCAATTCCCAAAGTTTAGTTTCGATAAGTGAAGAAATATGAAATATTTATTTCGAGAGGTAAGTTGGAGTAGACCAGTCCTCAAAGTTGGTCCCTGCTCACAAGCATGACGTATGTGCCGTGCCAGCCATCGATTTACTCAACAATCCATAGTCAACTATCATAAGATAGTTGACGTCATATCAATGGTATATCGTTGATAAGACAGGACAACGTCTGTTGTGTTAGCTAGTATATTTATGAAGTGTAGAGTGTGAAGTCCATTCAATTAAACACCAGAGCTTCCGGTGTTCACGTGCTAAGGTCAAAGTTCGCTCACGCTTGACCGGCCCGGCCTGAGTCGGTCAGATCATTCGTCATCGAGTCAAGGCCGCCCATTCATCATTGTGCGCGGATCAAGTGACCGGTGAATGGGTGAACTTGTGAATGGATCTCGTGTGTAGCGTACAGTCGTGTTCAAATATTGATACGTGCGTAATTTATTTTAAACTTTCATAAATATATTATTTTTCTTCAAATGACACCTTTAGACTTCTTTGTCTATTTTGCTAATATCACGTAAAAATGGATTCCTGCACGGTAGAACAAAGGAATTTATTTCTGTAATGCTTAAAAGGAAAGTAAAAATGCACGTGGCAAAAATCACATGACGCTCGATACAGGTTTAAATGCAATCCACTTTAGAAATATGTTTATTTACTATTAGATATTACTGAACAAATCAACTTTGTCTCTTATTCCTACCAGTATCGGTCAGAATTGTGTGTGTGAGTCAGTGATTTTAACCAATACGAGACTGGCATAGTACGCCACTTTACATTTCGTAGCATTGTATTTCTGATTTATTTCGTAGAGATAAAAAAAACAATCCTCAAAAATCTGTTGAAACATTTTGTATATTTCATCCGAAGACTGAGGGCTCTCATGTTTATATACTAATAATCGCACAAAAACACAATAATGTACAGAAGAGTGACTTGAAGCTTGTTACTATTTTTTACCTAATTGACCATTCATGATGACTGTAGACAAAGTTTTCAACTTCACTGAGCTTGCGGCGGAACAGAAGGCTCACACAAACTTATAATTCTTGTTTGTATACTAACATAACATAATTGTGTAAAAAATCAAATCCTATACATGAATATTTAAAAAAAATATTACATTTGCATTTATGAAACCTGTTTTTCAAATTTTGGTTCTCAAATGTAGTTTAAAAATTAAAATTACATTTTCAGATCAAAAGTAGCAGATTGTATACTGTTAAACCATTTCTGCGAATGGCAGCGAGTGTATTTCCCCGACAAAAGTGAGAGCCAATTCCACAGGAAGTCGGTTTCACCACCGCTCGACCGCGAAATTTGGTGCAGAGATATCAAATAGCCTGTTAAGTACCTCGTATGGAACAAATAACTATTCGAATATCGAGGAGGTCTACAATGAAAGTCACCGAAAGCGGGGAAGCGAACTTGATTTTTTTTTTTTATAAAGCTCTCCAAGATTGACCTCATCCCACCTGATGTTAAGTGGTAATGAGTTCCTAGCTTAAGGGCGAAAAGTATAGCATAGTAAAACTGTTACTTGACTTGTCGCCCTTACCTTGAAGGCTTGACCCCTGCTACTAATGTAGCAGCCCCCAATAGCTCTGGAAACCTTACTCACACGCAGGAACACAACAACACCGGAGTAATTGTTATTTGGCTGCGGTCTCCTGTAAGGTGGAGGTATTTCACCAGTCGGGCTGCTCCAGTTCGAGTGCCCTGCCTCTCTCATTATGCCCTGCCTCTCTCAAATTTTGAACGGCTACGAAATCATAAAAACGCCATCTTTTGTGTAGGATTATTTTATACTTAAGATAATTAAAACAGTCTAAGTTGTACTGTATTTTTTTCTGTAAATACAATTTCCGTAAATGTCGATCTTTATCTATATTAGTATCTTAAATGAAGAGGCTGGTTTGATTGTTTGGATCGTGTAGGCTCCTCAACCATAGTAGCCATATGAACATAGTTTCAAAGGATGGCGTTTAAAAGATTCTGTACTTAAATAATATCAATTCAATCAAACTACTAAGAGGAAACAAAAAGTAAAAGTACCCACAATCTTTGCAGGAAGTCTCGTTCGGTCACGTCCGCTTGACCGCGCGCCATTCAGTGCGAAAAGATACCAAACGGCCAATTACGGTAACTGCCCACTTTGAAGCAAAGCCGTGACGAAGAACAGAAGACAACATTTCGCCAACGAACGCTAAATCTGCTTCATCACACTTTCACTTGTTTAAATTTTAATGACCCGTCATATCGTGACGGACTAAACTAAACGTCCATACCACTACACGTCTCAAACGTTCGATTAACTGGAATGAATTCGAATGAGTAGTTAGTAATTTATATGGTCAACAAGTTCGTAAAAGAAACGCATTTTGGAGTTCAGAGAAACATCAACGAAATCCAGATTGGACGCCGGACAGGATATACTAAGCCCTTCATGTAAGGTATAACGAGAAAAACCTTTCAGTCAAAGTCAAAGTCAAAGTCAATATTTTTTTATTCATGTAGATTACATTTGTAATACTTATGAATCGTCTCTATACAATGCAAATGAAGCTACCTCCGGTTTGGAACCTATAACTACCGAGAAGATACCGGCAAGAAACTCAGTAGTTTTTTTTACAATTAAAAAGCTATACTTATTACTAATTTTGCACCAAGACATACAGTTAGTTTGTCAGTTCGAAAAAAAACAAAAAAAGTATATAGTTATTGAAATAAATAAAATAAAAACATTTAAATAAAAATAACTGTAGGGCTTCATGTGTGATATTCAAATACATCATTTTTATACATTTTGACCTACATGCTTCTGTGTGGTCTTAATCTGACATTGATTGAGAAAACTTATTAAAATAATATACAACGCGTAAGTACAGGCGAGCAGACTAGTTAGTGATCCACGCGTTCTTATCATTAATATACTCTTCTACTTTGTAATAGCCTTTTTTCAAGAGACAACTTTTAACATATGTCTTAAATTTATACAAAGGTAACTCAGTAATTACTTCAGGAAGTTTATTGAATATTTTTATGCTTAAAGCAACAAATGAATTACCTATTTTATGAAGTCTACGTTTAGGAACAGCAAGCTTGTTTTTATTTCTGGTGTTAATGCTATGAGTGTCTGATTTTTTAGGAAAAGTATGCAAGTTTTTGTAAACATGCATTAAACAGTCGAGAATATATTGCGATGCGACTGTTAGGATGTTAATTTCCTTAAATAACTCTTTCAGCGAGTCGCGTGGTCCTAGCTTTTAAATGGCTCGGATGGCCCTTTTTTGTAACACAAAAATAGTTTGAATATCGGCCGCAGTTCCCCATAACAACAGGCCATACGACATGATGCTGTGAAAATAGCTAAAATAAACCAATCTTGCCGTTTCCACGTCGGTCAGAAATCTTATCTTTCTAACTGCATAGGCAGCTGAACTCAATCTTCCAGCTAGATTATCTAAATGGGGAGACCATTGCAATTTCGAATCTAAAGTTATGCCAAGAAATATTGTAGAATTTATAAGTTCAATACGCTCATTATTCATTTTAATTATTGAGTTGACCTGTTTTACGTTAGGCATTGAAAACTTAACACATTTAGTTTTCTTGGCATTTAGTATAAGATTGTTAGATGTAAACCAATGATGTGCTTTGTTGAGTGTATTATTAATTTCATTAAAATTTTCACTCTGCCTATTAATTTTGAATATTAAGGACGTATCGTCAGCAAATAATACTATGTCACATAAGTTCTTTGTAAAATAAGGTAGATCATTTATGTAAATCAAAAAAAGCAAAGGTCCTAATATCGAGCCTTGCGGTACTCCCATGAATAAAGAAGCGCCAGAAGAATTCGTTCCATTTATAGTAACTTTTTGAATTAGACTTAGTGAGTTGTTCGAGACACCATAATGCCGCAGTTTCAATATCAAAGTTTGATGATCTACACAATCAAACGCTTTTGATAAATCACAAAAAACTCCGATGACATCCTGTTTATTTTCCCATGCATCAAACACATGCCTGATGAGCGCTACTCCCGCATCAGTTGTGGATTTGCCTTTAGTAAATCCGTATTGATTTTCATGAAATAATTTATTAACTGAGAAATGACACATTATTTGATTAAATATATTTTTTTCGAAAAGTAGTGTGACTAAATTACCACTTGATAATGAAGTTTACATTTTTTTTGCAAAGGCGAAAAGTTGTTGATCTTAATAAAACCCCAGGTTTTTTGGATGTCAGATGTGCTGCAATTGTATAATTTTGGCTATTACTGACAGTTTGACAGAAGTCAGTATCTCAAAAATTGGGAAATAATATGTCACTAAATAGTATAAAACAAGGTCGCTTTTTCTGTCCCTATATCCCTATGTACGCTTAAATCTTTAAAACTACGCAACGAATTTTAATGCGGGTTTTTTTTAATAGATAGAGTAATACAAGAGGAAGGTTTTTATTTGGAATAAAGAATAGAATAGTCAATATTTCAAAGTATTTACAATACATCCGTGCGAAGCCGGGGCAGGTCGCTAGTTATAAATAAAGAGTAATAGTAGTGAAAATAAAGTGAAAGAATCTGCAATATTTTTAAAAATGTCTCCGTAGAATGTCTAAGTCAATATTTAAATAAGGGTACTAGAGCCAAGTTTCTGAGTTAAAAAATAACACATGTCAATTTTCTTGCTCTGTGAGCAACAATAGCCTTAACATCGCGTCTTCTTTTATTGAAATCGGTTATAAAAAAGAAGACCCGTTTATTACGCTCGTGAACCCTCAGCCGACATTATTTACAGAGACGTAAACCATCTCGAATATGTGGCGTCGCCACGAGCTAGGCTGCTAAGTGCCTGCTAACCAAATTTTATTGGATACAGCCACAAACAAAACTATAACGTGAATTTGTGACGCGTTTATACGTTGAATCTTGTAGATCGGGTGATGGGTTATAAATATAAAACAATTGTCCTTTCGGTCTAATAAGGGCATACAGTTCAATTCTATTCAAACCTTAATTGCATGTCATATGAGGTAAATGTTGATATTCTAAAGGCGCTCTGACGAGAGTCCCATCGAGTAATGAACGATTGATATCATTTTTTCCCGTGGTAGGTAGCTTAAGCACTTTGTGTTACCGAAATCAGAAACCACGATAATACCACAACACCTCGACCCGGGAAAATATAGACAAGTTCGTTTCCCATATTGACCCGACCGGTGTTCGAACCCGGTACCTCAGAGATGGTGCGACGCCAAAGCCCGGCCAGCTCGCCTCTCGTCTACGGAGTTCGTCAATGTTTCAAAGTATCTAATCCTAAAAACGAATTAAAGAGTTTCATTGTTGCCTACTTTAAATACCTTAGTATATCATTTATCCTCTGATACTTAAGTAAGGAATGTGATACTTACCACATTTTTTTTCTCATAAAGAACAGATCGATTAAAAACCTTGTATTGTCGTGAATATCCGTGGGCATCGGTGATCACTTAACATCAGTCTACCTATATAATGCTTGTTTACCCTATTCCACTTAAAAGGTATTCAATATCAGTAGTTATTTCTTATTTCAATATTTGTGCGCGAATGTGCACATAAACTGAGGGCCAAGGCTCTTTGACCACTTTCTTCCGCCGCCGCCGGGAAATAATAAAATTTTAATTTGTTTACACATAATTTATGCTAATGATGTGTAGTGCGGAATCTGCCAACCGCAGGCGAGCGCGTGAATGTGGAAAAGTCACGATAAATTATTTTACTGCTTGAAATGATCTCTGACATAAAAAATATTAAGACTGGTTTTACCTAACTCCGTAGTAGAAACTAGAGGCTTCAATAAAATATTATGAATGAATTTTTGGAATAACAGTTAGCGCTACTAGTGAACTAAGAGACGTCTTTAGTTCAATAGTGGTCTATTAGCTTTGGAGACAGTTTATGAATACATTTGCGCACAAGCATTGAAATAAGAAATGACTACATACCCGTACTTACATATAAACACTCACGTCTGGAGAGGTAGGCAGAGATGCTTTCATTTGCTATAATATTTAGCGCACCACCCCGACTCTCAGTGCCAACTGTTGGCTTTCATGAAAGGTAAGGAAACATGACATGATGGTATGTGAGACATGTTTCCGCCATTCTGATTCGTTGGCGTTTTCACCAATAGCGAGTAAAATAATTGTTCCTTCATAAAGAGAGCCCCACATACCAATTAGCCTTTTTCAGCGGTCGCATGTAGATCAGATATAATATTAGCACTACCATGCAGGGGATCGTTATCAGTATCCTATGACCAACTAATAATACCTACCCTTAAACAATTAGGAATTTTCAATCTTTTTTCAGTGAAACAGGGTAATTGAACGGATATAAAGTGATCACCCGTAGATATACGCTACACCAAAAGTTTTGTTGGCGGCCTTAATAAGTAAAATAATAAAGGAATAAATTCAAGTCTTGCTAATCCTACTGACAACATTTTTATGCATGCATGACGTAAGGATGTCTAAATTGCTGGATGTATGTTTGTTACTATTTCAAAAGTTACTCCGAATTTGGATTAAATTTGGTCAAAAAGCAATGAAATAATAACGCGCGATACGTGAAGGTCATGGGTTCGATTGCCGCACCGCAAGGGGAGATAAAAATTTTCTGTTTCTAATATTTAACGAGATAATAGTTTAAAGGTTGCTTTTTGTTCCGAAATAACGCGAGTGAAGTTTGTTGTTGCCTGTCAACAGCTAGTTTATAATTTAACAGAATCCATATGTTTGATCCATTAAACAATGTTGTATTTGCCATGTTTAATATTCCTGTAAACATGCTTCCTCTAAGGGCGTCTTACTGTGAAACTAATAAGGTTGTGGCTCATGTTAATATTCGCTTGTTATTCAGTTGTGTGCGGCGATAAACCCGTCACTCCAAACGCTCACTGTTCACATCAAACGACGTTGTATATTACGCTTTACTGCTGTTTGTGTCTGTCAGGGATTCAACACAAACTGACAGATCTTTGAATTCGCGTTTATTACCAGACATCTTGAGGATTTTTGAGACCTTATTGCCTACTGTATCACTGGATAGTAAGAAAGAAAGTGATTTCCGCTCTCTGTTTTTATCTATGGTTCGAGATTAAACACTACGCAAACAGTTTTTAAATGGTAAGAGTGCTCCAAGAGGAAGGCTTTTATATATAATACAATTCGTATTAGGCCACAGGAAAGCCCGCAGTTACTTATATAAATAAGTAAAGTTTACCTCAATAGTATATTTTCGGTGGGGGACTTCTGGAGTGGAGACCACGCCTCGGTAAACGTAGTGTAGGACGCCCTCAGGCCAGGTGGAGTGACGATTTGCGCAAGACGGCTGGCAGGAGCTGGATGAGAGTAGCCGAAAATCGAACGATTGTGGCGAACATTTTGAGAGGCCTATGTCCAGCAGTGGACTAAAACAGGCGGATAATGATGATGATATAAGTATTGGACAAAAGACGCAAAGTATTTCGTGGATCGATTGGACTTGCTTCGGAATTGTGGTCACCAGTCCGCATAAATTAAGTGTTTTTATTAAACTGTACAATGGTACTGGTTACAATGATGGCATTGTAACAAGAACTTGATGACAAACGTCATATGCACCACTCACCATTTTAAAATCCTAAAGCAAAACTTTTAATAAAGACTCTTTCTACGCTCTGTCATGTTGTAAATAATTAGGATCGGCCAGCATTATGAAAGTTTTAATCATGCTGACGACATTTTTTTAGTCCTATAAATTTTTGGACTCGTAATTATAAAAATTATTTACCACGGATCGTTTGATTAACTTTTTGTTATTTTTTTACTTTATTGTTTATACTTTTTAGGGTTCCGTACCTCAAAAAGAAAAAACGGAACCCTTATAGGATCACTTTGTTGTCCGTCTGTCCGTCCGTCTGTCAAGACCCTTTTTCTCAGGAACGAGTGGAGGTATGAAGCTGAAATTTATATCAATTACTCAGGTCTACTGTCCCTTGAAGCTGTGAAAAAATCAAACTTCTAAGCCAACGCAATCAAAAGATACAGCCGTTTATGCCGCAAATTTTCGACACTTGCAAGGGAATCAAAACCTACAGGGTGCTTCCCGTGAACTCAGAATCTTGAAATTTGGTACGAAGCAACGTTTTTTTGGTTCTATAAATACTGTAAAAAGTAAAAATAAACATCAAGTTGCTCGAAAAAGTTTGTAATGTAGTATTTTCTTAGCTTTTGTTTTTTTTTTCCACCAGACACGTGAATGTCATTCTTGGTTAGGTATTACCATAGAATTAGGGGTATTACGGTCCGTCGAGGACTAAAAAGTTAAAATACTGATCAGTCTCATTACATTGTGGGAGCACAGAGAGGCTCCCGTAAAATAAATCAGCATGTGATTATAACCTCATTAGCGGTTTGGAGCCAAACATTAAACAACGTGATGAGCACCCATCACAGTAAACATTTTAATAGTTCTTTTTAAAAGAGCACAATCTTCTTAAGCATTCAGCATTAATTTAAATAATTTATGCTAATGTTTTTAGTAGAGGATTAAAAGAAACACTTTGAGAAAGGCTATTAGTTTATACAAATATTTTGGTATCTAAACGGGCTTTATAAATTAAAAATATATTATGGCAACAAATTTTTCAGCCGGCTTGTAAATTGCATATTTAGGTTTGACCACAGAACACTATGATCTGAGGGTTTGATAGTAGCTAGAAGTTGCAAAAAGACTACACAATGAAACCGAACCATTTTTAAAGAAACTGATCACGTACGAAAATAAAGTGTAACAAAGTAGTGTTTGAAGGCCAGTCAAGCTCAAATACTCTTTTTTTGTCGAGTAGGAAATGCCTACCGCACCGTCACTCTCTGTGGGGAACAGAGAGTGGTGCGTCGGGCTCGCACCGACTGAAACTTCCTCGATGCCCAACGCTGCGCAGTTGTGGAGCAATCGGGATCCCTTGCGGATTCTACACAGGCTCCCCCATCGTGCTTAGAAACTTCACTTGAATAAATTTAACAGTGAATAATTATATCCCCTTGTGTGTGATTTTTTGTTTGTTTATAATTAAATATTTAAATTTTGTTAGTGTGGCGTGAAAGTTTAAAATAATCCTCCCTTGGCTATTGTTTTCTCTTTAAACCTGCGTTAGGTTACCAATCCCCAGTAGTAGCCCGAGCCGAGGTTAGCTCGTAGATTAAATAAAGAGGGGTGAGTGCCTTTTGCCCTAAAGTAGAAAGTTCCTCCTAAAGTTGAAGATGATAACGCTTTTCAGCTATTTTTAGACGAATGGAATTTTTTCTAGACCTGTCTGAACTTGCATTGTTTACACAGTTATAGAGTACCCTATTAATTCTGCGAAGCAATCGGCGCACGCGCATAAACCGTTGTTAAATAGTCAACGGAGAGTGTTTTGAGAAATCTCTAAACACAGGATATTGATACTTCTGGGAACGGACCGCGCCTAAACACGAACGGAGCTTTGTTTACACGGAAACGTTCAATAAACTTGCTCTATTTGTACAACAAAATGTCAAATTATACGCTCAGCACCAGATATATAAATTAATAAGTTAAATATCGCATGTAAACTGTAGGTAGTTGTACAATTTTTAGGGTTCCATACCAAAAACGAAAAAGGGGATCCCTACAACGAAGACATGTTGTCCGTCTATCCGTCTCTCCATTTGTCCAGATTTTATCGATAGTTACACAGTTGAAATTTTGTGCTTCCGTACCCAAAATAGCACAAGGGGACCCTAATACTAAGACTCCGTTGTCCGTCTGTCTGTCTGTCCGTTTTTCGCCAGATTGTATATTTAAACCGTGATAGTTAGACAGTTCAATTTTCACGATGATAATGATGTATTTTAGTTCATAGTTACTTAATATTTACAACTAATTGAATGAGCTACCATGCATGAAAAGTGTTTTTTTTTTATTTAAAAATTAATAATATAATAAAATTTTCATTTAGGTTGTTCTCCTCGGACACAGGCCTCCTCTAGAATTTTCCATGTTGTCCTGTCTCTCGCTAATCTGCTCCATCCTTGTGGTAGGTCGTCCTCCCATCTTCTTTGTGGCCGCCCTCTTGTCCTCTTTCCATCTCTGGGGTACCAAGATACGACATCTTTGGTCCATTTTTACTTTGGATTTTCTTTTAAATAAGATAAAACAAATATTGAAATCGTTTCAATAAATAACGATGCAGCATTTCTGCGCGAATCTGATTCGATTTTTTACTATATTTTTTTAGCAATTTAATTGACTTTATGATATTAAATATTAACATTTCTTAGTGCAAATAATGTAAGATCGACGAAATACTCCCAAGCACCATATCTTAAAATAGAATTAACTAATAGTGGCATTACTTCTCTATAAATTTTCACTGTGTTGATAGAACATTTAAATATTTAGTGCCGAAAATTTTATAGGAATAAATTCCATAAACAAGGAATAAATGTTTCAATGTTTTATTTTGTTTTAAGGGTTCATTTAAACATTTATCTTTCAATTATTACTTTGCTGGTTTTAAATGTAAATAATAAGGTTTTATAACCCTATGATAGTTAAAGTACCCCACTATATGAACCAATTAATGTGAAGTAAATAACAGGTTTAATTTATCCTCCCAAAACTTAAAGATATTGAAATTCTGTTTATTCGTAACCATTTTAGTACGTTTTTTCAATGATTATTTGACTTCTACTACTTTATGGAATGTAACCGAAAAAAAATAGCATTTTACATAGACTGGATTTTTAATAGTATAATTCTTACATTTGCTTACTTATAGTTTTCATAATTCAGGTGTACGTCTTGGTGCAAAATGAATAATCAGTTCTAAGTTCAGTTTTTGTTTGCGCCTAATAGAAATATTGAAATTGCAGAGTTTCCTGCTGGTATCTTCTCTGTAGTTATAAGTCCGAATCGGAGGTAGATTCATTTGTTAAATAAACGTTTCATAACGAATACTGTGAAGACTTATTCATGTGAAGAAAAAGTAAACATACATTCTAAAAACCACGAGATAGGTCACTTATCTGCGTTTTTCGAGGCTCTGAAAATTTGCCTCCACAACAGAGTTATTAACTATTATCTTCTCTGCATGGTGCTCCAGCGAGTTCAAACCATACAGCTGATATCTAGCAGATCCATCCAAGATAATTTTATGCCAACTATAACATTTATCTGTGCCTTAAATCTGAGTTGTTAATGTTTAGACCTGTACTAAGTTTAATAATTGAGTGCTATGATAAGCATAGAATAAATTAACATCAATTTCCGAGCTAGTTCTTCTATTGGACAAACAAAAATACAAAACTTCACGGCTGGCTGTATTATGATGTTATTTCTAAGAAGTGCTCTACGTCAATATTATTCGGAAAATTACTAAAAAGACATGGTTCTACTCAATAAGGCGCCATTGGAGAAATGCTTGATAAGAGTTGCCCATTTATATTCTTTTTTTGTACAAGTTTGTTACAAAACTGAATTGGGAATTAAAAAATAGAACAGTTTTCGGACTTTGACTTATAATGAAATAGATTTTAATATTGGGTTTGAGAAAAGATAAATTTTAGAAAATTTATACAAAATATTGATTTTTTTTTCACATAATGCTTCTTATCAGTCTTTTGATTTTCTCTTTTAATCACTGCGATCTTCTGTAAGATGAAGGTATTTCACCAGTTACTCTACTCCAGTTCGAGCGATAAACCGCTATGCCCTACCTCTCTCAAAAAAAATATTTAATTTAGTGCGACCATTTTGGCAACACTGCCAAATACTAAGCAGAGCTTCCCCGAATTCACGGTATCTACATTTGCTGATCTCCTATTACTGGATGTTTACATTTAGCGCGAATCGAAAAATTATTGCTTGCCAATATTGCAATGACGTTTCTTGAACACGTTTCGTAGAATCTTTCGCATCTACACCATACTAGGTTTTATGAAAAATAAAAGACCATACAAATGACAAAAATGATTGGACTCGATAGCATTATTACATAAGCTATGTAGGTATATTTATGTCATCCCTACTAATATTATAAATGCGAAAGTAACTCTGTCTTTCTGTCTGTTACGCTTTCCCGCTTAAACCTCTCAACCGATTTTGATGAAATTTGGCATAAGTATACGTTGAACCTCAAAAACGGACATAGGCTACTTTTTGTTAGAAAGTACGGGGGGGGGGGGTGTAATGCCACCTTTGAAAGTTTATATGGGAAAATGTTTATTTATTGAGTTAGAGATATGAAAGTTGGCACAAATATAGCTCTATTAAAATATAGACTAATTAAAATATAGACTACTTTTTGTTTCGAATATTTGGGGAGATAGGGGTAAAACCGACCATGAAAGGATGTAGTCCACGCGAACGAAGTCGCGGGCGCAGCTAGTATTTCCATAATTCTAAACTTTCCAGTTCTTGTCGATTGCATCAACGTTCTGAACACGGCGGTAGTTGAACGTAAAACGACGATTAATTAATGTTTTTGAAACAGTTTACACGAATACAGACATTTTCTATACTTTTCTATTCATGTTTTTTTGTGAATGATGAAGATTTTATCATCATAATTGACGGTTAACGGTGCACAATAATAAAATAATAATAAATAAATATTGGACAACATCACATACATTGCTCTGATTCTGTAGTAAGTAGTTAAAGCACTTGTGTTCCAGAAATCAGGAACAACGACGATACCACAACTCCCAGACTCGAGACAATATAGAAAAGTTCGTTTTCCATATTGACCCGAACGGGAATCGAACCCGGAACCTCAGAGATGGCGCGACGCCAAATTCCGGCACGCTTGCCTCTTGGCTACGGAGGTCGTCAAAACAATAACATAAAAATGTTGTCTTAATGCATTTATCTAAAACTAATTAGTAATTTTAAATGATTAGATGTCGAACCTCTCGTTTTGTTACCAAGTTTACTAAAAAACAGAAATAAATCCCACGTAAAAACGACATCTTTTCAAATAGAAGTAAAGTCAAGGTAGTGTTCTGAAAACAATAAGTGCCTTAAATATTTAGTGTCTGATAGTTTTATAAGCATTTGTCTAATTAAAATCAACGGTCACATTAGCATGGCGCCGTCGTGTGGCGAGCGGCCAAGGTACTCTAGCTAAAGTCGCTCCAGTAATGACCCGCCGACGGATTTAAGTCTCTATCGCGTTTACTGCCCCTTATTTATATAATATTTATGCAAGGTCTGTCTCTATCTATTAATGTGATTGCTGTCATTGCTGTCTCTACATCTGTTTCCATGGACATAAGAATCAAAATGTGATTATTTTCCGGAGATGGTTAAGAAATACTTCTGTAAACAGAGGACAACAACTAATATTAAAACACTTATAGTTCAAGGAAAATTTAAGCGGTCTTATCGCTAGTAAGCGATCTCTTCCAGACAACCTTCAGGTAGAGGAAATAGTAGTGATGACGATAGAAGAAGAAGAATCAATATTTATACTTTGTTACATAGCAATACTCCGGCGCGGCTTTAAATCGCTACAATGAATCATCTTTATAGTACTTCGTCGTTTTTGTGTCGAGTTTTAAAAATGTATCTTTGTCATTTCACCTAAGAGGGACCTTAGATGAACATAGATAACCTTCAACCAATACATAGCAACCATCAAAATTTACAACTAGAAAAACTCACAACATTCGGATTACACGTAACTGTCCGATAAAAAATAATAATATTAATATTGGCCTACATCACATACATTGCCCTGGTTTGGTGGTGAGCAGCTTAAGCACTTGTGTTTCAGAAATCAGAAACAACGACGGTAACACAATAACACAATACCCAGACCCGGGACAATATAGAAAAGTTCGTTTCCCATATTGACCCGTCCGGGGTTCGAACTCGGGATTTCAGAGATGGCGCAACGCCAAGTCAGCCAACGCCAGTCGGACAAACTGGCTCGCCTCTAGGCTACGGAGGTCGTCGAAATATAATAAAGTATGCTGGTTGTATATTTTTTTAATTTTGGTGATTCGCGGAAAAATCCGCAAAGAGGAGTGGGATAAACATAGCTAATAGCATTTGGGTTCTGTTATGTTTATATGAGTGTGAAAATGTACTCCAGATAGCAGATGTATAGTGGCTGACCAAAATAATACCCTGATGCCAGTGGCGTAGCGTGTACTGGTGGGACTCTGTAGTAGAATTAGAGGAGACAAGGAATTAAACTTTGACTTTTGGGTGCACAATAAATACCTATGTCATTTCTGACACTTCTGAAAACAGGCACTTTTGACAGTTTTCCCAATGTTTTTCTTGAAAACACGCGAAAATGTCACATAATAGGTAACAATTTACAATTTTTTACGCACATAGGGGGCCTTTGTAGCCGTGAGGTCCGTATTATTGATACAGCGCGGCGCTGGCTATACCCGTGCCTAAGGCGCCCAAAACAGTATGTCCTATTCTGTCTGGTTGATTTAGAAAACAATATTTTCTAAATTGATTATAAATTGATTAGGGTCTGGGGTGTTCTGGATTGAGCCCTTCCTTAGTTCCCGTCGGCTGTTTCTCATAGTACAAGGAAAATTAGACCTTTTGATTGTTGTGTCTGGTTGATGCATTTCAAATTAAAGTCATTAGTTTATTTTATTATTTTTATAGTAGGTACCATACGCCGTACTAGCGAACTTGAAATATTAGAAACAGAAAAATTCTATCTCCCCTTGCGGTGCGGGAATTGAACCCACGATCTTTAAACATTTCTGCAACGAATGTACCACGGGCCGATAAGTATGTAGTTCTAAACATATTCGGCAGAAGGCACTTACCGAAAGGCTAACGGTTGATACAGCAGAAAAATTTCATCGCCTACAATAACTTGCGGTTAGCTCAGTTGGTAAGAGCAGCACGCGCGATACGTGAAGGTCGTGGGTTCAATTCCCGCATCGCAAGGAGAGATAGAATTTTTCTGTTTCTAATATTTAAAGTCATTAGTTATACACGACATTAGACTTCAAATCAACAAAAAAGCAACGTTTGCTTATCAATTAACTTAGAGGAAGAGTTTTACTTAAAATAATGCCTTTTTAAAAATTTTGATTCAGAAGATCATCTGACAATGTTTTAACTAAAATGAATTTTAATATATTTATTTTCAATTAATTTACTTCAAAAAGTAAAACAAAACGTGAATTCAATGCTAGTGGAATTTACCACTAAGAGTTCTAATCTAAGAATGTATCTTCTGTACCGTCAGAAGATAGTCGTAATCACTTATGAATACAAACTCATTCTTCACCTTATGGTATTGCAATACGATCTCAAGTTATTACATTTAATTCCTTATGACTATCCATAATAAACAATATTTATCCGACCTCAATTGATGAACTTTCTCTTTCTACCATAAAGCAGATTCTCCTCCGTCCAACCGTCCGTGCGGATACACTAAGGAAGCATTTGCTGTTATATTTTTTATTCTTAATAATAGTAAAAGCTATCGATAAACAATACTTTTTACATCAAAAGACTCTTAAATACATAAACTATCAAACAGTGTATTAAAACAAAGTGGAAACAATAATTTAATTGTGTTACTAACACGAATAAGCATAAAAATACCCGCCATACAGTGCAAAAAATAGTGCGTGTTGTGTCTAATGAGTGCGGTATTCGTGCGCTCCAAGTGCTAGCGTGTCCTTGGGAATAAAAAGTCGGACGACGTCACCCGGTGTACGGTTAGGGTAGCGTAATTTGGCCGGCTCTCTACGTAGATCATTGGCCTAACGGAATAGAAGCTCGCTTGTAAGACGAGCAACCCAAGATCAAATCCCACAATCAAAGTTTTGTTTTTTATTTTTTATTGTTCTTTCTATTTGTATAATGTCCACCAAAACGAAAAGAACACCGCCTTCAACACCAAAAAAAACTACCGATTGTTTTAAAGAACAACAGTCGTTTGTAACAAATAGACCTAACAAAAGGCAGGCTTTGTCTTCGTCTCCCAAATCGCAAACGGAGTCCGGGCCAATCCCACAACATGATGTGCAAAAAATAGGGATGCCAGTCACACAACAAGATGTACGAGAAATCGTTAATGATATTATGCAAACACAGATGAACCTCTTAATGTCACAGATAGGCGAAACTATTTCACAGACTATTTCAAAAACCATCAATAAAGAATTATCCTCATTGAAGCAAGAGATTGAGTCTGTTAAAAATTCAATGAATTTTATCAACGAAGAATTTGAAGGTGCTAGGAAAAACCATGAAACTTTAACGAAGGAAGTGGAAAATGTCAAGATGGAAAATAGCGCGTTGCTAAGCAGTGTAACAGAACTAACTAATAAAATCAACTTAATTGAACAAAACGCACGTATGAATAACGTGGAGGTGCAATGTGTACCGGAAAACAGAAATGAAAACCTAAACTCTATTATAATGCAAATTGCTAAGACAGTAGGCTGCAATCTTACTGAGGAAAATGTACTTCACAGTGCTCGTGTTGCTAAAGGCGACAAATCGAACATCCGTCCTAGAGCTATAATTGTTAAACTGTCTTCCACCAGGATACGCGACAACCTTCTAGCAGCTACAATTAATTTCAACAAATCAAATAAGTTTAATAAATTGAATTCCGGACACATTGGTATTGCGGGTGAAAAACACCCTATTTACATTATGGAACACTTATCGCCTGCTAACAAATCTCTGCATGCGGCGGCTAGAATTAAAGGCAGAGAACTGGGATATCAGCACGTGTGGGTCCGGAACGGAAGAATTTTCATGCGTAAAACTGACGATTCTACATACGTCTTGATCAGAGACAAAGACTCTCTAAATAAGTTAAATTAATGTTATGGCTGTTTAACTAATTTCTTAGTTGTTAATTCTGCATGTTACTTTACATTCTTATACTATTTTAAAATTCAATAATTTAAAAGTATATTATCAAAACGTGCGCGGCCTGCGCACCAAAACACATAGTTTTTACTGTAATCTTGCTTGTTCAAATTACGATATTATAATCTTGACAGAAACGTGGTTAAGTGAAAATATATCAAACTCTGAGCTATTTGATGGGAGATATACTGTATACAGACGTGATAGGGGAGTATCTAACTTTAATTCTAAGAGTACAGGCGGAGGTGTTCTTATTGCTATATCAATTAAACTTGGATCTTTTAGAATGCACAATTGGGAGAGTGAATGTGAAGATCTCTGGGTTGTAGTTACCATTCCAAATACTAAACCTTTACAAACAATTACGTTCTGTGCGGTTTATCTCCCACCGCCAGTGCTAAAGTCTTCACTTGATCATTTTGTAAAGAATTGTGGCAGTGTATTTGAAGAAACTAATTCAAATTTATGTATGATAGGCGATTTTAATATGAGTGGCATCGATTGGAGTCGTGATGACATGGAACAGAACCCACAACTGTCTTCCCTTAAACAGTATTTTATGGACTTTTTAACGGTAAATAACCTAAACCAGTTTAATTTAATAAGTAATTCTATGAATAGGATACTCGATCTAGTTATAGCTGATATGTCTACTTGCACTGTCACCAGTGCAAGTGATATTCTTAGCACACCTGTAGACCCGTTGCATCCACCAATTGAAGCGAACATCCGTGTGGAAGGTGAGAGTCATCTTAAATCAAATATCACCCAAAAACACAACTTTTACGGAGCTGACTATTGTGACATTAATAAGCACCTATCGCAAATTGACTGGAATAACATATTACTAGACGAGGCTGATGTAGATACAATGACAGATGCTTTCTATAGGATTGTTGCTGAGACAATAGCTAAGTACGTTCCCTTGAATAGACCCCGACATAAGAAGTTCCCTCCTTGGTTCAGCCCAAACTTAATTGACAGACTACGGGAAAAAGAAAAGTATAGGAGAAAACACAAACAGTACCAGAATCCTCTTGACCTTATTTCATATCGTCTGTTATCTGAGCGGTGTAATTTACTGATTAAGGCCTGTTATAGATCTTACCTAGGCAATGTCGAACGTAACATAAAGACCAACCCTAAATATTTTTGGAACTTTGTCAAGGCAAAGCGTGGTGGCGGTAGTAACTATCCGTCTTCCTTATCTAATGGCATTGTTTCCACCTCCGAAGGAGTCGAAGTTTGTAACTTGTTTGCGAATCATTTCGCCTCAGTATATGCCTCCCCTAGCACTGACCCCGACTGTGGACCGCTCACAGGTTCTATAAGTACCAACGACTGTTTCTCGCGCTTACGTCTCCACTCCACCACGATTGAGGATAAACTTAAGAACTTGGATGTCACAAAAGGAGCGGGAGCGGATGGCGTGCCTCCGATATTTGTTAGGAATTGTGCGTCTAACTTGGTTGAGCCATTAAGTAGAATTTTTAACAGATCCTTGGAGAAGGGCGTTTTCCCTAGGGCCTGGAAGTTGGCAAAAGTTGTTCCAGTCTTTAAATCTGATAGTAACAATTTTGTTCAAAACTATAGACCTATATCCATTCTTCCAACACTGGGAAAAGTTTTTGAGAGCTTGGTTTGTCCACATCTACAACAATACTTGACGAGATTTGTATCTGGCAATCAGCATGGTTTCTTGAAGGGTAGGTCAACTTGTACCAACTTAGTGAGCTTTACTGAGGATCTTATGGAGTCCATAGATGCCAAAAAACAAATAGATGTGGTGTACACGGACTTTAGTAAGGCTTTTGATCGTGTACCACACAAACTGCTGACCGCAAAGCTCTATGAATGTGGCTTTTCTGGACCTGTATTGAGTTGGTTGGATTCGTACTGTTACGCGCCACGATTAACGTTCTTAGTAACCAGCGCCATCTAGTGTGGAAAGGCGGGACTACAAAGAGTCGAGACGCGTACGCCAGAATTTACTAGAACTATGACCTTGACCGCGCGTACGGGTGGTCAAGGCCGGACTGCGCGCGAATGTTCCGGATGTTTCTGCGTTGGAAGGTTCGGGAACGGCCGCGGCAATATAAAAGGCCGGGATTCACCGCGACCGGGACAGTATTGAATTAGCGATACAAGTGATTACTTCGAAAGCGATTTTGAAGTGCGACTTGGGAGCGATTATTGTTTTAATTAGTGCGTTTTAAGGTTGTAATTAGTGGCGTTCAATTAAAGTGTGACTTTTGGTAATTTTATCGGCTGTTTTTATTGTCACGAACCCGAAGCTCGTAACAATTGGTGTCAGAAGTGGGATTTAAATTATGCCGATTTTACCTAAAGACGACACGGAGGGTATCCGTACCCGGAGTCAACGCCAACTGGAGACGGACCAGAGACGTTTTGGTGGAGCTTTGCCGCAGGAGTCGGAGAGCCAGTTATTAACCACGGAGGCTGGCCCGTCCACAGCAACACCAGCAGCATCGGCAGCACCAGACCTTGCTGCCCTGATGATGATGCTGCAGGAGCAGTCTCGCCGACAGGAGGAACAGGCTCGCCGACAGGAGGAACAGGCTCGCCGACAGGAGGAACAGGCTCGTCGGCTGGAAGAACAGCTTAAGCGGGACAAGGAGGAACAGGCTCGCCGCCAGGAGGAACAGGCTCGCCGCCAGGAGGAACAGGCTCGCCGCCAGGAGGAACAGGCTCGTCGATTGGAAGAGCAGCTTCAGCGGTACAAGGAGGAACAGGCTCGACGCCAGGAGGAACAGGCTCGCGGCCAGGAGGAACAGGCTCGCCGCCAAGAAGAGCAGATGCTTCTTTTGAAGGACCTTCACGCTACCTTCGGGAAAGACATAAAGGAGGTGAAGGATAAGGTTGCTCAACATGACAACCGCCTGTTGGAAGCTGAAATACGGATCGACCAAGTCAATAATCGGGTTGACTACGTAGTGGCTGATGTGAAGAAGACCGTGATGGCAGACGTTAAGAAAACGCTGGATTGCCTTAAATTTGGAGAAGCAATCGCAGCTCCCGTAGCTACAACACCTTCGCTACGTGGATTCAAAGTGCCACCGTTTGACGGAACTTCTTCCTGGTCGGCCTACAAAATCCAGTTTGAGGCAGTCATGAAAGCGAACGGCTGGGATAAAAATCAGGCCATGACTGCCCTCACCCTAGGCCTTCGTGACCAGGCCTTATCAGTTTTGGAAGCTCTCGGTAAGGAAGTGACTTACGAGCAGCTCCTCGAGGCTCTGGAGGCTCGATATGGCGACGCTCACCTGGAACACGTGTTTCGAGCGCAGCTCAAGGATCGTGTGCAACGCAGTAACGAAAACCTGCAGCAATGGGCTCTTGAAGTGGAAAAGCTGGTGCGTAAAGCATACCAGTCCGTACCTGCGCTTATTGATGGGAACCTGGTGCAGGCGTTCATCGACGGCATCCACGACATTGAAGTTAGAGCTGCTGTGAGGCTCGGGCACCACGAGACGCTAAAGGATGCCTTGGCCCATGCCCTGGAAGTGGAAGCTGCGCGACAGGATCATCGATCCCATCGCGTCAGGGAGGTTGTAGCGGCTACAGTTCGGCACTGCAATAAAGGATACCGCCCTAGATGCTACGACTGTGGGGAAAGGGGCCACCTTCGATCCAGTTGCCCTAAGCGAACTGCAGAAAGAGAACTACGGCTACCTGCAGACCTGATCATCAGAATACCACCTGATGCTCCAGGCAGTATAATCGATTATGCGAATAACTGGCGGTACAAAATAAATGACATTTGTGAGCACGTCAGACAATCGGGCCAGAAAATGTCGGGAAAAATGAAACCCCTTGGTGACCGCAAAGTGAACAGTAGAGTGTTCGACGAAGGTCCACAGGTGAGGTTGCGCAATCCAGTCCACAGCAGAGGGAGATCTCCTGGGCTTCAGTCTAGATGGGAGGGACCGTACCGGATTGGGACTGGGGGCAATGACGTAACCTACCGGAAACAGAAAGGTGCAAGAGGCACTCCTAAGATTGTCCATGCGGAGAGATTGGCGCGTTATTATGGAGCGAAAATGCTCGGGACGAGCATGTCTTAGGAGGGGGCAGTGTTACGCGCCACGATTAACGTTCTTAGTAACCAGCGCCATCTAGTGTGGAAAGGCGGGACTACAAAGAGTCGAGACGCGTACGCCAGAATTTACTAGAACTATGACCTTGACCGCGCGTACGGGTGGTCAAGGCCGGACTGCGCGCGAATGTTCCGGATGTTTCTGCGTTGGAAGGTTCGGGAACGGCCGCGGCAATATAAAAGGCCGGGATTCACCGCGACCGGGACAGTATTGAATTAGCGATACAAGTGATTACTTCGAAAGCGATTTTGAAGTGCGACTTGGGAGCGATTATTGTTTTAATTAGTGCGTTTTAAGGTTGTAATTAGTGGCGTTCAATTAAAGTGTGACTTTTGGTAATTTTATCGGCTGTTTTTATTGTCACGAACCCGAAGCTCGTAACAGTACCTTAAAGGAAGACAGTTTTACGTTGTTCTCAATGGTTTCGCGTCTGGCACCCACCTCATCACGTCCGGTGTCCCACAGGGTTCGCATTTGGGTCCCGTTTTATTTAATATATTTGTCAACGATCTGCCTTTCTGCATTCGTTACTCTATCCCATACTTATTCGCAGACGATCTTAAACTTTCCAAAGTTATTGATTCAGTGGATGATGCAGATAAGCTTCAAAAAGACCTTAACTCCCTTAAAAATTGGTGTGACAATAATGGTATGGACCTTAACGTAAAAAAATGTTCATTCATTACATTTACGCGGAAAAACAATACCATTCCAAGTAAATATTCTATCAATGGGATTGATTTGTGCAGGCTGCAGGTAACGAGAGACCTAGGTGTTCTTATGGACAGTAAGTTGACTTTTATCCCTCACATAAATCATATAATTAAAAGAGCATCAAAAGCCCTAGGTTTTCTTATAAGAAACACTAAAGAGTTTAAGATCTCAACTAAAATGCTACTCTATAACTCGCTCGTTCGATCCGCTTTGGAGTACGTAAGTACTGTTTGGAGACCACATTACGCTAATCATTCATTAAGGATTGAAAGGGTACAAAAAAAATTTACTAGACACCTTGCCTATGTTAGGGGCGGTACTAAGAGGACTCTAACCTATGAAGATAGACTATCACTTTTTAATATGAATAGCCTAGATAAGCGTAGGGACCTCTCTGATTTAGTATTATTGTACAAGATTTTAAATAACAAGTTGTGTTGCTCGAAACTTGTGGATAGAATTTCACTTCGTGTTCCCTTGCGCTTGCCACGTCGTCCAATAGACACATTTGTTATTCCGTTTCGTAGAACTGTTTTGGGTGCAAACTCACCGATTCCAAGAGTACTAAGGCTATACAATAAATACAATCGATCCACAGATATTGATCTCTTTTCCATGTCATTGCGTAAAATTCGTAAATCCGTGTTGGATAGTAAATGAATTTCAAAATTATTGCTCTTTAACAAATACACTTACTGAATTTTTATCCATATATTTTAATTTTAAAAGATAAACTGTAAATTTTTTAAAATATATATTTTTAAGTCTTCCTAATTCTGTACTAGTTGTAAGTGCATGATGTGTTCGCCTTTAAGTGGCTTAACATTTAGTTATTCTTTCAAACCATATTATTATCAAACATGTATTAGTGTGTAAGCTGTTGGTGGACCTTTTTTTATAAAATAAAAAATAAAAAAATAAAGCTATCATGGCTTCCATAACTATTATATTGAATAATTTGACTAGTTAAATTGCACTCTGTTTGCATTATCTCAAAGAACTAATCTTGCAGGAATTGCACCCTCTATGTACACTTTAACGCTCGGCGCGCGCATTCTTGAGCGATGTTGATCTACAGTCTACAGTCTCAACAAACCGCCAATTTCTTTCGCAAGGTGTTCTCAAACCTTGCGCAGGCGCACACACGTAATATTGATGCTATCAAAAACAAATGTAGAAATGTAAGCCAAGTTCAGTGTTAAAACAGGACGGTATTCGACCTTGTCGGTAAAATAATAGAAATAGTTACAAAGTTCAAATAGGCCAGATTTTTAAATAAATAAAAAAAATCAAGTACCTAAATCAAAACATGGTGTAGTACAGTAACACTGATTTTTTATTTAACAATGAGAGTTTTGAATGTGCTGTGGTATTTTTTGCGTCTTCATTTCAACGCAGTCTGAATCCTACGAAATTTTATTTCTTTTAAAAGTAGGTTTTTGATTTATTACTAAGTCTCTAAAGTCTCTAAAGTTAGTTACTCTAAAGTCTTAGTAGTTGGAGAGTACATTGGAGATTTGAGATCTCATCGGGTTTTGTGAAATGCATTAAATCTAATATCCTTTGAATTTACTCTAAACTTTACTATAATGCTCGGTTTTGTCCGTAACCAGATGTTTGAACTTGGCATGACACGCTGCCGCGAATCTTGATCAAATGTTTACACTAACGTTATTTGAAATTTGGGTAAACCACATTATTTTTGTTACCAAATGGCAATTGATACATAGCAGCTTAGCGGTCAGATGTTTCAAATATGTACATGAAAGAAAATGTTTATAAGTACACCTGGATCAAACGTGTGTTTGGATATTGGGAAGGGTAAGGTCGTTCGCGTTTTTGTAATGTGTGTCGTTTCTCAACATTTCTTAGAATAATTGTTTATAAGATTAACATAAATATTATTAAAATTTAAAACATCATAAAACTACGTGAGTATTGTATTTCTCGTGCGGCTAAAGTGGGCGCTCAAATCGCAAAAGATTCCGGATTGTACACGCCGAAATATTACGCCCGTTTACGCGAATCGATATTTGAAGCGCGTGTAAGCACGTATACTGAAACGACCGTACACGAGCAGAAAAATACGCTAGCCTGCAACCACCCTTACTTAATTGCTTTCTTAAAAACTAAAGTTTCGTGGGTAGATTATTAGCTAGCTACTAGCAGTCCCGGCGAACTTCGTTTCGTCTTAGACAATTTTTCCCGCTTTTCTGTTGAAATTTTTCAAATTTTACCAAGGATCCCTAATTTTGTAGCCTGTGTCAAATTGGAAGAATGTAGCATTATATTGGTGATATAATTTTTTAAATCGGCCCAGTTCTTTTTGATCCTATTCATTACAAATACATACAAAATAGGTACATATCTTTCCTCTTTATAATATTAGTAAGATTAGATTCCTAAAACTGAATGTAAAAAGGGCAGGCGTCACAGCAAAAGATAAAAAACTAGTAATGTTAAAGTGTAGTTAACAGGGCTTTGATCGTTCTTGAGACTTGTTTGTTTCGCTCAACTTTTCAGCCAACTTTCGATCGAGTTCTCTAGTAAGTCCGAAGTTCGGTCGGACACAAGATACGAAGCTCGGCTTAAGGATTTTGTTGTACTTTTACTCTTTAATGGCTATTGTGTTTGTATTAGGATTTATGCTTAGGAAGACTTCCGCGGAGTTCGAGAGGATTAAATCGTTTACCCAAATAAACTACTTAAACTGCTATAAACTTGTTCGTTTTGCCAGAATAAGTTAGTTGTATAGTTCTAGTATCCGCCATGCAAGTAAATTTTATTCCAAATCTTGTGAAACTATTTTCGACAAAAATGTGATGTGAAGTTTTTAAAGTATGTACGGTAATCGTGATTACAAATGACTGATTCACGAGGGTAGGGATACGCTGAAGACCAGCGCTGCCCGGGATCCAGTCTCGAGACAGGTTTAGCTGAGCTTTTTCCTTTTGTCACATAAACAATCCATTTATGCGGTAATAGTGAAAAAGTGCATAAGAAATCCAAAAATAAAACAACAATAGTAACTACTAAGCGTTATAAAAGTCATTACGGAAACTATAAGATATACATAAACACACAAGAATAAATAAAATACAAAATGTCAAAATCTATGCGTCAACTGCTGATTGGCTGAAAATACGAGTACGGTGTACCATCACCCAATGAACGATATATAAACTTTTGTAGTCTCATGCGAGAAATTTACGTATTACACATGTTAGGCCAAGATATATTCAGATTTCTCACATAAATTGTAGGTATTTAATAGTTTTTCAATTTAAATAACAGCTTAAATTTGTTACAGTCCACAATGCGCATTAATAATCCACTAAAGGCTAGCGCTGATAGCTATAAAAATGGTCTTGGGTTCAATTTTCACCCAGGACAAACATTCGTCTTACATTAATTTGTGTTTGTTCATTATCAAGGTGTTAATACATGTATTGTGGTACCATCGTTTACTCTAGTTTCCTTAGTACAAGAGCATTCGCTACTTATTTTGGGTTCAGGTCACGGTATTACAACCGATACGGTATTTGTACTAATAATAACGTATTCTCTTTAGAGTGATCTTATAATGGTGCATCCACGACGCTGATGGAGTGGCAGATGACGATACTGCCCTGGGGAGATGCATCGATCACGCGGCACGTCACCACGCAACGTTTGCCGACAAGAGAACGTACTTAGCGGTATTTTGGGGAAATTTATCCGCCCGCATTTAAGGGAAAATACAGAGTTTTTTATTTATTCATTTGGAACAACAAACAATTACACTTAGTAAGTATTATAGAAACTATAGAAAGAAATGGTATGAGACGACTAATTAAAAGTGAAATCCACTCCGTTGCCCAAAAAGACAAACAACAAACTGGTGCGCGCCTATGTACAGAAGAAAAGAGAACAGACATAATCATTACATTTAGAAAATAGTGGAATAAATATGGATAAATTAAATTATCATAATAATATTAACAATATTTCTCTTGAACTTTTAAACTCTTGAGTTGGGTCCCCAATATGCAAAATTGCTCCATGAGTAGATATTTTTTTTGCATTGTAGGTACAGGTTTCTGTTAAAAATTACAACGGTAAATTCATTTTATTTATCAAGTTCGATCCTCGGCTATAGCATTGTATGTATGGGAGTTCTTGGTTTAAGAAAATAAAGGATTTTATTCCAGCCTTCTCTTTATTTTATGTACTTTTAAAATTATTCGTTTCTGCAAACAAAAACTTGTTTGAGCAATCAATTAAATCGTCCAAGCATTTTCACTATTTCCTAAAATTATTTCAATTAAAACAAAGCATTCATAGTCTTATTGTTATAGACGGAATTACTGAGGTTCGAGCGAGCCAGGTAAACCTTTGACTTGCTCTTAACTAATTATAATAATACAGTCGACTGTATAGGAAAGCTTTTGTAAATCATTTTACATTTTAGGGTTGGCGAGATTATCTTAAAAATGTTTCTGGTATCTAAGTTTATGTCAGTAAATAAATATCGCAATAAATAAATAATTAATAAATATTGGATAACATCACATACACTGCTCTGATTCTGTGGTAAGTAGCTAAAGCACTTGTGTTACAGAAATCAGAAAAAACAATGGTACCACAACAACCGGACCCCAGATGGTATAGAAAACTTCGTTTCCCATATTAACCCGACCGGGGGTCGAACCCGGGACCTCTGAGATGCCGCGATGCCAAAGTCCGGCCCACTTGCCTCTCGGCTACGGAGGTCGTCAAATCAAACCGAACGTCGACAATGTGCACTTAAATTAAATAAAATAAATGCGCCAGACAATCACACCAATCTTCTGATCTCAAACTAAGGTTTTCCCTTGTACTATGAGTACCAGACGACGGATACTAACTGGGGGCGTCATCCCAGCACACCCAGATTCAAATTATGTTATACATATGTTTATTTCAAATATTTAGTAAGAGATAAGATATCGCTTTACCGAATTATTTCAGACTGATGCTATGCTTCATTGAACAACGTTTCGCAGAATCATAAGACTTTGTATGGTTCGGCGAAATGTTCTGTGAAGCATTGGTCGAAAATAATTGGGTATCTAATGCTATATTTTTATGTTAGTATTGCTATAAGTTAGCCTACATTTATATGCCTATAAGTTAACCTAGCAACAAATTAATTTTTATAGATATTAAATCGAGACAAAAATCTACTCGTGTTTTTTGTAAGAACTATCAGGATAGTATAGAATGTTTGTTACTCATTTCCCACAGTACCACCACTCAGGCGATGAGGTCCAATCGGTGGGTTTTAGTGGGTAGTCCTGCCCTTTTAAGGGCAGGGAGTCCTGCACACGCCGTCACATCCCTCGGGTGACGGTACGGTGCGTCAAAGGATTTCCCCTCGTCAGAAAAAAAAGAATGTTTGTTACTCTTGCGCCAAAAAAGTGCACAATAGGATTAGATAAAGTTTGACAAGTTTAAAGACGAGATACACTGTTAAGGAGAATTTTATTCCGAAATTGCAGTCTCAGGTCGTATCGCTCAAGAACAAAAATCGAGCTCTTTTTTGGCAACCCTATGTAATATTTCGTTGCCATTCTAGTCAATTTAATTGTATGCAAAAACAATACGGCTGCCGCCAGTCGTAATCACTGGCGTCTGGCAATTAGTTGAAACTCCTATCTTTCGCAGATTGTGGTGTGGTCAGCTAAGAGTAAATAATGTTTTGCATCACTTGTTTCGACAAACTATCTTTCATCGAGCAAGGTAGCGAGAGCCTTATACATATCATAATTTTATAGTTTAAACTTTATAAAAACCATTTTTAAATCAAATTTGGATTTAAATATGTAAACATTATCTACGAAATCAAAATAAGCTAACACTAACAATAAAAAATCCAAGGACTAACTAAGGTAAAAAGACCATACCTATTGTATGAGGGAGCACAGCTATATTATGTACTAGCTGTGCCCGCGACTTCGTTCGCGTGGACTACATCCTTTCATGGTCGGATTTACCCCTTTCTCCTCTTATATTCGAAACCAAAAGTAGTCTATATTTTAATCCAAGTTTCGATCTATATTTGTGCCAAATTTCATATCTCTAACTTCAAAAATAAACATTTTTGTATATAAACTTTCAAAGGTGGTATTACCCCCATCCCCCCCTTATTTTCTAATAAAAAGTAGCCTATGTCCGTTCTTGAGATTCAACGTATACCTATACCAAATTTCATCAAAATCCGTTCAGCCGTTTAGGCGTGAAAGAGTAACAGACGGACAGACAGACAGACAGACAGAGTTACTTTCGCATTTATAATATTAGTAGGGATAACAGACTAGCGGTCCCAACGAACTTCGTTTCGCCTTAGAGAATTTTTCCCGCTTTTCTGTTGAAATTTTTCAATTTTTACCAAGGTTCCCTAATTTTGTAGCCTATGTCAAATTGGAAGAATGTAGCATTCTATTGGTGAAAGAATTTTTTAAATCGGCCCAGTACTTTTTGACCCTATTCATTACAAACATACCAACACACAAAAATAGGTACAAATCTTTCCTCTTTATAATATTAGTAGGTAGGTATAGATTACCAAATAGCACAAAGAAATGTGAGAGTACAGAAGCGTTTAAAAGCAAGCTTTAAGGAGCACATAAGTGCGAGTACCTACCTACCGATGACTAAAATAAAAATATTTATTAATATTTGTTATCTCATTACAAGTGAAATGTTAAATTTCTTATGTGAATACATTATTTAAACCTAAACCTAAAACCCTGGATAGATCAAAGTGTTTAAATAATGGAGAGGCCTATGTCCAGCAATGGCTTACGATAGGCTGATGATTTTTTTTAAAACCTTCCCAACCAATGATCGGTATAAAAAGAATTCAGCGCTGTTAAAATACTGATTACGAAAGCTCACAATTTCAAGCTATTATAGAATAGTACGGTACGGTCCGCCACGGCTTTACCCATGTAAAGGTTTTAACATTTTCAAATCAGACCCTAATATAAAATTCCTGGTAATAAATTAGAAAATTCATCTAAATTTGTCGAGACTGTACCAATTTCAAAAAGTTATTTGTTTTTGTGCAAAAAACTTACGTGTTTTTTTTTTAAAATACTGAATAGAACAGTTACGCCATCTATAGATTGTGCTCAATATTAAAAATACTGAACAGCGCCACCTACCCATCGTTATGGGAACTACAAACGGGTTTGAAGCAGGTTCTGAACCAAATAAGCAAGTTAATCTCGCAAAGCAACGTAGTATCAAATTATCACACTAGATAGCAGAACACAATCTTAAAACAGAAAATAAGTACCTGTAATTATTTTAATGTAAATTCAATTAAGCTCGAATATTCAGGGAGCCTTTATGCAGTTAATTAATTATTGCAGTACCTTTTGAACAGGTTATCGAGTGGTCAAATTTTGGTTCTATTGGTTTATTCTTAGTTAGTAAAATTTATTCATCTTCCTAGTAATATTTTTAAAGTGCATTTACAAATATAACTGCTTTACCTAACTAATATAATAGGTATCATTTTATTAAGAGAGAGCTACGTCATTAATTATGACAGATACTTTACAGAGTATGAAAGTGAGGATTTAAAAATAGAACAAAATATCTTATTGACTTCCTTAACTTTCGGTGTCTGAATTTTTTATTTGCTGAGCTATAATGAGGTCAAGGACACCTAAACCAACCCCATTTAATATTTGCCACAAAGGACTGGCAATATTTTATTAATTAGAAAAGGACAAGCATAGCGCATTGCTGTTAGTGCGAGCGAGAGGGCACTACCCGGAAAGCTCTGTAAACACAGCCTTGACCGACTGCAGCGCACGACAGCCTTGCCTCTGTAGACTGGTGTGCGTAGACGCCACAGATCAGATGGATACAGAGAATTGTGCATTTTTTGTATTTTTATGCCTACCACACTAACGGTCAATAATTTTGAATTCCTGTTTCTGATACTAAATTTTTCCCGCGACTGTGCACGTATTTTTCGAGATAAAAATATCTTATTTGTTGATCACCTTAGGTATAAATCGCATATCAAAATCAGAAGACTCTAGTATCGATTTGGATACCTATCTGCATTTCTAAGTTTTAGTCTAACATATTCAAATACGGCACCAGTTTAGGATAACTGCATTTCTATCAATTATATTAAATTTTTCCCATATCGCATAATCTTAGATAGAAACAATTTAATTTGTAATCTAAATTTGTGTGTTTGCAGGTCAGTCTAAATAGAGGAATGTTTGATATTTGATTATAAATCGCCATTACAAAACAAATGCAATTGTAATGTGCAGCCTTGTAGGCACCTGCTGCACTGTGTCCCGTCTGTATGCACCTCATCTTTGTCAAGTGCATCGTCGCCATAGCGACGCGCGCCACCACGCGGCCGTTGACCCGAGCAGACGCGCCCGCCCAGCGCGCCGCCCAACTATTTGTAAACACTTAACGAAAATCCCTCATTAACGCGAGTGTACCGTGCGCGAGTGTACATTGTGTGGCCAGCATGCTCGCGAACACTGAAGGGAGCCGAGCCAGGAGTTGAGAGCGAGGTAAATCGGTTAAACAGACTTCGCAACGCTGGGATGTCGCCGCCCTGACATTTATTAGGGGTAGCGACTGCCTAGTCAATTGAGATACTTCTGAAACGGGTAAAACACAATTTTATTTCAACACAGCCTATCATAAAACGAATCAAAATACACATTTCACTCATGGACCTATTGCCTATTATTATAGTGTCTTTTTAAAATTGCATTTAAAGTTGATTTTTAAAAATTGGTTGACGCGTCGTATGATCTTTTACGGCGGTGATACCATGAAAAAAAATTGTTAAGTGTGATCCCAATTTGTAAATACGTCTGGACCCCTGAGTCAAGTAAAGCTTTTGTGTACGAGTGTAGGCATAGTGTTGAATGTTTTTATGTCAATGTTCGAATTATTTTGATACGCTGAGCTACATAAAAAGAGAGATAATATATCAATTTGAAAGTCAGGTACCTATTTAACTGAAAGTAACGGGATACGCGTTTATACCAAGCTTAAACCTATTTTTAGTATTGTCACTAACTCCGTAAAGTGAGTATGTACCTAATCTAAATAAATGAAAGATTTTTTCAAGAAAAAATAACAATTTGGTTAGTTGCAGATATATTAAGTAAAACCTATAAATAAAATCAATTGTAAAGTTTTGTACATTTGTTTTAAGTTGTGGAAACAAAGATTAACTTTAAGTATAACTGACGGTTTAACGGTAGTACTTATAAATAAAAGTAGTTTTCCGGCTGTCTGTCTGTCCCTATACTTCGATGTTTAAAATTGCTTAACAAATTTTTATTTGGTTTTTAAAGTAGGTGGGTATCGTAGAGAAGCACAGATAATATAGATGTTTCCAATATGGTATTGTAAATAACTGAACACATTTTTGCGCTTACATAGCAAATGCTGGCCCTACGGGATAAATCCAAATATACTATGGTCAAAAGAACATAGATCAAGGTAAACACTTGCAATCCGATATTAGCTTTTATTTTGTGGGTATAAGAGCAGTACATTATGTACTGTACATATAAAATGTTATCAAAATGTACTGAAAAGCTTCAAATCAATTTCGTAAACGGTGTCCATTTACCTACTTAACACTGAACTAAGTGGATAGCGATGGTCTCATCAATCATAGCACAGCCGCATGACAAGCGGCGCCGCAGGAAATCAACTAATAGATTTACCGGTCGAGCGATAATGGCTGCAGCCTACACACGGTCCGGTGGGGTGAGGTACGACAAGCAAGGGTCGATTCGGTTTACTTTTAAAATGTTTGTACTTAGGTGATGATTTGTTTAGTAACATTAATGAATTTATTAAGTAACACGCCTTTAAATAAAACGCACTTTGTCAAATGACTTGCCAACATAACTTAAGACTCATTGAGTATTAGAATAAGCTTAGATTGATTCTTGGCCACCACAGGATTCTTGCGAATGTACAACGTTTTCAGGGTTCCGTAGCCAAAGGGTAAAAACGGGACCCTCCATTTGTCCGTCCGTCCGTTGCCTGTCACCAGGCTGTATTTCAAGAACTGTGTTGTCTAAGGAGCTGAAATTTTCATTTTTCAAAGGGAGCCCCATGTAGCCACATGGGTCGGTTCTCAATCACCATTCTAGAAAGATCTAGATATTTCTTTCCCGTAGGTTCTATGAACTACGTGGCTGCCAAAAATAAATAGCAGACTCGAAAATATCTTATGATCGATAAAGCGTAAAAACAATTGTAAAGATTGTTACGAGATTTATTGTTATAGTTATTGTATTTGCTGATAGATTGCATATCTATCAATGAAGAAATATTTCAAGCATTTGAAGATGATTGAATCATCTACTTGGAATCTTTTCTCTTAAAAGTACATGAACTTTTAGCTATATTATTTAACAAATAGGAAGATACCTTGACCTATAAGGAAGACAATATTAGCAGAATTACTTGCCATCGATAAATAAATGTCCATGAAAAAGTAAAAAAGGTTAAGGCAAGTGTGGTGATTAAGCCAATTTCCAATATTATTTTCACCTGGATCAACTATGCCATATTTAAAGTGAAAGAAGTACAGTTTAAGCCGATAAAAACAAGGCCTAAAATTACAAACCAGCCGCAAGCTGATCTGAGCGGACTGAAATACTTTTCAATTCTTAATATAGTATCCAAATGTAAAACACAGAAAGCGCTTTGACGGCGAGGAATAGAACTTTCGTTAATTGCAATAAGTAATTTTTGTTTTTTATATGAAGTTATAAGATTGAGCTTATTTTTGCAAGAAACAATGGATTTTTAGAGGCCAACTCCATGGAAGCAGGTTCAAACCAGCTTACACAATCCCAAATTTATTGTGCAAATCGGGATCAAATATTTGAGCCTCAAATTTTTAGCTACATAAAATGCGGGTAGATTTAGAGTGACTTGTCACGCGGTTGCGTGTGGACGCTGCCTAGTGTTTGTTGTCACGTCAGCATGTGTTTGTCACGCTACGTGAAATAATGTCACGTCTAGATTACAGAGTACAATTAAGTACATATTACAAAAACACTGAACAGTGTTCGCGGAATATAAAATATACATAACATATGTGATTTTTATATTTTCAAAGTGTTTTAAAATACCTACATTTTAGAATACTGACGATCTTATTAACCCATAACCCAACTGAGCGAATCATTTTAATCCTAGTCCTATAAATATAAAAAACACGAAAGTTTGTACGAATGTATGGATGTATGTATGTACCTACATACAAAAATGAAAGAGTTCACGCTAAATGGATTTGGATGAAATCATAATCGTAATCAATTTATTTATTCATGTTGGTTACAAGTAACACTTATACATCGTCAAAATGAATACAAACCAATATTGAAGTTACAGCCGGTTCGGAACCTAATTCTACCGAGAAGAACCCGGCAAGAAACTCAGTAGTTATCCTACTCTTTACAATATTTGGGGCTAGAGAACTTAAAAATCTGGTGTGCTAGCGAGCAAATAATCATGTCCATATATGTTTATCATTGAAATATTCATCAAGTTTGTAGTACCCTTTTTTCATTAAACATGATTTAACATAGACCTTAAATATATGCATGGGTAAGTCAATAATACCTTGCGGTAACTTGTTGAAATTATGAAGGAGAGGAGATAACATACTAGATTATATTTATATATATTTATCCACATTAATAATATTTCGTTGTTTCAAAGCGTTTTTATGCGTTCGTAGTGAGTTTTACGATTACGATACTTAACATTTGTTATTTGTCATCGGGTTCGACATATTTCATTTCATATTTAATTTTAGTGGTAAAGTTCACGACCATGATAACCATCCGCTCACTGGTATTCATAATAGAAGGGAAAACCTTAGTTTGAGACCAGTTGATTACTGATGGATTTGTTATCTCAAGAATCTTTCAAAGTCTATAATTTATCTATTCGACAAGTTACATAATAACACTTTTAAATCGTCATTAAATACAATACAAACTCCCGTAAACTTCTCCTTACTTTTCCTACTCATTCTTCTGAATATTATTCCCAATCCTTCACTATCCAATCAATTCGCTTATGGAATTCTTTACCTTTATCTATCAGATTATCTGAGACCCTTCCCATTTTTAAACTCAGGGTTAAATCGTACTTCCTCTCACTTAATGAATGTTAATTTATGTCCTCTATCTATAATTCCAGCTGGGCATGTTGGTTGTCAGTAATTTTCATACACTTATCCTACTTATTAACATTATTATTGTTATTATTTTTTTTATTTTTTTTTGAGTCAAAACTCTTTACTTGATTTTATATATGTTAAATATGTTTATTTGTATATATGTAGCGGGTCGGGATGCAATGAGAGCAATTTTAAGTTATATCAAAATATATTTACAAAATCACTTCATTAAACAAATTATAAAATACACCATCGTCTTTCACGTCGTACGTCGTCTAGCAAAATGCACCGTCTTCTGTTCATCTTCTTATTCTTTCACTCATCATTATCTATCACTCACACCGTTCGGATATTCGTACACACATTCAACACGCTCGGATACGTCCATATCCCACATTCGGCCATCCTGCAATCATGTTTGCCCTCAGACATGCATCATCAATCAACCTTTCATTTGCTCGAAACATTCTCGCACCAACAAAATCACAAACATCTTAAAACACTAACGAAAATTAAATACTTACAATAAAACATCAACATAACACTAAACAATCTACGGCTTACAAAAACAAAATCAAAGAAAATGTCATTTTACAACATAACATGAAACTTAACATAAACTCAAATACATCAAAAACAAACATAAACTCATACGTCTTTCGCACTAAAACAATACCTTTAAATAAAATAAAGCCAACATTCCCAAACAAAATAAATAAAACATCTTCTCTTCTTTTTTTTTCCTAGTCTTGAAATTCCGTTTACTTTCATCCTTAACATCCAACATAAAATTCTTTCCTGGATCTTTACATTTTGAAACGTCATGCAAATGTACACCATAACATAAAGGATCATCATCATCATCATTCTCGTACTCCGTATATTGTACCAAATTCACAGCTATCATCAAGCTATTATTCTCTTTACATCGTAGGGAACTGACATGTGTATGTAATTTCCTTCCAATCGTTTCGCTGTAAATACTTATGCGACTCGTATCATCCACATGAATTTTATTGATGCCTTTTATCTCATCTCCCACTTTTTGGAAAGCTGGTTCGGCATCCTTCTTGGTTGGGGTCTCTGAACTCAGGTTCCATTGTCGCGTTTTCTCACCATCTATATTTTTGTGTTGCACTTCTGTATTTTGAGTTGGATTTACTAACAGTATTTTGTCGCTATTGACATCGTTGTTTACATTCATGATGACAACGTCGTCATGACACAATTGCTCATCCGACATTTCACCTTGATCACTCCTAGGTTCATTCGTTTCATTCAGACAGCTTGTCAATATCTTCGAAATGTTTTCTTTCGTGGCGCCATCTAATGAAATAGTATGCAAAGCCTGTTCATGTGTCTGTTCTTGGCTGTTCTGAATTTCAGTCTTGTTTGAATTGGCACTAATAGATTTTTGAGGTGGATAACAAGCGACCAATTTCTTCTGTTGCGTCATAGCATGTACTGGTTGACAATACACCTCGTGTGAAAATTCCTCATATAGCGCCACCTTCAGATCTTCCCAGCTGTTATATGGGTCTTCTGCCTTTAACCATGAGGCCGCCATGCCAGTTAGTGAGCGCCGTGCCCTCCACAACACTTCTCGAGGTGTCCACTCATACCTTTCAGCATTGTATTCCACATCGTAAATCCAATCCGATATTGTGTACGTCTTCTCGCGTGCACTGAATTCCGGCACTTGAAAAACCGTTATTCTAATCATCGTCATACCTCTTTTCTCTAAACCATCGTCATAATTGTAGTGACTAAATATACCTAATGTAATGTAGTAACAGTGTGTTAGTATCGGCTCGGTGTTCTCACATAACCACGTCTTCACCGTGCGGCGGTCGGCACCTGATTCCTCACGTCAGCTGTCACACCGGCCCCGCACCCTGCGTGGGGTGTAGATCCGAGACGACAGATGTCATGTTTGTGTGTGTGTACTTGTGATAGTGTGTTTGTATGCTTATATCATTATTTAATATTGATGTATATGTTACATCCCTCCTTTATTATTATTTTTCTTTTAGATGAAACTAACCTTAATTATTCAATCACTTTAATAGTATGTTATGAATTATACAAATGAAAATTAGTTAGGATACATTAAAAATTAATTAGCATATTATTAAAAATTAAGCTTATACAATTCAGTCAGAATCAGTTTCAGTTGTGTTAGTTTTATCCGTGTCATCTGTTTCATTAACCGATTTCCACTGCCCTTCGACTCGTTTTAAATGTAAAACATTTCGCCTTAGCACTTGGCCTGTCATATCATTACGAACCTTTACATCACCATTTTTATTCGACTCAACGGTATGGGTTGTTGGCTCGTAATTAAGGCTTAACTTGTTATTTTTACTCATGTTCTTTAGGTAAACCTTTTCGCCTATTTCCAAGTCACAAATCACTGCTCGTCTTTTCTTGTCCGCAAACTCTTTTCCTTTTTCCTTTTGCTCTTTGTCTCTATCTTTCATTTCTAAATCTTCTGAGTTATAAGTCATATCTTGTATCATTGGTAATTTGTCTCTAAATCGTCGCCGAAAGAACAATTCAGAAGGAGTTTTTCCCGTTACTGTGTGCGGGGTACTGTTGTACATAACCATATACTCCTGCATGGCTTCTTTCCAGTTTTTCCTTTCAGACTGGCAGATTTTAAGACGTTTTAAAATGTCCCTGTTTTGCCGCTCTACTTCCCCATTCTGTTGAGGCCAGTAGGGTATGGTATTGTATAACCTAATGTTTCTTTCTAAACATAACTGTTTAAACTCCTCGCTGGTGAATTGGCGGCCGTTGTCTGCCGTGATTGACACTGGATTGCCTAGTCTACTAAAAATATCTTTCAATTGATTGATTATTTCTGAGCTTGTTATTACCCGACACACTTTTACTTCCTTGTATCGGGAAAAATAATCCACTATAACTAATATGTAATCATTGCTAGGTAAAGGGCCCATCAGGTCAATAGCAGTGTCCACCCATGGTTCAGAAGGTAGCTCCCGTCTTTTTAAAGGGTTGGGAGGATTGGGAGCGGAAACCAAGACACAACCTTTACACGCCTTACAAAAGTTTTCCGCATCCTTATCACATTTCGGCCACCAGACCTTAGTGCGCAATCTAGTTTTCATTGCAGCTACTCCTGGGTGCCCTTCGTGAGTTAAGCGTAGTATTTGATCTCTCAGTTTAAGCGGGATAACGATTTTAGTTCCTCTCAGCAAAATGTCTTCATAAAAGCATAACTCATCCTGAAATAATTTGTAAGGCTTAGTCAATTCATCCCATTGATTGTTATAAAGACCATTCTTAACTGCTTGTATTTCTGCGTCCTGACGAGAATATTCAATGATATCATGCAGAGGAATAGCAACTGGTTTAATTTGCTCTATCACGTTTTGAACATAATCAACTTCTACTACTGATGGATCTTTGGATAGCTTACAGAGTCTGGATAATGGGTCGGCTATGTTATTCTTACCGGGACTGTATTTCATATTGAATTTGTATGACTGAAGTCTTAGTACCCATCTTTCAATACGGGCGCAAGGTTTAGACTTAGGGCCAAATATAGCCTCCAAGGGTTTGTGGTCAGTCACCAAGTCAAAGCTTTTTCCATAAAGGAACATATTGAAATGTTCGATTGCCCAGACTAGCGCTAGTGCCTCTTTTTCAGTCTGGCAATACCGGCGTTCGCATTCAGTGAGAGTTTTATTCCCATAAGCAATAATCCTCGAACCTTCTTCATTGGTTTGCACTAATAGCGCCCCTAGACCCACAGGGCTGGCATCTGCAATAACAGTGGTTTTATCTTTGGGATTATAATACCCCAAACGTGGTATATCATAAAGTGAAGCTTTGAGTTTATTAAAAGCTGCTTGTCGAGCTTCATTCCAGGATTCCGTTATGTCGGTATTTCTCCCCGCCTTCTGACGCAGTAACTCTATAAGTGGCTCTGTGATTGTAGCTAAGTGTGGGATCCATTTTCCTACAAAATTTACCAGACCCAAAAAGCTTTGTAGTTCGGAAATGGTCGCAGGTGCTCTAAAGTTCATGATAGCCAATATGTATTTCTCTAAAGGCCTGACTCCGTTTTCTAATAATTCATGTCCCAGGAATTTGACTACTTTAGCTCGGTAAATACATTTTTCCTCTCTAAGAACAACGTTATGACTCTTTAGGACGTTTAGAACCTTTGCTAACCTGTCGTCGTGTTCTGTCTGGTCTTTTCCATAAACTAAAATATCGTCTATAAAATTAATCACTCCGTCACATCCTAAAAGTATCCTTTCCAGGGTTTTTTGAAAGATTTCTGGTGCACAGGTGATACCAAACATCATTCTCTTGTAGCGAAACAGTCCTCTGCCAGTTATAAACGTAGTTATGGGTCTCGAGTCAGGGTGAAGCTCAATGTGATGAAATGCGTTTCGTATGTCCAATTTGGTAAACATTTTTGCTTGTCTCATTTTTGGTAATAGCTGATCCATGGTCGGAAGTGGATGATTCTCCCGATTGATAGCCAAATTGGCACGACGCATATCTACACACAAACGGATGTCGCCATTCTCCTTTAATATTGGTACAATTGGAGAGACCCAATTTGATGGACCTTTTACTTCCTCAATTATGTCTGTTTGCAGCAATTCCTTAATCTTTTCTTCAACCTTTGTTTCAAGAGGAATAGGTATTCGACGGTAGGGTTGTGTAACTGGCTTTACTGCCTCGTCAATCGGTATTTCCACCAGCACGTCTTTAAATTTAGGAAAGGGTTTTGAATCCACATTATTAACCTCCGTCGGTATGTTGATCTGTAGAACTCCTAGTGAGGTTGCGGTAATTTTCCCCAGCAAGTCGCGAGTACCCCCAGATATGACATAAAAAGTAGCATTTTCCGATCTCTTCCCTAGTTGTATATCAGCATCAAATGATCCCAGTAATTTCAAAGGGATCCCACTACCATAAGCAACAAACTTTTTCTGAGGGTCCTTGTTTTGGTTAGAAACTTTGGAATTATTTAGCTTCATACATTGCCACGTTTTGTCTGTAATTAAATTGTGATTGCAGCCTGAATCTATCAGCATATGCACGTCCGTTCCGCCTATTATACACGGGACTGTGCTATTACTATTTACATTGAAGATGTAGTCAATATCTTTACTCGTAGATGCCACGTTAGCCATTTCTTCAACGTTGTTAGTACGTCTGAACCTTTTCGAATCATTTTGCCGACCTCTCTCCTCTTGATATGATTTCCGTTTCATTCCCTCTCTTGTTCGGCACTGTTTTTGAAAATGACCTATGATTCCGCATTTATGACAGCTTTTACCCTTAGCAGGGCATTTCTGATCCCGTGCAAAATGATTCCAGCTTCCACATCGACCACAAGTGGCACGTTTTTTATCCGTAATAATATTCTTGCTTTTGTCTGACCATGTAGTTACTTTATTGACTTCTTGACTTTCATATGCTGTGCTTCCGAATTTTCCTAATTGTCTTTCTATTACCTCTAACGCGTTTGCCTCAAAAATTATGTCTTGTAATGTCATTTTATCTCCAGTTTTCAATATTTTTTTCCTTAAGTCATCTGATGAACATTTTTCTGTTATTTGTTCAATTATGTGTTCATCCACATTTGTAAACTGACATTTTGTTGCCTGTTGTCTTAGTCGTATCACAAATTTTTCGAATTTCACTTGAGGCTCTTGCTTAATAAGTCGAAATATGTGACGCTCGAAGCCTTTGCTCTGTTTCGGGGCAAAGTACTCATCCAATTTTTTAATCGCTATTTCAAATACCTGATCTTCGTTAGTACTGTCTGGTATGACATTCGCTCCGGGTATATTGTAGAAAACATCTTGTAATTCTGACCCTCCAAAATGAAGTAAGCAAGCCCTTTTCTTAATTTCTGTGTCAATGTTCGCCGCTTCCAAATATATACTTAAACTCCGTTTCCATCGTTCCCATCTAATAGCAACAGATCCTATTTCCCCTTCACATTCAAACTTTTCAAGTGTAAACGTAGCCATCCTGTTGACCTGTAATAATATTGAAATATGCCAATCTATACGAGTGGTTTTACGCAATTTAATGCAACATATTTATTTTATTTTCTTAATTAATGCTGTGATCTCTAAATAAATAAAGATTCAAAACTAGTCCATATTTATCAATCGCAATTTAATGCCAAATCATTTAAATTACCTTTTAATCAACTTAGTTTCGCAATTAAATGCTACTTAGTCTCCTCGTCTCGCAATTTAATGCAACCCAGCTGCGCAATTTAATGCATTTAACATTCGCAATTTAATGCATAATACTTTCGCAATTTAATGCAAATTACTTTTTTCCCTCTTTTTTACTTTTTTTTTTTGAGATTAATGGCCTTGGATCACTCCGTCCGTAAAGCCAATATGCTAAATCAATACTTATTAGGTACAATTAAATGACAAAATAATACCACAGATATATATATATTTTTTTTTATTTTATTAAGCTATCGCAGCAGAATTTACATATTTATTCATTCGATAACAGTTCAATAATGTTAATAACTAAATACATAAAAGAACAAAGTTACCAATTTGTTCATAATTGAAATAAGTAATGACCACTAAAATGTTAAACGATACAATTATCACGTATCTATCAAGTACAACGAATATTTCATTTAGAAACAAAAATCAGGTATCACCACAAATAAAATAAGTCTAAAAATACTTTATAGTTGTCATGCGAGTTAGCCGCACGCTATAATTACAATGATATGATATGTACTTAAATTTTATTATCACAGCTTGTACAATATTCGATCTCAATTTCACATAGCAAAACTTTTCTCTTATTATTTTTTTTTTTCGTTTGCTTTGGCTGTTTGGAGAATTCCAAAGCCGTTAAACACATTGTTTTTTTTTTTTTTTTGCCTTGGCTGTATGTAATTAATATTATTTCCAATACAAATGAATACAAATTATTAACATCACTTATACAATGGAATAAATAATCTTGAATTAAATTAATAACCACCTCGCAACGCCTGTTGGCATGTGGCAATAAACATTGTTGAAGTAAAAATAAAAGTAGCCGCGTCAATTGGCTTATTGTCAAACTGCGATGTATTGAGATTAAATTTTTCTCTCGTCTTCCCTTCCTTTTATTAATAACAAAAATACTTACAGTTCACCTCGTCGCCAAATGTAGTGACTAAATATACCTAATGTAATGTAGTAACAGTGTGTTAGTATCGGCTCGGTGTTCTCACATAACCACGTCTTCACCGTGCGGCGGTCGGCACCTGATTCCTCACGTCAGCTGTCACACCGGCCCCGCACCCTGCGTGGGGTGTAGATCCGAGACGACAGATGTCATGTTTGTGTGTGTGTACTTGTGATAGTGTGTTTGTATGCTTATATCATTATTTAATATTGATGTATATGTTACAATAATCTTCTGTGAAAATTTTCGATCGTCGTAAAATGGCGTCGTAATTTTGAATTGCTCTCACGACTTCGCTATCACGATACCCCGATCCCGGACGAGCCCCCAAATTTGTAGCGGGTCGGGATGCAATGAGAGCAATTTTAAGTTATATCAAAATATATTTACAAAATCACTTCATTAAACAAATTATAAAATACACCATCGTCTTTCACGTCGTACGTCGTCTAGCAAAATGCACCGTCTTCTGTTCATCTTCTTATTCTTTCACTCATCATTATCTATCACTCACACCGTTCGGATATTCGTACACACATTCAACACGCTCGGATACGTCCATATCCCACATATATATAATGTTATATATTTATGAGTTTATGTATGTTTATCATGTTAAACTACGAAATAATTCTAAAATAAAAACTGTATTTATGTTGCACGGCCGTACCCATTTCTCGCCATCTACTATTTCCTCTACCTTAAGGTTGTCTGGAAGAGATCGCTTTCTAGCGATAAGACCGCCTAAATTGTACTATAATTTTTCTGTAAAACCTATTTCTGTAAAGATTTTGTGCAATAAAGTATATCTATCTATCTATCTAATACAAAGTGCTTATTCTGCCGGTTCAGAACATAAATCGACCGAGACGAGACCGGTAAGAGACTCAGTAGATTAAAGTAGTAATATTTAACTTATTGCTTGTGTAGAGATCCACTTTGGACAATGGCACATGGCCTACTACTCGGAAAATAACCAATATATCACAAGTGTTTGGGAACATTTTAAAAACCAAATTGCGTCTAAATAACTGTTATATCGTAATATACCAACTACACGTGTTTATTTGCAATATACAGTACAATACCCTGTTGACATTGCGGTTACAATGTCGGAGAAAATCTGCGTAGTAAATAAAATGTTTGTATCCTCAACTTTGAACTTGATATTGAACTCATACGACTTAATAAATAACCAACCCTAGCTAGCTAGCTAGCACTGTCATAATTATTATGTTTTTGGTACAAAAGTTGTTACAAGTAAGTCTTCACACGTGAAGGCTACTTTTGTAATATACTAGCTGAGCCCGCGACTTCGTTCGCGTGGACTACATCTTTTCATTTCGGTTTTACCCCTATCTCCCCTAATATTCGAAACAAAAAGAGAGGTAGGGTATAGCGATTTATCGCTCGGACTGGAGCAGCCCGACTGGTGAAATACCTCCACCTTACAGAAGACCGCAGCCAAATAACAATCACTTCTGTGTTGTTGTGTTCCTGCGTGTGAGTAAGGTTTCCAGAGCTCCTGGGGGGTGCTACATTAGTAGCAGGGGTCAAGCCTTCAAGGTAAGGGGGACAAGTCCAGTAACATATGTATTATGCTGTACTTGTCACCCTTAAGCTAGGACCTCATTACCACTTAAAATCAGGTGGGATGAGGTCAATCTTGAAGTGCAATATAAAAAAAAAATATCCCTAACTAAAAAACAAACATTTTCCCATATAAACTTTCAAAGGTGGTATTACCTCCATCCCCCCACTTTATTTTCTAACAAAAAGTCGCCTATATCCGTTCGTGAGGTTCAACGTAAACCTATACCAAATTCCATCGACCGACAGACAGAGTTACTTTCGCATTTAAAATATTAATAAGTAGGGATAAAAATCGACCTAATTGATTGGCGTCTAGGTCTAGCAAGTGCAAAACGTCAAATCTGTCACATGAGACGACAAATGTTATATGTACCTACCCAACAACTTACTATAGATAAGTTGCTGTTCAGCGATGGCTGGCACATACGTCATGCTTGTGAACAGGTGCCACCTTTGGGGACTGGTCTGCTCCAGCTTACCTCTTAAAATAAAATAATACTTAATGCTTTTTTTACTCATCAAAATAAAACTATATGACTTGGTTCTACATATAGCTATAAGTTAGATACTGCTACTGTAACTGATCTGGTGAGTTTCTTACCGGTGTCTTCTCGGTAGATATAGGTTCCGAACCGGAAGTAGAATCACTTTGCATTGTATTCAATGACGATTAAAAAGTGTTACATGTAACCTACTACTTGACGACCTCGGTGGCGCAGTGGCTAAGGCAGGCGGCCAAAACGCGAAAGGTCCCGGGTTCGATTCCCGGTCGGGTCAATTTGGAAAACGAACTTTTCTAAATTGACTTGAGTCTGGGTGTGCTGGGATGACGCCCCCAGTTAGTATCCGTCGTCTGGTACGCATAGTACAAGGGAAAACCTTAGTTTGAGACCAGGTGATTGATGTGATTGTCTGGCGCATTTATTTATTTTATTTTATTTACTTGAATAAAGAAATATTTGAGTTTGAGTTTCCGTAGGATAGTTGTGGTAGGAGGGGTATATTCAATTGATTCGGCCCTTGAAGGCGAGAACCGACTGATTAGCAGTAAGTTTTCAAACAAAGGAACAAAATTCGTATGAGTACAGGCATCATTACCAATTTGTTGCATTTAAATCGCTTCATTAACATGCGCTCTACCTAAAAATGTGACGAATATGCTCCAGGGCTTCTACCTAAACGCGATAAACTGAACATCATTATAAAATTTAACTGTAAAACATTTAGTGATAAAATAATAATTGGCAGTTGAACATTGCTTTGAAATTCTAAGAGTAGGTGGCAGTTTTCATATTTTTTTTAGTTATGTAGCATCGTTGATATGAAAACTTTGATAGGTCCTCTAACCTTCACCTTTTTTTTAACCTTCGTTATTTTTAACATAAATTCACGGATAATCTGACCTCGGTAGCCGAGAGGCCAAAACTCGAAATTCAGGTTCCCGCCATTTCTGAGAGGTCAGTACGATTTTATACTACACTTCCAGATTGACCTCATCCCACCTGATGTTAAGTGGTAATGAGGTCCCAGCTTAAGAGCGACAAGCACAGCATAGTGAATCTGTTACTGGACTTGTCGCCCTTGCCTTGATTTCTGTAAGGTGGAGGTATTTCACCAGTCGGGCTGCTCCAGTTCGAGCGATAAATCGCTATGCTCTACCTTTCTTAAACTTTGACCCTCGGGCCTGGGTGTTCCAGTACCGTATTACCGTAGTTGTTTCTGATTTCTGTAATACCAGTGCTTTAGCTACTCATTACAGAAGCAGAACAATGTATTCAATGTTGTTTAATATTATTGTTCTTTTAAATATTTTTTGGTAAACTACCTAATAGTTTAAAATAGAACACAATTTTACGTTCATCGAATTCGAGCTCTATCTGTCAATAATATTTTTTTTTCACTGAAATAAATATTAAAGTTCAACTGTTACACCAAGAAGCCCTCGATTTGTTTACTAAGAAGGCAATGACCCAGGTACACTTGTACCGGAGTCGTTCAACCTCACCTAATTGTCTGGACAAAAGTCTGACTAACTGATCCACCGAGCCAAAGTAGGTACAGTCATGTACACTAATATGCATACAAACTCATTCTAAAGCGAACCTTATGATAACGTTATAAGAGCTCTAGTGTTTACATTTCATTGCTCGTGACTGTACTACTTACGAGTTAGTGTGGGTCAGATCACGCATTTATTATCCAGCATCTTTTCTGGAGACGACCTCCGTAGCCGAGAGGCGAGCGGGCCTGACTTCGGCGAGCGCCATCTCAGAGGTTACGGGTTCGATCCCCGGTCGGTTCAATACGGGAAACGAACTTTTCTATATTGCCTCGGGTCTGTATGTTGTGGTACCTTCATTGTTTCTGATTTCTGTAACACAAGTGCTTTAGCTACTTATTATAGAATCAGAGCAATGTTGTCCAATAATTATTTTTTTAATATCATGGGCTTTCCAAATTTTCTACTGATTTTTCGGTCTTATTGGTCGCATAGTCATGTAATGTTGCCTAAAGCCGTCCGCGATGAATGGACAATCCGACACATAAATCATTTTTCATTTCGAACCAGTATTTCTTGCACTTAGTGTGTTCAAACAAACTTGACAGCTGCATACTATTAGTATAGATAGTAGCAGAAAGAATAGGTTATGTTCGATGATGAGCGACCACCGTAGTTTGTAGACGCTTATCCCAGTGGTCAAAAGCGATGTACGCACTTTCTGGACACTTTCAAAACTTTTTTTAACGTTTTTAAAAGCAATGTCAAATCATAAAGAGAAAAAAAGTAATAATCCTTAACAAAAAGACTTATAAAATGAGGTGCGTGCACACGAACTACTTACTGCCTGATGTTTCGGTTAGGTTGCACCAACCGTGGCTCGAGCTGACTCAATTTCACCACTAAAATTATCGTTTTTTTTATATTGTACTTCAAGTTTGACCTCATTCTACCTGATGTTAAGTGGTAATGAGGTCCTTTTTTTTTTTTTTTTGACGGGGAGAAATGCATTGACGCACCGTACCGCCACCCTGAGGGGGGTGACGGCGTGTGTGGGACTCCCTGCCCTGAAAAGGGCAGGACTACCCTAACTAAAACTCCCCGGTGGACCTCATCGCCTTAGTGGCGGCGTTGTGGGAGATTAGCTTAGCCTTTCCATCCACAGCACCGCCGGCGGAATGGCCGCTTTCGCAGCCCCGACACTTCCCCCCTGGGTGGTAGGGGGAGTAAGCGGGGGTGGTCAATCCACTAAACCATCCCCGCCTCGCACTGGAGACCGTGAGTGCAATGCCGACTGGGGTGCCCTCACACCACCAGCCAACTGGTCTCCGTGCGGAAGAACGGCGCGGTCGTAGCGCCGCCGCGCCCTGGCTCTTCTGCGCCTTCTTAGCGCTGGGGAGGACGGGTCGTCCTCCCTTTGGCGCTCTGCCTCCTCCTTCTGCGAGATGACGTTCTCGCAGAAGGAGGCTACCGCCGCCCAAGCGTCCTCGCCCCCGAGCATGGCTTGGACGATGCTCGGGAGGGAGAGATTGGCCCCTATTACGGCCGTTAGGGCGGCTCTCTGTTCTGTCCACGACGGGCACGAAACCAAGGTGTGCTCCGCCGTGTCATCTTCTAGCCCGCAGTGGGCGCAGACGGGCGTCTCTTCCCGCCCTATTCGGTGCAGGTATCTCCGGAAACAACCGTGTCCGGACAGCAACTGCACCAACCGATATGAGAGGAAGCCGAACTTCCTCTCAAGCCAGCCCTCAAAAACAGGGCTGAGCGCCTCCAGAGTCCATTGGCCATACTGCGACTCTGCCAAACTCTGCGCCCATGCAATGCGGAGATTTTCCTTCGCCTCCCGCTTGACTCTGGCGAGGTCTTCAGGGTAAAATCGAACCCCTGCCGCTCTTCTTACTGCACGCCAGTGGTAGACGGTCGCCAAGGCGTGGGCCTCCAGATCCCACGGAGGTGTCTCAGCCAGGGCGCACGCGGCCACATGCCCGACTGTGCGGTACGCGCGGGACACCCTCTGTGCTATGGCCCTCTGGGGCCGTCTGAGGTTCCCTGCGTTCTCCCTTTTATTAAGGGAGTCAGCCCATATAGGGGCCCCGTAAAGGGCCATACTCTTTAGGATGCCGGCGTAAAGCCGCCTGCATTTAGCCCTTGGACCACCCAGGTTTGGGAGGAGCCATCCAATGGCGCCCGCGGATTTCAGGAGGCGCGACGACAACTCGCTAAAATGAGGAACGAAGTTCCATCGCGCGTCAAGGATTAGACCCAGATATTTTATCTGGGTCTTGACCTGCACACAGATGCCGCCAACTACGATGTGAGCGTCCAGAGATGATGGTGGACGCTGACGGGGCGCAGGAAAATAAATTGCCTCCGTCTTCTCTAAGGCCACTTTGAGGCCTAGGCGACCTATCCTGTTGGCGACTAGACTGCCCCCCGCAGAGGCCAAACAAGCGGCGGACCGAAAGTCCCTCCCCCGGCAGGTGACAAGGGTGTCGTCGGCATAACAAATGACACCCATGCCGTGGAGGAGGGAACCCCGCAACAGCCAGTCATACCCGATGTTCCACAGGAGGGGCCCCAAAACAGAACCCTGTGGAACACCGGATTCGACGCCCCGACGACAGACCATTCCTTGTTTATTTACAAAAAGGACCTCCCTTCCCTGTAAGTAGTCTTTTAAAATTGCCCTAAGATAACTTGGCAGCCCGTGATGTTTAAGGGCCTCAAGGATAGTGGGATGGGGAATGGAGTTGAATGCGTTAGCTATATCGAATGATATGGCCAATACTCCACGCCCCTCCTCCCATGCTTGACGGACCGCGGTTTTGAGGCGAAACAGCGCGTCTATAGTGGACCGCCATGCCCGAAAGCCGAACTGGTTGTCGGAGAGATCCGGCCCATTCTCCCGAAGGTGGCCGGTAATTCGTGCCGCGATTATTTTTTCAAATAATTTACCGACCTCGTCCAAGAGGACGATAGGTCGGTATGCCGAGGGTGAGTCAATTGGGCGTCCATACTTTCTAAGCAGGCAGAGTTGGCCCTGCTTCCAGGGCTTAGGGAACTTTTCGACGCTAAAACACGCGTCGAACAGTACCCTAAGCCTTTCTCCCATTTGTATTGCAGCCAAGGCGACAATTATTGCGGGCACCCCATCAGGGCCCGGTGCCGTTTTTTTCGCGCGTAGGCAGAAGGTCGCCACATGGTAATGAGGTCCTAGCTTAAGGGCGACAAGTAGCATAATAAACCTTCAGCTTTATTATGCTAGGCTTGACCCGTGCTACTAACGTAGCACCCCCCAGGAGCTCTGTAAACCTTACTCACACGCAGAAACACAACACAGAAGTGATTGTTATTTGGCTGCGGTCTTCTGTAAGGTGGATGTATTTCACCAGTCGGGCTGCTCTAGTTCGAGCGATAAATCGCTATGCCCTACCTCTCCAAAAACTATACCTATTCGCTTCTTTAAGAAAAATACTTACATGCGTCTCTAATAGTCTTCTCTTAGGTGTGATTTAAAAATTGCACCTAAGAATGTTATGTTAATAATTTTCTGGAATGAATAGTCGTTTTTGAAACACAATTTATTTTCGTTGTATGAAATCCTTTGTCGACTTAAAGTTATTGTACACCTCTTTAAATATCAGTTATTAGGTATCGCACCTGGCCTAAGATGGGTTTTGTACCTTTTATTTACACATGCTAAGTTTATTTGTATTAAATGATTAATTAGTGGCGTTAGCACTCATAGTGAAGCAAGAGGTCATAACTTGCGACTGATAAACTTTAGGTGTATCATTATTATAAGCGCTCGATATCAATATACTCTATCAATAATACCCAAGCACTCAATAAGATTACCAGTAGCCTCGGTTAAACTTCACTGCAGAAATTATGAGTAGGTAAACAGTCTCGGGTCTGGGTGTTGTGGTACCTTCATTGTTTCTGATTTCTGTGGCACGTAAGCGAATGGCCAAAGGATATCATGGTGTTAAATCCGTTGTCATCGCGATGTGGGTCCCTCTCCTGTTTACCATCAGGCTGGGAGGAGTCAATATACTGTGCTATTATGGAAAAAAATATTATACCTAAGTATTATTATTTGTTTTTGATGGACGTCTCTCCAATAATAGATTAAAACTACTAGCGGCCACATTTTAATTAGAAACCTGGTAGTAATATTCTCCGAAACATAGTCTTGAAGGTTGAGTTTTTAGCAAACCCTCGATGAGTGGACTCATTCTGCATTACAAAGAAGTTTCAATGCCCTCCCGTTTAATCATTATATCACAACTGTGTTTGTGGCTGAGATGCGCAGGAGTGCTATTACCAACTTACATATTTTATACGGCAATATTGTTCCTCTGCTTGTTCATTTAAAAAAAAAGAAAAAAAAACTTGTAAGCGGTTTCCTGTTTAGAGGATTTAAGAATTTTATGTTCCATTTTAAACATTTAAAATTAGGTAACAGATCAAATAGCGATTATATTTTTTAGTGGTGAAATTGAGTCAGCTCGAGACACGGTTGGTGCAACCTAACCGAAACTTCAGGCAGTAAGTAGTTGGTGTGCTTAACGCATCTAATTTTAATAGTATTTATGATAAGTATTATTACTTTTTTTCTCTTTATGGTTTGACATTGTTGTTAAATACGTCTTAGGTTATTTTGGTATATTTTTGTGTTAAGTTGCTTTCTTTATTATATATTGATTAACCAGTTTCCATTACATATTTAATTATTAACAGCATACAGTCCTTCATTTATACATAGTTCGTATTAACTACTAAAAATGATGTCGCGTTTTGACCCGTTTACTTATTTAAATATTCCTTCTTGTTTACGATATTGGGTCAACGGCAAGCAGAGTCAGCAGCAAACAGTAAGTCACATGTTCCTGGGGGGGTGCTACATTAGTAGTAGGGGTTAAGCCTTCAAGGTAAGGGCGACAAGTCCAGTAACAGCTTTAATATGCTCTACTTGTCGCCCTTAAGCTAGGACCTCATCTCCACTTAACATCAGGTGGGATGAGGTCAATCTTAAAGTGTAATATAAAAAAAAAACATTAAGGGTATTCAAACAATGAGACGCAACCAGAGAGTCAATAATATCTGTGCAAAGAACAAAGTTACCGTACTGTTGTCAATAACAGTTCAAGACATTTAAAATAGCATAAAAGTAGAGACATACAGGGCTAGCATGCGCAAAACGTCAAAATTATCGTATGAGACGACCAAATTTTCGATAGTATTCATTGGCCGATAGCACACCACACTCGTATTTTCAGCGAATCAGCAGCTGACGCACTGACTTCAATCGATTTTGACGTTTGTTATGAGCGCGATAAAATTAAGTCGCGTGGCGCATGCTAGGCTTGGTCAAAACCCCATATAAATGGTTGTAATATTTTTGAAAACTTAGGATGCTAGGATAAAAATTGACACTGTTAACATATTTATAACAACTTTAATGAACCAATAACGAGTATATGATATTATAAAATTCTCTATGTTTTGATCAATCATTTGTGGACAACATTAACTTTAGGCTTGCGTCTAATTATTTGAATAGACCAGGTACCTTAAATGTCACTAACAGTTTGACGTTAAAAATGAATTGTTTTTATTTTTGCTTGCATTGAACCCTTTGTTCACCAGGCAGGAGCACTCATTTATTGTTCCATCAGACGTTTATACATAAAACGCTTTTAGTAAAAACACTGAAGATTTTTATCTCATTAAAAACCAGCTCTACTCTTTATTAACAGCCATGTAAATGTTTATTCTGAGCGTTATTTGTCGTATTTCAAACTGTCACCAAAATTAATTCTTGTAAGTTGTTACTTCCGCTTCGAAACTTAAATAACTTCTGTTGGTTGGTTTTGTACTGCGGGAGAAGTGAAATATTTACTTATTACTATGTCTAGAAAGTTTCTAATTGGCTTTTTAAAATTATGTAAACGGCAGGGCGGTCGGAATGGCAATTTTTTTATATTTTATTTGGGAATGCGTTTTTTTTTAATCACATCAACTGTAAATCCATTCCAAATACGAGTAGAAACGATTTTTTCAGTCATTTATGATTATATTACATTTATTATATTTGAATTTGAAATTCGGATACTAGAGATACCTGCCTACTAACGATTGCTCAATAAAAACATACTTTGAACTCAAAATCCATATTTTTTTCACCTCCGTATTTAGATAATGTCAACCGCGTATGTAGCATTTGCCATAAAGATTAATGTTGTCTGTTATTTCATAATATTTCAATCCAAATTAGAACTTACCGAAAAATCTACTTACGCGGTATTGCACGCGCGTCGACGAATTAAGTCATATTTTCTATACTCGTATAAGCCATAACCAAATTATCTATGATCACCTTAACTTCACAGTAAATGATACAAAATTAGTTCGTACTAAGCTACTTTTATACTTAGAACTTACTATTGAATCGAATATATTTCGACTGAAAATAAGTTATTTTGAATATGAATTGTGAAACAAACGTTGTGTCTTGTAAGAAATTTAATCGAACACATTATCATTCGACGCGATTTTGATTACCTACATCGTTGACGGAGCACGCACAGATAATCGACGTAATCGGTTAAACGATGGCCAGACATTATCAGTTGTATCGTATCGCAGCTCGCGACGCGCGTGCGTCTCGAAGAGCACCTACTGACGTTCAGACCCGCGGGATAAGGTTGTGACAACACACTGCATTTTATGTTTTGTTAGTTCCGAGAAGCACCATTTTTAAAATAATTAATACTTTTGTATTAATGGACTAAAACTCAAAGATCAAGCCCGAAATCTGTGCAATTATTTTTATTCTCAAGAACAGAATTTTAAAAAATATAAAAAAAAAACTTCGTTAAGTGGACTTTTACGAGATACTGCTCTTTGACACTGGCCGGTACGAACAAAAAAACATTCTCAGTTATCGAATTCCAAATTTAAATTCGACATGCTTTTGTTTCTCTAACCATTCAAAAGGTAAATTAAATTAAAAGAAATTAAATGTTTTCTCGGATTAATTACATAAGTAAATGTGAATCATTAGGCATAAATGTGAAACTAAGTTAACGTTTGCGGTCACTTGCAATTCCTGAGCCAACTATCTGAACCACAAGGATAAAGGTACGTACCTAGTAACAACACATATGCAAAACAGTTTATAATGCTTTTACTTTGTTACAATCAATACATGCCATATACAGTGCGATCAGATTCCAATAATAAATCTCCATAATAGATTATGGATATAATTCTTTATATTGATAATTTTTGTGCAATCCTATCAATGCATAATTTAAATGCGAGTATTTTAATAATCACAATCGGCTGTCAAAGATTAGTGGCACTAACTCTCCTACTGCGATTATCGCTCAAAATCAGAGGTTTTTCTCTGATAAACCTATCGTTCAGCTATTTACATTTTCTATCACTGCGTGCGACACACGTGAATATCATCTAGACAATTGTGTTAGAATTTGTTTGATGTTTTAGATTTAATATTTATTTTTAAAATGTATCAGGTATTGTATTGTGGAACAAATAAACGTATTATCAATCTATCCATCTCGCTATTTATAACAAAACATAGGATTTGGTGACGATTAAAACACAGGATTATTTTTAAGATTATAGAAACGTCTTGCCTTCTAATTAATTTGAATTAAATTAAAAGTAAGCATTTTTGAAACTAGCGAAATGAGATAAGGACTTTTGAAGCAAAATTGTTGAACAGTCAATGAAAATCTTATATATAAAAATGAATCGCTGTTCGTTAGTCTCGCTAAAACTCGAGAACAGCTGGACCGATTTGGCTAATTTTGGTTCTGAAATAATTGTGGAGGTCCAGGGAAGGTTTAAAAGGTTAGAAACTAAAAAAATTTATTATTAAAAACTGTCAGATGTTCTCAAACCGCCAAATGGCCTTGGGTTACACTTAACGACTAATATCGAGATAACAGCCGGGACCTTATCGTACCCACCAGAGTACGGAAATGTTGGTAATAAATGTCACTAAGTTTGGATGGAATGGATACCCATCCAATACCAGGGAGTGGCGTGCATAGCTTTACTTTCGATAACGTTTCCAAACCGTTGGTGCTATCACGCCGCTAGCACCTCAATCGCTGGATATATAAATAGTTGGATAAAGTATATGCTAAGACATATACATCGTAAGTGATAGAAGCACTGTTTAAGTAGTGAATTATGGTCTTGAGTACCGGTGTTTCATTCCCGGGCCGAGCAAAGTGTGGAATAGATTTTTCGAGCATACCTCAGGTTTTTCCATACTAACCCAACCGGGGATTGAAATCACGACCTCAGCGATAACGCGACGCAAATGTCCGGCCCGCTCGCCTCTGAGCTACGGAGGTCGAGAAATCACATTATGTGATGATGCTGTCCAACAACAAATTAAGCTCTCAATGTTAAAAAAGTTTGATTTTGTTTGGTAAAAGATTTGAAATAAAATAGGCATCTATTAAAACAAAACATTTTCTATGAACTGTTGTTATAACAATGCATGAAGTAATAACCTATTTGCAACTTATATAAATATCAAATACGACCTTCGAGAATTAATAATAAAGGACAGATATTAACAAGAGTGAAGCATGTTTTGTGAAAAAGCTATTTATATTTCATCTTCAATAAATATACCATTTAACTCCATTTGTAATTTAATTAATTAAAATCAAAGCAGGAAAAACATATGTGACGAATTACATAGTACTGGCAATATTTAAGAAATACATAAAGATTTATGAATCATATGTGTGTGTATATCTCATATCATATCAATATGGAACTGTATTAACGACTCGTAGTCGGTTGGAGAAAAACGGATGGTAATTTTTGACACACTAGGAATCGTGAAAATTAGACCACGTAGAAATACGACACACAAGTATAAATTACACAACATTCTCACACACGCACAATCTCACCTTCACATTTTATTTTTTATTTTATTATCTGTTTAAATTTTGTTCACTATTTTAAATTCAAAATAAATCCAATGATTAATCACTGGATTTATTCCTCGACCAGCGTCGCCATATTGTAACTTTTAATGTATGTAAAATTTTATTAGAAACTAGCAGTCCCGGCGAACTTCGTTTCGCATTAGAGAATTTTGCCCGCAATTCTGTTGAAATTTTTAAAATTTTACCAAGGATCCCTAATTTTGTAGCCTATGTCAAATTGGAAGAATGTAGCATTCTATTGGTGAATGTTTTTTTTTTAAATCGGCCCAGTACTTTTTGAGCCTATTCATTACAAACATGTTTGTAAACATACAAAAATAGGTACAAATCTTTCCTCTTTATAATATAAGTATAGTTAAAGAGTATTATTATTAAATACATTGAAACTCATGAACAAAATTTCAAGTTTCTAATCATTATTGATGAGGCCCTGCGTTGATAGATCAAAGAGTCAGTTAGTTTTCGTTTTAATAGATCTAGATTAAAAATTAAACAATAATTACTCAAGTAGATCGAGCATACAGACATATTGAATTGTAATCGTCAGCTCTTTTGCAACAACAACATAGTGACCTAAATCTAAGTGTTATAAATAGGTAAACGTTTTAAACACTCAATCATCCATATCAGCTTAGCCGCTATCTCGCTGGATATAGATTGAGTTCAATATATTCGGGTCAATTTGGCAACACGCTTGTTAAGTCAGATGCGTTACATATAGTATAACATTTACGGATTTACTACTTTGTTCATTTGTTTCATTATAGTTGGTCGACTGATCGGCACCAAATAATATGTACCTATACAGTTGCATGGAGGTAGCGCCTCCAGCCCCCATATTCACAAAACAATTGTAAATAAAAAGGGGGCAGGTTTCACAAAATTTCGTAGCAAGCAACCGAATTGCCGCTGGTGGTACAACCCTTAGATATTAGGTATCCACAGAGTGTAAATTCGACACTAATATTATAAAGAGGAAAGATTTTATATTTTTAGGTTTGTTTGCATAGAATAGGCGCCAAACTACTTGACCGATTTGAAATCTTCTTTCACTGTTGGAAAACTACACTATGTCCGCAGAACATAGGGTTATATTAAATTTTCAAATAAGTTAGGGATCTATACATACCAAAAAACTTTCTTAAATAGCGTACACTGCGAAAACTGATTAAAAACCAAATAATATCTAAAGAATAAAAGAAATAACTGCTCCATAATAATTTTGAAACTGAATCCAAGTTGTTTGATTTGATGTCCCTCGCTTGATAGCTCCAGTAAACCATTATGATTCTAATATAACATATGACTTCATACCATTATAGGTTTAGTATTTCTTGTTATAACGGCAACAGAAATATATAATTTAAGTAAACTGTCCTGTTTGTCTGGTGACAGACAGACGGATGGACAGAGAGCGAAATCTTTGTAAAAGGATCCCAGTATACCCATCAAGCACGGAAAGCTAAAAAGGAAAGCAATGATGATTACTGAGTACATATTGTTGTGACAAAAGTAGTTGAATATTATAATCAAAATATTGTTTATTTGGTGGTTATATATGTATATATAAAATATTTCGCATTATTTAAAATGAGTATAATATATTAATTAAGACCCCATCTGTGCGTAGTCAGGTATCCAGTTAACGCATTAAATATTTGATGACCTTTTCCATTAATTAGCAGTCCAATTAATTATTTGAACGAGAGCAGCGATATCTTAATGGGCATGTGAACAGCAAATCGTTCATTTATTAATTGACATCCTTTACTGAATGATAAATGATTGGGTTTCAGTAAATTCCAGTCTCTTGGCATTACCTAGTAGTTAATCATATTAAAGAGTTGTCGTGTTACGATACGTCGTAGGTTTGTCTTTCATGTAAAAGCACACATTTGTTTTTATGTTTCATTCTTTATAAGGTAAATACTGCTTTTTCGATCAGTTCACTATATTACTTTGTTATATAGTAGGTATTTATTAATAATATCATTATTTTCAATATAAACTAGAAGCAAAACGAGACATTAGGTAAATTATGGATATTTTTATCCATTTTGACTTTGACATAAACATTGGTGATCACGACAAATTTCCAGCTGCAAATAAAGTATCGTTACACATTTCATAGTTTTACTCAAGCATTACATATTTTGAAACTATTGAAAAACGGGATGTGTTGAAATAACAACATTTTACGATTTCCTTCAGAGGATGAATCTAATGTAAAAAATATGGATGTTTTATTAAGGCCAAACATCTTGTAGACTAATTCAGTTCAATTTAAAAAGTGAGTTACGATTATACCATAGGACAACTATACCTAATTTTTGAATTTGTTCGGTTATTCTCTACCGTAAGTATATACTGTGTTCAACTCTCAAAATGAAGACAAAATACGGTTCGCAATAGTGCATCGTCTCTTCAGGTTATACAATAATAATTGAACTGGTATGACTCTTTTTATCATACAATCCCTACACAGACTGATAAAAATCACACTCGTTACTTATTGGAAATACGGTCACTGATCCATATTATCGTGAACACCGTTTGTAAACCTAATGCGAATAAGTATACAGTCGAAATTTGCTTGCAAGTACCATGTGTGGTATAATGCGATTACTTCGAAGCCTAATTAGGGAAATAAAACAGGACATTAGGTGACAAAATCAGGTTAACGACTGCCGTATCACCGTGACCATCACGCTTGTGGTCTAAGGACAATCGACAATAGGTACTGGAAAACTGTAATCAGCTTGTTTGTCCATTATCATAAATACACAAACATTTTTGTTTAAATTTTGAAGAAGAAAAGGCTGCTTGTTTTGCGTGAAGAGAACTCGTTAGCATGATTTGTTTTAAACAATCAGCGAATTTGTTCCGCAGAGTTGAGGTATTTATGAATATATTTTGTCATTGAAATTAACTACGAGTAGTTACATAGTTCACTAATGAGATTTTTTTAATCGATTTGAAATAAAAGGTGTTTTTTCGACCGCATTTTTGTATGTGTTCGTAGTTAAGTTAGTCATTAATGAACCGATTTTGATGATATTTCGTTTGAAAGGAGATATTTCGACGGTAGTAATATGATAAGGAAATCAGTATCTGACGGAGGCATCTCATGTTGTGCATCATCGTTTTTGTTTTGGTTTTATAATCTTCATGGAGTTTATTCAAAATTGACATGTTTTATTGAAATTTCTTCATAACTAAACAGGTAAACTATGCTTCTATTCAATACCCAGTTTTGATAGTAGAAAATGCAATACGAAATTTTTTTTTTTAAGTGTATGTGCCAAATATATTGGTATCTAATCCAATTACCTATTTAGTATCAAACTAAGCTTAAAACTTGTACCTTTAGTCAACACAATATACCGGGTCTAAAAAGTTAATAGAATATATCTTATTTCATAACACAATTAAAATCAGATGTTTCAAATTTTTGTATGTTTATTTTATAAAAGCCTTAATATGATTAAATACCTAGGTTTTGTCCATCTGTGGTTACCCTATTCGCTTAGCAAAGTATTGGTATCAACGCTAAGTTACGCTTGCAATTTTGGAGCAAGTCAATATCATTAATTAATTAGCGTTACATACACAAGAAAAAAATGTTATATACTTACAAAGTCAATGAGTAACACTTTAATCATTTTAGAATGTAATATATTTGTTGAAAATTCATAGTAGGTATGTGTTAATACATAGATTTTGACACAAAGATGATGTCTTGGAAAAGGTCATCTTCTGTGTTATAAACATTACGGCCATTGAACATTGAACAAAACCATGAGGTCTTGCCGTAAGAACCCTTAAACCAACGAGTTTGCATACAACTCATTAATTAATCTATATGAATATGTAAGTGCGATTTTTGCCTTCCTGCGAGAAAAAAGCAGAACAATGTGCATGGACGGACCTACAGCAAATATGCAACAATGATTGCACATCACTGCAATAAAACTTTAAAAAACGTTTTAACATTTTCTAGTGCTTTATGCCGCATATCAAATCAAGAAGATTCACTGATAGAGAACGACACTAGCCATTAAGTCCGCCTTTTTTACATCTCTAAAAACATGCAATAAAGTTTAAATTTAGCGAGTGGACCTCAAGTTAATAAGGAGGAGCAATATGATTTAAAGTAGAAATTGCAGGTCTATCCACAATCCCAGTGTTATGACGACCACGGTGGCGCAGTGGCTAAGGTAGGCGGCCAAAGCGCGAAAGGTACCGGGTTCGATTCCCGGTCTTTTGACTTGGGTCTGGGTGTGCTGGGATGACGCCCCCAGTTAGTATCCGTCGTCTGGTGCTCATAGTACAAGGGAAAACCTTAGTTTGAGACCAGGTTATTTGTGTGATTGTCTGGCGCATTTATTAATTATTTATTTAAATCAAAAATGCTTGAGAGCTTTTGGGTTTGCTAAAAATAGGAAGATACGAATAGTTTTGTGCTCTAACCATTAACACACCCACGTGACTATGAATCTGTGACGTAGACACTACACTCGTATGCATTATGTAAATCATCATTGATCTTCGCGATCACAGGCCAAGCTCAAGGCGAAATCTAAATGTGCGGTCAAAAGACTACACACTTTGGATATTGTATCATCCTTATGTCACGGATATAGGAACTAAAATTGAACTGCGAGTGTTTATCTTAACGTGTTCTTCACCGTACAAGTTTATTGCTCACTCGTGCTCGCAGCCGAATAGTTTATTTATTGCGGGTAGATTGTTTATTGCAACGCGTTTACATCGACGGACAGCCGGCTCCCGTACTTGTACGAGATGATTTATTTTATTTTAATGTGTAGGTACACTCGGGGGCAAAAGTTTGCGTAAGAATTGGACTGCTAAACTTGACAGTTAATTATATAAAATTTTTGAAAACGTGTTTAAGATTGGTAGCGACGCTTTATGATGCTTTATGCACTTAAAAAACTGGTCGCACAGATTTTAAAATGTCTTTTAGCATACAATGGTGTGATGTCATCATAAAATTATTTGCTTTTTTTCTACTTCTATGGACGACAAGTTCGATCTTATATAAAATTAAGTTTGTAAGCTTTTTCATTATTCTGAGTTGAAACTTAGATTTTCGGACTGCGAGAATAACGTTAAAAATAATTATGTATAATATGGTTATGAATTTCCTTTATTGCACAATGAAACTAACTGAGTTGTTAAGGCAGTTTAAAATTATCATCTTCATTTTATCATGTTCATTTTTTATCTAATCGTATTGAATGTCAAAGAAACAATGCAGCCAGCCTAACTACCAGATCTATTTTAGTGATATGTTTTATTTATTAATTCACTTTATAAGTAAATAAATTAATTAATAAATAAATGCCAACAAGGGCAACAATCAATTGATCTCAAACATTAAATAAATTTTAGCTGCACGCTAATACCATGGTTCTGTACAGTATTGCTGCCACGCTGATTATGAACAAGTAGGTACTGTGTGATTCAAAACGATTGGGCTGCCAAATGTGCTAAAATAGATATATATTCTGTATAATTTTTTGGAACAAAAAGATACAACCATATTTTTAGTTTATTTGAAACCTGTAGTATGCAAAAATACTATATTTCTGGTCCGATTATATTCCAAAAATGAACGATTCAAAGACACGCACTTATTGTTATGATGGCTTATGCAATTGATTCAATATAAATACTATATTTAAATACACTCAAAGGTATTTCAACATTTTAGTAGTTTATTTAAAAAAATATAATCTTGTATAATATAATATATATTTATTTATTTATTTATATAGGACAACCAACAAATCTTACACTAAAAAATAACATTACATACAAACTTGATATAAAGTCTAAGTGCAGATTCATTTACAGGCTGACACGACTTGCAAATGTGAGGTAGGTAATTAATTTTGTTATAACATAAGTGTGTATGTAGGTATTACTGCGTTTAGAAAGGTAGGTAAAGATATCAATTAACGAACTAAATATAAAAAATAAGTTACAGTTACTGAGCAGGCAAAGTTAATTACCTTTTAAAATTATATATAAAAATTAAATTTTTATGCAACTGAATTGTGGCAAGTGACTTTTGGTTTCGACTATACGTCGTTATCCAGGCAGCATCCTCAAACGGCAGATGCCGAGGAAATGTGCGCTCGCGAATTTGTATGTTTAGTTTCTAAGCCACATCCTTCTCAGAATTAGAAAGTTTGCGTATCAACATCGTTGATGGTAATTGGATGCGAATATTTTAGTTAGGGCAACTTACGTAAACGGAACTCACCCAGAAAAGTATTAAGAGTAGCCAGTAGCATTCAAAAATAATAGATAATAGAAACAGCAAAGAGTACCTATAGTGAGATAATATGAATCAAGCGCTGGCATCCAGGATATCAAAATTGGATGCCAGCGCCTGTCGCATCATAGTTTTCAAAAAATCATTTTATTAAATTTAATAGACTAGAGATAATTGCGATTAAATTTTTAGGCATTCCATGTTGAATAAATATTTACAATATCAACTGATTTTTATTTTATTAAAAAAATATTTAAGGGTTTATTTGCTTTTGTTTAACTTTGGCCTGTCTATCCCTTTTGTTTTTAGACACCTGTGGAGCTTTAAGTTTTAATTACTATTAAATACCTATCTACATTTGAAGTCTTTGAAAATTAAACTTCGGTATTAATACAATCAAAAAATGAAATCAAAACTGAAGCGTATTTCCAATAGGCGAGAGATCTACAACTTAGGGAAGAAGGCAAATTTACAACAATAAAGGAAAAAAATGAGTGTCTGTCCTATGTACTCCTCATTAAATAACTGAACATTATAACATGTTAATTAGCATTCATGAATTATTATAACAACATTTGACGACCTCCGTAGCCGAGAGGCGAGCGTGCCGGACTTTGGCGTCGCGTCAACTCTGAGGTTCCGGGTTCGATCCCCGGTAGGGTCGATATAGGAAACGTACTTTTCTGTATTGTCTCGGATCTGGGTGTTGTGGTGTGCGTCGTTGTTTCTGATTTCTGTAACACAAGTGCTTTAGCTCTTACCACAGAATCAGAGCAATGTATGTGATGTTGTCCAATATTTATTTTATTTATTTATTTACATCCCAAATAATTATCAGTACAAATTACTCAGAACAGTTGACCTATAATAATCTAAATAGGTAGGAAATTCCCTCATACTATGTGCAACAAAGTACAAACAAATAACCTTTAAAACGAATTTGTAAGGACAACATGGGCTCATCATGAGGATATGTTGCAATTATCCTCAGCCACTTCGGCTAAATATAACCACAGGCCGACCACAGCGCGATTAGACAGCAGGCCACGGGTGCGCCACACATTCCCAGTGATATATTAGAAATTGGAGCAAAAACTGCAACAAGCAACATTTTTGTCTTTTATATATTTATATATGAAGGTAATAAAGTCCTAAAGTCAAATCGAATCAATCAAATCTTTTTTTTTTATTAAAAAATAAAAATAAAAAGCCTTTATTATTTCCAGTAAATTTTACATTTCTTAAAATCTATTCATGTGTTAGTTTTAATTTGTTTATTTCTATGTTACTTATTGTTCTCTTATTTAAGTTAAACAAAAATATTTATTTTTTTATTTTTTTTTATTTAATCTACCGGAACCCCAGAATGGGTGAAGGCCTCCTCCAGTGTTGCCCATTTAGTTCTGTCTTTCGGTACTTGTTTCCAGTTTAGACCAGCTATTGTTTTATTAAGCAGGTTTATTTATTTTTTATTTATGTTTATATGCTAAGTAAAAAAAAGTAGGTTACATTTTTTATCGTCATTGAATACAGTACAAAGTAATTCTAGTATCGGTTCGAAACCTATGTCTACCGAGAACATTATATTATATTCTAGTTTATTGTTGTATGTAGCCTCTTTTGGGCCAAGTCATATAGTTTTGTTTTGAGGACTTCCCTGAGAGGTAAGCTGGAACTGAGAGCAGTTTGAGAACTATTATAAATTAGATGTTTTGTGGTAAACGGAAAGCAGATTTTAATTCAAGTAGGTTATAATATATCAGTTCAAATCGTTATTATATAAAATACAAAGTGACTGCCATTAGTTCGAAACCTATTTCTATTGACACGATACCAGCAAGAAAGTAATTGTATACAGTAGCAGTATCTAACTCATCACTATGCGTATACTATTTTGTACTAAATCACACAACTTGGGTCTGATGAATTAAATTATAATTAAGAATGTAGTTTCAGAGGTATGCTGAAGTAAACCATTCGCCAAAGGTGGCAACTGTTCAGAAGCATGACGTATGTATTAGACATCACTTCATTTAATCATATCTATGGGAATGCTAACGGACTTTTCCAAGAACTATTTCCAACTCCCTTTAAATAAAATTAGTTTTCAGTGAGTACAACAGATTCGCCTTCGGATTCTTTATTTAGACTCAGCTCGGACCACACACGGTGTGTTGGCTGAACACTTAACTGAAAATCAATAGTTCATTGACGCCCTTACAAAAGGCATCAAGGAAATCAGTAACAAAGGGTTAATTTATAAGGGTTCCGTGTTGATGACCTTTACAAATGATAAAGTGCAGAGGGTAAATTAGAAACTTGAAACCTAGGAGCTAGCTATCGGACTTCCATACTGGATTACGGTTTGTCCTGCATTCTTTGATTTCGCAAATACATTGCCGGCTAGATAATTATTCATAGCTTGAGCTTGCTTCACTACTGAAGCTATGAATTATGTTCTCCTACGAAAAATCGGCCACAGAAAACGGGGCAGCTATTAAACCAAATATCATTTAGTGTCCGCAGCTAAATGACAATCACTTCTGTGTTGTTGTGTTCCTGCGTGTGAGTAAGGTTTCCAGAGCTCCTGGGGGGTGCTGCATTAGTAGCAGGGGTCAAGCCTTCAAGGTAAGGGCGACAAGTCCAGTAACAGATTTATTATGCTGTACTTGTCACCCTTAAGCTAGGACCTCATTACCACTTAACATCAGGTGGGATGAGGTCAATCTTGAAGTGCAATATAAAAAAAAAAAAGTGTTGCCAATTGTCAATGCTTAATATGGATAGCATTTATAATGAAAAATCATTTATGCTTTTCTTTTCCTTATATTCACGACAGGTAGATAATGCTCCTAGTGTTAAGCCTACCTGTGGTAATTTTGCAATAAAGATTTGAATAAAATAGTAAATATTATATGGATAAGTTTATTTCAAGATTTTTTGTTTTAATTAAAACTAGATTTCTTTTGCGAACAGCTTCTTAAAGTACTAAGTTGGATCTTAGTAAGTACATGCAACCAAGTCGTTTTTCCATCTATCTACTACCCTCCACCGCATCTCATTTGTAGTGTTATAGGTATAAAAGTTCTTGCATAAATCGTTAGTAAGTGCCATTGCGCTATTAAAAAAGGTTAAAAATAATATTACATTATAAAGTATAACTTTTAAAAAGAAAATAATATTTAATTTACATCCTACTTCTTACTAATATCATAATAATCTGAACGAAATCAGGGGTTTGTAAGCGAATGAAAGCAAATAGCTAGTTACTAAAAATGATGAAAGTAACATCAGTACAACTTCATTTTGTAATTACATACAGTAATACAAAACACAGTTGGTAATGCACTTTTACACACCTATTTAACGACGCGTAACAAGCTATTGGTAGTTCCGAGATAAAGATAGCCCAATGACCTATCGATAATCGACTATATATCAGCCACACTAATGTCAATTTCAATCGAAGATTAGTGTTGCCGGATAATTAATTATCGATTAATCGATTATCCCCCCCTCAAATAATCTAATAATCGATATGACAATCGATAGTATCGATACTATCGATATAATCGATTATATCGATACCTATTTTTATTAGATATAATCGATTATATCGATATCAAGTTGAAAGCGATACTATCGATATAATCGATACTATCGATTGTCATATCGATTATTAGATTATTTAGGCCTCTTTTGGAATAATCGATTATAATCGATATACAATCGAATCGACGGCAACACTATCGAAGATTCCAAGCGTTTAGTACAACATATGTACAACTAAAGAAAATTATACGGTCAGCAGCCCGTCAAGGAAAACATTTGCAGTTCGGACATTAGCTCTTCTACCAATATGTATATTTAAAAACCAAATCACTTTTTTCGTTGTAATTTGATAACTCAGGAACGGGCTCACCTAATCCAACCAAATGTTTAGGCTTTGTTTGGACTATTTACTAAATGGTTTATGTGAAGTTTGCACACAATCGCTCGCGTGGTTCTTCATTTATCCCATTTTTTCTAACAAATGAATAAGAGTGCGAAGCCGCGGCGGGCTATTAGTGTTGTGTAAAATCTAAAATATATGTGCTTTTTTGGGTTTTGTAGCCAAATGGTGAAATATGGAACCCGTATGGATCGTCATGTTTGTCTGACCGTCCGTATGTCATAGCCACATTTGTCCGAAACTATAAGACCTTTACTGTTGAAATTTGGTATTATGTGAACCGCCGTAATATGTTTTGTACAAAAACGACAAAAAAGCAAAAAAATTTAGGGGCTCCCAGTACGTGTGTCTATAGTTAGGTCTTCAAAAATGATATTAAGGTTTCTAATAGCATTTTATCTAAAATAAATAGAGAGAGAGAGACACTTCCAAAGTGGTATAATGCGCCCCCCCCCCCGCCCTGTAACTTTTGAAATAAGAGAGTGATAAAAAATAATATATAAGATGTACATTATTATGCAAACCTCCGCCAAAAATTGGTTTAATCGAAATCTACTAGGTAAGTAGTTTTTTTAATACGTCATAAATTGTAATCCGCAATTTACCTTTTATTCTATCAACTCAAATTTAAACTTTCATATAAGTTTATTGCTGTTACGGAACCCTTCATGGGCGAGTCCGACTGGCACTTGGCCGGTTTTTTTCTTCGGTGCCTGGTAGCAAAACGAAGATTCAATTGAAATATGTTAATAATTTCAAATCACATCGAACATGTGATTGTAATAAAGTTGCGAATGAACATAAGGAAAACATAACAGATAACGTAGCAGCTGTTATGCATCATTGACACTACGTTGCATAATATGTTATATTATGATAACACATTATTATGTGACATTTTTATTAACACGCTTTTATTAGCTTCTAACTACAAGTATGTATTTTTTTTTATATTGCACTTCAAGATTGACCTCATCCCACCTGATGTTAAGTGGTAATGAGGTCCTAGCTTAGGGACAAGTACAGCATAATAAATCTGTTACTGGACTTGTCGCCCTTACCTTGAAGGCTTGACCCCTGCTACTAATACCTGTCACTACGACGAGTAGCTTAAACTCCAGCCCCCGTCTTGCTGAGTCTCTCCTGAAATCTCATGTAGATAAGTGTCAAGCTGATTTTAACTTTACTCATATTTGTCCTGCGGAAATTATAAAGAGTTTTAAGAGTTTAAGTATGAAAAAAACTGAGGATTTATGGGGCATTTCCATTGATATACTCAAAAACATAATTCATGGAATTGCACCTTATTTATCCTTCATATTTAATAAATGTATTGACGCTGGTGAATTTCCTAATTTAATGAAATCAAGTAAAATTATTCCACTTTATAAATCAGGCGATAAAAGTGATCCGTCTAACTTTAGACCAATTTCCATATTACCAGCACTTAGCAAAATTTTTGAAAAAATTATTTTCAATCAATTATTAGCTCATCTTACAGTTAATGCTCTGTTTCATAGTAAGCAATTTGGATTCACTAAAGGTAGATCTACTACGGACGCAGGTGTGGCACTTATCAAACATGTTTTCGATGCTTGGGAGAGAAAACAGGACGCCATTGGAGTTTTTTGTGATCTGTCAAAGGCATTTGATTGCGTTGATCACCAAACGTTGCTGATGAAGTTGAGGCATTATGGTGTTGTAAGCACTTCACTGAGTCTTCTACAGTCTTACCTTTCTGACAGAACTCAAAGGGTCAATGTGAATGGAACTAACTCTTCTGGTGCACCTCTAGCGATGGGAGTGCCCCAGGGCTCAATATTGGGACCTCTGTTGTTCCTTATTTATATTAACGACCTTCCTTACTTTGCGAAGGATCTCTGTGAGATTGTGTTATTTGCTGATGACACTTCTCTCATCTTTAAAGTTGATAGATGTAAAGAATCATTTGAAGATGTAAATAGTTCTCTCTCACAAGTGCTACATTGGTTCACGAATAATAATCTCCTGCTTAACACTAAGAAAACGAAATGTGTCAAATTTACAATACCGAATGTTAAAAAAGTCAACATCAAATTGTCTATGAATGGTGAACCTTTGGAAATAATTAATTCTACAGTATTTCTCGGCATCACATTAGACTCTAAATTGCAATGGGGACCCCATATTGTTGCCCTGGCAGGAAGGCTTAGTTCAGCTGCATACGCTGTAAGAAAAATTCGAAATTTGACTGATATTGAGACGGCAAGGCTGGTTTATTTCAGTTACTTTCATAGTGTTATGTCATATGGTCTCCTTTTGTGGGGAACAGCTGCTGACATTCAAAATATTTTTGTTTTACAGAAGAGGGCTATCCGCGCCATATATGGTCTTAAATCACGGGATTCTCTCAGAGACTTATTTAAAGAAATTAACATACTTACCGTAGCATCTCAATACATTTTTGATTGTATTATGTATGTACGCAAAAATTATAATCTACTTTTTAAAAAATCTGACTTCCACAACTTTAACACTAGAAATAAACACAAACTTGCTGTTCCATATCTAAGACTACATAAGATAAGTAATTCCTTTGTGGGTTTAAGCGTTAAATTATTTAACAAGTTACCTGAAAATGTTATTCAGTTGCCCATGCATAGATTTAAGTCTCATGTTAAAAATTGTTTAATAAAAAAGGGCTACTACAAAATTGATGATTATTTAAATGACAAAAATGTATGGGTCTAGAATAACTTTAATTCTCGGAAATGTTTTAAATAAGCTTTGTATATTTTATTTAAGTACCTAGCGTAAGGGAACATTGTTACATTGAAAAGAGTAAGTGTCGAGTTTCTTGCCGGTTCTTCTCGACATGATCAACATTCCGAACACGGCGGTAGAATACTTTATTTGTACTGACTATTCATAAGTGCTTTTGTAAAGTTTACATGAATAAAGATGATTTCTATTCTATTCTATTCTATTCTATTCTATTCTATTCTATTCTATTCTATTCTATTCTATTCTAATGTAGCACCCCCCAGGAGCTCTGGAAACCTTACTCACACGCAGGAACACAACAACACCGAAGTGATTGTTATTTGGCTGCGGTCTTCTGTAAGGTGGAGGTATTTCACCAGTCGGGCTGCTCCAGTTCAAGCGATAAATTGCTGTGCCCTACCTCTCTTAATGTATGTATGTATTCAAAAATGTAATTTGAAAAGTTTCAAATGTTTAAATTCCATTGCTTGGGTGATAGAACACCATACCCGTACTTTCAGCTAAACAGCAGTTGACGGAGTGATTTTGACATTTCTTAAGAACGTTTTAAAATTTATTTGCATGGAGCATGCTTGGCCTGATAGCCTTAAACCTTCCTCGAGAAATAAACGGTCCAATACAAATATAATTTTTCACTTCGGACCAGTTATTCCAGAGTAGCGCGTTCAAAAAAACAAACAAACAAAATCATCAGCTTTATAATAGTAGTTTCAAAATACAGTTACATTAATGACAAATTAGTATAACTTTATTATAGGCTAATTTCCTTTTTCATTTCAATGCGAGTGTAGGTGTAGGTGTATGTTAGGTGACATCATTGGTCCAGTTTTAGCTTTAGGCAGTTAAAATTTACCTCTAGACTTGTGCTATGTCTATGTGTATGCTTTTAATGAAGTAGGAGTGTTCAATTATAAATTTTACCTACTGTAAATAAGGGTACATTTCATTGATTTCTTAATTTCAATTGCTTATTTACTTTATATATCTACTTGATTGATATATATTCTATGTAATTATTTAAATAAATGTATATTTTTTTAAATGATATGTCTAAAATGTTTATTTAATGTGGGTGTTCTCGCAAGGAAAATCCACTAGATTAGATTATAGACGTGAGGTCCAGCTGTTGATTGATTGGAGATTTAAATGTCATGGTGACATGTCTGTCAATGTCATGTAAGCCATAACCAAACACATAACAGTGGGACCTCACGCCTACGTATCGCCATCTGGTGGATTTTTCGTACGCGAACACCCTCATTGCTAATCATTATATTTGTTTTTGTAATCCATACATTCTTATTATAACCGCATCCTTGACGAAAATTTCTTCATGACCTAAAGATTGACGGGCAAAAATGCCCTTCTTGTTCAATGCAACGTTTGTATTTTGTTAACAGTCAAATTCAAAAGTAATGAATCATTTATTCCACTTCTCATGTCACTACAGCCATTTTTTTTGTAACGAATATTAATATATTTTTTTACATAATATTGAGATTTACCATGTAACCCACATAAACTTCTATGTGAACACATAAAACTAGATATCGTTGTCATGTCAGCTCGTAATCAGTAAACGTAATCTCGTTAAGTGATGGAACTGGTCGATACTGTGTCCTCGCATAACAGGGAATTTACGGGCGCGTCCCCATTAGGCGAACAGTGAGCGGCTGGCAGTTTTACTTCCTATAAATTATATAGTGCAATGTAGATTTGCTTTTTGTGTCTCTGTTTATAATTAAAATAATTCAAAAACTTATGTGCCGATTTCAAAAATTCTTTCACCATTGGAAAGCTATATTCACACTGAGTAGCATAGGCTTTTAATTGCTGGAAAAAACTAACTCCACGTGTACAAAGTTGCGGATGATTGCCAGTAAATTATAAAAGAAATGTTCATACAGCGCGTAATATACGCAGTTTCGTTTGCCGACTCATTTTGTGTGCGCCTGATTCGCGTGGTCGGTGGTCGCAGTGAAATAACACTAATGTATACTTTTTTATCTTCCCGTACAGGAATAACCGCTCAGTTGATATTTAGTTAGCGACCGATACACCACTTAGAGTCAATCTGCGAACAGTCAGCTGACTAACTGTTCATCTAATATGGAGGCGGCCTTAGACTAGAGGAATTATACTCCGCTGTGACAATTAATGGCGCTTTTTTGTGATTCAGCTGCGTTTTAGTTAATCCTGAAAATCTCGTGATTTGTAATATAAAACTGGCGACATGTAGACCATCCTTTTCTTTCATGTCGTCTAGCTAATATCGTGCAAGAGGACGATATAATGCTCTCAAGGAGCCTAAGTATTCTATTTAAACTCGAAACAGGGTAAAATCTATTATTGAATTACTTAGAATATTTAAACTGGCCCTTGAATTATTATACCTTGAAATATTTTAAGTTTTTTATTTAGTTATTTACCCCAGTTTACCCCATTAATCGATATTTTTAACGAGTTTCAACAATTTTTGTCCAGAGACTGCAAGATGAAAACCATATCTAAGTTAGTTCTATAGTAAACTTTGTTAATTTGTATGCCCCAGTATTTTGTCGCATTGTACTCCGTTTGACTTTAATAATAAATGTGACGAGAAAGAATTGAAAACAAAATTATAACAACAATGAGTCATAATGTTACTTGATCAATAACCGAATTGAATTGAATTGCAAAAAACACTGATTAAACTGTTCAGTACTATTTTGACCCAAAAATAGCATCAAAATGTGTTAATAAATATGTGAAATGATTATTTTTTCATTATCCTCCAATTTTTACAATAACATTGAAATAAATGACATAACCATATTAACCATGGCATTGGGTAGGAAACAGATGGTAAACAAAATGACATACTGCGGTCACTTAAGGAAGTCGGATAAAAGTATCAAAGTGGTTTCAGTTGTGGTTGCTCGAGTGAAAATAATTCTGGCCCTAGTACATAACCAATTCCATCTAAAATGTAAAATATGTTTTTAAAGTCAAAGTCAAAAATGTCTTCATTCAAGTATGTTACATAATATAAAGTTTTTGAATCGGCGTTCAATACAATGCAAAGTGATTCCACTGCCGGTTCGGAACCGGAACCTGAGTTTCTTACTGGTATCTTCTCGGTAAATATAGATTAAGAACGGAAGCAGTACCCACCACGGTACAGACCGCTTTGGACCAAGTTATATAGTTTTGTTTTGATATACGTTAGGGAAAACGCCCCGCCACCCAGCGCCACCACTCTTTTAATTAGTTTGAATGCTGCAAAGTAAACTTAAAGTAAATGAATACTCTGATATTGTATATAATGTTTTGGGTCTGAGTTGTGTTGTTCCGTCGTTATTACACATTTCTGCAACAAAAGTGATTGAGCTACTTAGATTGACTTTGACTTAGACAACCTACAAAATATTTTTCTAATAATTCCATTTGTATTTTTAACCGACTTCAAGAAAAGGAGGAGATTCTCAATTCGACCGTTTGATTTTTTTAAAGCTAACATTTTAATATCGTATTCGATGGTGTACCTTGTAAATAAATAAAAGTCAAAGCCACATGAAATATTATCCCTAGAAAAATGATCCTCGCAGAAAAATCACGTTCCATACTGCACCTTCAAAATAACATACAGCTCCCCCAAATGATGGAATGGCTCAACAAAGGGTAATTTATTGCGACTTCCTGTGGAGCATAGATAATGGTAACCAAAGTGGGTGGACGTAGGCAGGTTAGGAACGTGACAAACCGACTCCGACGGTGACAAAGTGTAGAGGGATGGTGGGGTGCCCTCACCAGCGGAATAGCTGAGCATGACTGGAGATATACATACTTAGTAAACAATTATTTGACAGGGCCGCTATAATCGGTAGTGCTGGTTATTGAAATAAGGGCGTGTGTTCGAACCCCGTACAGGTCATACATGCGTGAGAAAGACATTTGTATTTGTTAGTGTTTAACGTGTTGAAGTATTTATTGCGATACCACAGTCACTTCTGATTGCCTTAAGTGGTTGGGATCAGTTAAATTTAATTTGTGTTGTATCATACAATACACTGAAAATACAGTTTACAACTAGTTTCAATGTCAGGGACTCAACATTCTGTATAAACACTGTTTAATAAATAAAGTTATTATTATTTATTATTATTATCATATTAATTTACAATGTTTGAAATGTGTTAAACTGGTGATATTTATTGTAGACTTTCTTGAAGGATCGAGATGTACCTAATTATTAATAGACGAAACTAAAAGTTAGTTAATATAATATGTTAGGTATATACTGTAATTTTAAAGTTTAAGATAATGTTTGCAACGTATTTGATTACATATTTAATTGAAAAGACGCCTTTCTAATCCGACTTATAGTATAACTTGAAAGGTTGTTACTATTCCACGAAGAAAATACTACATAGAAATAATAATTTTCATTCACAAAGAACGCGAATGAAACGCGAATTTGACATGACTTACGTGAAATCGTTAAAAATGAAATCTGTTCTACTGCCTATAAGGCAAGACGGACAAAATATACATGTACCAACGATGAGCTACGTACAAATGCAGTTAAACTTACAAGATGCTGCAGTAACATTTATAGTCAAAAGCCTGGATTGTGCATTAAGTGAAAACAAACGAGCATAAAAATTGTGTACACAGTTGCGCGCCGCACATGTCGGTCTGAGCGTTTTGAATGGCGCAGATGTGGTGCGCGCGACAGGTGCCGGGCGCACCTGTGCGCCTGCGCAGAGAAGAGAGCTGCGCACAGAGACGGCCTTTTATCTTGTTGTTTATACTTACTTTAATCGCATATATAATATTGCTCATTAAGTCCTATAGTATTTTTTTTTATTAATTGAAAAAAAAAATACAGTTAATAAACTAACTGTATATCTTGGTGCAAAATTAGTAATAAGTTTAGCTTTTTTTGTAAAAGATAAACTATTGAGTTTCTTACCGGTGTACTCGGTAGTAATAGGTTCGAAACCGAAAGTATGTAGCATCATTTGGTTTATATAGAGACTTTTCATAAGTGTTAGTATATATATTCGACTTTGACTTAAATAAAATATTTGATTGAACAGTCAATATCGTAACTTGAAGAAAATGCATTATTATTTCGACATCCGGATAAATATTAATTGGCTGAAAGCAATTACCGAAACAATAGATTGTGCAACGTTTTAATGTTAAGTGTAAATAAACTATTTTGTGTTGATTAGCTAAAATCTAACAAAATAAAAAGATATAGCCTGACCACCTATCTACCTGCTAAGGTCGAAATTTTAATTTATATTGATTATTTTTGAGGAAGTTATAGCAATGTAAATAAAGTAATCCTAAGTAGAGATTTTTCAAAATTACGTAAAACTAGTAATGTAAAAGATTCAAGTACTTCAAGATGTACTGCAATAAACATTTTAATATTTGTTAGACTGATTTTAAAACTATATTCAACGCATCCTACCAAGTATGTATTCTGTCTTTACTGAATCCTGAATTTGAAGCCGTATTCCTATTATCTTGTATCAAACTGAACCTGCATATTAAATAACTTGTTACATCTAGCTACAGATAATTTTCTATACTCTAATTTTGAACATTTTCAAATTTCGTACAAAGAATATATTTTAGAATCGCGCTAACCGGGACTCTGATAACCTTCCACGTTTAGTAACGACCATCTGTGAATTCTTATCGAAATTTCGCCCAAAATTTAACCAAAAAAAATCCTGCACCAGCACCTGTCAAAAGTTGACAAAAACTTGTATCGCTGACAGCTCCAGGCTATCAGTCACTGGTGTGCGCGCGCAGGTAGCAGCGTTTATTTACAAGTCAGCCCGCGCCGTGAGAGCGCGTCTGCGCCCGCGCCGAAATACCGCACGTGTTGAATTTCGCTCAGAAACATAAAACAGACGAACCGAATTTTATAAATATAGCGGTATTGACCTACAAAAATAATTTGTGTTATGAGAGAATTATTGCGAATTCTAAAAAGTGGTCTTTTAAATATTACTGAAAATTAAGAAAAAAGAAAATAGATTTTTAATATTTTACATTTTATTGATAAACTTTTGACGAAAATGCTACGGGTAAGTTTTTAATAATGTTTTTAATCTAATTATAATATCGAAGTTTTAATATTAATTTCTTAATTCGAATATGTAATGCCTTTTTTCGTTCTATTTTACTTTTATCAAGAACATTAACCATATTCCACCTAACCCAAACATATGATTGCTACAAAGTGTATTTCTACGTTTAAATCTTACGGTACGATACTTTAATCCAAAAAGGCTTGCATGTGATTACTATAATGTGTTCCATAAATGGCTCAAAAATGACAGCCTGCATACCATTAAAAATCATTTCATGGAACTTGTTAATAGAGCTAATAATTAAATCAATCAATCATGTGATTTCCCTATGGGTTCACGAGATTGTCAGGTGTCAGGACAGTCGAAACCAAATAAGGTTGTACTTTATACATAAGCAAAATAGACTCAGAGTAACAAGTCTGCAGGTTATATTATATAAATCTTCTTCAAATTACATTTAACTTTATTTTGGAAATGACAAGTTTTAACCAGTTTCAAAAAAAGGAGAAGATTTCACTATTTTCGTAATACGGATCCTAAGCTATTGTGAAGTAAAGTAATTGAATTCAAAGTAGTAACATTAATTAAGTGTAAGGTCCATTAGAGTCACCACTTTGGGAATATTTAAGTATTTAACTCTTTTGGCGATTGCTACAATGACTTTACGATTGAATCTATTCTTGACTATGTATGTGAGATGTTTTAGTTAGATGTTTTCTAAGTGACACATTGATTAATTTAAACCTATTTCACTTATTTAAGCCGCATTAAAGCGGTCACTATGCCCAAATAATGTTATGTGTCCATACGTTTTGAGGTGAGCTTTTGTACAATAGTAAATTTTTGTATGAGAATGAAAAGAACAGCTACTTATGTTGTAATTATAAGTCACATAGCTTCCCCCTTTAAAAGGTTTGCACGCTATAATTGACCGTTGAGACACAAGCCGGGTTCGATTCCCTGTCGGGTCAATGTGGAAAACGAACATTCTATATTGTCTTTGGTGTTGTTGTTTCTGTGACACAAGGGCTTCAGATAGGTACTTACCTTAGAATCGGCGTAATGTGTGTGATGTTGTACGGTTAAAATATTTATTTATTTTCCGATTTTAACAGAAACACTTAATTTATTTACACCATTATATTAATCATAATGTACATTTTATAAACACAGTGCATGTGTTTGAAAATATACGTCTGCTTCACGTAAACAACATTCTGATACTATTTTTGCAATTAAACATTCAATGGATACTTTGATAGCTTTCGTTTCTTTCACTAAGCGGCTTTACTAATTAACAATTTACATATGCTTGCAAGCAGTTAAGCCTTTTAGATATATATTAAATTAAAAACAATAGTCCACTCAATGATCGTTTAACACATAGGTTAGAAAAGTTTTAGGTAGTCACGTGCACGTATAATGTATATGTCGCAGTCATCTGGTTGAACCAGCTATTTGATTGGATCACTAGCGTGTTTATTAAATGACGACGTTTAATTGAATCACTAGGCCCAACTTTGAATGAACAAGCTTCACTCAAGGTCCAACAAGTTAGCTGATTGTAACATAGCCCTTTGAACATAGCGGACGTAAAATCAGTCAGGTGATTGTAATTTAGTTAATTTTTTTCCACTGTGGCGTTAGTGCTCATCAAAACAAAGATGGCGTCAAATAGCTGGTACAGATTTAATCGAATAGCACTGTGTTGATATTTTTTGAGTGAAATTGAGATTTAAAGTGACTTTAAAAAAATATTTTTTCAGCCTAAGTGTCTTAAGACTTAAAATTGTTAAAATATAATAAAAATTCTTATTAAGGGGTGTTATGTCATGTCCTCATTTTTTTATCTAACGTTAGTTATCTTTCACCCTAATTAAACATTACAAAGTCAGCTATATCCCATTCAACGACTATGCTAAATGACGTTCAGTCAAGAAACGTTACATTAAACAATTTGACGAGTTGTCCTTTAGTCATTCAATTAAACGTCGTCATTCAATGAACGCGCTAGTGATCTAATCAAATAGCTGATTAAACCAGATGACTGCGACGTATACAAACTCATTCATAACATTATTTTAATTTTGATTTAGATTATTTTAAGTTTAATATCATTGTTGTAAAATCGAAACTGCTTATCTGCAAAACATTGACATTAAATATCATGAAAAATTAATGCGTTCATATTAAATCCTATTTTTTAAATCCTCTTTAGCCAAAATATATATGATAAAATATAATCTCCTTATCCTATTAAATTGGCTGTCGACATTATTCACAAATAATTTTAAGGCACCAAAGCAGTAAACGAGATAATTTGTTTTTTTTTAAATACTCCGATACTATTGCATTCTCAGTGAGTACATAAATAAAATTGCAATGCCACAAGTTACCATCTTTATAGAAAATTCATAAAGGAATATTGTTTTTGAATATAGGTATAAAACAGTATGTAATTTGACTAGCCAGTCAATATTCCTATCTCACCAAAGATAATGTATGTATCTCATGCAGGTAGGGTAGTAAAGGTAAATGAATGAATCCTTTAAAATGCTTACGTAATTATCGCTCCTCTTAACTCGTCATCATGCTTACAAAACGCAGACGCAGACAAGGCGGCACTACGCCATACCTACTAAGTTTAAAGCTTATCATAATTATTGATATTATGATATCATTATTCGCTTCAGATGAATACTAAGTAGCCTAGCCAAATTACTGTTAAGACATCCTGCCAGGAACTACAATGGAATCGTAATTATGTTCACCGTTAAAAAATATTAGAAAATTTGGCACAGTTATATTACTCGTATATATTAATGAGCTCGATGACGTGTTGATATATCTATTTAATATAATAATTTAGACAGTAAAAAAATGGCAATTTTGGTATTTATAACCCTCATGTAGGCCGAAATAAAATTATCCTTTTTAAATTATTATTATGACCTGACCTGACCTAACTATTTGATAATAACAGGACAATACCTACTATAATAGAATATAGGTTATACAAAATTAACTACTAGGTACTTATGACATTTCTACATATAACACTCACGTTTTATTCTGGAAGATAAAAAATATCAAAAGAATATGGAACTTCAGCCAATATATTTAATAGAAATTTTGATCTGATGATAATCGTTAAAAAATTTTCTTAAAAATGCACTCTGGGGAGTACCTCCATGAAAAAATTATATTAATTGTAGTAAATGTTGAAGTGATATTTAACAAATAGGCATCCATAAACTGAAATGACTTCTATGTGTAATAAATAACTAAAATAATACAGAAGTATTTAAAGCAAAAACTACGATTGCATGATGTTTTAAAGAAAAAGTCAAAGTAAAAAAAGATTGAGGTCAAGCGCAGCAAGGAAAGTATTTGTTTTCACATAATAGGGGTAGGCACTTTGAATTAAATGCAATTTTCCTAAAACATAATAAGCCACACTGGTACAGAATCTATCTGTCTGTTCTCCGTATATGCACACAATTGATACCCCCTGCATGAAAAGTTTTGAACTACATACTATAAAAATCGATCTCTTAATAAATGTATTCGTTCCAGAAATATTTGAAAGTACAGAATCGCGGATGGTACGACAATTTACTTTTTTCAGTATATTCAGTCCTTTAGGATAATATAAGATGTATACAAACGGTATGTTTCTTTTATGTTAAACTAGCTGTGCCCGCGACTTCGTTCGCCGGGACATCCTTTCATGGTCGGTTTTACCCCTTTCTCCTCTAATATTTGAAACAAAAAGTAGTCTATATTTTAATCCAAGTTTCGATCTATATTTGTGCCAAATTTCATATCTCTAACTTCAAAAATAAACATTTTTCCATATAAACTTTCAAAGGTGGTATTACCCCCCTCCCCCCTTATTTTCTAATAAAAAGTAGCCTATGTCCGTTCTTGAGATTCAACGTATACCTATACCAAATTTCATCAAAATCGGTTGAGAGGTTTAAGCAGGAAAGCGTAACAGACAGACAGACAGACAGAGTTACTTTCGCATTTATAATATTAGTACGGATGATGGTATGCGCGCAAACTTTAGTCATTGAAATAAACTAAAAAAACTTTGTTCATATGTATTGTTTCGACTCAAAGTGACAGAGAGTTTACTAGAATTTCCAAGTAGGTACATTAATATATAATAGTAATTGTTTTGACAAAATTATTATTTCCTGGTCACAGTCACCACCAGGAACCTATTTGTCGATGCGTACATGATGCATGATAATTTGTGATGCAGTGAGGACTGTAGACAATGGATATCTGATAGGGATCAGGTAGACATGGCTAGACCTCCCACACACACACTGTCCAACGAATTTTAAATAGTTAAAGGTTACCTTTTACTATACTATAACGTATACCTTTTCGTTCGCTGCAAGAACTATGATGACGTAAGTATTAACTAGTAAAATTTCGAAGTATAATTCCATTTCATTCCACCCGTGCGGGGTACTATTTTCTTTTATCATCGGTATTCCTTTATAACTTAGAATACATTATTGTTTCGTGATAAAATTCTTAATGTTAATTTAATATTATTTTCAATTTCTTCCAAGTCCATTTAATCGTTTTTGTATAAAATAGTAACAAATACTGTTTAATCCGCAAAGCTTTTTGAAATGCGATAAAATAGTGTCATAAGGAGCATTACATTTCATTTGATATCATATTTAAAAGTAATTACAATCATAAAACTAAAAAATTATTTACAATATACATATAACGTTATTATACTTTATAAATAATTGTTACCTAACTGGTCTGAATATTGTTAAAATTAAAGCATCAGTCTAGTATGGATACTTTTTAATTTTTAGACATGATTGATATGCATACTTTACTTTTAAATAAAATTTAACTTTGGTTCAGTCATGGACTTAGTATAATATTATACAGTTACAGGGTACAGTTTTTCCTTGGCAAATATTATGCTTATAACGATCTTTTTGGTTTCAAACAATGTGAAATTAAACCTTAAATGGCATTTTGATAGGTAATAAAGTGACATGAGATGTCATGGGCGTTTGTCACAGTAATTTCGTGGTAATGTAAAACTGCATTTTCGAGAATGTAAGCAAGGCAATGCAGATACACCCTTTGCTATTCATATTTTCTACTCTTTGATCTAATTTTAAGCGTGTTAGAATAGTACTAGACTGAAATAGACGCTAAATAGTCATCATCACAGTTAAATTTAAGCAAACGTTGGTGTTTATGGAAATTACAATATTGTAATCAGGCTCAAATAATTTGATAAGACATGTAAGTTATATGTTTATTTATGTTTTGAGCCTACTTTCAGTAGAAAAATTTTCATTCATATAAAATTTTAAAGATTAAATTGAAGTATATCAATAAATATAATGTAACGTTTTGGGGGGTGAGAGTTCCATAAGATCTTAGATAAAAGGTTTCAGCCATAAAATTATAGTAACATAGTTATATAATTAAAAATGTTCCATAGAAAGAAGGATAATAAACTATAAAAGAATAATAAATAAAGGTGAAAATCTGAATCTATTACCATAAACTTAGTTGACCATTAAATCCGACTTTGGTTAGATTGTGCGCATATTTTTATAAACATTGGTATTCATCGGACAAAGTGATAGATAATTATATAATATTTAATTATGCAACAACAAATACAATTATAATAACTGATTTTTATTTAATAAAGCAGACATAATAATGATTAGCACAATAAAATAACAGATTAAAATAATTTCCGCGTCAATTACGACATATAAATACTCTGGGAAATGTGCTCTACATTCATATAGATGAATTATGTCATATCTGCGCGCATGTTGCATAATTTTTTAAGTATAATTATAGCTTTTTCATGAATCATCACAGTTTGATCAGCGACTGATTGCAACTGATAGTACCTACCATTCTTTGTGATTGACTGTAACATAGTTTTGTTTCAAAAGTAATCTAAGATATTAATTAGGTATTTATTTCAAATTTAGAACGTAGTAATAATTAGAATCTTGTCATAAGTGTAGCGCAGTATATTGGCTCCTCCCAGCCTTTATTTTATTTCATAATTATTGTACTAGTCCCGATTTTTACTAGGCGTGATTTATTCATTGACATTTTTGTTAATTATTGAACAAAGATTTAAAATTTTCGTATGTTAAAGAAATAAACTTACAAACTACTGAACCGATTACCAAAACGCTATGCTACAATATCACTCCGTTATTTTGTAGAATTTATTTCTTGATTAAAAACCCGCGTGAAAACTTTTAAGTACTTAACAGTTCACGCGGATGAAGACGCGGTACTGGGCTTGTGTATTTACTCATAGTTAGACTTAAGTCTTATCTTCCTAAATTTATTTGTTTACCTTTTTTTATTATATCGGTTTTTATAATTCTTAGAATTCGATAAGCTCTGAAAGCAAAGCCAAACAATCAGGAAACAGTTTTGCACAGAAACGTTCATATCGATGAATTAATCTACGAATTAATTTTACTATTTTAATTTATTAATAGCAAAACCGCGCAGTATCTATCACTAAACTATGATTTCCTGTTAATGGTGGGAATTCCTTGCTGAAAAGGTACATAAATCTAATAATAACGGGTTTTCCTGGTAGATTCCTATAAATTGGACTTAACAATACAACAGGTAATCATTTGTTAACAGAATTTGCCGGAAAATGGTGTAGCGTTGAAGTAACAACGAATCCCTGTGGAAGATGACAAGTGTGGATCGGGAAGACAACGATGGCTCCGGACGCCATGGACTGCGAGGAGTTGGAGCGGCTGAAGGTAGACGAGTACCAGCCTGCGGTGCATCAGGGACGGAGGATCTTGCCAGAGGAGAGGTCTTCAGCCCAAGCGTGGATAGAGAACGAAGATTTGGAACGGTTCGGGAGCGATAGCGTGACGAACAGTCCTGGGGAGAGCCGCCGGCTCCTCAGCCCGTTGGTAGATACCAGACCTCCTGCGAAGCACAAATCACGTCTGCAGGCCGGGCTCACTCTTGGCGTGTCCAACGTCCCTAGAAAACACACGAAATGCCCCCAGACTCCGAAATGCGTAAAATCCCTCCCCAAAACCAAATTCGAGAAAAGAAAAGAGAAGCTGATTGCGATCCTCAAGCCACCGTACTTCATCGTCTCCATGATATTCGTTATCGTAAGTATTAATTGGTAAATAATTGCTGTAAATAATATTTACGACTGCATACATAATTGCAGCTACGATAACTGTAATAAATTCATTTGTTGGTTTAATTTTCCGTGTTAAAATTCATATAAGTTTAAACTTATTACCTCAGAACCCTTAAGGGTTAATTTAATGCGTGTTTAATTAGTGTTTGTCGAATACAACTACAAAACAGGATTACTGAAATTATTAGTCATATATTTGTTGTAGTACTGTTTCTTGTGACTTTATTCTCTGTGTGTTGTTCTTGTATTTAATCCAAATTGTATCCAAAACCATTCAGTAGTTTTTGTATGAAAGTGTAACAAACCCCAAACTTGCTCGGAAAAGTTCCCTTACACTTTTTTTTTACAAATATAAATAATTTATGCCTGATTAACAGGTATCATTTTATCTAATAAGTATTATCGGTATCACTGTAATCTGCCATAACGGCATATGAATTTACATTAATTTAACAATTATAAAAAAAGTAATAATAATAATCATAAATTATAATTGGAATTCGTAACATGTCAGCATCTAATTATTAAAACTAATTAATATCAGAAGTAAGAATTAATAATAATTATATTAGAATAAACAAGTCAGTAATAACATTATTCATATTTTAATTAAAACTAATCTAATTGTCAATATCTTAAGTGTTACACTAAAAGCAACGTAGAGATCACACGTTTGATTTCCAGCAGATGTTGCCAAACTTGTCGCCATCTCGCTCAAACGCCGCTAACATAAATCTCATGTTTATCGTGGTTTGTTGATGGGTATGCTAACGGCGATGTTTCGGCAGGTGTGCCTCCACATTTGGCTGCCGAAGGAGGCTCGGCAGATGCTAGAGTGGACCCCCGGCGCGTGGTGGAACGAGCCGTGGCGGCTGTTGACGTACGGCTTCGTGCACGCAAGCGCGGCTCACCTCGCACTGAACGCTGTTGTTGCGCTCGCTGTAAGTCTATCTTCTTATTTTATAAAATAGATTAGAATAACCGTTTATTTGGCACACAAAATAATACTATATTAAAGAATAAACAAACAGAATATGTACTAAAAAGGCTCCTAGCTAAACAATATGCTATGACACCCATTATTGAGTCACGCGACGCTTATTTTTAGAGGTCGAAGATGAAAAGATCATCTGCAGGTATCATCTATAGTCTGTTAGGGAAAAAAATCTTTCTTCTTATTCCTTGTCATATAATAACAGTAACAGATGGCTCACTGCCGGTAAAATTGCAACGTTTTAAAGGAGGAGTAGTTTAGAGCCTTTTGTTTTCCTATAATCTTGGACTTTGAAACTTCGATGCACCACGTGGATAAATTTTAACAAACGTCAAAATCGAATTCAATTCGACAGCTACTGACTGTCTAAAAATATGATTGTGGTGTACAATTCCAATCAACAGTTAGTATCGACATGTTTGTGGCCTCATACGAGAAATTTGATGTGTTGCGCATGATAAGCCTACATTATACAGTCGCCCTGTGCAAGTGCTGGCAAGCCTGGCCATAACATGTACTTTTAAAATGTTCTGACTAATGGTTTGTGTTCAGGTGGGTTGGCGGCTAGAGCGCGAGCAAGGGTGGTGGCGCGTGGTCATCATCTGGTGCAGCGGCGTGGTGGCGGGCGCCCTGGGCGCGGGCGCGCTGCAGCCCACGGTGCGCGTGGTGGGCGCCTCCGCCGCCGTCTATGCGCTGCTCACCGCGCATCTGCCTAACGTCTGTCTTAGGTGAGTTACACAACATTAACTCACCACCTTTTGTTTGGAATCGACTTAGGCCTGGTTTCCACCAAAGCAGAGAGGAGACGGGAGGAGATGTGCTGCAAAGCTGGCAGGTTATTTCCTCCAAAGCGATAGGAGATGTGAACTTTGTGTAGCAGAGATGTAAGCTGTGAGAGACCAAAACCAGTCAAGCTCTCTCTACCAAAGGAATACGTCATGTCGTACGCCCGACTAGACACTCCGCTCTGCCACGCCGCTGGCCCGCTCACCGCACAAAATTCTATAGAAAAATAAGACATCTCTCCTCTCCGCTTGATCCATTTCCATCGAAGCTAAGCGGAGAAGAGATGTGAAATTAACTAAATCTGATTGGTTTATTCGAATACATCTCCTCCCTTAGTATCTTGTCACATAGGTATTGGGTTCGATTTTCGGATATGGTTCGAGTTAATGATCTTCACCAACCAAAACAATGGAATCGCCTTGCATTACTTTGCTCATAATGGAATGGCGATTAATACATTATTCATTCATGAATATTGCGTGATATGCGTTATGGAGAATGGGTTAGTGATTAAGAAAATTATAAAATATAAATTACACAATTTTTTTTTTATATTTCAATCAAAATATTTTTTTATTAGGTTGTCTAAATAAGTTAGTTATATAAAATCAAGGAATATGATTCCAACCTCTGCCCATGTAACAAATGTTCACTTATACATATAGGCTGGGGTAAAGACTTTGGTGTATCTGTATGTAGGTATGATGTTGAGATTCACAAATAATTTAAAGATTTCAATTCCGTAAAAGAACACGTCTTTATAAAGTGAGGGCCGTATTGTTTTAAGTCAGTTTATTGGTAAATAAAATTCGTGGTATCATCGTCTCGTATTTCCATAAAAAATCTATGAAGAAATCGTGTTTTGACTTGCCAACATCCCAATAAGTCATTCGTTGCACTTAGAACCATTCAGGCGTTCTCAGTGTAGTTGCATCATTGCGACCGTACTAACCAGTGATCGTTCCTATTGCAGGTTCGGTCACGTGCCCCTGTGGTGGTTCCGTCCGCTGAGCGTGGTGGTGCTGGGCGCGTCGGAGGGGTGCTGGGCGCTGGTGCGGGCGGCGCCCCCCGCGCCCGCGCGCGACCACGTGGCGTGGGCCGCGCACGCGCTCGGAGCCGCCGTCGGCGTGCCGCTGGCGTTCATTGTCTTCACTGGTAAGTATTATCTTGAATACAGTCATTGATGTCTTTACCGACCAGGGAAATCACTATTTGCTGACTATGTACGCTTGCTGACTGCAAATATGTACTCTGTTTGCCGACTGCAAATATGTACCCTACCTAAAGCGATAAGACCGCCTAAATTGTATCTGTAATAACTACCGTTTTTATGAAATTCAGTGTTCTTCACTTAAAGTCATAAAATCGGTTAATTTTTTTTTCGAAAAACACTTGTTAATTCGATTACATTAATATTAAAAATTTGTCTATCCATTCATTGTACCTATTTTTATTGTATGTAAATAACTAGCTTCATACGTATGAAGTCACGGGTGGCCGCTCATCAGCTTATGTACAGAAGAATGTTACCTTTAATTATGTACAATGTTACATCTTTCGTTGCAGGCGAGAATGACTCCAAGCTGGCTATCAAAGTGAGCCGTGTAGTCTCCGCTCTAGTCCTGTTGGCAGGGATCGTCGCGGCGACTCTGCACTTCATCTTCTGGTATGATGCGGACTTGTGAACTGTAAGTCACATCGATACGAAAGAGCCATCACCCGTTGAAATAGCTGTGTTGGAAGAGGCATGAGAGATGAAGAAATACGTTCGAGTGCCATCTCAACAACGGCCCGAGCCGAGGTCCAAGCCCCACTATGGGGCGCCCTCCGGTCGTTGTTATTAGGGGTGTAACCACATTCCTACCCCGCAAGCTCGGTGAAGACGAAAAGCTCATCTTTGACCATCATCCGTTGGGAAAAGAAGAATAAAGAAAACGAACAATTCTTTTTTTGTTTACAAAATCTGAACTCTTTAACTTGGCTGAGTGTGTTTCTTTTTTTAAAAGACCATGCTGTAATGCTGTGTCTACAGGTAAATTATAGCTTATATGACTCCTTGAGGTACAAAAGAACGACTCTTTATAAGAACTCGTGGCTTGGACTATAGTGCGCCTGGAAGCACTAGTCATCGGAACTCGGTAAAGAAAACAAATTCATAAGATTTACGACAGATTATGCTATTTCGTCCCGAGATTAATCTGCCGTCACATGTCTCGTGTGAGTACGTACGTTGACAAAACGTCAATGTAAAACAGTGGCAGGTCGATGTTAATTCTTATGCACACGCCATAACGGCAGTGAAAGTCATGAGGTTTCACAATTTTAATGAAATATCTTAAAAGTTACTGAAATGCACTACAGCAAAATTAATTGAGTGCAATTTAAATTTCCGTCCGTTTTCTATTTAGAATTTTTGATGGAATTAAAGAGTGACTGACTACTTAGGACATACATTTCTAAGTGTAATTGGTTGTTGTTACAACGCTTTCAAAACGAATTTGTTAAAATAGTTTAGGAACATTACTTAAGTGCCATATATTGAAAAATAATGAGAAAAATAAACAACCATGTGAAATAAATGTACCTCTGTATTTAAAGCTTTGAACATGACCGGCCATGCTATTTATAGCCCATAATTATTGATGGAAACGATTTATAATGTGCCTATTATTGTGTAATTAATTTTACATTTTACCGTACCGACGAGCTCAAATAAAATTTTAAAGAATCGTCATCAATTTACATCTGTAATTTACTATTAAAAGAACTAGAGGAAAGACTATGAAAAAAATATTTCAACGTACGAGTATGAAAGTTTGTGAAACGAATATCGACATACCTTCATATGTAGTTACGTCATAATAATCTTAATAATATCTACTGTTGCATTGAGATTTTAAAACAGATTTATATATATAAGATAATGCAATTTCACTAATCATTATTAGATTCCCGGTCGGGTCAATTTGGAAAACAAACTTTTCTAAATTGACTCGAGTCTGGGTGTGTTGGGATGACGCCCCCAGTTAGTATCCGTCGTCTGGTACTCATAGTACAAGGGAAAACCTTAGTCTGAGACCAGGTAATTGGTGTGATTGTATGGCGCATTTATTTATTTATTATAGAATCAATATTGGAGTGCTTGTGACTCCCAGTTATTGTTAAAAATATTAACCTTCCTCACATACATATTTGAGTCACACAATTTCAAAAGTCACTAATCAGTTATCTACAATGAAATAGTTTGTGAAGTTCAATACGTAATCGCGGATGAATTTGTATAGCGGAGAAATGACCGACAATAAATTTCGACTATGATTCACTTATGATCGAATTGAACGACAGCTATGGTACTCAAACGTAAACTGCATTGTCCCTTTTTATGATTTCTGAGCCGTATGAAATATACTTTCGTTCTTTCTGTATTTTCTTATGACAACATACATTTAAAAATACCTTTATTTCATATAATAACTGTACACAGTATACTTTCCTGTACCAGATTATAACGTAAGATTTCATTGTAGATCCTTAAACGATCAAATTAAGAAACTCTCAACGGCATGTCATGTAAAAACATACAAATGTAAATATATTTAATAAGTCAACTTAAAATTAAGTGGTTAGTTTAAGAGCGATTGAATGTTTAAGTTAATACGATTTCTGTGAAATCATTTAATTGTTTTGCATCAAAACATTGGCTAGTGATTTGTGTAAGATGTTTAAGAGCAAGTATGGGCATATATTTAGTCGTCACAGCGGGGCTCTACCTTAGCGGATAGTAAATGAAATTAATTAAAACTATTTACGAATTCAATTATTTTTAACTGACTCAAAGTAGAAAAATTGGACATCACATTCATTACTCTGATTGAGTGATAAAAAGGCAAAGCACTTGTGTTACAAAAATCAGCAATAATGACTGTACCACAACACCTAGACCCGAGACAATAAAAAGATAAGTTAACCTAATATCGAATCCGGGCCTCAGAAATGGCGTGACGTCAAAGTGTCCTGTTTTACAAAATAATTTAACAAATAATATTTCCTGAATACGTGTATAAAGACAGGTAAACGGAAGTTATCAATAACTAAAGGTTTTCCTAATTCATGAGTAGCGTCAGAATTGACACGGTTAAATTATTGATTAATTTATTTTTCCAGCTAAATGACGCAGGTACAATATCTATTAGTATTTTATGAATAAACTGTTTTGAATAGGTAATTAAATTATCCCTACTATGTTAATGATTGAGGAAATATATATGCGAGTGTCTGCCTTATCAGTCTACCTCTGTACTGGTTTATTTACCTTATTTTTTTTAATCTTAAGTAACGAATTTATAATTTAACATTATTAATTATAATATAAATACCAAATTTGATGACATTTATCACGTGCATAATTGCCATCCTTCGAAAGCCTTGCCAAGATATTGGTATAAGTTTTTTTTAATTGTTGTTTTTATATTGGCTCCTCCCAGCCTGATGGTAAGCAAGAGAGGAACCCACATCGCGATGACAACGGATTAGATACCGTAGTATACTTTCCGTTAGCATCGCTATACTAGCCCGCAAGATGTTTCAATTTCCGGTTGGGCCAATATGGGAAACTTTTATTTATTGTCTTGAGTCTGGGTAGTAAATAAGTCGACAATTGCTATTACTACGTACCACAGAATCAGAGCAATGTATGTTAATTTTTTTGTTAATACACAAATAATTGTTATTCATCGAAGAGCATACATCATGAGTAAACTCCCTTCTCATCATATGACCATACCAGGATAAATATGCCGGTAAAATAACACCGGTAATTTTGTGCGGAAAATAGTTTATTTATAAGCCCTAATCATGCCAAAACAAGTATTGAGTGTGACTTGATTGGCTTTCTCTTATACAGTAATTTATGTCACCTAGAAGAAGTTAGATATGGTGAGCCTCGCCTTTTTGTTAAGCAAACACTACGACACATCGACCTACCCTGATCTGTCGAAATGATGCTGAAATTAAATGTCTAAGTTGTTTGGCATCATTTTACACGTTCAGATTGGTTGATGCGATATTTGATGTAGGTATCCCTGTTGGTTTTTCGTTTGGTCTATTATGGTATAAATGTGATGATTCTGTGCCATATTGTTGTTCAATATTGAACTTTATTTGTTAGCGGAAAGACACGAGTTGTGATATCATTGGTGGGTTGGTTACCAAAGAGATTGTGTTTTCTAGTCGTAAGATGTGTTGTTATAAGACGAAAACGTGTATTTGTATAAAGTAGTGATAAACTATAAATGTCTTCTAATATCAGTAGAACGGTATTCAAAAATAAGTCGTAATAACGGCTAGATTAGTGTCAAAATCAATAGATACTCGTACGTTGTTATGCAATTTCCGGTTTCCTATCACTTTACCAAATTATTTTTGACCGATGCTTAGTTTTACGAAATATCGTTTCCCCGCATAGAACTTTGTATGATTCGGCGAAACTTTAACACACAGTTAATAGAAACATAATACAAAGTTATATAAAACTTAATTAGGTATAGTGATAGATAACCGGAATTTACAGACACTAATTTCTAAGCTCAATATTAACGAAAACAATTGTATAGTATTCAGGAAACGGACTGTTGTATTTAAATAATTAGTAGCTGAGCCTAAAGTTTCCTCAGTACCTACAGCAATATGGAATTACTTCAAAACTTAGTACGTAGGTATTTAGCAATTGCCTAAACAATGTTCAAGAACGTGCTTTTGGAGTGTAGAATTATCTAATTGATTTCGAACCATGTTTCAAAATGTGTATAATAAAATTCAACAAGTAAAACATATCGCTGTCAACTTTCTATTTAAATATATAATTAAATATTATTATTATTTGAAAAGGTTTCCCATAAAAACCGTAACATATCCTGTAAATATAAAAATCTAGTTAGTGATGTTATTTAAAGTAAGTACATTGTCATTGTAAGTCTAAAACACTTGTTGTTCTAAAACAAACTAATGTACTTGACCAAAGGTGCCTAGAAGTAACCGACTGAATTGTACACCATCGTAATATTAAGCGTATTTTTTTCATTACATAGTGTAGAAAAAAATAACCGTTTTTACCTATGATATGTTTGAAGGGCGTCAATATTGTCACTGCCAAGTTCTAAGGTCACAATTGAAGCCTGCACAACGACGTATTTTGTTTTTTGGCTGCGCACGCCCTTTAGTTCTACGTTTTTATCCTTTGGTTTACATTGACAAATATGATACGTTGAAAATAAATATTGAGCGCTCTCACGTAGGCGTTGCGTATACGTTAATCGAACACCTACGCTGGACAAACGCTAGTGTGAAGTAAGACTTAAGCAGGATAAAAAGTTCCTCAGAAATTGTCTCTAATTTCGTAAGCATTCATCGTCTGAATGAGACGTGTCTAGCGTGTGTGGAGTGCACAGCTTCACGGTACCCAAAATCAAACATAAAATATTCGTACAATACGTTACTAGTTATCGCTTGAATACCTTTATATTGTAATCAAATATTTTAGTAATATATTTTATTGTTTTAAAAACACAAATACTAAAATATTTGACAAGAATACTTTTTTAATACATCACAATAAATACACTATTCAAATTTCTTTCTGGTCTCAATATTGTTAACTAGTTACAAATCTTGCTTTTGTGAATACGCGTTTTGACTCTACCGAAATATACCACGTTGTCTCGTCTAAGTCGCTTTGTGATATTTGAGCATAAAATATACAATTTCAACTTTCAAATTCGTATTTTTATCCCATCTACTGAGTTTCCTACAACCTGTTTTTCCTTCTGATATTTTAAATCTAAATATGGCCATGGAGAAATTAGTACATTACTACGCTTATAATAGACGCACAAAATAAGATTTTGATATAATAATGATTGTTGGCTAATTTTACCATCAAACAAATATCGAATTCGCTCTAATTGGGGTTTCGACGAATTTAAAATTAATTTAAGGAAGAATTTTCTTTTCGATATTAATAGTAATAAGCACATTATTTTTAACCGTATCCTGGAAAAACAAAAAACAAAACCGTATCCATAATAATTTATTTCTTACAAATAATACTAGCTAGCATTCAAAATTAAAAATAGGATTCATCTTAATTACACTTACTTAAGAATAACAACTTACTTGTATACGTTGAGGCAAGTATAATCTCCGATTCTATGTTCGGATCTCACGATTCAGAATCTAAAACGATTGTGATTAGGTTTTTTGAAAAAAATAATTTACAACAATCAGAAATGTATGACTGTAATGGTATTTGCGTTTTATGAGATCGGTACCACCGGATATATCGTTGGTCTTGAGTTCTTGGTACTATGTATAGTAGTGACAGTTGAAGTATCTATGAGCTGCAGAAAATTATTATGTCTGTGAGAAAACCTAACCTCATATCATCATCATCATCATCAGGTTTCATTCATAATTCTACAATTGCCATAAGACATTTTCTGGTAATCTTTGACCAGAAAAGTCTAAAATTAGTACCTTTTTTTATTAATTCAGTTAACTAAAATCAACTGTTATTTAAAATGATAGGTTGCAATTAGTTACGCTGTGATTAAGGATCAACTGTCACCACGCAATCTATTGGGTCTAACTAAATAAATAATAAGTATAACTCTTCACATTCTTCGACAAACACACACACTCTGTACAATAAATGCATCGTAATACCTCGATAGCCTTCAGTCATGTGAAAAATATCTGTAAGTTTTAAGACATAACTTTAAATAAAATTTAAGCGTCGAAAAACATATTTCAAGCAAGTCGAAACGTTTTTAGAACAAACTTTGGTAAAAGGCCAAATAATATCTTGGTTGGTTCTTGAGGCAAGAATTTTCAGAAAGACTGAAGGCACCGAATTTAATAACAGACTGCTCAACATTTGAGCATGTTGCACTGGACACCCAGGTCCGTACACCAGCACTCCTGACAAGGAGTCGAGAGCTCTGTGATGATTCGTCCCACCCGGTACATCCTCCCGTAGATGTTGCACCCAGCCAGTTTAAGAATACCAGGCAACGGTAACGCACTAGAGATGGGCGGTCGTGGCCCTTCGTGCATCATCGGTGTATAACTTTGCTCCTCTTCTTTTTTCGTCACTGGCGTAAACCTTGTCGTGACAAACGGTTTTGGAGTGGTGGTCCTTATTATTGCTGGTTTGAATGAGGATACAGGCTTTGATGAAGTGGTCACAGGACGAGGAGTAGTTCTTTTGATGGCTGTCGCTTCACCTAGTACGAGATGGTCTATTCTGTTGACGGTGTTTTGAGTGAAGGTCTTCTTGGGGGGTACGTATGGATGATGCGGCATAGGGATGAATGGTAAGATTGGTTTTGGAGGCAGCCTTCTAGTTGTTGAAACAGGTGCTGTGGTCGTGCTTCTAAATGTAACTGTCGTTCGGGGAAGATACGTTGTAGTCTTTCGTTTATACGGTGGAGTTGTAGTTGACTCATAATTATCACTTAGAAGTAACTTTAAAACACTTCCAAAAGAAAATCCTTCATCTTCCTCTTCTTCGTCCTCATATTCGTGCGGTGGGGTTAATTTGCTTTCATTAGTTCCAGTACTTGTTAAGATTTGCGTTTCAGTTGTAGCAATTGCAGGAATAGTAGTGTAAGATTTTTCGGTAGAAAGCGTTGGTTCTGTATAACTTGCTGTAGTGGTTTCTATTTTCGCAGTTGAGTTTGATAATGTATTATTGTTGAGTGCATCTACTATTACATTGGGTATATTGTCTTTTGGAATAGAATCGTTTTTGTCAGGAGTTTCAGGGGCATCTAATCTTTCACTAGTAATATCTGAATCATTGTTAACAAATATTTTAGTATCATTTGTATTGATATCTATTAGAAGATTGGGTTTTATTGTGGTTTTGTTTTCTGAAAATAATAAAATATTTATGTTATTTTATTATTATGCTTTTACAAAATACTGTAACAGCATGAATCCCATAATACCCATTGCGATTTAGATTCAAGATGCAAATTGAACATATTTACATTTACCATGGCATATATTAAGAGCGCAAATGTTCGTACCTCGGTCGCAAACCAGCTCCCCACAGCATAAGTCCACAGAACTGGTGCTAGCCGGGCGTCTGTTGCAGCCGGGAGGCGTGTGGCATGGCCTTGGCGTGCAGTGCAGCTCACTCCAAGCGCAGGTGCATATCGAGCAAGCTAGCGAGATGGAGTCACCTTCCAATACGTGGCGACCGTCTCCTGATATGCATTCACCTAGAGGCAGGTATTATTTGCTATTATTAGGAAGGTTTTGAAGTATTTTTGGGTTTGGCTTAATTTGAATTGTATGTAATAAAAATATTATTGTGATTGGAAGGTAAATAAATGCGACGAGTGTAAGTTACTAGGGCAATTAATTGACCAAATGACCCCGGTGCATTGCCAAGCAACATGACCGACCATTGAAATTATCAACAAATTGTAAAAATAATGAATAGTATAGTAATGAGAGCAATAAAACTTGCCTTTGGTAATATCTAGTTGCATCGATGTCGTCAAATGAGGCACAGCAGGTGAATGGGTGCTTGGATAAACGGCGTAATACTCGTCGATTATGCCAGGGCCTTTTGGTATAAACCCACCTAAATAAGACAAAAATTTACAATTACTTCAGAATACAATATTTAAATCTTTCAGATTATTGATTAAATAAAATCAAATTTACCTTCCGTTTCCACAGGTGGGGAAAATCTATTAACTGATGGTGCTTCTATTCCAAATGTAGAACTACTGACTGGTATATTAGTCACAGCTTTATTTAAATCAGCAATGTTTGCACCTATCGAAGTAGACAAAGTATAATCGTGCTCTTGAGAACTTAAATCGTTAGGAATACCAGGGTAAGAAATATTTGGTAAGTCTGCTTCCTCAGTTAGTTGCGGGTATTGAGGTAATTCAGCATTTTCAGAAACAAACACTGGATATTGCGTTGGTGGATAAACATCTTCTCGCCTTGTGGCGTATGGAATTTCTTTCGTATCAACTGCTGGATAGTATACTGGGAATTTATCTTCTCGTTCCAGAATCGGATAAGATAATACATCTTTCGCTGTAATATCATCATCCACAACAGCATCTGCAGCTACGAATGGGATTATTCTGAAAAATAATGCACATGTAGAAAAACAAAAATAACACAAAAACTATTAAGATTAGATGGGGAAACACTCACTTTAAATTTGGTAACGATGGTGGTAAAGTAGGTTCTGTATAATCATAGTCATAATCTCCTTTCGTTTTTTTAGAACTATTCAAAGCTTCCACTAAATCTACCGGAAGTGTCACTTTAGAAACGGTAGTTATTGTCGGCTTAGAAGTTGAATGATTCGTTCTTAAAGAACTTGTGACATTGATAGTGAATGTTTCATTCTCATCAAAACCTCCATCAATATTTCGATCTGTGATAATATCGTTAGGATACTCGGTTTGGGCTTCGATATCAATTCTATTAATCGGCGTTCTTAGGTGACCTTCCACTTTTACGATTCCAGTATCATTTACAGTGGAGTTTAAAGGTATTGTTGTAGAAGATAACTCCGCTGTACAATTAATAGTACCGTTTATAACAATCTTAACAGTCCCATCAGGCTGTTCTGTTGATGATACACTTTCTGTTTCTTCTGTGGTTGATTTTGGAATAACTTCTGTTGTCGTTGTTATCGCTTTTGTCACAGTTGTTGTTGTAGGCATTGTTTTCTTAGTAGACGACATTGTGGTTAAAGTTACATTAGGCGTTGGTTTTTTGGTGGAACTAAATGGCGGTGGGTCATTAGTCTTTCTCTTAACTTTAGTTGTGGTAATTGGTTCTTTTTTCGTAGCTGGTTCAGAAGGAGTGTTCTTCGCAGTACTAAAGCTGGTAGACATAATCTTTGTAGTTGACTCTGTTTCGACAATTTTGTCAGTATGGAATGAACGGTCATCGTATCTTGTTGAAATCAAGGAATTTTCTGATAAGGGTAGATACTGGTGTGGTGTCACTAATCCTGACAGTCCTGAAATTAGAATTTACACTGTGCTTTTAAAACAATATCAATTTATAATTTATTATTAGGGATGAACAAATAAAGATAGGACAGGGAAAAGTGTATATAGCCGCAGATGATTGATATTGATAGAGAACTGTATACTACAATTTTTTTACCGAATTTATGATCGCAATGGTACTGGTGCGGACAGCACTGCCCCGGCCTCAGCAATGGCGTGCAGCCCAGCAGCGGGGGTGCACACGCCATCGGCTGACAGCGAACAGATCCTCGCAGACAGAAGCACTGGGTGCAGTTGGTCTTCAACTCAGCAGCCACCACGCGCTCTCCTTCCGAGATCCTCTCGCCGTTTACATAGCAATCTGAAATGTAAGTGTAATTTTATATTAACGATTAAGATTTTAAATATGATTAATATTTTTTAAATATCAGTTTACAACCTTGATAATATTTACATGTGGTGCTCTTCCTTTGTAATTTGAGACTGGAAATGTAGCGTTTTTGCCACAGTTCTTTATGCAACCACATATCTGAATTTCTCACCTTTCCTACCTTTCTTCCTAGCTTAAGGGCGATAAGTACAGCATAATAAAGCTGTTACTGCACTTGTCGTCCTTACCTTGAAGGCTTGACCCCTGCTACTAATGTAGCACCCCCCAGGAGCTTTGGAAACCTTACTTACACGCAGGAACACAACAACACAGAAGTGATTGTTATGTGGCTGCGGTCTTCTGTAAGGTGGAGGTATTTCACCAGTCGGGTTGCTCCAGTTCGAACGATAAATCGCTATGGCCTACCTCTTTAAAATTATGTAAATTTCTAAAAGTGTGTCTAAGTTACCAAGTTTGTAGTAAGCGTGTTTGTTATTATTGTAAGTCAAATAGAGCGCTAGGCAGATCTTTAAATTTTTTACTGTATCACAATATTTTTAATGCACTTACCATGCACATGTTTATGGTCAGGCGGCTTCGTGCTCTGATGCTCGCAGTAGTATCTTTGAGGGCAGCAGGCACCCGGCGAAGGTCGTGCCTTGCATCCAGGCGGGGGAGGCAGGCATCTGGGCCTGACACAACGCCGCGCCCCCCCTAGGCAGAAGCACTGCTCGCACGCCACGCCGGACCCCATGGCTGACCCCGCAGAGTACACAGTGCCTCCTTCCACGCACGCTGGAAACACTCGAAGGATCATTAGTTGCCATCAGTGTGTTGAGTGGCAAAGGTGATCGATGAAGAACAAAATTATGGATTGTTGAAACAAAGGTTTTGGGTTTCGGTGGGGAAGCCTGCATAAAAACTGCAGGGGAAATCGACTTCCCCACTACTGCGCACGTTAATTCTGCGAGGAACACTTTCACTGTGCGATCTTTTCCCAGTCTGTTTTTATTGCAGACATGAATCATATGCTTTAGAAAGTACGTCAAGCCGTATGTCCTGACTCTGATCCATTTATACCAGGTTTAGCTGAAAGGGTTGCGGAGGTCAGATGGTATTCCCTTCATTTTAATAACCAATCTTGATTAAGATCGTAGCACAGGGCTTTAAATGTACGCACAACTGGGATACACTTTAACGTTTGGACTAATTATTTTTCATTTTTTTTAAATAACAATCTGTGTGTCGCTAGCTCTCAGAATCTTCACAATAGTAACACTTACCATGAGCTATGGATGCAGGAGTAGCAATGTCAGAAAAGTCGTCGTTTTCGAAGCGAGCTGATGCGCCGTGCTCCATCAACTTGATGCCATCTGAAATATTTTATTAGCACTATATCAATTATGACAGTATGTGACGCCGACAGCAATGATACTTGATCCATAACTTTGTATTGGTTACGGTCAAACAAATAAGAACAACTGAGAACTTTTGAGTCCAAGCTAACACATTATTGCGTTTCAGAATGCTTAAAAGGTGTGGGTTTAAAACATAGAATCTAGTTTGTTCCTATGCTAAAATCAGTTCATCATTTACTACTTGCGCATTATAATTTTTGAAAATATTCGTTAACAAAAACTGAAAGCCTACTATACTATACTGTCATCAAATTGCGATGTGGTCGAGTGCATAATTTTATTAAGTAGACATCAATTTTTATAATTTTTTTTTATATTTTTATACCCACACATACACCAGGCTATACCATATTTTTTTCTAGACCCTTGTCCTATCATGTTCTATGTTTTGCCATTTTGACACGTTCGGCCATTCCGCTAAAATATCAAATTGTCGCGAAAATACCTGACTTATCTCCAGACTAAATACATACCTTTTAGAGACAGGTCTAATGACAATAAAGGACATCTAACAAAATATAATGACTACCCTTATGTAGCAAAAATTTGATCCGGCAGATGCAATTCTGGTCTTTGAGGAAACAGGGGTTTTCTCGAAGTGCATTTTTCTTATGGGTTGGGAAGTGAAAATCTTTGCAAAAGAACAAGAGACTAAGTTATAGCGATTTATCGCTCGGACTGGAGCAGTCCGACTGGTGCTATACCTCCACCTTACAGAAAACCGCAGCCAAATAACAATACTTCGGTGTTGTTGTGTTCCTGCGTGTGAGTAAGGTTTCCAGAGCTTCTGAGGGGGTGCTACATTAATAGCAGGGGCAGCCTTCAAGTTAAGGGCGACAAGTCCAGTAACAGCTTTATTATGCTGTCGCCCTTAAGCTAAGACCTCATTACCACTTAACGTCAGGTGGAATGAGAATGGAATGAGGTTAATCTTTATAATCTTGCAATATAAAAAAAATACTTTTAAATGACTGACCAGGACAGTGTAGTTCTGGACAGCAGCTCCCCTTCTTATGCAGGACATGGCACCTCCTGGGCGGGGGGTCGGGCAGGGCGGCGCACGCCCGGCGCCGGCACGAGAGCGCGCCGCGTGCGCACGCGCAGCGCAGGCACGCCGCGCGCGTCGTCACCACCGTGCCCGACGTGAACCAGCGCCCGTCGTACATGCAGCCTTCAGGCAGCGAGGGTACGCCTGGAATGGGGAAACGGTCTAGATAAAAACAGGTTGTTTTTAGTTCATTAAGTAGCTATTAGATACGTATTTTATCTTTTGCTAAATAATTAAAAAAAATACTAGAACGAGTTGCAGGTTGGGAATTGATGGCCATCAACGACGACGTTATATGACAATTCAATTTAATGTATTGCCTCTATTTTCTGATTTGGTAGAAAATGCAAAAAAATGTGTCCCATATTTTTAGATATTTAAACGGATGGACTAAAAACCAAATTTTAGTCCTCTTCCCTAATATGTGTATCTTTCAAATATATTATGAGGCGTTAGTACCGCTGTAGTAAATTGGGATATTAGCACCATTTACAAATAATTTCAAGGTAGGTATTAATGCATAAAATTGTGAGTTCACACTGTGCTATCTTCATTGAAAGTCCATGAAGAAATCGTGTTTTGACAGATGTTTACAATTATCTTAGTCAGTCAAATACCCTATTGCCCGAAAAAGAAATTGAAAAATTAAACATGCAACGATCAGACATCGAATGGGTGACCATATTGACCCGATCAACTTCAGTAATATTCATCACAAGCATCGTGTTTCGGTGCACTGACTCACCAATCGCTCTGACACTCCTTTCTTTTTGGATAAATTTAAACGGTCGAACATCGCTTACATCTGAAATAATAAAAATCACTAAATTAATAAAGAAGTCTTGAAATAAAGTATATTTTGAAAGCTTAATAAAATGCTGAGGATAAACGCCACTAGATTTATTTGATGTGCGCTTGGTGTATTTTTGATTTTATGTTCAATTTTTATGCGTTACCTTTACTATACTCACTGGGCAATTCGTCAACGGCTTAGAATTTTGTCAAAGATCGATTTATCTTACTTATAGTTGAGTGATCATTTATGCTTATGAAATAAACGATTGTCTTCTAAATTATTCTAAATTCACGAACATGGGAACAGAGCCATTTTTTATCACAAAAAGGAGCCAAATAAGAGGTTCACAATTACACCTAAAAAAGTTCTGGCTATAATTCCGTAATTGAAGCACTATATGGCAACCAAAATACCATACAATTAAAAATATTTTACGGTATCCCAATGTTTAGGGAAATTCAGTAAAAAAACTGAAGACAGCCGAAATAGGGGATATCTACCTTATATGTATACAGGCAAAGCGTTCAACCGCGAGATGGCTTGAACAGTAAAAGACTTGGAGGAGCAGCTGCTATGATTTCGATGTACGAGTAATGTAAAAAACACCAGTTCTTTGTCATTCTTTAAAAGTTTGAATAATTTGGTATCTTCCTCATTTTTGAGGCGGCCAGAGATCAACAACCTTTTATAAGCCTTTTAAAATAAATTTCTTGTCAACAACACTAGTGAACCGCAAAATTTAAAAATCATTTTTAACCAAAAATCCGCCTTCTTCTCGATTTCTATGGAATGCCATCACCAGATCTTGATTTCTTTACCACAATATTAATATTTTCATTTCAAAAAAACTGTATAAAATCTGAAGTCGAATGACTAAGTTGACTTCGTTATTTATGATCCGCACAAAAAAATACAACGACTGAATCGAGATACTTCCATTTACAGATTTACAGAACACTACCTATTTTATTCGCGCAAAGGCTTCACAGCTAGCTGAACTCGGTACCTATTATATATTTTATAATCAATTCACATTGCATCTAACTAATAATAAATAAAGACATTCAACAGTCCGGGCAGCGTGTTGCGATAGTCATCGGCCAACATTAGCGGCATCAAAAGGGATGATAGCATCAGTCGGCGCGCGCGCAGACACATCGCTAGTTCGGATCAACATACCTTTTCAAAAAACGTTGTTTTCGAATATGGAAACTTTGTTTTGTCTCTTAATATAAACGATTAAATAATTAATGTTTACAAGAAAAGTACTTTTGTAATCGAAATAGGGAACAGTCTCCCTTTAGTTCTTTTTAATTTTAATTTTAAACGGTAAAGAATTTAAAATTAAATTTAAAAGGTGGCAAATCAAAACTCATTTTACAATTTGCAAAAATACTTTGATACTGAAAAGGTATTTAATGTAAATAATAGTAATGCTTTAATTAATGTTAATATAGCATGCTCGTTCTGGGCAAACTGTCTCCTTTGCCTAAATTATGCAACTACAACAGCAACAAATGCACAAAATGCACAGTTTAAAATTAAAGCAACAAATTATTCTTATTCTTATTGGATAGAGACAAAACAAAATTTCCGAATCAGAATTGTTTTTGATGTTTGTGGATCAGTCTCGTGGATTCGCAATGAATGGGATTTTTTATTTTTTTATATTGCACTTCAAGATTGACCTAGCTTAAGGGTGACAAGTACAGCATAATAAATCTTTACTGGACTTGTCGCCCTTACCTTGAAGGCTTGACCCCTGCTACTAATGTAGCACCCCCCAGGAGCTCTGGAAACCTTACTCACACGCAGGAACACAACAACACAGAAGTGATTGTTATTTGGCTGCGGTCTCCTGTAAGGTGGAGGTATTTCACCAGTCGGGCTGCTCCAGTTCGAGCGATAAATCGCTATACCCTATCTCTCTTATGATGGTATGCTGAAGATAATAGTTCCCGCAATAACCAAAATAACATTATTTAAAGAACACCGGGTGGAATATCTCAAATTGGGCTTACATTGTATGTACTTGTTTCTTTTTTCATTGTGTTTGTGCGTTATTTCAATTCGTTTTTGTACAATAAACAATAAATTTAAAATAATACAATTTCTTTCATTCACTTTTCATGTAATGGGACGAGTTAAGTATTCTCATAAGTTAGCAGGTAGTTATATTTAAATATTTTTAAAATTTACAAGCTATAAATGGAGTACCAAGTACATTTTTTTATCTGAAGTTTATCTTTTAATATTAATATAGCAATGATATAGTTAATAGCATTCAACTTCAATTGAATAAATAAACATGAATTGATAAAGGGATCATTAAGTGTGAAAAAGACTAGACTTTAAGATTATCATAGTTGCAAATGAGACCATAATTTTGAAAAAAAAGAAGAAATCAACAGCAAACGTGTTTCCTCAAGAAGTAAAATGTCTAACGTTATTCATTAATTATGTTAGACTTTCATTAAAGTGATTAATTCAAGAGTTTTAGACTATCAAAATTATAATTATTAACTTAATTAACCCCGCAGGGAAAATTATTTTTAATACTTATCTAGAAGTTATATTTTTAAAAGAATAGTACCTACAAGGACAATGCATTTTGTGACTAAAATACCGATATTAGTGTAACAATTCTTATTAATACATAATCTAAAATATACTCGGTCCTAATGTATTAATTGGTTAGATAACTCGTTTAATTATTTTTGCTAACTGGGTTACCACAATCATAATACCCAACTCTTTTATCCCTATTTATTCCCGACTGATTTATTTATTATTCTAGATACCTACCTTATAGTGTAAATTCTATTAATATTATGAAATCAATTACTTGTAAGTGTTTGTGCTATTTTCACCTTTTAAAACATATTAAACCTCATTTCTGTTTTTGATTACAAACGTGTAACGCCATATAATAAAAAAGATAAAAGTGACATGTCAAATTAGTTCTTAGAAAAAGTAAACGCGACAAAATGAAAAATAATTTATGCAAGAATAAAAGCAAAGTTTAAGTCACATGTTTTAAGTAATTATTTCATATTCACATCAACAAAAACGTAATAATTTAATATTGAGTTATTCAGTAAGAATGTGTACTCTTCTTTCACACTAAAACTACTAAATGAATTTGGCTGCGTGAAAGCCTTGATGGAAATGATGGATCATATTGATGGATGATATTTAAAAACAATAGATATGTTATACGTTCACAAAACTAACGAAAAATCTGTGCTGGTCGAGTGCGACTGCACACATGCGCAATTGTTATTAACCACATTCTTAGATGATGTGAAAGGGATGGCTTGATTTAAACAGTAAGAACAAAAGAGATAAATAAATAATAAATAAATAAATAAATAAATCGTTTATTGCACAAAAGGTTTACAATGATAGGTACACGGTATAAACATGGCAGTAAAAGTTGTGCATAGTAGAATGCTGCGAAAGAAATAACAGGGGTTCCCAAACTAGGCAGTGCCTGTATCTTGGTGAACCTATCCAATATTAATGTTGCATTAGTCGCAAATCATTATAAAACTTAAAATTAGACAAATTAATGATTAATAAATGAGCAAAAGACTCAAGATAGTAATTTGCTCATGTAGTGCACGTAATAAAACTACAGAAGTTAAATCTAAACAATGTTAAACCAATTTACCCACTCCGTATAACTTAGAGCATCAATTCACCAAATGTTCAGTGCTAAGATAGTCCATAGTGAGTAACCATTTAGTGATAATTATCTTTGCCTCTTTAACAGTGCATCGCTTGATGTTACAGAAACGTACTACTTTGTTATAAATGTGAGCCCTACTATGGGGGCCAAAACGGCTTGCAAATTTAGACTTTACAGTAGGAATGGGAACTTTGAAGACGCGTTTATCAATTAAGCTATTGTAATCATCGGAACCAAGTAAGCGTCTGTGAGCCATCAAAGAAGTTTTCAGAATAAACAGTTGACGGATTGACAAAACCTGCGCCTCCTATAGAGGTCTGATGTAGGGTATCTAAATGGCCTTCTGAGCATAATCTTGAGTATCGATCTGTTTGCACGTTCTACTCCTAAAAGTGTAGTCTTTCCAGCAGCACCCCATGCCGAAACACAGTAGTTACCAATAGATACGATGAGGCATTTGTAAATCGTTATAAGTAACTCATTATTGGCCACATCTCTCAGTTTCCTAAAGACGCCTGAGATATTTCTTATGCGTTTAGCCAGCTGATGCATATGAATTTTGAAATTAAGATTTTCATCAATCATGATCCCCAAGTATTTGACAACATTTGTGCGAATGATGGAGATACACGTACATGCAGGTTGTGAGGCGCATGAGTGGATTCTAATCTTATTATCGCAGTCGGGGCTGGAAGCTGCGGTTTTGTGAAAGCAGATAAAATTAGATTTCAGACTATTTAAGGTCAGAAGGTTATCATTAAGCCAATTATAAATATAGGAAATTCCGAGTTCAGCGGATTGAAATGTGTTAGTCCAGTTATTCCCTCTAAATAGGACTACTGTGTCGTCAGCGTAACACATTACCTCTGCATTTGGAATCTGAAGACCAAGTAAGTCATTCATATATATAATGAAAAGCGTCGGTCCAAGAATGCTTCCTTGTGGGACACCGAAGTGTGTAAAAAAAGGATCACTTTTATGTTCTCCTACTCGCGTCTGTTGCTGCCTATGAGTGAGATAACTTTTGAACCATTCCAACGCACAACCCCTAATACCCATTTTCTCCAACTTAGCACAGAGTATTTTTGGGGATACCGTGTCAAAGGCTTTGGCCAAGTCAAGGAATACGCCTATGCAATTTTGGCCTTTGTCTAGGTATCCAGCAATCTGTTCAGTGAATAAAGTGACAGCGTCTTCCGTACATTTATGGCGCCTAAATCCAAATTGTCTTGGGGATATAAGGTTATTCATCTCGATAAACTCTGTCAGACGCTTATTGACTATCTTCTCCAAGATCTTGGAGAAAACACTGAGCAATGAGATAGGTCTGTAGTTTTCCGGTGCATCTTTGGGACCATTTTTGTGAATTGGGGTTATCAGTGCCAATTTCCAAGCCGTGGGGAAACAGCCAGACTCCAGACTCAGGTTACAGATATGTACTAAGGGCTCACAAATGATGTTTTTGGCACCCTTCATAAGTGTTGAATTAAATCCGTCTGCGCCAGGAGCACTATCCGTTTTTAACTGGTCGATGATACTGAGAACTTCTTGTTTACTCGTTGGTTTCATGAAGAATGAATCAGAAGGCGAATTAATTGGCTTTACTTTGGCTGCTAGGTTATTTTCAGTGTCATTAAATTGTGAGAGGATATTATTAGCTAGAGACTGACCAACTGTTGAGAAAAAGGAATTGCATTTATTTAAAGACTCCTTGGGGTGCAAATAATCTGTAATTAATTCATTAGATTGTTGGTTTGGATTTCTATTACAAATTTTCTTTATAGATTTCCAAAGACGTTTTGGGTCCTTACTGTCATTAACAAGTTTCTTTCTATCATAAGTCAACTTTGTTTTTCTAATAATATCAATATAAAAGTTTCTATATCGACGGTATGAAATAATTGCGATTTGGTCATTAGGATTTTTTTTACATTTGGCATGGAGTTTGTCTTTGTGGCGTGAGCACCTAAGCAATCCAAGAGTCATCCATGGTCTAACAACAATTTTAGATCGACTAGTTTTAACCTTTTTTGTGTTACCTTCGACTGCACTCGTAATGATAGTCATAAATCTATGCGTTGCTTCATTGATTTCAGTCACAGAGGTAATTGGGTTCCAGTCCACTGCGGCCAGGGCCATATAAACTCCATCATAGTCTATCCTAGTCCGAAACTTACTCTTGATAAGATTGTGGCGATGGTCATAGGTTGCAAGACCCATGACCACAATTTTGTGGTCTGTGATATCTGCATCGCATACAACTCCAATGGCTTTACCCTTAGTTTTTACGAAAATGTGATCCAGGCACGCATTTAGGCGTGTAGGCTTAGTAATAGCAGGCTCTAGCCCATGTTCTGCATAGCAACATAGATAATCGGACGACATAGTTTCAAGAATGTCAATGTTAATATCTCCTGTTACTATTACATTATGTTGGCTTTCCAGTTTGTTTAAATTTTCATCGAGAGATATCAAGAAATTATTCAAGTTATAAAATGACGGTGATCTATAAATTCCCAAAATCGTTACTTGACTGTCAATACATATTGACAAACAGCATGCTTCACTAAAAGTTGGCTCAGATACCAGTGCAGGCAGCGAGGACTTAATAAAAGCCACCACACCTCCATTCTGATTGATGTTATCCTTAGTCGCGTATGAGGTGTATCCAGGAATTTCTTCTATGACTGTGCTTTCGTCAAGTCTACACTCCGTCAAAATAATAACATCAAAAACCATTTTGAACCTATGTAAGTAGACCAGAAAGGCGTCAAAGTTTTTTGAGATACTTCTAATATTCATTGAGAGGATTTTGAAATTATGACTAGGAGTTAATTTTGATTTAAACAAATCCGGTTCATTAAGTTCAATACACGAAATATCAGGAATTAAATCGATTTCGTTTATAAGGTCTAAATCAGCCATAGTTAACATGGTCTATCATACAGACGCGATTTAATATAACGTAGTTAATTAAGTAAAATAACAAACGTGAGAAGGTACAAGCCACGGATACTCCATTATTATCAAGAGGCATACCAAGTAAGTAATCAAGTTGACATGTGTAAAATTGATGCTTCACAGTTTCACTATGTAAATTTATATATTGTTGCAGGTAGAATCGTTTTCCAACATAAGTATTATAATAACCAGTAAAGGTGAATAATGTTAGTACATATAGAATTTCACACGTAGATGTATGATCTTGACAGTATAAAAATTTGCTCAGAAAAGAAAAATAAAAATAATTAAAACATAAACAGCTAAAATCTAAACTCAAAAACGTGGTATATGCTACATAGAAAATAAGAAGTTGAATCAAAGCCTTTGTGTTCCCCCCCGCTGGGTTCCGCATCTTGTCGCGATGGGGGGGCTCAGTAACCCTGTGGTCCGGGACGTTGAGGCTGGCCTTGTCACCCAGCCTCCAATACCGCACAGGGTGAAGCCAAGACGGATCCCGAGCTGGGCTGCGGAGAGAAGGTGGCTCTCTGCGGCAAGCCCGCAAGGGCAGAGGTGGATCGCGGAGGAAGAGGAGGACCTCGGTGTTTCGTTGCCGGCCTCCCTGTCCTCCGCGACCCGGCAGTGGCGCGCTGCCGCGCGAGGCGCGAATCGCGTCGTGGTGGGGTCGCGGAGGAAGAGGAGGATACGGTATTACGTTTGCCGGTCTCCCTATCCTCCGCGACCGGTGGGTCTCGGGACTTCATCTGGCTCTCGGAGGGAGAGCTGCATTGAGAGTCTCGGTGTCCACAGAGGCGGTAGGCAGCGGAGCCGCACAGCAGATCCGCTGCTGGGACCGGAGATGCCAGGCGTGGGGTAAGCCTGGCGTCCGTTACCTCGGTCCCGAGGGGGTGGGGCGTGTCAGGTGGCCTGACACGCTCCAGCTGCGTATTTGCGCGGCGAGATGGGCCGCTTGGCGGTAGGCGCTGTGGGGGAGCCTGTGTAGAATCGCAAGGAATCCCGACTCCCCCACAATTGCGCAGCGTTGGCCACCGAGGGGGTTTTAGTCGGTGCGAGCCCGACACACCACTCTCTGTTCCCCACTGAGAGTGACGGTGCGGTAGGCATTTCCCCCTCGACTAAAAAAGTTCAACTTTTCCAGGATGCTTTCCGATGTGACGTGGAGAACAGAACTAGTTTCAGATCGTCTCATAAAGATGTTACCATTTGACGTCCAGATGTACTTGAAGTGGAGTTCGTTACCTAGTTTCCTCGCCCTACTAAATAGAATTCTGTTGCTTTTTGTTAGACGTTCATTTAGGAAAACTCGACTCGGGTTTCCAGGGAGTTGCAATTTATCCGTGGTGAGACCTCGGCGAACTCGAGCTGCCCGAAGGAGTTGATCACGTGGTCCACGACGGGTCATTGTGACTACAATAGGCCGGGGGCGGCCCTGCGGATCTGGTTTTCCCTTTGGGCCCACGCGCCTTACCTCATCCACATCCCGAGTATCAAGCTCCACACCTAAGGTAGCTGATATCACTGAAATAAGTTGTGGTAGGTTTTCAGCACTATTTTCAGTAATTCCGGAGATTTCTACGTCTTTCAGCAAACGTTGCTGCTCCTTTGAAGCTAAAACCTGCCGTAACTCTGCAACTTCCGCTCGTAATTCGATTACCTCCGCCTTATATTTATCCAGCTCCTTCAATTGTTTTTTATCTCTCCTAACTCATATCTAAAGGTAGCAATTTCTTCGGTAGATAAGTAGTAACTCTCTGTTAGGCACATGACAGAGACGTCACATTTGTCGTATCGCTTTTCGCAGACAGGGGGTCCCAATTAGGACGTTTTAGCGTCTTCATATTGCGCGCATGGGTAACAAATCTATTGTTTTAAAATATCATTGATCATAGGATACAATTTATCATGTAATAACGCATACGACTAAGCGCACAGCAGCTAGAAAAATAAAATGAATTAATGTACCAAACTTGGAAACAATAAAAGAAACAAATAATTATTTCCGCATTACGTCACATTTACGGTTGAAGAATATTTAGATTAATACCCAGTTCCTATATTTTACGATTCGTAAGGCGTCAAAAATGACGATCCGCTTTCTCCAACCAAAAACGAGTCGTTAATACAGTTCCATAATTAACATTCCATACCATCTGTCGTCAGTCGTCCGCTGGTCATTTTAAGCTTACGCCTCGTATAATTTATTACTATTCGTAACTAGAACGGAACGTTTTTCAAATATTAAAACAAGACATAAAAACAAGACATACATTTTAAATACATATTACTCATAGGAAGAGTTGCAACCTCTTCCTATGAGTGTATTTAAAATTAACTGATTTAGAAAAATCTGAGTATTTTTTTATTTTGTGATCAAACAATGTGAAAAAAACAAAACGTGAAAAGCGAAATTTGAAGTCTTTTATTGTAATAATAGGGCCACATTATTATAATACGCCCAGGGCCATTAATACGTGAAAGACGGCCCTTGTGATTCATTATTAAATTCTTGACCAGAAGTAGTCAGACAGAAGTCGATAAATATAAAAACAAAAATTATAATTTACACCATTATGTACTGATTTGGTTTGATTATTTTGTGGTATTCTATCTTCTATTATAAAAAACTTATAAAACACTTAAAATCTTTTTTTATTACATAATTCAGCAGTTGTCCAGCTGTGACAAAAAAATAAATGGTCACGTTTAGTATAACCAGAGTATATGCTTATGAACAAAAGCCACGACCTCATTGGTATCGTATTCCGCTTAACATGAAATGCTCCTAAGATGACGAAATCGATATAAACACCTCAGTATTCGCACAAGATACTCTATTCCTTATCGCAAAGTAGCTCGTAACAAATGTAAGGGCCTGCGTGGGAACAGGTCTGCATGAATGAGCCACCCACGGGCTAACAGTACTCCACACAAACAGACATACAAGTGGACCAGCTGGCCGCTCGTATAGGCCGGCCCAGGATATATATGGTCACCTTGGCTGTTTTAAATAAATCCCTACTATAATATTATAAATGCGAAAGTAACTCTGTCAGTCTGTTACGCTTTCCCGCTTAAACCTCTTAGCTGATTTTAATGAAATTTGGTATTGTATACGTTGAACCTCAAGAACGGACATAGTCTACATTTTGTTAGAAAATAAGGGGGGGATGGGGTAATACCTTTAAAAATTGATATGGGAAAATGTTTATTTTCTAAGTTAGAGATATGAAAATTGGCACAAATATAGCTCAAAACTTGGATTCAAATATAGACTACATTTTGTTTTGAATATAAGAGGAGATAGCGGTAAAGCCGACCATGAAAGGATGTAGTCCACGCGTACGCAGTCACGGGCACAGCTAGTAATAGTTAATTTTAGACCACACCACGAGAGCAAGCAAGAATACAGGATACATGTTTACACTGGAGAACACAACAAGACATATAAATTAAAATAAAAAACAAAAAGACATACAAATTTCTTTGCTTACACCTTTGAACTGGGCTTATTTTATAACCTTCTAACTGCACAATTCACGGCAAAATAACTAAAATAAAGTACAAGAAAATTATCTGCACTATTCGAGTCTACGAGTAAGATGCGTATTACCAAGTCACGTGGGGCATTCGCCAACTGCAAACAAGTTCAATTTCTAATCAAACTGTAGTTATTTTAGCTAACCGCGAACCGTCGGGAGACCATACCGAGGGTTGGCTTTTTCCTAGGCCAGAAACTCAAACTCAAACTTAAATATTTCTTTATTCAAGTAGGTTACATATAACACTTTTGAATCGTCATTGAATACAATGCAAAGTGATTCTACTTCCGGTTCGGAACCTATATCTACCGAGAAGACACCGGTAAGAAACTCAGCAGATCATTTACAGTATCAGTATCTTACTTATTGCTATGTGTAGCTCACTTTGGACCAAGTCATATAGTTTTGGTTTTGATGAGTGATGAAACAAATAAGTACTCAAGTAAGTTTTTACTTTCGAGAGGTAAGCTGGAGCAGACCAGTCCCCAAAGGTGGCACCTGTTCACAAGCATGACGTATGTGCCAGCCATCGCTTCACTCAAGAAAATAAGTCTGGCCATACAAAGAGGGAACACAGCCAGCCAGTTCTTAGAAAACCATGCCCCTTGGCGGTGGCCTGGGGCACGTTTTTTATTTTTAGGTTATTAGATGTTTAAAATATTTTATGAACATAATAATTACTTTGATTGACCGATTTATTTATACATAATTGTATAAAGTTCTATTATTTTTGGCAGTATAAAGTTCTTTTATATTTTATAAAATCAGTTTTGCAAAAATTATGGTAGGTAACTTGGCGCACATATAGTTTAATAATGGTGATGTTATTTCTCACCTTTACTGAAATTTTGTAGGGGTTTTCAAAAACGCGAATGAATAGGCGATTGCCTTAAGATTTTGAAAAAGATATTTGCGAAACGATCCTTCATGTAACATTACGGTTCGTTAATGAATTTTCACCCCGCAAAATAAAAAGGACCGATACATGACTTAATTATAATACTATTTTTAACATTTTTGTATTTTTAACTCCCCAATTCTAAGTTCCTACTGGTTTTCCTTCCCTAGATAACATTAGGTATGACTCTTCATAGAGAGTTTCACTTCGGAAAGCACTTCAACACGAGTTTGATCGCTAACCATTTACCCCTCTGGCCATTCATTCGTGTCTAGCTGGTGAATAGCCCACCTCGTGACTCGTGACCCTTCCCAGGACCGCAATTTAAAGCGGCCGAACCTATCTCACGCACGTAATAGTCGGCCCATATAATACTAGGAACACTTACACTGATGCTATAGTCGGTGGGACCCAGGATAGAAACAAATCACAGTGCACATTTAGACAATAGTGTATGAGAGGTACACAGCCACACACACAGTCGTAGGCTACCAACACTAATATTTATAGATATTTATTTCTTCAATATCACCTTTTTTACATTAATGTTTTTGGTGGGATACTATTTCACGCAAAAAATCAGAATTTGAAAGCTCAAAATATGTACTGTACCATCCCTATAGATGTTTGTGATATTTAGCTATTTCGCTAAACACATAAACCAATTTGAAATGGAGGACGTAAGACTCTTACGTCCTCCATTTCAAATAAGACGCAAAAGATAATTTATATACATATCCATAAATACACTATAATAATTATATATATATATATATATATATATATACTGTTGTCTTTATTTTCTTAAACACAATGTATCTATTTTTATATTTATGATTGAATTGAACTACTGAATGGATTTGGTACACCACATAGATGATACCTATTTTTCCCACCGAAACACCAAGCAAAGTTTAATTTTTCTTTAAAGTTTCCAACAATAAATCGGCTGCGCAATTTTAAAAAATAGTAAGGGACATGGCACAAAATGTTCAAGAGAGCGAAAAAACGTCTTGGCTACTTTGAGAGCGTGCCGCAACTAAAGTATAAGACTTACGTTGACGAAAGTTGGCTTTAAAGATGTGGCATATCCTTGGCTTTCAGATAAATATAATATCCAGGATTTATATTTAATAAACAACGTTAGAAAGCACTTACTAAAGATAAATTTGTTTTTAATGAGTAAATGATGACCAAAAAACCATTTTAAAACCTAGCAAAGGCCTTTACTAGGTTTTTTTTCGGGTTTTGGACAAGCTACAATTTACAATATGACAAGTAAGATCCCTAGTAAGGGCATTAAATATTTTAACTACTTTAGGCCCTATGGTTTCACTAGTATTATTTCGAGTAGATTTCACAATCCTGTGGAAATAAAGATAATATGCAGGTGCCCTGCATAACTGTATTAGGAAGAATATAATTTTAATTAGTCCAAAAAACAGTTTTAGGAATTTTGAGTTGGTACATCTTGATCTGATGTTGGAGTTCAATGATTGCAACAGAAACATGATTTTCCTTGAATCGATAGAGCTGAAATTTTATAATATGTCTACGTAACTTGGTAACTATTAAAAATATGATATTATGATGCTCTCCTGGGCAGCAAAACTAATTTTAATGCCAGTAAGCAAGGAAAAAATTATATTAATTGCAATAAGGTATATTAAATTCCACTACATAAATGTGTTTTTCCATATTCCCTTCAAATAACAAGATCAGTACAAGGGAGTATAGAATGAGGTTAGGAAATATTTTATTCTAACAACATAATGTTAGAAAAACGCGTTCTTTTACTTTCCGAAGCATGTCATTACTCTTTAGAGCACTAAAACTTAATCCTGATCGATAAAACTGTCTTTTGACACATTATAATCAACAATATTTTTTAAACAACTACAAACACGCTCACAATCTACGACTTACTAAAATGTTGGCGCGCAATTTAACATGAATTTACAAGTTCTTAACCTAGCAAGGGACAACGACAATTTCAAAACCTAGCAAGGGACAGTCCCTTGCTAGGTTTTAAAGTTGTCGTTGTACCTTGCTAGGTTTTGAAATGGTTTTCAGAGCAGGTTTTTGTTATGGATGTGGACTTACTAGGTTTACCGATTGCTTTATTTTCGTTTCTAAGCTTAAAATGACGAATTTGACAATGCAATTTCGTGCGTATTTACATTATAAACATAACTCTGCAAAAACCCATTTTTTTTAAAAACTGTCCCTTACTAGGTTTTGAAATTGCGCAGCCGAAATGTATCATGATCACTTTTGCTGTATGCCATATAAGTGACAGCTGGATAACTTAGAGTGATCATGATGGGTAAGGTGACCCCGTGGTCAATCACCTAGCCGCTGATAACAAACCAACCTTACTGAGCTGCCAGGCGCCACCCCCCTAAGAAAAGGTAAGGAGCGAACGAGGTGGTGACAGCTCACGAAATAGGCTACGAACAATTTTTAAGGGCACGTCCTTCATAAAGGAAGAAAATCATCAGTAAAGAAATAAGAACGAGAGAAAAGGGATAAGTGTTTAAGTTCGATCTTGATTTTAAGCGAGCAAATTATGTTTAGGATAACGATAAGTATAAAAACATTTATTTTAAAATACGGTTTGATACACAACCCGTTCACGATTGTATTATAATATGCATTGATTAAATATTAAATTGTATTGACCGACACTATTGTTTACAACGCTCGCCGTTCTTACACTTCTGATACTCGGTAAATTGGGTACTTATACTTTTACGAGCTTCTCAGGATGGGTCGCCGGGTGGCCGGACTTCGAATAACGATTTACAGCGCACGTGGTGAGGGCCGGATGCCGGCGTCCTCATATAGCCCTTTGGTTACACAGGATGATAGGAATAATGGTACTTTTAATGAGGCTCTATATCAGAGACGCTTTGCCTTATAGGTATACTTTGTTAGCAAAAGTTTTACTATTTTCTTTCTTATGTAATATTTCTGTTAAATCAATCATTCACAACCTAACTGTGTATCACTAATCATTCCGTACCACCTGACCTGCTAGATACACCACCAACAAGACCTACACCATGCTCCTACAATTTTAAACTCTCTTACGCAGAGATAAAACGTAATATGCGAAAGTTTATACAAGCATCAATAAAATCAAGTCAAAAGCAAATCACGGTATATACTTGTAGTCTGATTTTATTATGCCTTCGGCGTAGAGATAGAAGAAACTTTAAAGTATATCAATAATTTATCTGTCGTTCTTTTTGCAGTATCTGGGCACAAACACATAGACAGAGACGGGCTTTGAAATTTCAAACTACCTCTCGCCAACAGCAGTTCTAATACCAAAAAACAAACGAACAAATAAAATATTTTTTTTAAGAGAGATACCGAAAATTCAAAAGTTAAAAAATGGTTTTTAATTTGCGTTGAAACTATTCCTATTTAAGTAGATAAAAAACCTCATTGTTCATGCTGACTACTAATAATTTGCGTTAAAAAAATATAAACAAAAAAAGTTGTGATGTTAAACAAATAAAAACCGGCCAAGTGCGAGTCGGACTCGCGCACCGAGGGTTCCGTACAAACCTGCAAGGTTTACAAAGTTCGTTCATTACGACAATCGAGTCATAACTATGGTATTTTTATTGCAAAATGAAATTCATAACATTACAATGGGGAAAGATGGAGGAGCATAAATATTTTGTAATGTAACTAAAAATTTAAGATTTTCGGAATTTTTCCTTTATGTGTGCTATAAAACGTTGCTTCATGCCAAATTTCAAGATTCTAGGTCGACTGGAAGTACCCTTTAGGTTTTGATTCCCTTGCGAGTACTTGCGAGTTTCAAAATATGCAGCTTAAATTGCTGTTTCTTTTGATTGCGTTGACATAGAAGTTTGATTTTGTTACAGCTTAAAGGTATTATAGACCTGAGTATTTGGTATGAATTTCAATTTAATACCTTTACGCGTTTATGAGGAAATGGGTAGTAAGTTTAAAATTATTAAAAAAATATATATTATGTGATGTAACTAAAAATTTATGGTTTTCGTAATTTTTCCTTTATCTATGCTATAAGACGTTACTTCGTACCAAATTTAAAGATTCTGAGTTCACGGGAAGCACCCTGTAGGTTTTGATTCCCTTGCAAGTGTCGAAAATTTGCGGCATAAATGGCTGTATCTTTTGATTGCGTTGGCTTAGAAGTTTGATTTTTTCACAGCTTCAAGGACAGTAGACCTGAGTAATTGATATAAATTTCAGCTTCATACCTTTACGCGTTCCTGAGAAAAAGGGTCTTGACAGACGGACGGACGGACAGACGGACAACAAAGTGATCCTATAAGGGTTCCGTTTTTTCTTTTTGAGGTACGGAACCCTAAAAAGGAAGCACGTAATAAAATGTAAGATTTATTAATTTTGAAATATAAATACATAAGCCCGAGTTGAAGTTTTATTAATTTTCACACCAGCAAAAACTGTTCTGTATAAGAATAAGTTTGTACAATTTTCCTTTATAAAAAATATTATATATTTCGTTTTTGGGAGTCATTCGTATACAGCACCATGTGCACCAGAATGCAATTTACATGTATATAAAGTTTACATGTATATAAAGTTTACATGTATATAAAGTTTACATGTATATAAAGTTTACATATATATAAAGTGTACATGTATATAAAGTTTACATGTATATAAAGTTTACATGTATATAAAATTGGCGGGTGAAATGATTTATGGCTTCAAAGGCTTGTGGTCAGAAAAGAAAACATTTTTGCAAGAAATTGTACGATCTTTATTTTTTTGCATAGACAATTACATGATTTTTTTTATTATAAGATACCTACACATTTATAAAATGTGTAGGTAATGTGTAGGTAGGTGATAGGTATATATGTAATAAAAATTCTCATTTGCTTTTTTATGAACCTATTTGTATTATGTTAAATTCGTCAATACTTAATCAATTCTCTTCATGACACAAAGGTCAACTAGTAGATAGATACCTAATGTCTTTAGCATTAAAACCAACTATTGTACTTTTAAAAAATATTATCGATTTGCTAATTGGTCTGCAAACGTTCAGCATTGTTGTTTCGTGATGTTACAATGAAATTAGGCTTTGTATAAATTGTAAGTAGTTCTATGATTGATTTAGTTTATTTTAAAAATGAAATCTCAGTTTATGTTGCACGGCAGTACCCATTTTTCGTCATCCACTATTTCCTCTACCTAATGGTTGACTGGAAAAGATCGCTTCCTAGCGATAAGACCACCTAATTGTACTATATAGTTTATCTGTAAAACCAATTTCTGTAAAGTTTTGTGCTTTAAAGTACATCTATTCACACAAGGAGCTTACGTAATGTAATCTCATCACACTGTTGCATTCTTATCAGGAACTCAACTCTATTTTCTCCAATAGTACACACTGGCACAAGATAATAAGTTAAGTCATTGAAAAAGAAACCGTAAAGATAGAATCTACATTGCATGAATGAACACATAACCAGCGGATACCAGACACCTTCGCGAGTGGCGCGACAAGTCGGATCGCACGAAAACAAATAAATAAAACATTTGTTTATCGTCATGAGGCTATGCTAATGTTTGTTTCAACTCGTCATCAGCCACAAGAGGTCAATGGACTTAAGAGAACTACTACAACAAACGTAAAACGGATGCGTTTGCGTGGTTATTTAATGGTGTAACACTGTTAAATTGATAACCTACGTCTAGAGCTACCTTGTGCAATATGTCGAATGTTCGGTACCTACTATTTGTTGGCTGATAACAAACGCAATCGTATTTTCAGCCAATCAGTAGTTGATAGCTGAACAAATTTCAGTTGTCAATGTTGATATTTGAAAAGAGCTCATATATTACATATATTCGCGTGACGCTATACATCACAAGCGGCCGTGTCCCAGCTATGATGATAGTCCAAACAAATCACAATAAGCATGTTTTGGAAGAAATCTTGAATTTGAAAATCTGTTACTATAATCATTTTACTAACTTTGTTGAAAATTATCAATTTTTTTTTTCTTGTATTATCTTTTTGTTATCTTTCCGAATATTGAGGCTAGATTTTATTCTAAAAACTTATTTTAATTCTACTTATTGACATTAGAACTTTTTCTTTGACGTGTTTGAGGCCTACTGGATTCATATTGGCTTTGACCGAAAATCAAACCCCTTTCCTTACGCACTTTAGACTTTTTCGCTACACCACTTAAATTCTACATACTTCTTAAATGACGTGACATACTTTTGAGAACTAGGTAAGCTATCAAAGTTTTAAGTGCCACTACAGGCGTAAAAGAACTTTAACGCAAATCGTCGAATTCGTTTTTTAATTCGCTGAGTGGACTACCCGTGAATACCGCAATATATCAGACCTAAACTGTACCCGTAGGTAATTCTCAAAGCGTTTGAAGCATGTTTCGTATCAATTGTCCAGCATAAATCAAAAGGGAGCAGCTCGAGGCGATGGACGCGTTGATCACGGCTCAGTTCCCACAGTCTAGACATCAACATCCATTGTCCTGTCGAATGACTTCAAGCCGAGTCAAGTTTATACGGCTGCATTTGAATGAGGACTATGCTGATTTTTCAAATGTTTTCCATTTTCTTAATGTATATGTCACCGTAAGATTGAAAAAATCGTTAGATTACAATCTATCTCGCGAGATTGTAATCTGTCGACAGATTGTGAACCGTAACTTAGGATTGCAATTTAATGTATTATTAGGTTAAAGTGTTACCATATACAGTTACACAAGGATATACTAAGTATATCTTAAAACTCCACACTTTGATTCTTCCCTATGCTACATACCATATAATTTACACAGACGTTTAATATAAAATACTTCCACTTGCAAAGTACACTTATACAGCATGCAGATTTTTAGTTATACACATTATTATAAGTATAGATCCCATGGTAGTTTTAATTTCCATTGGGTACTCTTTTTATTATAAAAAAAAATACTTTAATATGATTACCATAGTCATGTATAATGTATTTAGTTATGGAAGAGCGGATTCTCCTGGCACAGGCATGTTTATGCTTAAAAGGAGGCTCCAATCACACTCTGAGCTAATGTAAACACCTTTTTACTGAAATAAAATAATTTTGAATTTGAATTTTTGAATTTAACGCATTGTTTTTCGCTTTATTGTAATCTATCGAAGTGAAACCGTTAAATTGCAATCTGTCCCGCGTTAAACTGTCAACTGTCCGAAAGCTCTTCCTGATTGGTCGGTTTATTGTATGAGCGACCAATCACGAGCAGCCTTTCTATGACCCCGGAAACTAAGGAATGAAATTCAATTCAAATCATTTCTTATATTTAAATAAATAGAGATGTCTTTTAAATAAAATAAATGCACTTCAAAAAATCTTCAAGTATTTATTTACTTTTTAGTAGATAATCAATATTCCGGATATACGTTGAGAAATAATTGTACCGAAATATTTATTCTTCAAACACTCAAAATTTTAATTAAAAATTACAATAAAATGAAACAATTATTTTGTCTTTTAACACAAATTGAATATCGGAAATTTTGAGAAACTCTTGTAAAAAAAAGATTTAGTCCTTTAAACATACCATAAATTAAAAGTATTAAGACAACAAACGAAATAACAAACAAGTATGGCGAATGACGGGGCGGCGGGGGGCACATAACTCTCAACCAATCAACGCGCGAGATGCATTTCGTTCTACGTCATTTCACAATTTGACTGATTCTCATCGATAGATTACAATTTAGCGAAAAATTTTAGAATAAGAATAACGCGTTAAATTGCAATCATAATGTTATGTTTCACAATCTGTCGACAGTTTACAATCTCGCGAGATAGATTATAATCTAACGCTTTTTATAATCTTACGTTGACATATATATCAACACAAATAAATGATGGCTCGTAACTCACGCTAAGCTCGAGAACAGCCAGACCGATTGAGCTTATTTTGGTATTGATATAATTGGAGAGGTCGAAGGAAGGTTGAAAAGATAAGTACTCTAAAAAAAATAGGCAGCACGTGGACGCCGGTAAAATTGGCCAACCAGGACCTGTCTCCCCTACAGCTAGTATAAATCACATTCAAGTTAAAAATGCTTCGCTCGTATTGATGAAGTCATCTACAGAAACAATTATTAATGTCAACGACAAAAGTTTTAGTATCAATTATTAAGATCAATTTATTTTATACTGTGCTGGCATGACTTTGCGACACAAAGGTATCTTTTAGCTTTTTCTATCCTATTGTTACTTTAACAGTTCACTGCCATAGTGAGCATGCATTTTTTTTTAATTCCCCTCACCATCGTTTTCTCGACCTTCCTTATTTTTTTTTTCATATAAAAGTAGGTAACACTTGTAATTCGTAACACCAAAATACTGGTTTTAACCTATAAATAAAGAAGTAAAATAAAGAAGCTTATAGATTTTATCCAAGAAAAATATATTCATTCGACTTTTTTTCTACATTCCTACTAAGCGTACGTTCACCAACATGCTCCAATATTAATTAGCATCTCATTACCACCCCCTAGTTTTTGCCGGACCATTGTCCACTGGGCACTAACTGTTCACCAACAATGGTTCCCAGGCGGTGGGCGCACTTCCGCCCCACTTACCGCTGGGAACCCTATTGTCTCGAGATCTGATTGCCCCTAACTGTACAGTCTGACCACTGGGTGAACAGTTCGAGAGCTTTTTCTCATGAAATTAATCGCTTGCATTAGGATAACAGCCGTTTAGTAGCCGGCTTTGGCCAGTTGCAATTTTTTTGGTCCAGTATAGTGTAAATGTCAACTACAGTACCTTATGGATAGAGGTAGGCTAATACACTCTGTACTTAAACATTAAATTATTTAATTTTTAATTATGAACGATTACATTAAAAATAAAATTTAAAACGAAATCAAAAATATACTTGTACTCTCAGCAGCTTTAGTTCGTGAATAACTCTGTACCTTGTCACATTAAGTCACTGTCTATCTGACATGCTTAGTTACGTGGATATTTAATATGACAAGGTACTGAGGTGTATATGAACTAATGATGCTGGCTGTACCCTTTTTATTATTTGTATTTATTTTGAAATGATGGTCATCAAATGTATTTTCTTTCTTTATTTCTAGTGGTTATAACATTGCGACATGATTTCAGGGTCTTAGATTTGATTTCTAGGTATACGTACTTAGTGTGCGTAAGGCAATGTGCGCCCTACCTTACAAACGAGTGCCACGAAATTGCTCAACTAGTATTATCTAGATGCCAACCAAATCTAATCGCTTAAGTGCAAAGACGGACACAATCATAATATTTTGACTCGACTTTGTATTTCCATACCCTGGCCGAGTCTAGACCTTGACTAAAAATTACAATAAAATTTTTAAAAGAGGTAGGGCATAGCGATTTATCACTCGAACTGGAGCAGCCCGACTGGTGAGATACCTACACCTTACAGAAGACCGCAGCCAAATAACAATCACTTCTGTGTTGTGTTCCTGCGTGTGAGTAAGGTTTCCAGAGCTCTTGGGGGGTGCTACATTAGTAGCAGGGGTCAAGCCTTCAAGGTAAGGGCGACAAGTCCAGTAAAGCTTTATTATGCTCTACTTGTCGCCCTTAAGCTAGGACCTCATTTCAACTTAATATCAGGTGGAATGAGGTCAATCTTGAAGTGTTATATAAAAAAAAACCACTTCAATTAAAAAGTCGGTCTGAAAATCCTTCTAGTTAGTAAGTACCACTGCGCGTTCCTCGCAGCCTCAACCATTTTTTCCAAAGATCGTTCCAAGCAAAAATTCTTGTATCCTTGAGTCTAATAGTACGAGTATCAGCTCCAAACACATAAAAGTAAAATATGAGCTTATTAAATCAAATAATCGTTACAAAAACAATGGTAATTAATCCGTTGCCCAATTGTAAAATATGTGGGAATCGAACGTACGATCTTCACGTATCGCTCGTGCTGCTCTTTCAACTGAGCTAACCGCAAGTTATCGTAGGCGATGAAATTTGTCTGCTGTATCAACCGTTAAAATTCGTGGGTTGTAGGTTCGACTCCCGCACCGCAAGGGGAGATAATTTTTTTCTGTTTCTAATACCTTACATAAAACCTCTGATGTCAGGATACTGTGTGAGCGGTAAAAAGGAAGCGGATTGTGTCAAAATGCCATCTTTATTCCGTTAAATAGTAATAAAAACTGATTAATCCGTATTTTTAATTGAAAATAAATAAAAAAAAATTGATATAACCATAAGGCCGGTGCAAAATTCTTTCGCAATAAGAATGCTACCTGTATGACTTTAAATATTTTTATGAAAAAAATATTCATAGACAAAGCGGTAAGCAAAAACTTTGAAAAAAGTAGTTTTTCATTACTACACCAAACAGTATGTATGTTAAAAAGTTGGCAAAGCTTTAGGTATATAGGTAACACGAGTTAAGCTCAAGGTCACCACATTAACAGACAGCAAGTTGAATCGCCCCGACCAGACCACTCGCAGTCAACAGTCCACAAAAACTATAGCTTAGTAATTAAAAATTTGCTCGTCCACAAACAATTAGGTTGCTTCTTGGTCGGTTCGATTTGATTGTTTTATTTGACTTGACTGATTTAAGTGTAAGTCTGGGTCATAATCTTTAGGTCCTGAGTTCGATTTCTCAACTGAGCAAAATAGTATAAAGATAAAAATATATTAGACAACATCAAATACGTTGCTCTGATCCTGTGGTAAACAGCACTTGTGTTACAGAAATCAGAAGCAACGATGGTACCACAACACCGGACCTAAGGTAATATAGGAAGTTCCGTTCGTGTCCCATATTGACCCGACCGGGAATCGAAACCGGGACCTCGGAGATGGACACTCGCCTCTCGGCCTATGAAGAGCTGTTTCGCATTTTTGATCATAGCTCTGGTTTCTGATCACAAGCCTGCATATGGCTAGCGTGGTAATCAAGCCATTATTTTTTTACAATTGGGCAACGGATTAATTACCGTCGCTACAACAAGCGATTATTCGATTTGATAAACTGATATTTTACTTTTATGTGTTTGGAGCTGATACTCGTACTATTAGACTCAAGGATACAAGATTTTTTTGAACGATCTTTTGAAAATGTGGTTGAGGCTGCGAGGACTAACTAGAAGGATTTTCAGACCGACTTTTTAATTGAAGTGGTATTTTTTAGTCCAGATCTAGACTCGGCCGGGATATGGAAATACAAATTCGAGTCAAAATATTACGATTTTGTCCGTCTTTGCACTTTAAGCTGTTAGTTTTGGTAGGCATCTAGGTAATACTCGTTCAACTTTTTCGTAGCACACGTAAGTAAGATGGCACACATGGCCTTACGCACGCTAAGTACGTATACCTAGAAATCAAATCTAAGGCCCTGAAATCATGCCCCAATGTTATAACCACTAGAAATAAAGAATAAAGAAAGAAAATACATTTGATGACCATCATTGCAAAATAAATACAAATAATAAAAAGGGTACAGCCAGCATCATTAGTTCATAATTCATATACACCTCAGTTCCTTGTCATACTAAATATCCGCGTCACTAAGCAAGTCAGATAGATAGTGACTTAATGTGACAGAGTATAGAGTTGTTCACGGATCGCGCGTGCTGCTCTTCGAAAATTTCATTGCCTACGATAACTTGCAGTTAGCTCAGTTGGAAGAGCAGCACGCGCGATACGTGAAGGTCGTGGGTTCGATTCCCGCACCGCAAGGGGAGATAAAAATTTTCTGTTTCTAATATTTAAAGGTCACTAGTACGGCGTAAAGTAATATAAAAATAAAAAATCGGTTTATGTAAGGTACCCCGATAGTATAATAGTGTCTTAAGACGTAGCTTATTTAAACAGGTGTCATATTTTCAAACCAACATAAACTCTCTTCTGTGTAGCGTATTAAGCCAAGATTTATAAATCATAAAAATTCGAACTCTGCTAATTTATGCTAATGTGAGGGTCCGCTAATCTGCCCATGTGGTCGCAGGCTGATTTTACATCCACTTGCTGTCTTAATTTGAACTCTATGTGAAAGGTATTAAATTGTGTGTTTTAAAGTAGTGGTGCTATACCGCAGGCATTTGTCACTCGTAGGACCGGATTATCGGCGAATACTAATACACAGGGCATGGAACTCAAAGGTGGATGCACAATCTTAAAATACATGATTATATTTATTCTAACACTGTATTGAAAACTCAAGAATGATGTAAATCACTTTTTTATTTTGCTTACACGCGAATATTGTAAATGTCCTTACAACTAATAATATTTGCTGAAACGAAAGTTATCGATTAAAGTTAATATAACATTGCACGGTAGTTTAGCTCTTATAAGGTATTAAACCTCGTTGCTCATACCGGCAATTTACCGCCATTAATAAAGAAATAATATCAGAAGAAAATGTCAAGGCAAAAAAATATGTATGTACATAAGTACATAGATACGCATAAACGTTTGTATATTTAATCCATACTAATAATATAAATGCGAAAGTAACTCTGTCTGTCTGTCTGTCCGTCTGTTACTCTTTCACGCCTAAACGGCTGAACGGATTTTGATGAAATTTGGTATAGGTATACGTTGAATCTCAAGAACGGACATAGGCTACATTTTATTAGAAAATAAGGGGGGATGGGGGTAATACCACCTTTGAAAGTTTATATAGAAAAATGTTTATTTTTGATGTAAGAGATATGAAATTTGGCACAAATATAGCTCGAAACTTGGATTAAAATATAGACTACTTTTTGTGTCGAATATTAGGGGAGAAAGGGGTAAAACCGACCATGAAAGGATGTAGTCCACGCGAACGAAGTCGCGGGCACAGCTAGTAATTAATAAATTTATCTAAGGTTTTTTTAAACCAGTAAAGTATAAGATAACTCTAGATTAAAAAACTACAATAACTGATGTGTTCATAGTGCCACAGCGGTGACGTTTGATAGAATACCCAAATGTTAAGCTGTAAACGCCATTGATTGAAAGATATTGGATGGTAAGCGTTTTGACCGCATTTATTACCTAATTTTGCGGTAAATCTCAAATTTAACAGAGCTCTTATCTCCTAAAAGCAGTCTTTAAATGAAAATCATGATAAATTCAGGTCTTCACGCTGTTGTATCTTTTGGTACTATCATGGAATTTGTTACGCTAATTTATTTATTGTCATTAATATGGACAATATGGCTGCAGAAAGCATTGACAGTCACCAGGTAGTTCGTTATCATCGTGAGTTAGAATCATCGTAACTATTTATTCATGAGAAATAATTTCACAGGCACCTTTTTATTGATTGGAGCAACATAAATACTGACTAAGCCACAAGTGGCCCAAGCCTAAAATTTGTCGCCAACCTTTTATTTATTTAAGCTAGTATTTTCTGATACTCGATTAAATAGAACCCATTATTTTTCACTTGATAAAAAGCAATGATTACGTTTCGATATGTTTTTTTAATAAACATAACGAATTTTATAAATGTGGTTTCTGAATGTTCCGTGACACTCAGTTGACACTTTCCCAGTGTAGTTTTAACATTTCGAAAAACTTTTTTTCGGTTTTACGTTACTTTTCGTTTGCAGCTAATAGTATTTTTTTTCGTGAAAGTTGTAACTAAACGTTGGTCATTCAATAACCGCACAGAGAAAGTTTTTGAAGAGCAGTAAAGATCTTGCGACTTTTTGCGAAAAACTTTAATAGTTACTTCATGATGACCATATTTACGTAATGTGTCTGTTAAGCTAAACAGGAAAACATTAACCTCAAAAATTTTACTTTTTAGATTGGTTCCCGACTAGCGTTTACACGCCGGTATTGAAACGAGCTTATACGCGCTCGTTTCAATACCGGCATGCAAGAGCGTATAGGAAAAAGCACCATAACTGAGCTCGTTCTAGGACCAACACAATGTAAATTCAAAAGCATATCAAGACGATACAATTTGAAGTTTGTAACACCTTTACGTCGACGGCATGAGTATTCACTCATATAAATAATATTTTTTTCTTTCATCATCAACATTTAACAAGGTGCTTGACCTATTTCTTATGGCCTTCATTTTACGGTAATTACCGGTGACTTACACTTAGACAGAAGATAATTCAAACTTTCCTTTTCACTATTCGCAGCAAGCCTCTTAACTAAATAGATCTCAAGCTTCCAACTAAGTCAGATATTCGAAAAGGTGAAATGAAGTCGTTCTAAATACTTGTGCGGTTACTGTGTCTTGTGTCAACTGTCACACACATATGACCAGTCTTTAGCTGAGTAGCTATTAGGACCAGTTGTTTTCGCGGAATACAGATGAGTGAGCTACGTCACATGTTTCGGTAATTATAACGGTTCTCATGAACCATGCGACCTTGGTGGTTCTATAGAATAGTGAATACTAGCTACTAGGAGGGTTTTTTTTAACTAGCTGTGCTCACGTCTTCGTTCGCGTAGAATAGTGATATTTGGTACCATTAAAAAACTTTAATATTAGTTCTTATGTCTACGGCGTTGGGTCGGTGCGAATGTCCTAATATACAATGCAATGTGCTGATCGTACCTTTTATGTGTAATCAGTTATCATTTTGCTTATATCACGGGTTTGTTTCGTGGTCATAGTTCTAAAACGAATGATTTTGATAGTGTTTTCGATCAAAAGCCAAGTATCCTTGACCGAGTATCCTAAGTCTGTTAACAGTGTTGTTTATTTATATGTTTTAAAACAACAAAACAAAACAAACCTATACAAATATATAGATCAAGAAAAAAAAAACATGGCGACGAAAAAACCAAACGAAAACATAGTTAAGAGCGAGATTTAAAAATAAACCTACGCATTCTTGACTAGTTATACCTAATTGAATTTATATTATAAGATTTAAAAATAAATTACTATACCATTACAAAAGGCAATTTATAATGGAATGTTCGGAACAAGTTTGTCTTGTTACTAATAATACTAATTTTACTGTGTCATTGGCAAATTTGCATCGTGATTCATATTTTATTACCTGTGCCCAAGCAGAATGTGTAGCAATTCCTAAAACAAAATGAAGGTACAATCGCGATCGCTGCCGACATCGCGCAAAAACTGGCAGAGCCACTCCCGCGCACCGTAAGCCTTAGCGATTTTGAATGGGATGTAGGTAGGCAGATGTCAAGTAAAATACGGCATTATGTTTCAAAAATCACCAATTTCGCAGTAATCGGGCCTAGTTGGACCTTATTTATCAAGTCACAATTGCCCAGCAAGCTATTAACTCAAATTTAACCCAATGGTAATACCAAAACACTAGTAGCTTTATCAACCCAAAATGTAAAGTACCTATTATGTTTTCTTTTGAATGAATAGAAAGAATAGAATAGAAAATGTCTTTATCCATGTAAACTTTTACGAAAGCATTTATGAATAGTCAGATTATACCTACTACCACCGTGTTTACTCAGCAAGATATATGTATCTATAGCTTGTGGGTATTTTTAAGGCGTTTGTGCGATGTAGTATTCATGTGTTAATTTATAAAGCGGTTTATTTCCCTAAGTAAAAATGGTTTTTAAACAATTAGTATCCGTCGTCTGGTACTCATACAACAAGGGAAAACCTTAGTTGATTGGTGTGATTGTCTGGCGCATTTATTTATTTCTTATTTATAATTGTACAATCGATTTATTCGAATTAAACCCTTCGATGGTTCAGTGGTTTCAAAACTGAACCACAGTCTCTGGGTCTTGCATTTTATTCTCGGGCATAGAATAGGATGTAACTATTTTTTAAACCCAGTGCCCATTGCTCTAAACATGGCTGGATTTCAATTATGGCTGTTCGGTGCTAATCATCTAACATGTAAATTAAATGTTAAAGTCCGAATCTTAACTGCGGTCCGATGTCCTTAAGTTTCCGATAATTTGGTATGACTGGGCTTGCAATGCTTTTTGATTTAAGTACTACATTAGGCCGAAATTATGTTGCGTTATAGCGTACAGCCTAGCTTCGTTTGGGCGTAAATTCAGCGGCCACTTATTCTGTAGTGCACATATTATACGAGGGCAAAATTCGATTCCATTGCCAAAAAAGGTCCAGGGGTGGGAACAGCAGGAAAGTATACAAAGCTGTGCAACTGAAATTCTGCTTAGGCACTTCGGCACACCATAAAATCTTTCGAGGATGCCAAGAGGAACTTTGGCCGCGTATCCTCGGTATACTGTCTTTAAACGCTAATTTTTACACGCAATCCCGCAGTCTAATATATACCTTAGTCCAGTACAACCTTATTAATTTGATTATTAACCGTAAATTGGTCTCAAGGAAAGTTATATTACACCGTCAATGCTCAGCATCGTACAATAAACAGTTCTGCATGTACAGCAGGATAGAGTATACACATTGGACACACTCGACCTTTTTTCGTAGTCATAAGAACTAAAATGTAACATCAAGTGTTTAACACGATGTGCTGTTCATTGTACATATGTGCGTGTATATATATAAGCGTGTTACATTCAGTATGCAGGACGCGACGCATGTCATCGCGACTGTCGTGTCGACTAGATACGTCTGAATGCGATGTGTAGCAAGTGTGGACACGTTCGAAGCTACTCGTCTTAAAGAATGTTACTCAAACTTTTTTCGACAAAATGACCCATATTTTTGAAAACTGGCGGCCGAAAAATAAAAAGTAAAATATATTTTAACAAAAGAAAACAAATTAAACGGGAACTTAAAAGTTTCAAATAAAATTTAGGTAACACGAAGTAATTCGCATTTCGCACCAAACAAACCAATTTTGTTCCAGGGTTCCGTTTTTATTTTTATTTCAATTAAAATAGTCAGGGTTTAGACTGGTAATTGAAGAATTTTGTTAGTATTTTTAGAAAACAATGTACATACTGCATATCCATTATACAAGGTACATGCTGCAAGAAAGCCTTTTTAGTTCTTATAGAACTTTGAGGTTAGCCCATTTATTCTACTCAAAACTTACAAGAACCACGAATATGCTTTTTTTGCAGTGAGTACGGAAAAAAAGTCCCAATTTTTAAAACCCGCGAATAGTTAAACGCGTATGAATATGGAGCTTTTACTATATATCTATACAGGTTATATATATTACTAGATAACTATGTTTTTCAGCATTCTATTATTCCATGCTTTGGTAAAAGAATATATTTTTGTATGACTTAGAGGGACCCCACACTAGCGTCTTTCGAGCGTCAGCGTCTTGCCGCGCCGACGTTGTTTGGGCGTTGCGTCGACGCGGCGCCCGCTCAGCGTCGACGCGGCGCCCGCCCAGCGTCGGCGCGGCGTTTGAGCGGCGCTTGCGCTGGGCGTCCTCCGCACATTGCATCGAGCGTCGCGCCGCGCGGACGTCATGTACAGTTATTTCGAAAATGGAAATGTAAGATTTGAATAACTCACAATATAATGTTTTATATTGCAGTGATAAATTAATGCTTTCAACTTGTAAAGGAAAAAATATATTTTACCTATTTGACACATGGCACGAAAAGGCAACTTTAGCATTTATTTCCTCGAAAACTAAAAGTACTTAATTAAAAATGGGTTTCCTTGGGCAATATGAGCTAGTATTTTAAGCTACATCCATATTTGCTATCAGCTAAAAAGTCTTCTACCTACTGATTCTAAAACACGGGCGGGCCGAAACAATTGAGTTGATCATTGTACTGTTGTCAAAATAAACGCTGCGGCACGCGTCGGGCCGGCGCGGCGCCTGTGGAGCGCAGTCCTGGCGTTCGTCATTTCGACCGCGACGCTGCGCAAGCGTTGCGTCGGCGCCGCGTCGACGTTGCGTCGACGCCGCGTCGGCGTTGCGTCGACGTCGCGTCGGCGTTGCGTCGACGTCGACGCTCAAAGAACGCTAGTGTGGGGTTACGCTTAAATGTACCGACGTTTCTAACCGATATTGTCACGGGGCGTCGTGCGGTTTCGGTAACGTGCGCGTGCGCAATGTGTGCGCAGCTCTCGAGCGCGCGTTGAACTCTAATGTATGACATGTGACATGCAGACTTCTTTACACGGTTAGAAGATAAAATTGTTAACTGTATTCACTTTAAAGGGGACTTATTACATTGTAATCGTGTATTTTAAAAGGAAATATATCTGTTTCAGTAACAAGATAAATTTAAAATAAAAAAAATCTAAATATGAACTCTAAATTAAAAAAGATTGCATTTATACGAAACTTTCAATAATATTTTAATTAATGACAAAACAACTTGAAAGAAATAAATATGTAACCTTGATTATGCATTAACATAAGCTTCATTTTACAAATAGTAGCTGTTTTTACCTATTGAAAATAAAATTGGCAGAAGCAAATATTCATTATTCAATATTTATATTTATTGTACACTAGCTGTGCCCGCGACTTCGTTCGCGTGGACTACATCCTTTCATGGTCGGTTTTACTCCTTTCTCCCCTAATATTTGAAACAAAAAGTAATCTATATTTTAATGCAAGTTTTGAGCTATATTTGTGCCAAATTTCATATCTCTAACTTCAAAAATAATTTTTTTCCATATAAACTTTCAAACGTGGTATTACCCCCATCCCCCCTTATTTTCTAATAAAAAGTAGCCTATGTCCGTTCTTGAGATTCAACGTATACCTATACCAAATTTCATCAAAATCGGTTGAGAGGTTTAAGCAGGAAAGCGTAACAGACACACAGACAGACAGACAGACAGAGTTACTTTCGCATTTATAATATTAGTAGGGATACTTCCAATAGTATATGGTAAAGAGATGAAACTTTGCTCGAGCATAGTGCATTTATAATAAAAAGACACATAATCATGATTGTGTTGTATAACTTACACTTTGTAGTTATATTTCGCGTAAGTTTTGTTATCTAAGGTTGGTTTATTGGTTGGTTCGTTCAAATAAGGAAAATATATTAAGGAAACGTTTTTGCCGGAACTGTCGGAAAATTCGTGATTTCACAACACAGTCTTTTTACTTTTAAAAAAATATGACAATTTGTTCACAAATCCCTAGGCCCTTTAATTCCTTTTGTAATGAAAAGCAGATCAACGCACAGACTAAATTACTCATTGAGAGCCCTAACAATTAGCCTTTAAAAGTCTGTTCTTTGAATGAAATAGGCATCTATTTGTAAAAAATGTTTTTTCCGAATTTATTTCGTAAGGGGGTCAAAAAAGGGTCAAACATTGTATAGGACAATGTGATTTTTTATGTGTAATCTTATAAAAATGTTGCATCTTTAGGGTAAAAGCTGAACCGATTTAATGATTTTTGTTAGTGATTTCGTGAGTTTTAGTATAAACATATGTTGTTGATTTGTATAACACAGTTAATTTTAAAAGTGAGTGATAACTAAACAAAACTATAAACTAGACCGCATTCAAACAAGCATCGAGTGTCAAGTCACTTATTCGTATGAATAACTTGCTTCGGACCCGATTGTACCGAAAACGAGCTTAAGCTTAAAAGCTCCACAAAGACCTCGGAAAGGTTTAAAGCACTAAAAATTCGTATTCCAGCTTGATCTTGTATCAATTCTGATATAATTCTGGCTAAAAGCTTAGTTTTCATCAAAATTATTAGAGATACATTATTGTTTAAAATAGTAATGTATCTCAAATAAATAACAATAGTAAAAAGTAGACACGAACTTACTACTGAATAAAAAAAATTAAACTTGTTGTTTCTTACAAAATACAAAGGATCTATGACCGAGAATATTAGATAGTCGTATGTAACGAATACTGATAACAATGCCCTGTTTTGCAAAAATGCAAACGTATAACTTGCCCTTCACCTAACTATACTCACGTCCAGGCAACGCATAAAAATTGTTTTAAAACCGCCAAAAAAAATGAGCGCCAAATCGGTCGACTGGCTGTATCCTCGCATATATCACTGGGGTGACTGACCGGCGCGCGCGCAGGCTAGCGCGAGGAGGACCGCGCGTAACATGGCCGATGGGCTCCGCGACCGGCGCTCTACTGAGCTGAGCCAGGCTTGAGCCTGGGTTTGCGAACCCGCCAGAACAGATCAAATACTTTTTTTTTGTTTTTACGGCGTCATTCTTAGCCTGGTTTCAGCGGAGAGGCCAGCTGTGATGGTGTGGCCAGTATTTGAGGCTGTATGGAAAACTGTCTTTGAGCCTGTTTCATAGAATGTTTTGAACTGCAACTTAATGCTGAACCGGGAGCCATTGTTAATGTGTTATTATTGGATAAGATCGAGATTTTTTTTTTATGAATGTAAATTACATCAGTAAAATATGAATCATCTAAAAACTGTGCATGAAGGAACCTGTAGACGATTTAAAGAGTTTTGGGAACTTAATGAAAGCTTATTTGGTATATGTATGTATACACCTCGACGTATGGATAAACGAAATTGGAATGTCTTTTTGTAATATTGAAATGACCGCTTTTTACATAATATTTATGTACACACGGTACTTAATTCAACATATATTTTATTATAGGTTTTTCTGACTGGACCAATTTTGAAATAGCTTCTTCTGTCAGATACCTGATAAACTTAACTGAACTTTGAACCATGTAAACGAATTTTGTAAATAAAAAATTGCTTAAAAAACATATAATCGAAATAATTCGATTACGAAAATTTATTAATGGTTCAATTGAGAAACCTAATTTTTTCATGAGTGGAATACAAAGTAAGCTTAAAACTCAAAGCAATATCTTTTAAAAGTTTCTCTTGGCTGTTTCATTGTTCAATTTTTTTCGTAACCGCAAGCCCACATAAAACATTTTCCTCTTCACCCAACAAAATACTCCACGCATTCCCCTCTGTAAGTGCAGCAATTTCATAAAATCGCCGGCGAGTTGTAAAAAATCATTTAGTTCGCTCGTTGCCGCTGCTAAAAAGCGTATGAATGTATGGGAAAGTAAGTGAGTTAACAATGAGGCTGACCAGTGGTTCACAGGAGTACGGTGAACACCATATCAAGGTATATACTTATTACTAGCCGCTATTTTACGATACGTTATGTATTAAAAATGACTATCCAACCGACTACGAGTCGTTAATACCGTGATTATGGAATTAATATATTTACTTACTATACCATCACAGCAATGTATGTAAAGCAGCCCAATATGTATTTATTTTATTTATTTATGTGTTTGTGTGTCTCCAACCCTAACAAGCATAACCAAATATATTTATTTATTTGGACTGCCAGATATAATTTAGAAATACGATCATTTTACACATTATAAAAAGCTTGAAATTAACTTTCACAATAGATGAAGATTGAAGGCAACCACACCATGCCCCAAAAATTATAACTAAATAAATACTAAATTAAAAACGTACAGTTTTTAATAATTGGCCAAATTAATACTTATGAAAATCGAGACCAGCGACTTAACACGTCTATCAGGTACGGAACAAAGAACTTTTTCCAACATTCAGCCGACCCGACCCTATAATATCCTAACCAAACTGGGTAAAGCTCATAAAGTGAAAGTTTTCCCCGCGGGACTCAAACCAACTACCTCTGGGTTTTGAACACCAACGTTTTAGGAACAGCTAGTGCAATAAAAATTGTCTTGTCTTGTCCTTAGTGGATGCTGTCAATTTTGTATTTTTTCAGTCACAAAGATAAGGGCAGGTTTTACTTGATCCTATAGTAGGGAGAGTGATTAAAAAAGAAAAACAGCTGAGTATTTTGGATTATAAATAATTGAATTCAGTACACAAGACTTTATGATAACATTACGTCTATGAATTACATACTTACGGTGAAAGCAATAAGGTACCTTTTCTAGTAGTCCAGTACAGGCTTGGTAATTGATTCAAAAATCATCATATTCCTGTTTATGTTGCGTTTGCGAGACGCGTGGGAGCCGCATGCGCATCCACATAATATTCGTGACGTCACCGCTTATGTAGTTTCAGAGCTCTCAACTACCACATAAGCCTTATTAACTGAAAGACATAATGCAGGGTAGATTTTTAATTTTTTTTAATGTTTTAATTGTTATATAAACTGAAAAACCTAAAAAACGAAGACAAAGTAATCATTATTACAGAAAAATCGCATCGCTATCTATAAGTTGCGGTTAGCTCAGTTGGCAGCATCTCGTGCGAATTGTGAGAGCGTGAGTCCAAACTCCATACCGCAAGGGGAGATAAAAAAGTATAATGCACCCTGCATTATACTTTTTTTTATCGATAAATTTTTATTTATATAAATACTAAACTGCGGCCTTTGTTATATATACATAAACTTAAATATCATAAAATGATACGATCCACAAGTGGCGATGCGTGTATGTTAGTTAGGGTGGAATCTTGCGAGGTTTTCAAATGTTTGAGCTGAAATTTTGCATAAGTAAAACGAATGACAATACGAGCTAATCTAATGATGAGGCTAGACGTAAGAACTCTTATCATCAAACAACACGACTCCATAAAATTCAAATTCAAATTCAAATTTCAAATTCAATATTCTTTTATTCATGTAAATTACACCAGTAATATTTATGAAACGTCTATATAATGCAAATGACACTACCTCCGGTTCGGAACCTATAACTTACAGAGAAGATCCCGGCAAGAAACTCTGTCGTTCATATTATAAATATAGCTGAACTTATACATTATTATAGAACATCAAATTTGGGTTCGTTTGATTCATCATAAGTTTTATTTAAGTCTTGAATATGACCTAGAGTCTGATTATCGATCTGGAAGGTGGTCATAGGAACAACTTGACATTTAATGTGATGATTACTTAATACAAATTGTATAAATATAATAATGATTAACACCTGGCGGGAGACCACAACTTCGCATAGATACTTTAAAGCTGCAATATAAGAATTTAAAAATTCTCGTACTTAGCAGTTTATTAGAAATTAGTTATGTCTGGCAATGCTGGGCTCCTGGTCAAGACGCGCACAGGACCACATACTGGGAACCTGTTTCGTTGGGTTAATCCTTTATGCGAACGTCTGGCTACTACCTGTTTAGTGCAGAAATAAATTGCCGGTTATCACGTACTATCAGTGGAAATGGTATTTCGTACCACCTGTTTCATGGATCTATGCCCAGTTTCAATATTTTACGATTCGTTATGTGTCAAAAATGACTAATCGTTTTTTTACGATTCGCTTATTCTAATTTCAATTTTACTTTTCATACCAGCTGTTATCAGTCGTCTGTCGGTCGTTTTTTTTTCTATATTGCACTTCTAGATTGACCTCATACCACCTGATGTTAAGTGGTAATGAGGTCCGAGCTTAAGAGCGACAAGTAGAGCATAATAAATCTGTTACCGGACCTGTCGTCCTTACCTTGAAGGCTTGACCCCTGCTACTAATGAAGCACCCCCCAGGAGCTCTGGAAACCTTTCTCACACTCAGGAACACAACAACACAGAAGTGATTGTTATTTGGCTGCGGTCTCCTGTAAGGTGGAGGTATTTTACCAGTCGGGCTGCTCCAGTTCGTGCGATAAATCGCTATGCCCTATCTCTCTTTTTTGACACAAAATATTTTTTTGTTTTCAAAATATTTATAAATATTCGGTTTTTTAAGTCATTCATTCATTTTAAACATTTAAAAGTTAACGGATTGAAACGGGACAACAATATATTTTTCTCTGATTATTGTTTTCTCTTCGTTTTTATAATAGTCTTCGATACTCCTTCATAGAAAGCGGGAATGAAATTCTTACAAATTTTCCTCTTACTTAAAAATCAGTTCGTACATAAATATAAAGAAAGAAAGCTAATATTTATAAAGTCCAATCACAGACAAGTAATAAGTCAAATTTTAATGTAAAAAAAACTGCGTAAATATTAAGCATATAACCGACCAATCATCGTAAATATATAAAGGTTTTTACCAATTTGAGGTCAACATTGAAAAAGAAAAAAACGTTGTTGTCCAAGGCAATGTAATTACCAGGTTGGTCGTAATAGATTGTGGACTGCATAATGGATGTACAATCGGGAAAAACACAAGGAAAAAGAAGTAGTCTCGAGTATGACAAACTACGCCTACAGTCAACTTGATATTTAAAAGTAGTATATAGATAGAATAAATAATTATAGTGAAGGTGGTAGCATTTGTGTAATAGTTTCAACTTAGAGAAAGTAAACCATACGCCTTATCTACTTTACCATACTTACGTGCCCTATCTATGCAGGTTATGCACTAAAACGCATATGTATTGTGTGTGAGCGACTGGTTGCATACTAGTTGAGCATATATCATTTTAAGCTTGTGGCAATATGATACAGTTTTTCTGGGAATTAGGAATACACTGCCAAACAAGGATGCTAAAAAAAATTTCAGACCTTATTGTGCCACTACCGGAGAGATACCAAGCGTACCTACTATTTACAAGCCCTTAAGACAGCACGGATTTTTTTTCTTATCAAATATTTTCGGTAATCAATCTAAAATGTCTTATTCTAACTGAATAGGACACAAAGATGTTGCCTCCACGAAAAGCAAACCCCTTTATCTTTTATTTTCTTTGTCTTCTTGACGGGGGAAACGTGAATATACCGTACCGACACCCGGAGGTGACGGCGTGTGTGGGACTCCCTGCCTCGTGATGCCCTTGTGATGGACTACCCACTGAAACCCCCCAGTTGGATCTCATCACCTTATATGGTGTTGTTTTGGGAAATCGAGTCAATCTGGTCAACCACAACGTAGCGTTGCGGTGCGATGAAATGAATGGTTGATATTAAAATTCAGCCCCGTCTATTCCCCCCAAGATTAACTAAAGCGGAGCGGGGATGGCCGATCCAACAGCACGACTCCCACTTTGCAATGGAGCCCTTGGGTGGAATGCTGACTGGAGTGGTGGAAATCAAACTTCTGACCTCTGGACCACAAGCCTAAGTGTGCTACCACTAAACCATAGAGGCAGAAGTCCTGGCTAATCCTACAAAGTTTGTGAGAATGTATGAACGTTTGGATATTTGTTTGTAAACTCCAAAACTACATTGCATGAAAATTGGTAGAAAGACAGATGAGATGCTAGATTAACAAATAGGATGACCTCCGTAGCTGAGAGGCGAGCGGGCCGTACTTAGGCGTCGCGCCATCTCTTGAGGTCTCGAGTTCGTTCCCCGGTCGGGTGTATATGGGAAACGAAATTTTCCATATTGTCCCGGGTCCGAGTGTTGTGGTACCGTCGTTTCTGATATCTGTAACACAAGTGCTTAAGCTACTTACCATATAATCAGGGCCATGTTTATGATGTTGTCCAATATAAAATTCAAATTTTATATTTATAGGATACTTTTTAACGTAATAAAACGAGTCACGTCGCGGGAAACGGCTTGAAATTGATAACGGCCAAACTGCTAGCTTTCTAGTTCCTTATTCCCAGCCTGAAGTATAGTGTTAGTATTTACAGTATTTTGACTTATTCGCAGTGGGTCGGCGGAAAGCGTACCTCCTCTGAGGAGAGGTCACTCCGCTAATTCGAGCATAATTGCTTGTATTCCCACATCGACGGCGGACACGCGCCGCGCTATGTTAATGGACACTTGACACAACACACGCGGGGACCGTGATGGCATTCCACTCATTAGGGCTGCGTACACCTTCACTGTACTTCTGCAGGCCTAGTACATTCAACATCCAATTGTACTCCGAGCACTTTATTTCGTTATTTCTAGAGCTTCTTACCCAAAAGGTAACTTAGACGGGACCCTGTTATTACTAAGAGAGGCAGGGCAAAGCGATTTATCGCTCGAACTGGAGCAGCCCGACTGGTGAAATACCTCCACCTTACAGAAGACCGCAGCCAAATAACAATCACTCCGGTGTTGTTGTGTTCCTGCGTGTGAGTAAGGTTTCCAGAGCTCTTGGGGGGTGCTACATTAGTAGCAGGGTCAAGCCTTCAAGGTAAGGGCGACAAGTCTAGTAACAGTTTTACTATGCTATACTTTTCGCCCTTAAGCTAGGAACTCATTACCACTTAACATCAGGTGGGATGAGGTCAATCTTGGAGTGCACTTTAAAAAAAAAAAACTTCACTATATATCCGGCTGTATGTTTGTCTGTCTGTCACTTGGCTGTATATCCAAAACTGAGATTTTCTGATTTTTTCGACCGAGAGGATCACGAACCGAACTTTTCTATATTATCTCGGATCAGGGTATTATGGTACCGTCGTTGTATCTGGTTTCTGTAACACAAGTGCTTAAGCTACTTACCACTGAATCAGAGCGATGTAGGTTAATGTAATGTTCATCTAATTCTGTGATAAGCAGCTGAATTAATTTAGGTACAGATACAATGACGTGAACACAACACCCAGACACGAAACGAAAGACGCGAACAACGTTTTCTTAGACAGGCAACGATGCGCCCGCGCATGCTAGGCGTGCGCTCTCGGAAGGTAACGGCGCGTGTGGCCCTTAAGTGATACTGCGTCTAATTCACACAAAAACGCCGCCGCCCGGAATCTCGCGCACATCTAGATGCCTCTCTGTTTACTCCCTTTTCCCTAATACGCGGAATGGAAAATTGCCGGCAAGGTGTTTTGATGAGCCTTGTGCTTTATTACGGCGTGACAGCCGGCAACTGCATGGCGTTCTTTGCGAGCCATAAACTTTCAAAAAATGTCAAACAATGTTTTGCGCGCCTTAAACTTTCAAAAAATTTCAAACTATGTTTTGCGCGCCTTAAACTTTCAAAAAATTTCAAACAATGTTTTGCGCGCCTTAAAGTTTCAAAATATTTCAAGCAATGTTCTCTAAGCTACAAGACAAACATTTTGGTCTCATGGGAAATATAAGGTCCACGCAATAATGATGAATGTCCAAAATCTTAAAACCTAGGTGATCAACGTCATTTGGACCGGACTTTGGCGGCGCACCATCTCTTAGGTCCCGGGTTCGATCCCTGGTCGGATCAATATACTTTGGATTTTCGAAATAAATTGATTATTATTAATACGATTTAAGAGAGGCAGGGCAAAGCGATTTATTGCTCGAACTGGAGCAGCCCGACTGGTGAAATACCTCCACATTACAGAAGACCGCAGATAAATAACAATCACTCCGGTGTTGTTGTGCTCCTGCATGTGAGTAAGGTTTTCAAAGCTCTTGGAGGGTGCTACATTAGTAGCAGGGGTCAAGCCTTTAAGGTAAGGGCGACAAGTCTAGAAACAGTTTTACTATGCTTTACTTTTCGCCCTTAAGCTAGGACCTCATTACCACTTAACATCAGGTGGGATGAGGTCAATCTTGAAGTGTAATATTTAAAAAAATATGGAAAACGGACTTTCTAATTTGTTTTATATATATACACAACCACATATGACCCACACACACACTTTTTCATATACACACACGCAAATTGGTACACGTTCACCTTTTTTTATTTTTTTCTTTTCTGATTTTGTTATCAATATATAAAAATGTTTTATTGAGTTTTCCGTTTTCCTAGCGACAAGACCGCCCAAATAGAACAATAATTAATCTGTACAACTAATTCCTTTCAATTTTTTGTGTCATAAAGTATATCTATATATCTATCTTAGCCATTAGAAATTACGTAAGTGCTAATGCTCAGATAATTTGTACGCATCAATCGGGAGAGGAAATTGCATTCCATATTACAGAAAATGGTTTCTTTTGAATCAGGAGTCTTATTAAACAGTCAAAAATTTCCTTTATTAACATTTCGCATCTCAATGTAAATAGGATTAGTAAGACAATCCATACAATAACTCTTCGTCAATACATTTAAAATTATTTTATATACCTAAATGTTGACAGAACAATTTTAGTAAAATTGTAATTCGGCTTGTCAAAAGACATAATTCAAGCCTCAATCACGTTAACAACGCATGAAAGCAATTAGCACATTATTACGCATACCGTAACAAATGGTATTGACCCATGCACCTGCAGCGCTGCAACGGTGCTACTGTGGCGCGATTATAAGTAATTAGCCTTAAGCGACGCGTTTGACCGCGCGCCGCTTTAAACCATGGTATCCACTCGTAAAGCGATAATGAACTATAAAAAAAGGAGTTGCCTTATTTCTATTAATTGGTTTTATTCATTTATTTTAAAACTTTAATGCACAAAAAAGTACAACAGGTGGGCTTAATGCTAGGGGCTTTTTCTACCAGTAACCATGTCATGCATAGATTTTGTATATGGGTGTGGTAATCGTGAAAAAGTTATTTACGCCTCGGATAATGTATTACTATATGAAACTAGACGACCTCCGTAGTTGAGAGGCAAGCGTGCCGGACTTTGGCGCCGCGCCATCTCTGAGGTGCCGGGTTCGATCCTCGCTCGGGTCAATATGGGAAACGAACTTTTCTAACTTGTCTCGGGTCTGGGTGTTGTGGTACCGTCGTTGTTTCTGATTTCTGTAACACAAGTGCTTTAGCTACTTAACACAGAATCAGAGCAATGTATGCGATATTGTCCAATATTTATTATTTACTAGCTGTCCCGGCGAACTTCGTAACGCCTATTTTTTTAGTTTCTAACCTTTTAAACCTTCCCTGGACCTCCACAATTATTTCAGAACCAAGATTAGCCAAATCGGTCTAGCTATTCTCGAGTTTTAGCGAGACTAACGAACAACGATTCATTTTTATATATAAGAAGAAGATTATTCTTTATTTATAACTAGAACGATTCGTTTTTCAAATATTTCAACCGTGCATTAGTCAACTAATGATCATAATTCGGAAACGCTTTTAACACACACACGCAATATTAGGTAAGGTTGTTTTGTCAAGGCATCAATTTACAAATAAAAACCAACTAACTATGTATGTTGTTCTGAACATCAATCACAATCCCATCATCATAACTTTCAACATAAAAACATACCTGCAAATCAAATAAACGTGCAAGTCTATTTTTCCAATATACTCGTAAATATTAAATTTTGCATCAGGAATATTTTGCCTTTGAGTTGAGTTTAAAGACAAGAATTTAAAACATGTCTGTAAATTTACTTCAACTTATCGAGAGACATTTATCAGTTCATGCTGATATAGAGCCATCTCTATAACAGCCGCCACCTAAACGTAATACTCGTTTTGTTGTCAGGATAAAAATTAAAACGAGTAGGTATGTATGTGTAAAAAGAGTTATAGAGAACAAGGATTTAAGAAATTCATTTCTGTACATATCTTACCCACCAATGATTAGCATGGCTCCATAACCGCTGTAGGTGGATGCCAGCCTCAAGCTAGATAAATAGTCAGGCCAGCATCAGGGTGACACCCGCGAACCGTACCGCCTTTGATCTCGCCGCGGTTTTTACGACGCCTCTAATGGGCATCTACTATGCGCTATACATGTCATTGGCACTTATTTAATTAAGTTAACGGCCGGAACTTCCCATCTACCTGGGAAAGGCTCGGAGTGAAAGATTTAAAACAAAGTTGCGACAGTTCACGTTTTTTTGCTGGTGGGAGAGATCTTTTGAGGTTGTCCCATCTAGGAAAAGTAGGAATCAATCGTTTAACTGGCTCGCGTACGAAGCTATTCAGGAATTCAGAGTGTTCCTGTTTTGTATTTCTGAATAGATACAATTTAAAACCAGCACAAAGGACCTCTGTAACTGAGGAGCCGGCAGGCCGTATGGTTGCGTCGCGTCATCTCTAATGTTTCAGTCGGTTCGGTCCAGTTCGATTCCTGGACGGGACAATATGAAAAACCAACTTTGTCTATATTATCGCGGGTCTCGGTGTAGTGGTACTGTCATTGTTTCTGATTTCTGTAACACAAATGCTTTAGCTAATTACTTTTCATGGAATTGGAGCAATTCATATTAGGGTGTTATCTAATATTTATTTATTAGATATCATTATATTAAGCTTGTTGTAGGTCCCGAATGGATGCAACGAATTTGGTTTTGTTTTCTTTTTTGTCTGAAAGGTAAATTAGTTGGATGTGATCCTCTTATGACCGGTCCAATATTTTACGATTCGTAATATGTAAAAATCCGTCTTTGTAATGTGCCAAAAATGACTACCCGTTTTTTTACGAGTCGTTACATCTAATTTCATATTTACTTTCCATATCAGCTGTCATCAGTTGTCCATCGGTCGTTTTAGCTTACGCCTCGTATAATTTATTACTATCTGCAACAAGAACGGATCATTTTTCAAATATTGGAACCGAGCATTAGTTATGTTTGATGGAAATTGGTCCAAGATGGCCGCCACAAGATGTCGGATTTTATTATTTTGACACTACTCCCATAATATACAACGTGTAACGGAAAGGGTATAACAATATCAAAAATACCAAAGCAGTTAATGGTTACAAACTGTATGGGACCATTTGTAGCTGTGTACACGCATTTATTGATTCAATTTTTTTTTTGAAATATCAGTCAAATACAAGTCAAAATTTTGACTAAGTCACGCTTGCACAACACTATCACAGTATTGTTGGAATCGTCGAAAGACTTGGATGTACCTACCTATTATGCTATTAATTTAAATATCACAATGGTGGTTCATCTTTTAGTGTTTACTGAATCACATCTGAAATTTGTTGGTTTAGCGTTTCTCATTTTGACAATCCAGTTAAGTCATTGAGTTGTCGTCGCCGTGACAACATCTTGTGTTTTTGCCTTTCTGGATTACCTACTTACTACGGATAGCCTAGTGATATTTCGTGATGTCTTTGAGCAATCAAGAATATTCGAGATGATTCTCTGTGTCGGAGCAACCGACGGCAGCGTGATGGCCGACCGAGAGCTAGAGAAAGAGATTTACGAAACCATCAAAACGCTCGTTTCCATCTGTGGATTGGGCGAGGAGGTCGTATCACATGGCCAGCTCGGTCACCAGACCTCACTCCGTTGGACTTCTTCTTGTGGGACTAATTTAAAAGGAAGGTGTACGCTGTAGCATGCTCGTCAAGGGAAGAGATGATAGAAAGCATCGAGGCCGCGTTCTGTACAGTGACACCACAAATGTTGCATAATGTTCGCGAATCTTCTAAGAAAGTACTAGGCGCGCATGACGAGGAAGGAGGTGGAGAAATTCAGGATCACAGTGATTGTCGTGAAGTGATAACGTGATTTGGGGTCGCTGACCTCAATAGTGTTGTGATGCGTTTGTTTACGTTTTAGTCAGTCATTATAGTTAATCATTTTTTATTTCATAAAAACAATAAAGTGTTTATTTTAACTCGGGATTTCGTATATAGAATCTGTACAAGGTATAGTATCCACCTACTTTACATTGTTACCCCCTTTCCGTTACAGGTTGTATAGGTATTAAATAAAAAGCCTTTAATGTGTACAAAAGTCAAATTAAGGATGAGTAACTGATTAACAACTGATACTAACTGATTGCTGGGAGTTTTTAATATTTTTTATTTAAGATTAATTTGAATGAATTTATTAATTTACCTACTAAAATTATAAAAGTACGCGTTCATTAAGATAAATAAAACCGTTATTACGCATAACGGCTGATTCATACCACCTCCTGCACTGTATTGCCGCATTCCGTAAGTGCATCTAAATGCATAAGTTTCAACACACTCTGCTCTATTATAAGTAGGCATTATGTCTTCAAAGGTACATTAGCCTGTCAGGAGGCTTATTATACGTAATGAGCGAATACCGAGGGCCCAATGAGGCTTTGGTGCTGGGATCGCGGGAACCGTGCAAAAACCAAAGGTAATTGCAAAACGCTCCGACTATGAACTATTTCTAAGCCAGAAATAACGCGTTTCTATGTTAATTATTGTTTAATTTAACAGGCCTTTTAATATTGACCGCAGTTGTTCGCGAAACAATGGGAATAAACCGTGTCGTGCTTTCTCGGTTCTTGTGGCTTTGCCAAGTCTCAGAGGCAAATTAAATGAAGGCATTATAAAGCAGTCTATGTAAATAAACTATCTATAATAAACATAACTTTAGTGCCTATTCGTTATAATAAACATAACTTTAGTGCCTATTCGTTATAATAACCGTAAAATGCATATACGGTAGGTAACAATCGAAATATTTTTTACAATGGTTGTCTGTGTAAGCCTAATCTCTTTTACGGCGGTTTTTGACGGATATTTAATTCGTAGATAGCTGCAGTGATATGAAGTAGCTGAAGTTGCTTTTTACTTGCTATTTCATTTCCATTCATTTAATTCCATAAATTTAGATTTCATGCAATTTTTAAATCTTTTAATTTATTTCGATACATTATTATCGGAAACAATTTAATAATTATGTGAAAAACTGGCAACCGTATCCCAATCCTAAGTCCAGCCCTGACTACTGAGATGCCACACAAAATTGTCAATGCCTATCATTACAAATTAATAGGTGCTACACAATTTCCGGCTTTAAATGAACTTAGCCTATTGATTCACACATTTTTATCACTCCACTACCCAAATAACTCTACGCGAAATGTCTACGCCATTAGTTATAATTCATATTTAATTCAGGTTACAAAACATACAAAAAACACTATACTTGCCTATGCAAATTCTATTATAACAAATAATAAGAAAATATTATCGAATTAAGTACAACGCCATCTATGATTCAATGATGTATTTATCAAGCCAACCACCTAGATCTTCACATGCTATGGTTCAAGCGTAAGTTACTAGATGGCGCTGAGTTTGCGATTTACAATTCACAGAAATGCATAGATCACTCTATTTGATTTCCATCATGTAATGAAGGTAGTATTTTTATTTTTTCTTTTAATTTAAGATTGTTTTGAGTGTTTCCAGATTAATAGTAAGCATTTTTAATCTGCTGAAATTTAATTCTTTGGCCTGGTGCTAATAGGGCCAATATCAACAATCAATATTTTCAGTAGTGAGCGTTATAATACAATGAATCAGCATACATAGTTATTATTTTAGGTGTTATATTGTAGTATGTAGTAACTTTTGAAAGATTATTAATACACAAACGCCCTTTTAGCACAAAAAATATCATACTTTTACAATAAACTGGCATTACAATCTCATTTCATACAAAAACGTACTTTGGTCCTTTTAGCTCCAGGCCACAGAATTTCTTTTCTCTTTTCTTTCTAACGTTGTACATACAAAGCACGTCCTTATGTCGTACGCATAAGCTCTAATATCGAACTGCAAGTATATACCTTGACGTGGTGTTGACCGCACCTTGTGTATTTCGTGAGGCTTAGTAAGTAGATGTAAGCTGTTATATTGCGCTGATTGAAATGCAATATTGTGAGAGGTCTACGCGCATCTTACTATATCACCTGCAACTTTTGCGGAACGTTCAATGGCTCTCATACATGTTCTTCAACTGTAGGTTTATATGTATACGACAAAGATGTAGATAGGTAGAGCATAGCGATTTATCGTTCGAACTGAAGCACTGGTGAAATACCTCCACGTCCTCCACCTTACAGAAGACCGCAATCAAATAACAATCACTTCGGTGTTGTTGTGTTCCTGCGTGTGAGTAAGGTTTCCAGAGCTCCTGGGGGGTGCTACATTAGTAGCCCGGCCAAGTCTTCAAGGTAAGGGCCATAAGTCCAGTAACAGATTTATTATGCTGTACTTGTCGCCCTTAAGCTAGGACCTCATTACCACTTAACATCAGGTGGGATGAGGTCAATCCTGAAGTGTAATATATAAAAAAAACAAAGAACTTTAATTCTTAATTTTTCATTAGACGTTGTTTGCGTGGGATTGTACAGTCAGTATAGAAGTTATTGACTAGCATCTGCTGAGATATTACTGAAGTAATGAATGTTTAGATATTAATGGTAACTTGTAGTGTGTGGAACTTATTGACATTTTAGTTCAGATGTATTTGGACACTTTGCCTGCTCCGATATATCTGACGGCAACGAAATGCACCATCAGTTACTTTATTATATTCTTATATCGATACTTTATTTTAATAAAAGAAAGAAACAGGCTTTAATTAATAGCAACGTAGGTACCGAACATTTTGCACTAACAAACAACAATACAATATTTAAATAAATATTGGACAATAACTCATAATTTGTGTTGTGGTACCGTCGTTGTTTCTGATTTCTGTAACAAAGTGCTTTAGCTACTTACCACAGAATCAGAGCAATGTATGTGATGTTGTCCAATATTTATTTATTTATTTATTATTTATTTATTACTTTGCTCCGATTCTGTGGAAAGTAGCTTTGACACTGGTGTACTGAAATTACCGGTACCAATCGACGGTACCACAACACCCAAACCCGATACAATAAAAGTTAGTTTCCCATATTGACCCGACAGGGGATCAAACCCAGGAACTTAGAGGCCCGTCCGTCCGTTGCCAAAGTCCGGCCCGTTCGTATCTCGGCTACAGAGGTCGTCAGAAATGTTAGTTAAATTAACTTAATTAAATACAGTAATGAAATTCGAAATACGCGATCGCATATATATCTTTGAGATCGCAACTTGATTTCCAAAATGAATTCAGAACAACCTTATTCACATTCAAATCGTTTACCAAGTAAGACCTAGAACTTTTAAATATACCAGTCTTAATTCAGTCAAAGCCAATTTATTTATCTACCTTAAATACTTGTCAACCTATCATAGTCATTTAACTATAACAGATTTTAAATATTATTTAATGATTAAGAGAAATCAATATTGATGTAACTTTTTGAAATGTCATTTCATATTCAAATTTAGTTCGGCAAGTCAATTTTCAAATCATAATAGTGGTTCAACAAAGTTCAAGTAGCGTACTCGTATTTTGCTAAGCCAAGAGCGCACTATTATTTCACCAAATCTGTCAATGGTCAAAAGTTCGATTCCCGGACAGGTCAAAATGGAAAACGAACTTTTGTGTATTGTCTCGAGTCTGAGGGTCTACTCCCGAAAACGACACGAACAAACAAAAGGTTTCGTTTACGAAAATTAATCAACAGTTTGGGAATTGAAACATAGTTTTTGATTTGCATAAATAATATTATGTTTATTGAAAACGCTTTATTTAGATTCGAAGTGAATTGGTTACTCTTATGAGAACTAAAAATTGCTATCCGTCGTCGGATCCGAGATATTTCGTTTTTGGGAGTAGGCCCCGGGGGTTGTGGTAATGTGGTTGTTTCTAACTTTTGTAACTCAAGTATTTTAGCTACTTACCATTTTATCAGAGCAATGTATGTGAGGTTTTCCAATGTGCATAATATGTATGTAGGTAATGTAATGATTTCTAACAGCTAATGAAATAGTCCACCATCGTCCTGGTCGCACTATTTGATTAGCTTTGTTCAACTTGACGTTACTCGCAACATGGTTTGCGTTTTTTTGGGATAAAAAGTATCCCATACGAGTATGTAATTTGGTCTAGTCTAGCATCTCACTTTTTTTCTTTGTCATTTGCTGCTTTTATTTATAAATGTAGGATAACATAAAATTAACTAGATATTACTAGCTTTATAAATGGAAAATAATAAAAGTAAAATGAATATTTAATAGAGAACATAGTCCCTAAGGTGAGGTGCCCAAAATGCTGGATGCATTACCTCGCTGAACAGACTTGTGGCGAGTTTGATCTTTTTATCTATCCACCAAATTTAATTCAAATTAATTGGGTAGTTTTATCCTGAAATTTTAACAAATACCTATACAACTTTCATTTATAATATTAGTAGGATGCAGTTATATAATCAGGGATAATAAATTGCATGCTTTCGTTTTCCTCGGCGCGATTGTAATGCGACGAGCGGTGCGTGGCGCAATATAAGCGTCGCGTAATCCTGCGCGGGCGCACCGATATCGCGACATTGCCCTATTCTCATTATTATAATGTTAATGTATTTTTAAGGGCAGCGGATTGTGTCATGATCAAACAACCGGTTCAGAGGGATAACTAGAACTGCCTCACTACCGTGTAAATTACACCCCCCGGGGTGTAATTTATTTTTCAGTAAATTTTTATATTGATTTCTACAATAAAATGTTTTAAGATTAACATTTTTTAATCAGTTAAGATCATTTTTTTGATAGGCATGCCTACTTAGGTAAGGGTGAGAGGAGTGGGAGTGCTTAATGTTTATTATCTAAGTCAATCAGTCTCGACGGTGCGGCTCTTGAGACGGATTCACGAGGGCTGGTCCTCTTTTCCGCCCTTAAAAGCGTAGAGGGTCCCTTGGAGTACAATCAGCGACCATCACAGTACAATCTAGATTCACTCCGATATTATCACACAGCATATTTCGTAACAGTGAGCGAGTTGCGTTTTATTCGTTTAATGGAATGTACTACAAAGACTTACCAACGAAAAAAACGAGTTAATTGTAATTTTACAATATTAGGCTATTTAGCCTACTGTTTAATTTTGCCTTGAAATGTTTATTATTGATTTTAAATTACATTCTTCCCTAAATTATTATTCGCGTCCATATTTGTAGGCATGCATGTTGCATGTTGATTTATTTATAGGACAACATATCATTGCTCTGATTCAATGGCTTATCACAGAATCAGATCAGTTAAGCACTTGTTTCATATATATCAGAGAGTATTGCCAGAACACGAGACATTATAGAAAATTCTGTTTTCCATATTAACCCGACAGGAAATCGAATTGAGAGATGGTGCAACGCCAAAATCCGGCCCGCTTACTTCTCAGCTACGGAGTCACTTAAGGAGTATGTGCACGCTTTATGGATGTAGGTTTCTACTCAAATCAAATCTAATCTAAATGTAATAATATCAGAACTATTTGAGGTAAGCCATTTTGATGAAATAAAGTCTCAATCCTGTGCCGAACTTACGACATTACCTACAAGTCGACTCAAATACAGCGTCAGCAGAATGTGCATAGTAAACAACGCTCCATCCATACGTAATGCATGAGCCAATCAATACTTCGATCCTACATCGCGACAACAACAATCCAAGATTGGTAGTTGGACTTTGGTCCCCGAGCAGATAACACCTAGCTCGGCATAAGTACTTCCACTTTTTTCGCTTCTTACTTAAAATCAGTTAAAAAAATACTACACTTTACTGCTATTCCACCTGCACTGTGTCTAGATGTAGTGTTGACCGGTCGTCATGGCTTTCCAACGACTCAGCACTATTTGGATCACGTTTGAGGCTGCCAAATGTCAGGATAAAAAATAAACTGCACTTTCTCTCCGTTCAAACAGCTTTCAAACGAATCGTTAATGGCTAAACGATGATTGATGTTTGTGTACTTAGTTTTATCTCTAATCTTTTGCAGTAGCGAGTCTGCCAAATTGTGTGTTGCACGTAATAGGTTTTATCTTAGTGTTAGAATCTATCAACATTTTTGATGGAATCATATGATCCTAGCTAATAACACAAAACTTAATCTAGTGTGCATTCTTTTACTTTATGGTCAAAAGCACACTTTGGACTTTTGCACTGTTATATCGTACGTTTAAGAAGTCAAGTGAATTGACCTGCTGTTGACTGAATCTTAATTATTCCTACTTTATATTCTGCTCTTTATGTTAGCCTAAAGCTACTGGACTTCATATCTGCCCATGTCATATGATAATTGAACGGCCGAGCTCTGACGTCCGGTGCTCTAAATAATAGGTTTCCAAGGAGTCCGCAGGGGATCCACTGTTTCCTCGTCACAAAGCTCAATCTAGTCTAATGTAAGGTACCTAACACTTGAATTGCGTTTGAATGTGGTCTACTGTGTATCTTCCAGGATTGAATATTTATGAGTAAACTACATACCATACAAATATCTTAATGAAAGTTAATACTAAATAAACCGATTCACCATACTTTCACTTATTTAAATCTGCAAATGGATCAATGAAATCTTTTAAAATAATGAGTTTATTTTAAAAAGTGTTTTTTTTAATCCGGGTACAGAAGTGTTGTACCTTATGTAAAATCAATTAATAATTTAACATCTAACATTTAAACAAATGCCAACAAATTTGGTGACATTTCGTTAAGGCAAGTGGACTTGTTCACAAATACCTACTGAATGTTAATTAACAGCTAGCATGGTTATTAACAGCCAGCCGATTTTGAGTTAATGATCACAAATCGGAGCTGTGTTTTCAAACCAAAACATACTTTGTTTGAAATCAAAATTAAGACACAGAAACCCAGGCTAAAGTAAGCCCCTTTAATTTTTTTTTCTTCATTGGTTTTTTCGTGATGCACAATTGGCTACTTGTTCATTTTATAGCCCAAGCAATTCGATTTATCTGGAAAAAATGTAAATAACCAAAGAAAAATAAGATTTTGTGTAACACATTTAAAAAGCGCGCGAAAACGCCAAGTCTCGTCACTGTTGCAATTATGACGTCAACGTTCTAGAAAACGAACCGATATGCATAGGAACGACTTAATTTAGATAAACGGAAAATGTTTCAATATATTCTTAATACGATTAGAGACACAATAATTCAATTTAATCGGTAAAATAATCATTGTTTCGCCACATTAAAATAACGAAAATTTCGAAATTGTCGACGAAAATTATCGTCGACAGCTGTCATTTCCGAATTGCAATGGTGGTTTCCGTTTCGGTTCTTTTGTTCCACAGATAAAAAAAGTAAAATTTATTTTGCAAAAATAAAATACTAAATATGCTTTTAAATAAAAAATGAAAATGTAAAATTATTACTTAACTAATAAGCTAACATATCTAACACTTCTCATGTTTTATTGTTAACACTGTCAAGTAGCCAATTGGTAATAAGTTTAGCTTTATAAACCCTTTCCACATCAGCTGTCATCAATCATACGTCAGTCCTTTTAGGTTACGCCTTGTTACGGACCGAAGGGAGAGGAAAAGGAACTCAGAGTAGTTTTAGGAATATAATCACAAAAAATAATAAAAATACAAACAGAAGAGAAAGGAATTTTGACAGAATAGCCAGAACAATATTGAACAACATCACATACATTGATCTGATTCTGTGGTAAGTAGCTTAAGCACTTGTGTTACAGAAATCAGAAACAACGACGGTACCACAACACCCAGACCCGAGACGATATGGAAAAGTTCGTTTCCCATATTGACCCGACCGGGGATCAAACCCGTAACCTCAGAGATGGCGCTCGCCAAAGTCAGGCCCGCTCGCCTCTCGGCTACGGAGGTCGTCAATAGCAAAAGACAAGCTTCAACGTTTTATAATAAAAACTATAAAAAAGCTCCTACAAAGGAGTCCCTAACACTCGTATACCTAATCAATTACTCTCCGTAACTAGAGCGAGCATGAGTCCATGTATAATCTTAGGTATTGTGATAACCAGCAAAAAAAAAACAAATTAGCTTTTCACACTAACAATTTCCACGCATTTTTAACAGTTTATGCTTAACAAACACACAACACCTACACCTTATTTGTATTCCAAACAGTGCTCGTATGTTAATGTGTTCACTCGTAATCATGACCAAACATTCTTAGGTGTCAGCCACCGTTTAGACGCATCCGAACATTCAGTGTGATGTAATTCGTAACACTCAATTTGCTTTTCGATGGCTGCTGATAGTGTATTAGCATAGTACCCGGATTTATTCGTTATTTTAGCTGTGGCAACATATCGAGCTTGTTCATCGGATTTAATTGACATGACATAAGAGTTGGAAGAATGTTTAGTCGACGTCAGATATATCGGACCAGACAAGGTGACCAAATACTTCTGAACAGTTAAAAATGTCAATAAGTTCCAAGTAATTAATGTTCAGGTATTAATGGTAACTTGTTGTGTATGGAACTTATTGACATTTTTAACTGTTCAGAAGTATTTGGTCACTTTGTCTGCTCCGATATATCTGTCGGCGACTGTTAGTATCTTGAACACTTTCCTTTGCACGAAACTACAACTGTAATCGAATAATACGTAGCGACAGATTTCATCTGAACAGTAGTTCCGCTTTCCACTACTGCTGCGTTAAACGTAAACTATTCGATTACCGTTTATTCCAAGAGTACTGAACTGAAACCTGAGAGGAGGTTTACTTATGCGACTGTTTTGGTGCCGAAGATGTCAATCGGCCATGGTCATGCATTAGATGAGACAGCATTATTTTGTATTGGATCTACTCATTATCACGTAAGCAATCCAATACATTTCGAAGAGACTAATTAATTAAGTTGAAATTGATTTGTCTCCCATACAAATACAAATACAAATTTATTTATTCGTCATCAAAGGTTAAAAACATTTAATATGAGACGAGTGTCTGTTATCAGTCAATTTTTCTGTTTGTAATAACAAACTAGTTGAAACATCCTACAAAACGTGTTAATTATATCAAATATAAAATTGACCATGAACTTTGAGAAACCTTCAAATGCTCTTCACCCACTTGTTAGCGTTGTCATAAAGTGAAGAGCTTTTGCAACTCAATATATAAATACATTAACATCTTGCTGTATTTGCAATCACAATGATATCTTGTGAGCATTTTATTTAAAAGTTACACGTTTTATTATTTTAAACTTAAGATACGCATTCCTCTGAGTCGTGATTTTATTGGCCCGACTGATATAGAACCCGAGACCGCATAGGTGATGATAAAAGATGGCGGGTCACCTAAGTCTAGCCCCCTTGCTCTCGGTTATGGAGGCACCCAATGCTTTTCAAGTTTAGTTTTTAAAATAATTACGGTAATAAGAGTTGGTATTTAAGTTTTATGTTTTATCAGTTTACGACAGTGGTTCTTAGCCTTATAGTCATAAGGGACAATTTATTTCATTTCGGTCATTGTCCGATGATGTTGGTTGGTTAATTAGTTTGTACTTAATTTAAAGTACTTGTACCTTATTGTAGATAAATGGATTGGTTTTCGATTAATGAATGGGTTGTTCCTATTTACGCGCAAGTTTTTTTAAGGTCTTCATTGTAGATTTCCAGTACGATAAATTTTTACAGATATGGATAAGACTTTTGTGCTTGGAGAAACCGTGCGATCTTATATTTAGAATGACTATGTCGACCACTTAGGATACTTTTAGGGACCACCGTAGATTTAAGACTCAAATCAGAACATGGTTTATAAAAAAGGCTAATTACACTGTACATGACTTTTTTAATGATAAAAATGTGAGGAATAGTGTCCATCTGCACCAAGATAATCTTTTTTGTTAATTCAAATATGTTATTGCTATATTGTTATGTTTAATTTATTTTAAAAGAGGATATCTGTTGAGTTTTTTGCGGCGCTTCTTCTCAACAGAACCAACGTCGAGGCGCTGGTAGGAAAAAATATTGACGTGCAAAATAATATATTGTAAATCCACTTGCAGCAATAAATCATTTCATTTCACCAGTGGTCCGCGGACCAGCAGTTAAGAACCACTGGGCTTATGGTAGAGTTCTGAAATTATTATTACTATTTTGGTTAACTCTTTGTTTTATCTAGTTTCTTATGATTTTACTCTCTATCTATCAACCTTTCAAAACTTCCTATTTTGTAAGCGCAGGAAATGACTCCATTTTACTATTTCTACTACGCTACGCAAACCGCAATAGTAGAGAATAAGTAATTAACAAATAACAAAGCTATCGCAACTTGACATCAAGGAACGAAAACAATCCCTCATAAGGTATATATATAGTATATAGTCCAACTAATCTGCTGAGTTTCTTACCGGTGTTTTTTCGGTAGATATTGGTTCCGAGCCGGAAATAGAATCACTTTCCATGGTATACAACAACGATTCAAAAGTGTTATATGTAACCTTCTGGAATAAAGTGATTCAGTTTGAGTTTTAATGTGGATCTATATTTTTCTGACGTGTCGTGACGTATCGGCATCGTTTTCGTACATTTAGTATGGCAACGTTCACACTAGTAATGCGTAATGTGTTGTGATGGCGTGTTTAAATGTATGAACCAATACCGTTCTGACGCGTCATGTGACAACACATCAGACAAATATAAATACGTCTTTATACGTGAATCTAGCTCGTCACACGTTTCATGTACAGTCAACAAAAAAAAGAAGTAGGGCGTATTGATTCATCGCTCGAACTGGAGCAGCCCGACTGGTGAAATACCTCCACTGTACAGAAGACCGCAACCAAATAACAATCACTTCGGTGTTGTTGTGTTCCTGCGTGTGAGTAAGGTTTCCAAAGCTCCTGGGGGGTGCTACATTAGTAGCAGGGGTCAAGCCTTCAAGGTAAGGGTGACAATTCCAGTAACAGATTTATTATGCTGTACTTGTCACCTTAAGCTAGGACCTCATTACCGCTTAACATCAGGTGGGATAAGGTCAATCTTGAAGTGCAATATAAAAAAAAAGACATAAGGGCGGTGCTAATACCAAGGCGTAGTCTTAAGTGCTTTTGATCGTACCTTAGGTCAGTAGCGTCTTACATGAAAGTAGGCGATGAATATTCAACGGTCATATCAACGTCGTTATATCATCGCAATACAACATTTGTAGCCACAACACTTCTTCTCGCACGTCATTCTCAACTTTAACATCACGAACTAACTATCAAATTTGCATGTCCCTAATGGGAGTACAATCATCTCTTTTGGAAGCATCGGTTACGTAAAACAAAACACGCCACTCGGACATCGTTTTCTTTATTATCGTTTAATATTAAAATTTATGTACAAACGTATAAAAGATGTTACACAATATCACATTCACTGTTGTACTTGCACAACCAATAAATTAAATATTAGTCAACAGATATTATGGCTAGTGGGACCAGTAAGTGAAGGTCCTTGGTAAACTTTCCTCATTGATAGCAGTTTCTTTTTTGTAAGAATTAAGGATGCTATAGGCGGAGGCTGTGTTCAATGATCCGGTAGGAATTAATAGATAAACAGCTGGTTCATGTCATCTGTTTGTTCTACTCGCATCGTCTCATCTTAGTTTCTCCATGTCTCCACGTTACTGGCTCCCAGCTCCCGTCTCCTTTACTGGCGGCCAACCTGGTCGATCTGGCTCTGGAGGTTGTTAATCACCTCAGAAGGAACCTGGTCACCGAGGATCTCGAATAGGTTGATTCTTTGGTTGCCGGGAATGGACTCGTAGGCTGCCAGTTCGATACCTTCCTGGACCTGTGAAGTAAATGTGAAAGTTGAAAAGGCTGGGAGATGTCACAGACAGGGAGTACTAACTATAAACTAACTCTTTAGTCGACTGGGTTATGTACTAGGTCAAGATCTCGAAGTCATAAGTTCGAAGATAGCTTGGGTGTGTCAAGACCAACCAACATTTAGCTAGCGTAGTGATTTAGCCAGTGCCCCTGAGTTCTTAACTCAAGGGAGGCCTTGGTCCTGCAAAGGGTCATAAAGGGTCAGGCTTATACTTAAGTAATTTCATCTTAAACTTTAAATCAGGATAAGGCATGTACACTTTGAAAAAGGGAGATAAAAGATAGCCGAAACATCCAAAAAGATAAAACAACATCAAAGATATTATCAGTTGGTGTTTCAATTAAAGTGAAATATCTAAATTGATACGCCGTCTCGAAAACCGATTAAGGCTGGTTAAACTGGTTTAACCAGAATATTCGTATATATTTTGCTACCCGGCTATATCTTCCCACTGAAGTCTAGTTACATCATATCTATGACTGGTTTGGATTCGACAAAAGTATTAAAATAAATACCGAAACTATTAAATTACTTGATACGATTTGCTACAGCTTCCGTTCAAATCTGCTTAATGAAAAGCGGTCTTCTAACAAGTGGCATTCTATGGCAATCTACACTAATATTTTAAGATAAAATATTTTTATTCTCGTATGTTGAATAAACTCAAAAACTAGTGTGCCGATTTCAAAAATTATTACACCATTGGAAAGCGATATTCACCTAGTGTAACATAGAGTAAATTATAGCTGGAAAGACTTAAATCCACGCGTACGAAGGCGCGGGTGGCTGCTAGTAGGTATGTAATGAAGTTTGAACATACAGATTTAGAAATAAATCCAGCTCCTAAATAAATGCAGATACAGTTGATATAGGTATGCACCAAATTTAATTCAGCAAAGTGATTTTATCACTTACCTTTTGGATCTCAGCGTCCTTGGGAATAAGGAAGGTGCTCTGGGCCTGTTTGATGGCCTCTTTGGTGAAGGCGGCTCCCTCCCTCTGGGGGGCAGCGGCGGCCACCACCACCAGGACGAGCAGGCACACCACGGACGACTGCATGTTCACAGTTGCGAAGACTGAGGATCTGGAAAGAGGATGAAGCCGATTAAATCATCAAGTGTTAGGGTGGCGCTGACAAGAATGCTAAATCAAGAGGCTTTTTTATGAAACGATAACAAAGGATCGCTTCGATAGAGTGTTGTACTCACATAAAATGTATTGAGTGATAGTAAGCCTTTTTTTCGAGCAGTCGTTCTTTCACATTCCGCAAGGGTCTTAGTGTCGACGTGTGTGGTTATCCTCTGTCTTGAAAGGGGGGGAATTTAACCGCCATAACAGCCCTATTAAAACTCATGGCCCTTAGAGCTATACTTTAGGAACCTCGTCACAATCAGAACCCCAACAGCATCATTGGCATAAATGCCACTTGATTTTACTCGCATCATAAAATATAGCCAATTAATATTGAATAAAAGTCAAATAGCTTTTAGTTGAATTTGTTTCTATCATGTTATATTTCTACAATATTTTAAACGCTCAAATTTCTTTGCATTGACAATTTAAAAGTTGGCAGGCAGGCAATCACACTAATACAATGATCTCAAATAATTATTAGATTACTTTGACAAACAGATAACGATAGCTTGTCTAAGACATTGGCTAAGACAAGCTATCGTTATCGTTATTGACATTGGCAGGCTTGACAACCCAAAGTAGATTAACTTTCCGTTACAATCGTTACGCGTAATTATTGAGTATCGAAGTAGTTGAACGTAAAATTTTTCTAAGAACATAAATAATAATGATTCAGAGATTGACATGATTTAATCTTGAACACTATTATCCAATAACGCATAATAACAAATCCATTGAAGCTGCCTCTTGTATCCAAACACAGCCAAGTGAATGCGAATCTAGTTAGGACTGCACCTGCTATTTCAAAACGTAAGTGCGCGTCTAATCGATTAATTAAACTGCATAATAAGATCGATGTGTCACGATTGCCCAAGGGTCTTAGATGTCGAATGCTAATGACGGAGACGTTCTAATTGATGACTTGTGCGCTTTATGTAACCGTGTCAAGGCTCAATTTTCACTGACCAAATGTAGTATTGAGAGACAAGAGGACAAAGCGAGGCCGCCATTAAACTGAAGGGTGTTGGGACAAAGTCTCGTCATGGTAAGGAGTCAAGAGGTTACATGTTGTTTACAAACATCTTATTATTAGTGATAGTTTGTAAGTGCAAGGGTTATGTGTACAACATAATTTTCAGGTTAAAAACCACGTCAAAAATATGTTTTCAACACATTTTATGACTTTTTTGTTAAACTTAGTATAAAACCAACCAACCAACTTAAAAAAGAAAAATCGTGAATAACATTTTTCTTCTGAGGTTTTGTTTTGCGGTTTTCGTATTTTCTTCAAGAACACCCACGAGTAAAGTCTAAAGAAATAGATTGTACTTCAACATGGGACCAATTATTAATTTTCAAGTGAAAACTCCTAAAGATCAATTATTGTCATAACAAAAATCCATAGATTAAAGTATGTAATCTGTAATCTATGGCTTTTTGGTACGAAATTAATTGATCTGATGATCTGAAAATATGAGAGCTCTCTAGTATTTTTTTAAAGGATCTGTCGATTGTGATATTATCTTGGGCATCACTGAAATCGAATTGCTTTACTTGAGCTTTTGACAGCCTCCTTAGCCGAGACGCGAGCATTTCGAACTTTGGCGACGTGCAGTCTCTGTGATCCCGGGTTCAATGCCGGTACAGAAATTATTTCTGATGTATCTGACACAAGTGCTTCAGCTACCAACCACAGATTTAAAGAAATGTATGGGATGTTGCACAGTATTTATAGCCATATATACTATATGCACATCGTATCATCAAGTAACGGTCAAGACAGCCAGCCGCTTCAAATCCAAAAGCTATGAAGCAATTACTGTCAGCAATTGTAAACCGATTATCTTCCCGCACGTTTCAAATGGATGTTACGTAAACGAGAGATTCGTATCTCTTATGGCTGGTAAGTACAGAGGCACACAACACTTTTACCACTTTAGCACATTTCACTGGGGATGGTAATTGGGGATCAAATTATGTAAAAGTCTTGAAAGTTAGCTGTTACGAAACGTATTTGAAATATGTTTAAAAACAAACCTATGATGCACACGCTTTTGGCTGTAAGTTTTGTTTCAAAATACATTAATGTAAGAAACAAGAAACATAGATTCCTTTAACTTTCTTAACTTCATTAATGACGGAATATGATACTTCTGTCTCATAGTTGAGAGAAAATCCGTGCCCACAGAAGGAAAGAAAGTTTGACTAAATTTGTGGTTTTCGTGGTTTACTTTGACTAATCCACTTTAATCAAAAAATTAACTTATCGATATTAAATCCATAAAGCTATGCCACACACTTCATAAATTATATGTCATACCACATATTAGTGCCAATCGCTAGTACCAAACCTTATAGTCTTAAAATAACAACTTTTACTTCTTGCACAAAATATCAGTTACGCACATTATGCTTACGGAAAAGAATTTAAAAATGTCTATTTTCTGAAACTCATGCACTGGAAAAACTCAGCTCACTGTACACTTTACAAAAGATATAGATAAAAAACAACTATCCCGAACTTATCTAATAATTCAACAAATTTGTCCACAGTTTCTAATAGTAAACAACGCCATTATGCTTTATGTATAAACCAGTAAAATCTCAACCTAATACGAGGATTGCACCCTTCTTGATCCTAAAAATCTGATTTTCCCTACCGTTATAGTTATGAAACAGTATACTATACGTTTCGAATTCCCGACCCAATATTTCCCCGAGTACGTCCACAGTTCCCGGTGATAAGGTCTAGTACGTACCTGGAAGGCTGCGCAGGAGTGCGGCGCGCGCGCTCAGGCCCGCCTCTTAAAGCCTCCTCCCCCCTCCCCCCGCGGCGAACTTTCACCGAGGGGCGCCTGCGCAACACTCCTGACGATCTATGGTGAGGCCACTAAATCCGAGCGTCGCATGGGGTTTTGTGAACCTGCTTTAATTTTTACGTATGGCTGAATGCAGTATTTGGTACCGACTATACCATGCTTAACCGAAATATAAATGATTATAGCATCAGTTAAAAATTATTTGAGGACCAAATTTCATGTAATGGAAATTTGAATTGGTTTCTGATTAATAAAATTACGTTCATTGTATTAATGGTGCCACCTTTGATTCTGATTCAAATATCATTCCACTTTCTTGCTATTTGTTTCAAACCTCTTTAGAAACATTCTCAATGTCAAGTTTTTGAGGAAAACTGAATCGTAAAATTAATAAGTCTGTCACTAAGATTTCATTGAACTACTCAAAAATTCTCAAATCATTACTAGAGATTACTGTTACTCGTAAATAACTTACATTAGGTAATTTTTTTTAAAAGCAATTTATTATTTTCTTAATTTAAGTAATTTTAAAACTATTTCAATTCCTATTAGAAACGACCTAACCGCTTTTTTATTTTTTTTTTCAAAAATATTAACTTTTCAAGTTAAACAACCTTAAAACATAATATTAATCTACTAGCAGTGCGGAAACCTCTAACTTTATAGCCCTACCCACTCACAAATCTGATCGAGTATTGGCATACAGATTTTGAATAAATCCAACGCGATTTCGGCACATACGAGTAATACTCTTAAACGATAATTTGTATGGGCACTTGATGTTAACTTCGTAAATATTGTTTGTGAACGAGACCTTGCCTGTCATACACAATCAAGGATGATTTATCGAGTGCCGAGTTTGAATGGGACGATTTGTATGGCCTGTTGTGGATCATCAATCACAAATAAATCAATCGAACATAAACGAAGCTTTAGAGAGGTCAAATGGTTTCTAAATTGTAGCAAGACTCGTGCTGTTTAGGACGTGGTTCAAGTATAAAAATTGAGTTGATTGTACTTGATTAGATTATTTGTATATCTAAGTATATTACAAACGCGAAAGTTTGTATGTCTGGATCTAACTTGAAAGAGTAGCAAAACTGCGTAGATGCAGAGATAGGAACTTGTTTTCAAGCTATATATATAAAAATTTGCTTTCAAGCTAAAACTATTGGACGAAATTTAGAAGCTGAAGACATAAAAACGATATACAGGAATTATAACACTAAAATAACGTGACTAAAGTAGTGAGGGTATACAAATAAACATATAACAGCTTTTACTTGTTTCCTGTAAAAATATACATAGGTAAGCTGTGCCCGCTACTTCGTCCGCGTGGACTACATCCTTTCATGGTCGGTTTTACCCCTTTCTCCCCTAATATTCGAAACAAAAAGTAGTCTATATTTTAATCCAAGTTTCGAGCTATATTTGTGCCACATTTCATATCTCTAACTTCAAAAATAAACATTTTTCCATATAAACTTTCAAAGGTGGTATTACCCCCCTCCCCCCCTTATTTTCTAATAAAAAGTAGCCTATGTCCGTTCTTGAGATTCAACGTATACCTACCAATACCAAATTTCATCAAAATCCGTTCAGCCGTTTAGGCGTGAAAGAGTAACAGACGGAGTCGTTGAATCAATAAATCAATGTGTTTGTATTTTATCTATTAATGACTACGCGACGCCATCTATGTTTAAATGCCAACATACATTTTAATGGTATCATCAACCTTTTAAACAAACCAGTATTTTAATTATTTAGTTTAAATTTAACTATATAGAAAAATTGGCTCTAAAGAACTCCAACCGGTTTCAAACGACATATCATTCGCTTGCTCGCCATTGAAATGGCACAATAAGGTGTGGACGATTTACCCTTTCTTTTTACTTCTAATTTTTCTACACAATAATTCTTCAAAGTCTGATGGTGGTGACGTCATTTGTTAGTTAGTTTTAAAGAAATTGAAGTGATATATGTTATCTTTTTTTGTGAAAATGTTGTGTTTAAGTACTCACTTTACTTTTGTTGTTTAATTTAATTTTCAAACGTTCATAACGATGTGTAAACAATATTAGAGTTATCTAGTTGTTAAATCTATTTCTTTTTGTACCTAACATTTATCTTGATTGTAATCTGTTTTGTTTTCCAAATAAACAAATAAACAAGCGCACTTTAATTTTTTTAAGAAACAAAAAATTGCATCTTCACGTGTGGGATTCGAACCCACGACCTTCAAGTATCCCGCTGCTCTGCCAACTGAGAATGATGAGTTTTCCTGTTTGAGTAACCTCTTAGGTTGTACTAATGTAACTTTAAAAAATGTGTCCAAACCAAATTTACTATGTACTACACTCGTATAGGTCATTCACTCATACTTTGTTTTACTGAAGTCATAGAACAACGACAGTTACCGCAACACCCAGAACCATTTGCATTTGCTTCGTGCCTAACATATTAGAGAAAAGATCTTTTTCCATTTTAACCCGACAGGGTATCGAACGTGGGACCTCACAGATGGCACTACGGCAGCGTCCGACCCGCTCTCGGCTACGGAGCTCGTAAAATTTTGTTAACACGCAAGAAGCAGCTTGCAAGAACGGCGTCAGTTTGGCGGCGAAACATCCGATTGGTGTGGAAACAAGTATTTATTAGAAGCGTCTCCATCAATGATATCACACGTTTCTAATTTGTATAGGCCTTTTTAAAGTGTACTATACTTGAGCATAGTACATTCTTTTGATCCGTCTCGATGGTTCATCCAGCGTTTACAAAGTAAGTCCCTCCTTGCGTCGTATTCCTCACTGCTGAGGGTCGTGACCTCCCTTTTGCATCACTTTCATCCGTATGATTTTCCTCCAACTAATTCTGTCTCCAGCGGTGTGAAGGGCGTTGTGAACTGTAGAGTCGAGAGCAGTGCGGACCTGATCGGACCAACGCATAGGGCTGCGCCCACGCGGCCTTTTTCCATCTACTTTGCCGGTCACGATAAGTTTCTCGAGGTTGTCACCTTGTTTCCTTGCAATATGACCAAAGTATTCTAGGGTTCTACGCAGACACTCGGATGACAGCCGCGAGGAAATCCTAAGTTCTCGCAGTATGGAGACGTAGAGTCCGTACCAGTTTGACTTTAGTTTTTACGGAAATGTTACGATCTCGCCAGATTTTCTCAAGCTGAGACATGGCGCTCCTGGACATGCCAATTCTCCTACGCACTTCCTTTTCGCACGAACCATCATTGCTGATATTGGAACCCAGGTAAATAAAGTTGTCCACTATTTCTAAGTTTAACGAGCCAGTGAGTTCCAACTTTCGCGATCTGTCTACCACCATGACTTTGGTTTTGGACCTGTTTACGGTAAGCCCCATCTCCCTACTAAATCGCTCCATTCGGTCTAGAAAAGCAGACATTTCTGACTCATTTGCTGCAAGAAGAGTAGTGTCATCGGCGCTACGCAAATTGGTGATTTTCACGCCACCAACCATGATGCCTCCTTCCCAATTCTCGCAGGTACGTCTCATTATGTACTCTCCATAGGCATTAAAGAGAATGGGCGACAGAATGCACCCCTGGCGAACTCCTTGCTGGAATTTAAAGGGTTTTGAGGTTGCTTTATCGACTCTTACGACGCCCTGGCTTGAGTCATACAGGCTGCGGAGTAAGGCGACAAGATGGTTTGGTACTCCAAGTTCCCGTAGGACTTTCCACAAACAACTCCAGTTGACACAGTCGAACGCCTTGCTGTAGTCGACGAAACACATTATAACTGGCGTATCAAACTCGTATGCTTTCTCGACGAGCTGCCTGACATTGAGAATCTGCTCTCGAGTGCCCTTGCCTTTCACAAAACCCGCTTGCTCCTGCGGTATTTGCCAATCCAGATAGTAGCGGATACGATTGCTTAAAATATGGAGCAAAACTTTGCTGGCATGAGAGATGAGAGACAAGGTTCGATAATTGCCGCAATCCTTGGTTGACCCTTTTTTATGCAACGGAATAATTACGGATTCCGACCAGTCCTGCGGCCAATCACCGCATTGCCAGATGTGTGAGCATACCTTGTGTAACGTCGCCACACCCAAATCACCCAGGGCTTCAAGCACCTCTGCTGTTATTTGGTCACTTCCTGGCGCTTTCTTCTTCTTGAGGGACTGTAGGGCAGCAGTTATTTCGGAACGAAGAATGATGGGTTCCAGGTCTAGATCCTTCCAGTCTGGGACGTCGCCGGGTGTTAAATGGGAATCAGTGTACAACTGTTCGCAGTACGCACGCCATCTCTCGGCAATGCGATCGAAGTCGTGTAGTACAATGCCATCTGCATCTTCTATCATCCACGATTTAGGCTTGAACTGCTTGGAAAGGATTTTAACTTTCTTAAATAGGTCTGCTGTTTGTAGCTTGTTCGCATGCCTCTCAAGGTCGTTGCATATACTCACAATGAAGTTGTTCCTGTCACGGCGGCAACTGGCTTGGATAGCTTTGCTGAGCTCGGAGTATTCGGCCATTACTGCATGATTCTGCAGACACCCAGATTTTATATTTTTCCTACGTTGAATGAGATCCCAGGAATAGTCGGAGATCCAGCATTTTTTCTTATGCTCAAATTTATTCTTCTTAGAGACTAGGTCCAGTGCATCGTTAATTTGTACTTTCAAGTGTTTCCACTGCGAGTCAGCGTCAGCAAGTTCTTGCGTTGGACAATCCTTCAGTTTCGACTCTAATGCCACACGGAAAATAGATTTTTCAGAAAGATCCAAGCTTCTGAGTTTTGGTGGTTGACGTCTAGGTGCCCTTAAACGAAGTAAAAAACTGGCTACGAGCAGGTTGTGGTCAGAGCCGCACTCTGCGCCGGGAAAGGTCTTCACATTAGAAACAGAGGATCTCCAGCGGGTATCTAGGATGATGTAGTCGATTTGATTTCTGTGCCTATCGCCTGGAGATCTCCATGTATACAAACGTCTTGGGTGATGTTGGAAGAACGTGTTCATAATACTGAGATTCCTGCCTATGCAAAACTCGATCAGTCTTTCACCCCGTTCATTCCTAGTGCCAAGTCCAAATTTTCCAACTGTGTTCCTGATATGACCATCAGCAACTGTGCTACCGACTTTGGCATTCCAATCACCAAGAATCATTTTGATTTCCGGACTAGGTATTGAATACAACGTTTCCTCCAGTTTCCCATAAAAGTCTTCAATTACCTCCACTGGAGCTTGTGCCGTCGGTGCGTATATTTGTACAATATTCAGTACACACGGCTTAGTGTTGAGCTTCATTGTCAGGATCCTGTCAGACACTGGGTTATAACCGAGGACATATTTGTTCATGTGTGGTGGTAATATGATTCCGACCCCATTCCTACTAGAGTCCTCACAGCCTGAAAAGTAGAGGGTGTTCCCTGTCGTAGTGGTGAAGTGGTCATTGCCACGCATGTGTGTTTCACTGACGCCCAATATGGAGAGATCATGTGTTTCCAATTCCTTCTCTACGATGGTTAGTTTACCCGTCATTAGCAAACCTCGGACATTCCAAGCGCCAATACAATGATAAGTTCGTATTGAGGACTTCTCCTTTTTAGGTTTTGTAGCACCGACAGTAGCATCTCTTCCCTCTGAAGCCTGTCGGTTCGCCCCAGGGGTAGCTTCGGTCACCAATTTCACACCATCCAGCCCGGGTACTGGGTGGCGCCGATGGCTAGTCGGGTCGTCCAGCATACTCTGTCTCTGTGATACTGGTATCATAAGGGAGGTTTTCATGGGAAATAAGCAAAGTACAAAGTAAGTAGGTAACTACAAAGAGTGGTTATTTCGAACATCACAGTAGCCATTTGTAAAATAAGCAGTGTTTCTATACTATAATAAGCATATAATATATTTATTTACCTCTGAATAGATAGATATACCTTATTGCACAAAAATTTACAGAAATAGGTTTTACAGATTGGTTATAGTACAATTTAGGCGGTGTTATCGCTAGAAAGCGATCTCTTCCAGACAACCTTAAGATAGAGGAAATAGTAGATGGCGAGAAATAGGTCGTGAATCACCTCATCTATCAAAAAACTGCATTAAAATCTATTGCGTAGTTAGAAAGATCTAAGCATCCCAGTAGAAACCTCTAAAATTAGCAGGGTGTTTCTGTAAGTACTATGTTTATATCATTATAAACGTTTAAACCTTCCTTTTAAATGACTTTACCTATTTAAAAAACTGCAGAATATTTTGCGTAGTTCTAGCTTACATAGGGAGAAACAGATATCAGAAGGCGACTTAGTTTATTTCATTGTAGAGAAGTAAATTTCCGGTCCGCCACAGCAAATAGTTATGCTATCCCACTGAGATAGGATGCCCACCCATTTAATAATATATCTTCTACGCCGTTTATTCGGCAATAAGATATAATGCTTATTTGGTGCTCTTATAAACATATTCAGTGGAGAAAATCGCTACACATTTGAATGTTTTGGACGATTTGTTTGCGAATTCTAGCGCAGAGAAAGCGAATTAAGACTCGTTGGATGCAACGCAGGATTCAGTTAGCAAGATTTCTTGTTACTTACATGCAACTTTTTAACAAACCTTTATAAATGAATTTTCATGAAGTTTTCATACAATTTGCATACTATTTTCAATTAATAGAAGATTAATTAGTTTGATTTGTTAGTTTTAATTTTGAAGATAAGGCATTAGAATGAAAAAAGGATTTGATTAAAACCGACATTTTTCATGGTCTCTATCCCGCGTTTAAAATTTCGATATTTAAATGTTTTAAATCTCATAAAATAACGTCATATATACCTACCTATCTTCGTATGATATCACAGCTCTGTTGTTGGTCCTACAAGATCAGTAACATAAAAACGGGCGTATGTGTACCCAGAGTGTGTTTGTATGTCTTTCCGTGTTCTTAATTTTTTATCTATTGGGCTTTTCTGGAATGATGCCTAGTTTCACTATGTTTAAATTGTATGAGATGGACTTTCCAATTAGAAAAGTCACGAGATCTTGAAATTGACATTTCAAGATCTCCAAACACTAAACGTGTCGAAAAGATAACGAATTTCGATTTCTGCCATTTAAAATAATCGCGAACAGAGTTTGCATTCATAATAGATATTTGTGTATAATAGAAAGTAATACAGTAATAGCTTGAAGTGTCATTTGGTCACACGTACGGTTTCGTAACACCCAGCCTCTGTTTGTACTTCGTGTTTTATTTCATTACGTACGCAAGCCTCTCAGATATAAACATAATCTTGGTAGGTATTACTTAAATATGTACAATAGCTTAAATATGTTAAAATTGTGATAGTGTCATCCTGAGATATTATCAATTATTTTTCTCTGTTTTTTATTAAAGTTTCCAAAATGTTTTCACAAAAAAAACTAAGGCTTCCTTTATTTTTATGAATGACAAGAACGTGTGGATCACTAACTAGTCTGCTCGCCTGTACTTACGTGTTTTATATTATTTTAAAAATATATGACGCATTTTCTCAATCAATGTCAGAATTAGGCCACGATGACGCATAAAAGTCCTACAGTTTATTTAATTTAATTTACAAAATACTTTTGTTTTTTTATATTTTTTTTTTCAATAATTGATTTTTAATTTTTATTTTACAATTGACAAACTAACTGTGTGTCTTGCAAAATTAGTAATTAGTTTAGCTTTCATTTGTAGAAAAACTATTGAGTTTCTTGCCGGTATCTTCTCTGCAGTTATAGGTTCCGAGCCGGAGGTAGCTTCATTTGCTTTATATAGAGACTATTCATAAGTAGGTATTACTAATGTAATCTATGTGAATAAAAAAGATTGACTTTGACTTTTTCTTTTTATTATGATTAATACAAATTATTGACGCCTACCCAGACTCAACTAAATTCAGAAAAGTTTTTTACTCAAAATTACCTTACTAACCTGTGGGTGGCTATAGTAAATCACTCGATTTTGCGCATTTCAGTTGTCTTTTTAACCACTAGGCATCCAAGTTCGTCATTTATTTTCTTAAATATATATATTTTTAATATTGAGTGACTAATGAAGTAAAATGCTTTTAATTTAGAAAGTTATAAAATATGGGAAAACAAACTAGTTTATAAATTCTAATTATCTCTTGTACATTTCAATGGGACCTTCAAAACATACGCTTAAATAACAAAGTTAACACTTGGTGTATTTATATAAAGGATAATTGACCGATGTAAATTATAATAATTTCGGATAATTTCTCAAAGTAGGTATTATAACTTCAAGATTATAAAAAGTGCAGATAGTTAAAAGCATCACTGGAAACACTTGAAGTTCGATATGAGTTCTTATTAAAACTACATAAGACCGGTACCAAGTCCGTAGTGCAGTTTTTTATTGACTGTACCTATCTGAGTGAGGTGATATGCGTGTTCCATTTAGAATGCATCAGTTTTGTAAGCTTTTATTTACGTCTAGACGCTCACGAAACGGTTGCACCACATAATGTGTAATTTGCGATAAAATCGGCGAAAGGCGCCGGTGGCCGAAGATGGTACAATGGAAGATTCGGTTTACTTTCCGTTAGTACTTTGATTCACGTAATATTGAAAATGTTAGAACGAATTATCGGTGCCTAATTACATTTCATACAAAAATATCTAATGTCCCGTTGCAGGGCTATAGGCTAGTGCCTATAGCCTAGTTATATAATAGTTTATTGAATCAAGTTATGACGGCTCCGTAGCCGAGAGTCGAGCGGACCTGACTTTGGCGTCGCGTCATCTCTGAGGTCCCGGGTTCGATCCCCTGTCGGGTCAATATGGAAAACGAACTTTTCTATATTGACTCGGGTTGTCGGGTCTAGGTGTTGTGATACCGTCGTCGTTTCTTATTTCTGTAACACAAGTGCATCAACTACTTATCACAGAATCAGAGCAATGTATGTGATGTTGTCCAATATTTAAAGTCTTCATGATGTCCAATACAAAACAATAAAAAATATAACATTATAAACGTTACTTTCCTGAAATAGCCACTCTCCAATCAATGATATTTACTTGAAAATTTGAAAAAAACAACTATTAAGTAACTAGCTGTGCCCGCGACTTCGTTCACGTGGACTACATCCTTTCATGGTTGGTTTTACCCCTTTCTCCCCTAATATTCGAAACAAAAAGTAGTCTATATTTTAATCCAAGTTTCGAGCTATATTTGTCCCAAAATTCATATCTCTAACTTCAAAAATAAACATTTTTCCATATAAACTTTCAAAGGTGGTATTACCCCTATCCCCCCTTATTTTCTAATAAAAAGTAGCCTATGTCCGTTCTTGAGATTCAACGTATACCTATACCAAATTTCATCAAAATCGGTTGAGAGGTTTAAGCAGGAACGCGTAACAGTTTCGCATTTATAATATTAGTAGGGATTAGTAGGGATTATTTTTAAGACGTTCTGACAAAATATGCGAGTATACCAAAAATCACGCTAATAACGACTGTTCGCTATGATACCAATGTTACCAATTAACCTTTTTTTTTAATAAATTTAAATAGTCGACCTTGGCTCCTATCCCCTATGACCAATATAAGCAAAAAAATTGTTATCGACCTTATCTCAAGTAAATAAAAGTCCAAATTATGGTGGTAATACATGAGCCACCACTGGCTAAAGGATTATTCAAGATTACTTCATTTGTCTACAGGTGAGGCAAGAATGGCCGATGTAACAGTATGCAACGAGTGTCGCTGCATACCTACTCGTTAATTGCTGAACTTATGGTGACTGTTGCGCGGTACTCCGCAACAGGCGCACGCGCACATAATATTAATAATCCTCGTTAACTTAATTAATTTGTAGTATTTGTAAACTGAGCGGAACTTCCATTTATCTCTGCTATTAGTGATTCGAGAGAGACGTTCTTTTTTCTTAATGTAGTCATATTAATTTTCGTGTTCAAAGTTATACACAGAGCTTATCATTAATTAATTTAAAGTTTTAAACGGTGACACATAAAAAAAGGTTTTATCATTATATTTATAACTAGCTGCCTGCCGTGCCTTTGCATGGATAAGAAAACGGACATTTTTTTTTTTTAGGCCTTCCTTGTAAAAAGGTATGAACCAATTTGGTCCAGTATTTCTGAAGGTTTGCGCTTTAATTTCGTACATATATTTCGGTAATTACTTTTTAATTTAAATATTTTTTATTGAAAAGGCTTCGGCTGATTTTTATTTTTAATCACTTAGTTTCGTATTAGACACAGCATACAGACATTTGATACCGACCGGCTACCTTAACCCAGTGGCAGCGCGAAAGATCCCGACTTTGATTCTCGATCAAGCCAATTTGGGAAAATATTTCTAAATGCTTCTTTAGTAAATGCTGGGCTCACGCACCAAGTTAATCCGTTATTTTGACGACCTCCGTAGACGAGAGGCGCGCGGGCCTGACTTTTGCGTCGCACCATCTCTGAGGTCCTGGGTTCGATCCCCGGTCGGGTCAATATGGGAAACAATATTTTCTATATTGACTCGTGTCTGGGTGTTGTGGTACCGTCGTTGTTTCTGATTTCTGTAACATAAGTGCTTAAGCTACTTACCACAGAATCAGAGCAATGTATGTGATGTTGTCCAATATTTACATTTATTTATTTATTTATCTGGTTCCCATTAGAAAAACCTTAGTTCGAAACCAATGTTTTACTATGATCTCGCAATCGGTTTTTGTTTATTTACTTGATTCGATTTCAAGCATTATTGGGCATAAAACTGATAGCTAACCATAAGCCTTTACTAAATAATTATATCCCGGTTCCAATATTATACGATTCGTAATGTGTCAAAAATGACAATCCGTTTTTCTCCAACTGACTACGACTTTTTTTTATAACGCACTCCAAGATTGACCTCATCCCACCTGATGTTAAGTAATGAGTTCCTAGCTAAGCTTAAGGGCGAAAAGTATAGCATAGTAAAACTGTTACTATACTTGTCGCCCTTACCTTGAAGGCTTGACCCCTGCTACTAATGTAGCACCCCCCAATAGCTCTGGAAACCTTACTCACACGCAGGAACACAACAACACCGGAGTGGTTGTTATTTGGCTGCGATCTTCTGTAAGGTGGAGGTATTTCACCAGTCGGGCTGCTCCAGTTCGAGCGATAAATCGCTTTGCCCTGCCTCTCTTAAAAGTTTTTAGCTTACGCCTCGTATAATTTATTACTATCCGTGACTAAAACGAATAGTTTTTCAAGTATTTGAACTGGGCATTAATGAATCAACTAGAGTGCTCACTCACTATACAGGTCCCTCGAGTGCAAGCGGTTGCCTCACAGCCTCACGGCGTCGTGACCCCTGCACTCTGGCCCGGGCTTCATTCTTTATTCAAGTCATTTGCGACTCCGGTATTACCAAACCTGACGCATCACAATACCTAGCTTAGTATCGAGCCCATTGTATAAGTGTAAGTGGGTTAGGTCATTCGAAAACGGCTGAATAGTATCTGGTTATGTGTTTATTTTATTTGCAGAAAACCAACAGCGTTTATAAATAACACAATTTGAAAATATACATATATATCTTTTTTTTATATTACACTTCAAGATTGACCTCATTCCACCTGATGTTAAGTGGTAATGAGGTCCTAGCTTAAGGGCGACAAGTACAGTATAATAAATCTGTTGCTTTACTTGTCACCCTTACCTTGAAGGCTTGACCCCTGCTACTAATGTAGCACCCCCCAGGAGCTCTGGAAACCATACTCACACGCAGGAACACAACAACACCGGAGTGATTGTTATTTGGCTGCGGTCTTCTGTAAGATGGAGGTATTTCACCAGTCGGGCTGCTCCAGTTCAAGCGATAAATCGCTATGCCCTACCTCTCTTAAAAATAGCAAGGCCAATAACAGGTTTTCCTAACGTATTCCAGATTATGTAGTAGGAAACAGTTATTATGGACAGTAAAAAAGGGTAAAAAGAAAAATAGGCAAGTAATATCAAAGAAACTGAAATAATCGTTGGCTAAATAACGTTTATCTTTACCTTATATATACGCACCTTTAAAAATTTTTTTTAATACGTACATTAAAATTGATATATGTTAAGAGATACATGATAATATATATATCAATATTATATAAAGCTCATATCCCTACTAATATTATAAATGCGAAAGTAACTTTGTCTATCTGTCTGTCTGTCTGTGTGTCTGTTACGCTTTCCTGCTTAAACCTCTCAACCTATTTTGATGAAATTTGGTATAGGTATACGTTGAATCACAAGAACGGACATAGACTAATTTTTGTTTTTCTTTTTGTTTCAAATATTTGGGGAGAAAGGGGTAAAACCGACCATAAAAGGATGTAGTCCACGCGAACAAAGTCGCGGGCACAGCTAGTAGTCATTAATTCTCTTTTAATAATCTATATATATAAAAGGAGAAACTGACTGACTGACTGACTGACATATCAACGCACAGCCCAAACGGCTAAACGTAGGCACTTGAAATTTGGAAGGGACGTAGCTTAGGTACCGTAGGGGTGCACTAAGAAAGGAATTCCCGAAATTCCCACGGGAACGGGAATTAGCGGGAAAATCCTTTTGTATGAAAAATCTAAACCGCTTAAGTTAGACGCTTGAAATTTGGCATGCAGGTACCTTAGTAAATATAAAGTTTAGTTATGGCTGTATTTTGAGAAATTCCCACGGGAACGGGAGTTAGCGGGAAAAAACTTTTGTATGAAAAAATCTAAACCGCGTAAGTTAGATGATTGAAATTTGACATGCATATACCTTAGTGAATGCAAAGTTAAGTCATGATTGGATTTTCCAAAATTCCCATGGGAACGGGAATAGCGGGAAAAACTTTTGTACCGCGAGTTAGAGGCTTGAAATTTTTTAGTATATGGGTATCTTAGCAAATGTACAGCTTCATGGGAATGGGAAACATCTTTTTCATGAAAAAATACTGCACTAGCGCCAGATTCAGAATAATTGTTATGTTGTTTTTTAATGTATTTTCTCAAAAAAAAAAAAAACTTTTTAAAATTTTTGAATGCAACATTCATTATTATTTACATTCGACACACACCGAGAAAAATACTGAAATGACACAATAACACGCCACGCGGACGAAGTCGCGGGCAAAAGCTAGTAATAATAATAAAGGCGTAGGGAAGTGACGAGCCCATCGCCCGCTGGTGAGAGTTGGTGATCTTCGCACCATGAGGAGCGACAACTCTCTATCAGTGCAGTCAGTCTCCCTAGGGCAGCTTGTGGTGGGCTGAATGGGATTGACACCCCTTGGGACCTGTGCCCCTGAGAGTCGACCAGGCCCCTTCCTCCGCTTGCCTTAGTTGGCCGGTGGGAGTGGACCTCACAGGGGCCGCAGGACTCTCACCTCTGGCTTGCCTTAGCCGGCCGTCCAGAGTGGGGCGTCAGAGCTATATGCTCGCAGGGTGGAAGTGAACGATGCCTAAGTCCACTGGGTAGAAAGCGGTGCACACCTCTCCACACCCTGAGCCGCTCACACAATGTTGCTCCCCGTCGCTCCTGCTTCGTGCCTTGAGTGGGCGACCAATGGGGGGCCCATGACAGTGAGATGGCGAGTCACCACCTGCCCATTTTAATCGTGTTTTTAAACATAGATCGGGCAGGTGCCATAGTCCTTCCCATAGTCCCGGTTACCCAGACCACTAGCACCTCAACCCAATAGCCCAGATTCCTTGTTTTCCCACTCCATTCCATAGTCCTGCACTGACCGGGGTTTGTCCTTGGCTGCATTTTATAGTGTATACAGGGATAATCGTCGGTTGGTGTCACATTACATTTAGATTATACTTGTTTTTTAAAGGGCCTCTACGTGTTGGCTTCGGCCCCATGCATGCCTCCCAAAAGTCCGGGACTCTTTAGTCCCGAGAATTTGGAAAAAACAGACATAATAATAAATAATAAATATTTATTTTCGTTAACAAAGTTTAACTTAATTAGTAATTTCTTTTAAACAAGCGCTTAGAGTTATTAAAAGGGTCGATTTGTTTAAATCTGTCATTATATGTATGTACCAATCGGCAGAGCACAGAATTTTTGAGGTAATTAGTGTGTTGACGCGTTGCGTTTCGAAAGTAATTACTTTCTTACTAGTGATAAGTCATCGAAATGGACAATTTTAAATGGTTTCTGCTACTGGCCATAAAGGTAATGAAGGAATTAAACGATACTTCATACTAGGGGTCTTCCTACATTTTAACTATTTCCGTAAAAAATGTGCTCACAACTTCTTTTTCTAACTCCATCAACATTTACAATGACATAAAATATCAGCCTATTAATATTGCATATTGACTCGATTGGGATCTCGCAAATGGCGCGACGCGAAAGTCCGAGTCTCGGCTACGGAGGTCATTAACAAAGTACAACCAAGAAGTGGCAAAGAGGGATGAAAAATGTGAAATAAGAAGTAAAGAGATCATAAAACCCAAACCATGCAAATACGAGCAGATACACATATTTGACTAATACATGAACTATTAATTAATTAGAAGAAAGAAAGAAACATTTATTACGTGCAGACATCACAACACAGCCAAATGAGTAAACATAACAATAACAGTAAAGGGATGGACACAAAACAGAAAAAAGAAAATAACAGAAAACATTACAAGGAAAATTAAAAATGAGCGTTCTCCTCGTCAACCAGGCGATGCAGACAATGGCAAGTCGTGATGTCCACAATAAAAGGGCCTCACTCAGCATAAGTCATGGCCGACGTCGCAGGCCATGACGCTGGTTTTCAGTGGACCCTGCCGAGTGATATACCACGGACGCCGGCGACGTTACACAGTGTCATAAACCTACTTAAATATGATTAAAAATAAATTAGTTAACTCTAATCATTTGAAGCAAGGATTTCCCGCAGTCGCCTCAAACTATGGGGACCGGCGCGCGCGCAGCCTAATTGCATCAATTAAACGTGTCTCGTGTGTTCCTGTAGAAATTACTAGAACAAGCTTGCTTCCTACTTTGCTTCTAGTTTTTGCGTTTCATGTTTTTAAACATGCAACAAGTTTACTTACTTCGCTATTTCCTAGGTCTCCATCCTTAGCTAGAGGTAAGCGCGCCGGCTTTGGCGTCGCGACTCGACGGTTCGATTTCCGATTGGGTTAATATAAAAATGAACTTATATATTCTATATCTCTCTGGTCTGGGTATTGTGGTATAGTCTATTACATAATTTCTTCAGCTACTTACAAAAGAATCAGAGCAATGTATGTGATGTTGTGTGATACCAATATTTATTTATTTGGTTCGGACTACGGACCGTCCACCGTAGCATGAATCTAGCACGAATCTCGAATGTTTATCCAAATTGTGATTCAAAAAGACGTTCCAAGAAGTTTACAGTATAATATGTATGTATTTTATAAAAGCAATATTTTTTTTTTTAATTTTTGATTTGGTTGAGATTATGAGAATTTAAAAGTACTGTTAGTCATCAGACCTAACTTATTTTCTCGTCTTTGGTAGAGTTGACCTCCTGAAGCAACCCAGGTTGGAGTTCTAACTATTACATCTTCTGGTCAATTAAACGGATAAGATTGAAAATAAACAAACATATCTTACAGTATGCACATCCATAGCTCTTTTTTATATAAGTTAGTTAAGAGATAGAAGAGCGGAGCTGCCTGGCACAGGCTTATAGCTTAAAAGACAGCTCCTATCCTATAATAAGATAAAATTTGTTTATTTGCAATAAAAAAATGTTTATTTGTTGTTTTTTGTATGGAATTTGAACCCACGACATTCACTTGTTTCGTGAGATTTTCTTGTAACCAAGAATCGATTTTGTAATTAATTAATTATAGTATTTCAGATTTCTGACAGATGAATACTAAATCACATACTAGTGATAACAATACTAAAGTATTGTATTTCTTTAATAAATGAAAGTGTGGTGGGATGCGATCTAACATAAATAAAAGACGCATTCAGTCTAGTATTTTTTATTGGTAAAAAAAACAATAATTGGGTATTTAAATAATACAGTGAGCACATGCGCTTATTGCCCGGGAAAAGATCAGTCTTCCGGAGCAAGAAGCCGCAGCCGCAACGGCAGAACAGCACAACCCCCTCCCCCCCCCCCCTCCATTCTCCCCCCTCTAAATGCTCTTCCTTCGGTTCCCCCCAATTTCTCGGCCTACAGCCATCTAGCCTCTCAAGCACAGTTAAATAAGAACAGTACGCCATCTTCTAACTCCTCTAAGAATACCACAGCTTCACGATTTTTCCCTACCATCTTTCTGGCATGAAAGAAACCAATCAAGAAACTAAATTATATAATATTGTTCTAAAATTAAACTTTTCTATTGCGAAAAGTTAGTATGCGTCGTTTGGATACTAAATAGGGCTTTAACCCAGTAATCTCAGACCAAAGACGATGGAAAATTGTAGAACGCATTCATATAAAACATTAAGTTAATTATGCTGAATTACATTTTTTTTCAATATTCAGCATTTCATTTAGTGTTTGATGTCATACTGTTCTTATCTTAACACAACAACCGACACTAACTCGCCATCAAGTGCAATAAATTAAAATATGTGCGATCACAATTAGTCTAAACCAACTAGGTCTTACTTTATAATAATTCATAAGGTATGGTTAATATAATCTATAATATCAAATTCGATTTGTACCAATTTTGTTATATTCATGGTGAGTTTTCTGACACCCATCGAGAATTTGTTCTTACACAAAAAATGGTTCGGGGTAGAAACGTACATATTAATCGCGATATCTGGTTTGTATAAATAGACCAGCTACTCATGTCATCAGTATTAAAGAGGGTATGACTTGCCTTTCCTTAAGGCCAAACAAAAACTTGTTCTGTGAACTGCCCATCTCTTATTCTGTTATGATTTTAAGAACAAATTCACCAGCAAATTGTCTAATTTACTGTCCCACATTTTACTTTACCTTTGCCTCAGATTTCCATATTGTTTAGATGACCCATAAAGATCCATTATAAAAGTCATACTTACATACCAAACCGCATTTAATCACAATACCCACATCTGAATAACCAGTTTCGCGATTAAGAGAACGCTTCTACAATATATTACGTGAAATGTTAGGGTGTTTGTCATGACATACGTAGCTAGCAGTAATGGCAACATGGCAGGCGCGGGCGCCTCTAGTGTCACAAGTTGACTAGCTTGGTTGCTTACTTATCGATCACTCTACACGCTTCTCACTAAACAAATAAATAACTTATCGGCTAACACGAAGATCTATCGACTAATACTTCGCTTCATAATTTGACACATGCGCGGGCGCGTGGCGCGCCCAACCGTCGTTTTACGCTCCCTAACACTAGTTTAATTAAAATAATTTGTCCAGCTAATACACATAATTAATTGGACCAGTACCACTGGTCGTCTACTTACATTTAAAATATAAATAGCCCGGTCGCGTTCTTGCAACCGAGTACCCAATTGACAAGGATTATACTAGGTCTGACAGAGCTGTATACGTTTGTAAATCTAATAGTTTCTATATTAACTTATGGTTTCAAGAACGAAACTTATTCTCTACAAAATGCTGATAAGCTGAGGTTCCATAGACAAAGTTTGCGCAGCCTTTCACTGCAGCATAGTGCTAGTAGGTGAGTTGGACGATGAAGTTTCCTCTATCCTCTCTCCTGCCTCAGAAGACGTTACATCAAGGACTGCTGGAGTAGTGTTGTCACCTGACGCAGGTAAGGTCGAATCGGTAGTTATCTCCGATGACAGTGAAACCTCATCAGAAATTGGCTTTTCGTTGTTTTTCTTCATAACAACCTTAGTTGGCCGCTTTTCTTCAGTAGGCACGTACGCCTGAGGGATAATTTCAATGTCCTTGTGGCCAGTTTTGTTCCCTGGCATATCTTCAGATACATTGTCAATGATCGGCCTACGAGTCGTCGGTTCAATTTTATCATTTGGCGGCGGCGAGTCGGTGAGAGCATCGTCGTCATCTTCGATCTCAACCACTTTCTGTTTGTTTACAGGGACAGGATATTTGCTTTTCGGTACTACCTCGGTAATAGAGTTAACATTCCAGTTGCTGTTTTTGCTCTTGTACCCTGCATTTACGGGGATCAGCTCTTCGGAGTCTGAAATTGGGGAGCTTGTTACAACATGTTTTGGAAGGTTGGGAGTATCGGTGTGATCGCTGATAGATGCCACATCGCCGACTAAGTTGATCAGATCAGTTAGTACATTATTCTTTTTTACATCTGCAGATTCTATAATAGCAGCACTCTTGCCTGCTTCTGGAGAGATTTTAATTAGTTCTACAGCGTCAGTTGCGCTCTCTGCGGAACCAAAGGATGTAAGAATAAACTCAGTGGTTTCTACGTTTTCAAATGGTTGATTTTCAGCATTAGTAGGAAGGTTTCTTGATACTGTTATAACTTCTGGTTCAACTGGTAGCAGCTTAGTTGGCGCTAGGTCAACTCCTGTGGGATCTACAGATGATGTTACTGATTTTTCTTTTAGGGAAACTTCATGTGGATTTTGGTCACTAGTTTCTACTGGCAACGAACTTAATTCAGTTTGAGTTTGAGAAGTTACTTCGGTAGCCACCTCAGAAGTACTTATCGAACTCTCAGTATCTTCATCAGTACTTTTGATACTAGTTGTCTCTGTGTTCTGAGCAGTAGTGGGATCAACATGTTTTATGCCTTCTGTGCTAGGGTTTTCAGAACTAACTTCTGATGGTGTAGTATTTTCGTCCTTAGTCGTAGTCAATTCTTCTTTTTTGGGAATGTTAGCAGTGGTAGCCACAGGTGAGGTTTCAACTGATGCGGTCGATAATTCAGTCGCTTCATCTAGATCTCCTGTAATCTCCTCTGGCACAAGTGATGGCACGTTGAGAATTTCAGTTGGTATGACTGATCTAAGATTGAGCATTGCATTTTCCTTAGTACTCGGAGACATAGTTTTTACTTCTTCTATAACTGTAGCTACAGTTTCTGCAGGTGTTTCTGGAATTATAACAGTTGGAGCCGGGGTTTCAGGGGTTTCTTTTACAGATGTAATTGATATTTCAGGGGTTGGAGTTTCGGTCGTCGTGCTTGTAACACTCACAATTTCTTGGCCACTCGATACATGCTCGTTATCCATATTTTGATCCGGAATTATTTCATCTTCGTGATTGTTTGGAACAGACAAATCATCTGGAATAGGAGGGAAGGCTGGATTATGATCAAAAAGATTTGGGTCTTCTTCTTCGATAATAACTGAAGCCTTTGTAGTGGTTGCTACTGGGATAACCTCTTGAATAATGGACGGTGAACCGACTGTTCCTGAAACAGGCTCATTTGAAGGATAAATTTCACTGTTGATGGAATCTTGCGTCGAGAAGCTTATCTTAGAAGGTGGCGTATCATCCGTAGTTTTGATTTCAGATATTTCACTAGACGATGCAATTATTTCGGACGGAGATGACATTGATGATGGAATAAAAACGGAAGAAGACGACGGTAGGATTTCGATGATCACTGGACGTTCAGTGAGTTCAACTTGGACCTCTGGAATCTTCTTTGTGGTGGCTTCGCGGACAATGAGTGGTGACTTCGATGATGAATACTCTGCTACCTCGATGGCTGGTGAGGGGATAATTTCCTTGATTTTTACATCGCTGATGATCGGAATCTCTGAGACAGGCGTGATCTCTTTGATGGTAATTTCTTCCTTGATATTTTCCTTCGGTGCAGGGGGAGCGCTGGGTGCAGATTGTTCTGGCGTGCTCGGCATTGATGAAGCTACTCCAGGGATGTTTGTAACTCCTGTAATACAAGAAAAAATCATTTTAACTTAACAAATATGAGTCAAAATATTCATAACATTCTTATGGACAATAAACTGGACCCAAATTACATAAATAAAATTACAACTATTTTAATTGTTTTATATCAAACTACAACTTAATAATGAGTTCAAATAAGTCCCAAATAGAGACGTCCTTTTGTTTATATTGTGGTATAACTATTTGCAGTTGCTTTTGCTGGAGTACCTGATGATATGTTAAAATACTTCTCGATCATATCAGCTAAAAGACTATGATAACGTCCAGTTTTCAAAAAGAGACTATACCTAGTCTAGGCATAGGAGTCCTTATAAAAATAGCCGTGTAGCAAAAATACATAATAAATAAATAAATAAATGCGTCAGACAATCACACCAATTACCTGGTCTCAAACTAAGGTTTTCCCTTGTACTATGAGTACCAGACGACGGATACTAACTAGGGGCGTCATCCCAGCACATCCCATACTATTGAAGTGTAAAATGATCACAATTTTTTAACCTCAGAAAAAACAAAACAAAACGCTCAATAAAATATATGCCGTAGCATGTTTACCTCTTAGCGGGCAGTTGTCGTACTCTGGGCAGCAGCGACCCGGCACCAGGCGTGGCTGGCAATCGTCACGCAGGAAGCAGGCGATGCGGCGGCAGACCACCTCCCCACCCTGGCAGTAGCACACGCGGCAAGGGTCTGCCGGGTCCACCAGCTTCTCGCCGTTCCCGTATACTCGACCTTCTTGCTCGCATTCTGAAAAAAGATAAAGCAAATGATAAGATAGATCTACGTCAATTGGAAAATAGCGGATGCAGTGGCATTTTGTTTAATAAATTACAGCTATAGTAAATTTAGAGGAATATGTCCCCAACAAGTTCCCTTACTCGTCTCGGCATTGCATGTTGATTCCTGATTTATTTTCCTGTTTCAAATTACCCTGGAAAATTATAGTGTATACATTTAGTATGTGCTGGAAAGTAATTTAGATTATATTAGAGAAAACAAGACATCTTTTTGACTACCTTGGTTTTGACAGGCTACAATTACACCTATTGTTATTATACCACATTTACAGGCCCAACTTGTTAGGACGGTGCAGCGCCTTGCTGTACGTCACGACTCACAGCGCTGCTCGCAGCAGCGCACGTCAAGAGTATCACCGTTTAGCAACTAACCGCACTGGTAGGTGGGGCAGCACTGGCCGGGCCGGTGCAGCGCCTTGCAGCCAGGTCGCGACTCACAGCGCTGCTTGGAGCAGCGCACGTCGAATGTATCACTGTATAGCTACTAACCGCACTGGTAGGTAGGGCAGCACTGGTCGGGCCGGTGCAGCGCCTTGCAGCCAGGTCGCGACTCACAGCGCTGCTTGGAGCAGCGCACGTCGAATGTATCACTGTATAGCTACTAACCGCACTGGTAGGTAGGGCAGCACTGGTCGGGCCGGTGCAGCGCCTTGCAGCCAGGTCGCGACTCACAGCGCTGCTTGGAGCAGCGCACGTCGAATGTATCACTGTATAGCTACTAACCGCACTGGTAGGTAGGGCAGCACTGGTCGGGCCGGTGCAGCGCCTTGCAGCCAGGTCGCGACTCACAGCGCTGCTTGGAGCAGCGCACGTCGCCCGCGGCGCACGCGCAGCGCTCACATGGTGTGGAGCCGGGGAATTCGTCGCCGGGCATGTATACTACATCACCGACTGCGCAGCTACCTGAAAAGCATATTTTTTTGTTTCAGGCTAAGTTTCAGTAACTATTCAACGAATCAAAATTTTGGTAGTGAATAGATTAAATCCTATCTTGTCTAATAAAGTGCTTTGGCGTCACATCAAGGATTCAGCTTAATCATATTACTAGAGGTCTGCAGCGGCTTCACACGCATAAGATCTCTCTAAATTCGTAATAACCATACTCGTACTTTGATGAATTTTCTAACAAGAGTACTAGAAAAATCGGTTCAGTTTTCTCGAGATTGGCGCTTGGCAACACATTTAGCGATTCATTTTTATGTTAGATATTAATACTGAACAAGTTGATTTAAATTATAGGATTTTTAAGAATCCACTCCCTAAGGGATTCCCCTAAGAAACATATATTATATTCCGTAGGAGAATAAGTGATGCTAAATAAAGACTTAGCCAACATATAAAATAACAAGCTAAAAACTAAGCATACACGTACCTTCTTTCATTCCTAACTCCGTGCTTGTGATATTTGTTAAAGATCCGATAGGACCTGTAACAAAGAAAAAATAAGAATTAATAACACATCAATAAAAACGTACAATTTACACCCCAACCAAACACCGTTTAATATTCCACATAGGTTGTCGACTTTTGTGTAGATTATTCGAATATGTAACTAAAAATCACAAAAGCCCTGTAGGGCTGCGTAATAAAAAACTCCGCCCTGACAAAAGAGTATTTTCTTTGTGCCCAAGGTTAAAAGGAGAAAATTTCATTCACTGAGCAGTGGTCGCTTGTCGATGAATTTGAATAGAAGCCACGAAACCTTATAAATACACTGCATACAATTTGACAAAGGCAAAGCTAACAATTTTAAACGTTGTTTCTGAAGATAGCAGATCAAAACAAAAGGTCTGGAATTTAAATGGTTGCTTAAGAAAGAGTACACAATTAGAGTAAGAAATTGTTTTCTTCAGTATTTACACTTTCGGACCTATTTAGCCATTTTGAAACATAAGAAAGAAAGAAATTCGAGTATTTTCAGCACACAAAAAAATTACTCTGATTGTATGACAAGTAGCTTAAGCACGTGTATTACAACAGAAGCAGCGAGGGTACCACAACACCCAAACCCGAGACAATATAGTTCATTTTCCATATTAATCCGATCGAGAATCGAGCCCGGAACCTAAGAGATGGCGCGACGCCAAAGATTGGCTCGGTCACCTCTCAGCCACGGTGGTCGTCAAAAATTTAAAAATCTCTTTCTTCTGACGAGGGGCATCCTATTTGTGCATCTATGGACCCCGGGATCCGCTTCGAGTACTCCTAATCTAACTGAGGACTCTGTTGTATATTATTCACATGATACAATAAATGCATTTATATTAGTTTTTTTATCGTCATGATTTGTAGTTATCTCACCATCTCCTTATAGTTTTTTGCAATTTTTGATAATGATTTACGCTGCACTAGTGAATTTCAAATAAAGTTAGAAGAAATAGGTAATTCTAAATTCATACTGCAGAAGGCTCTTACAGAAGGCTAAGAAGTAAATTTATGCAACATAAAATTCACCATCTATTTTATAACTTGCAGTAAGCTCTGTTGGAAGAGCAGCACGCGCGTTACGTAAAGGTCGTGGGTTTGTGTCCCACACCTGAAATCTAATTTTGCTTCAAAATATCACAATTTCCAGTTTAGACGCTTTCACTTAACTTCATATGCTACGCACGCTAGCCACGTTGAAATGATTTAAAAGTGTTAAAGCAATCATGAAATGACCTCAGACGTCATAACAGTGTATCTGTACTCCGAAGTTTATTTTTAAACTCTGCAAACCTTGTATGTTGATGAAGACCATTCCAGAAGAATTGTGATCAGGGGCAGGAAAATTGGAGCCATTGAATAAATTTAATTTTGGGGTAGCGTAATGTAATGTGATGAGCCCTCCCGTTTTAGGGGTGAAGCGAGGAAATTAGGCAAATGTAGCATGCTAACGCTGTTGAAGATTTGATACAATATGTCTACATGTCTAGACAGCTAATCTAGTCTACGACCTTTGCATAAACATGTCATATGCAAGACAAGGATATTGGTAAAAAGTATGGTAATAGTGGTTAACGATTTTAGCCCAATCAACTTTTAAGTTATAATATGGTTAAAAACTTTAAATTAAGTTTGATTTTATTATTTTTATAGCACTAAACGCCGTACTAGCGAACTTTAAATATTAGAAACAGAAAAATTTCATCTCCCCTTGCTATGCGGGAATCGAACCCACGACTTTCACGTATCGCGCGTGCTGCTCTTACCAACTGAGCTGAACTAAAAGAAAAAAAAAATTCTATTTCTAATATTTAAAGTTCGCTAGTACGGCGTTTAGTACTATAAAAATAATAAAATCGATGAAGATGCCAGGTGTCTTCGATTCCGTGGTTTTCAAACATTTCTGCAACGAATGTACAGTCAGCTTCATAAAGATCTAAGTGTCCAGAGTGGTCAAAATTATCTGAGGGACAGAAGTTCATTTTTATGTACGTTGTCAGGTCGTCATATTGTTGTAAGCGTACAGAGTGATCAATATTATCTAAACTACACGATTCCATAAATATGTTATGTGTTAAGATGAGCAATAATATATTCGCGTCCTAAGTATTCATTGGTATCTAAGCATTCAAAGTGATCATAAATATGTTGGTAGTAAAGAAAAGTAAACTTTAATGTTTACGTGATACGATTGATTTCATTTTTATTATTGACAGTGACGTTCTAAGACACATCGATAAACGAAAACTAGGATGTCCAATTTCGTCACAGCCTACAAATCTATGGATATGCCATAAAATTACGTGCACGCAAGTGGAATTTTTGTTTTTTTAAGTAAAGATAGGAAACTGAATTTAAAGTTTTTGTAAATTCACTCGGGAACTGAACCGACTGTAATCTACACTCGATTGCGGTCCGTTATTTAAGTCGATTAAAAGAATTAATTCTCGGTACTAAACTTGATAAATTAAGTGAAAGTAAATTATCGATGGTGAAGTGCCAATACCGCCTAACTGCCAGTGCTCAAATAATAAAAAAAAAGAATTATACAGTAGGTACACAATAAGGTTCTAAATCATTTTCGCATAAAAATAAAGTTAGGTGGTAATGGTACTTCAACGTCGTTATGAAATGATAAAAAAATGCTTAAACTTTACTAGTTATTATTAAAAAGGTTAAAAATTAAAATATGCTTTTTAATTTGCATTTATAATATTTGATTTTTTGAAGACGCACAATTCGCATTCGAATAGAATTGGGTACAATTATGAGAATTAAAAACTGTTATTCGCATTCGGATCCGACATATAAATTAAGATTTTGGGAGCTGGCCTCCAGATTTTTTTACTATGTGGTATTTAATCTAGGAATTTACGAATCACATCAATGTGTAGAAAACCATAGTCAACTATGCCAATGTATTTATTAAGTCTCAAGTATTCTTACTGGAAATTATTGCGGCTAACGATTTATGACATATTAAAAAAAAATACTAACTAGATCTCGTTCAAACCAATTTTCAACGGAAGTTTATTGAATATTAGAAATAGAAAAATTTTATCACCCCTTGCGGTGTGGGAATCGAACCCACGACCTTCACGTATCGCGCGTGCTGCTCTTACCAACTGAGCTAACCGCAAGTTATCGTAGGCGATGAAATTTTTCTGCTTTATCAACCGTTAGCCTTTCGGTAAGTGCCCTCTGCCGAATATGTTTAGAACTACATACTTATCTTAGTATTCAAATAATAAAAAAGTACTTAATTGAAAATGGGTTTCTTCGGCAATATGAGTTAGTATTTTAAGCTACATCCATATTTGCTATCAGCTAAAAAGTCTTCTACCTACTGATTCTAAAACACGGGCGGGCCGAAACAATTGAGTTGATCATTGTACTGTTGTCAAAATAAACGCTGCGCAGGCGTCGGGCCGGCGCGGCGCCTGTGGAGCGCAGTCCTGGCGTTCGTCATTTCGACCGCACCGCTGCGCAAGCGTTGCGTCGGCGCCGCGTCGACGTTGCGTCGACGTCGCGTCGGCGTTGCATGGGCGTCGACGCTCAAAGAACGCTAGTGTGGGGTTACGCTTACTGGACTTGTCGCCCTCGCCTTGAAGGCTTGACCCCTGCTACTAACGTAGCACCCCCCAGGAGCTCTGGAAACCTTACTCACACGCAGGAACACAACAACACCGAAGTGATTGTTATTTGACTACGGTCTTCTGTAAGGTGGAGGTATTTCACCAGTTGGGCTGCTCCAGTTCGTAAAAATTCGACTACTTATTTGACCGTAAACTGATCAAAAGTTATAGCCGTCGGATTAATTAAAACACACTCGTTAGAAGTTCCTGAATTAAAACTGATAAGTCGTAGCCTCGTTTTTAAGTTAGATCTGCAAAAGTAAATCTTGGAAAACTGCATTAAATTTGGTGCAGTTGTTCTTGCGTGATGTCGACACAAACACACAGACAGACAAAAATTCTTGAAACACCTGGTTTTGGCCTCAATTGCTTCCTTCAAGATCCCCTGAACTTTATCTTTTTCCAAAATCTCTTTAATATTAACACGGACCTGTTACACTTTTACAATAGAAAAATAGAAAATATTAATTGAGAATATTTTAGAAAAATATTTATGCTTGGTGAAAATATTTTATAAACAAGCTTTTATTATAAACATACAAATCAAACAAAAACCAAGATATACATAAAACTCATTGTTTTTAAAACCTTACGAAGGTGTACCAAATTTCAGCTCAATTGGTCCACAGGAACAGGTGTTCCTATATACGTGTATCTTCTAACTCCATTATCAGACCAGCTCCATGTTACTATGTTAATGTATTGTTATCGAAGTTACCTAAGTATACCAAATTTCAGCTCAATTGGTCAACCTGAACTGAGTCAATTTTTCATTTTAAGATAACATAAACATACATACCTAAAATGTAGTGCATACAAAATTGAAGTCAATATAAAAGCTAACAAGGAGATGTCTAAGTTGCACAGCAAACGAAGAAAACAAAATTGGTGAAACAATTGAAGCCTTGCTGCTTGGAACGCCGACACTTTACGCACTCGAAATTTAAAAATCTGCCTAATGTGTAGATATTTATGATCACTCTGACCGCTTAGATACCAATGAACAGTTTGGATGCGTACATATTAATGATGATTGTAATCGTGTACATGTTATTGGAGACTTATGATGAGAAGATATTTATGACTTGTTGGATGTGTACAATATTTAGATGACTTTGAATGATAATATATTATTGCACCTTTGTTCCTCATATATTTTTGACTACCTTCACACATCATATCTTTATGAACGTGACTGTACCATGGGCCGATAAGTATGTAGTTCTAAACATATTCGGCACAGGGCACTTACCGGAGGCTAACGGTTGATACAGCAGAAAAATTTCATCGCCTACAATAACTTGCGGTTAGCTCAGTTGGTAAGAGCAGCACGCGCGATACGTGAAGGTCGTGGGTTCGATTCCCGCATCGCAAGGGGAGATGAAATTTTTCTGTTTCTAATATTTAAATTAAGTTGTCTGTAGTTAATCCAAAATAAATAAATTCACATTTATTAATTTTATTTATATTGCAAGAATGTTAAAAACTACAAAGGATGAGTTTAATGTCTATTGGCATTCTTTACTAGTGAACTTCGTAGATTTTAGCGGAAAATATACAAGTTAAACATGACATTTATGATAGAAGCCAGGAATCCATGGCAGAAACAAAGTTAACATTAGCGGAAAATATACAAGTTGTACATGACATTTATGATAGAAGCCAGGAATCCATGGCAGCAAAAAAAGTTAACATATTAATATTTTCAAAGGTTCAGTAAATAGTTGCGTAACACGTACATACGCTTTTAATTTGCGTGCGTTAAAAGACGACAAAATAAATAAAGGTACAAAGTAAATGAATACAAATCAACTACATCACTCATCCCACCTGTATTAAGACTCCCATAATTCGATTGCGAAAAAAGATACTCGTCAATATTCTTTCAAACAGCAATTGCCAAGCATAAGAAACGTATCGAGAACAAATTGTGCCTCATTACTGTTTCATTATACTAAATTAATCTGATCTCTCCCAAGGCACCATGGCAACTGGGGAGGTTGATCGACGAAATAGCGTAGCGTAGGTATACCTACTCGTTTCCACTTAAATTATTTTTGTCTGAAGGACTGTGCCCTAGGGGCAGCAAAGGAGTCATGTAATATAAGTACATACATCATGACGAAACAGTAACGTTAAAGTTATAATTTCATTTACGTTGGCAATTTGAACTTTATTTAAGACAAATAAGGTAAGCATTACGCCACCACCGCATTTTATTGTTACACTGCTGCGAGTTTGATTGGTCTACATAATATTTTGAAAAGATATAATAAGCACATAAGTTACAAAAGTCTGTCAAAGTGTCTTCATCTTTCTTTAGCCGCGGCTTCGTATGTGTACCTACAATCCCCGTTTCTTTTACATTTTATGAAGAATCAGCCCTATTCATTGCAGCGTAATATTCCTTCCTTGTTATATGGACTACAATACAAAAAACTATTCGAACTAGTACTTCCTGAGATAAACATGTTCAAACATACAAAATAATAATCTGCTTGATGATATATACGAATATTATACAGCTGAACAGCATTTTTGAATGCACTATTCTTAGGGACTATTGATCCTATTCAAAATATTATGAATGTCTTAGATAGTCCATTGAGGTAGGCTTTTTAGGCTATGTAACATTATGCTATTATCAATAAAAGCGAAGAAACAGTGGGAAATTAAAACATATTAGTAATAAGAAGACTCTCATGACTACAAATGATCTGCCAGCCCTAGAAAATATGGAATCATGCTTACGAACTTGGGCTCTAATGGTTATTCTCATCCTATCAACCCTACCACGGGCCGCTCTCATCTCTTTCTGAAAGAACTCAAACAAATATGCGACTAATTGCCCACCGCGACCGGGACCAACCCCCCACAGTCACTGCCCGCCCACACCGCTGGGACTGTGTTCACCCCTAACGACTCCGCATTATATAAAATAGGACTATTTTATAGATAACTAGCTGTGCCCGCGACTTCGTTCGCGTGGACTACATCCTTTAATGGTCGGTTTTACCCCTTTCTCCCCTAATATTCGAAACAAAAAGTAGTCTTTATTTTAATCCAAGTTTCGAGCTATGTTTGTGCCAAATTTCATATCTCTATCTTCAAAAATAAACATTTTTCCATATAAACTTCCAAAGGTGGTATTACCCCCGTCCCCCCCTTATTTTCTAATAAAAAGTAGCCTATGTCCGTTCTTGAGATTCAACGTACACCTATACTAAATTTCATCAAAATCGGTTGAGAAGTTTAAGCAGGAAAGCGTAACAGACACACAGACAGACAGACAGACAGAGTTACTTTCGCATTTATAATATTAGTAGGGATAAGCAACGATTTTTACAATTCCTTAAAGTTCTTAACGCGGGACTAGAGAACTTTTAATATTTTAAAGAAACAGAAAAATCCAATAGAAGAACCGAAGGCTAAGAAGTTGATACAACAGGAATGTTCATCGCCTTATCAGTTGGATGAGCAGCACGCGTGATGCGTGAAGGACGTGGGTTCGCGGCCAACACCGCAATTAGAGATGAAATGTTTCTGCTTCTTTCAAATATTAAGCAACGAACCTACGTCTTATCAAAAAAGTACATAACTTATACGTATACATTTATAAAATAGAATACACTTTGAATGTCTGTTTGTAATATTGAAATAACTGCTTTTACTACATATATATGAATATATATACGGAACCAAAAACATGTATCTTTAATTTTTATCTGTCTGACTGTCAGTTTGTTCCGGTCAATCTTTGAAATGACTGGACTGATTTGGACTTTTATTGTCAGATAGCTGATGTATTAGAGAGTACTTGTGGCAGGTTTTATTTAAGGAAAAATAAATTCAAAATCCTGTAGGCCACGTGAACAAAGGCGCAAGGAACAGCTAGTCAGTCATATAACTTTTGTAATATCTGGCGTAGACCTTTATCAAAATGCTTCTCCGTTAAATAAAATTGGTGCGTGGAGGCAAGTGACCAGCAACTGAATCATAGATTATACCTACTCCTAACAAAGTTTGTAGGTACTCCGTGAAATTCAATCGGCATACCAAGTTATTCACGTATTACTCGATTTGATGCAGAATAATAGCAGTTGATTGTGAATGTGTACAAAGCGAATTCAAAACATGAGGCGAATTGATTAACGACTTTTAGTTAAATAAATCGATTTGTCTCGAGTTAGGATTGGCTTTTTTGATTCCATATTAACTCACCGGTAAAATTTAGTGTATGATAAAACCTCATGCTATTTACATATATACGATTAGTCCACGTGTTTTACTATGACGTTGGCTTTATATTAACTGCACATCGTTCAGTCGCCATCATAAGTTCCTGCACACCTCAGTACCTTGCCAAATTTAATGGACTTTCCTTTTGATTTACTTACTTCCACGGGAGTTTAACGTGACAAGGTACATAATAAGCACCGCCTTTATATCGTTAACGTAAGAACTAATATCGAATTACAAGATATTACCTTGATGTGCTTTCGTCCTTACACTACGCTTGTGATAGCTTTATCAGCACTAATATTAGAACGAGAAAATATGAAATGTTTATTCGTTTGTTTCTATTCGTTGAGTCAAATACCTACATAGTTCATTGGCAGTAGCTGGAGTGCTAAAAAATTGTTATTCACGAGTTTGTTTACACTCTATAGATTTTTATTTTATTTATTTACCAAATTCCTGTTATTTGAAACCAGTCGCAAGCGCTTTAGACGGAGGTGTCTTTAATTAATTCCGCTTATACAGTATCTACTTCCGGTTGTAAGAAGAGTACGAAAAGGGAAAAAGGTTGAACGGTGTAAACGCTCAAAGATGACGAATGACAGATTGCTGGGCCCGTGTAAAACACGAATAAGTAACGACTACACCCCCCCCCCCCCCCCTTCCTAGCCGCATTGTGCTCGCCTTTGATTTATGTTCTGAATCTGAATACACTCTCGACTCGGATTTGTACCCCGCAGTCCTGCTGAGATGAGAAAAATGTACGATCACGCGAAAATTGCTCCAGTGCAATTTAGGTCAGTAAGACAACTGCATTTATCCAGCCTGGGCCCGCGGCCATCTCAAAGTTGAGACGTGGCCTGCGTCCGGCGATACACGTAACTTGGTATTTGGCTGAGACATTAATGTTTCAATTGTACATATATGTACGTACTGTGTAGATTCAGTTCACAGTCATAGTATAAAATTTGAAGAGTACGTACATATACGTTTCAATACGTTTCGTTAAGAATCAGTTTTGGCGATTATGCCAATTACAAAGACACACTTAAATGATAAGCCTAATAACTATAATTTTAAAGGTTGTTTAACTTATAGTTATATTTTAAGTTTGTGTTGAAAACATTCTTGTATGTCATTACAAGTATTCAATTCAGCGTCAAGAAAAGCAATTTGTTTGATAGATATTATGTTAATAATTGTTAGAATTTGATGAGTCATACTTTCACTTGTCTTTTTTTATTTGAATTAAAGTCGGTTCATATCGTCAGTAAATGTACTCGTCCTAGAAATAAACCAAGGTAGACAAAATTATTTCTTCCTTAGAATCTAAACTAATATTTTAAAGCTGAAGAGTTTGTTTGAAGGCGCAGATCTCAGAAACTACTGGTTTGAATTAAAAAAACATGTTTTTGTTGGATAGTCTATATATCGAGGAAAAATTAAGTCCAACATTACGACACACGTGTTACAATAAATACATAACTTTGAATCAATCAACCAACAAAATATGATCGAATTCTGTTTATTCATTTTCGTTCGTTTGAAGGGTAATTATATCTTCACTGTGTTCTTCTTTACATTGTATTTATGTGATCCACAATGAATCACACAGCGTTGACATAAAAGCAAAATTGTTTTTGCAGAAACGCAGATATTAAACAGAGCTGATAACATCTTTGTATCCGGGACCCTTCCAAGGATCTCAATAGATTATCTTCACCATTGTGTTTATTGTTGAAATGTATTTTAAAATAAAATATAATGTCACGGACGTAAGAAATAAAGTGTGAAAAGGAAAATGTAAAAAAATATACGTATAAATAATTTCCTTCATTTCGATTATGGTTACCAAAGGCGGATTTACCAGCAAGCTGAGTAGGCTGGAGCCTAGGGCGGCAGATTTTAGGGGGCGGCAAATGTATCCCAAAAATGATTTTTTGTCTTACAGAAATGAAAAATTATAAATACCTAAATGTTATTAGGGGTGTAAGGGGTTCCGTTTTGGATGCTCACGCTTTTTTTAACGTATGTATAGATATAGAATGGCTTATAAAGTGCTATAGGATGTGGAGCTGTGAGAAAATATTTTCTTCACCGTCTTTTGGTATTAAAATGCAGAGGTCAGACGAGGCGGCAAAATTTGAATAGCCTACTGGCAGCAAAAGGGTTAATCCGCCACTGATGGTTACCATTTTATTTTCACCACGCTTCTTACTAAATGAGTATTGATAACCCTACCTATAATCGAAAAATCTGATAAGAAAATGTTGGTCAAGCTGAGAATCGGACCTGAGTTTATAATTTAGTATTTTGATAAGAAATAGTTTAGAGAGAAGTGAAGATGTCATCTACAGCAAGGAGCCAAATAACAATCACTTCTGTGTTGTTGTGTTCCTCCATGTGAGTAAGGTTTCCAGAGCTCCTGGGGGGTACTACATTAGTAGCAGGGGTCAAGTCTTCAAAGTAAAGTCAAAGTCAATTCATTTATTCATGTAGGTTATAAGTAACACTTATGCATCGTCAGAATGAACACAAACCAAAATTGAAGCTATAGCCGGTTCGGAACCTGATCCTACCGAGAAGAATCCGGCAAGAAACTCAGTAGTTATCCTAATCTTTACAATGTTTAGAGCCAGAGAACTTAAAACTATGGTGTGCGAGCGAACAGACAATCATGTCCATATATGTTTATCGTTTAAATATTCATCAAGTTTATAGTATCCTTTTTGCATTAAACATGATTTAATATGGATCATAAATATATGCATAGGTAAGTCAATAATACATTGCGGTAACTTGTTGAATATTTTTATACTTAATCCCACGAATGTTCTACTGGTTTTACGAAGTCTATGGTTTGAAAAGGCGACAACCCCAGTAACAACAACAATTTTGATTACTTCTCAAAAATATTTCGTTACGTTTTTGGGAATATACCCCCAAAATCAAAAATCGTTTAGCGTGTGCTCACCGATTCTTTATCGGATATGTTCGTGTTCGCGTAAAATCGATCAGGAACCGTTTACCCGCCTGTTCGGCGCTGCTCACGCGTGTAAATGATGTCACGTAAGTATTTAAATCTAGCGAGCCGACTTCAGTTCGGAAGAGAATCGACGCAAACGACATTAAACGGGTGCGAAATGTTTAGACTTCTTCGATTCGTCTTGAATAGCGAATGGGGGGTAAAGCACCTATAAACCAACTTCTGCATGACCCAGGGCATTTAATCTGCCTTTGTTTACATAAATCATTGATCAAATTATGACGACAGGAAGTCAAATGCCAGACAATCAGCTAGATTTAAACTAAGGTTTTCTCTTGTTACCTCGTACCATTCAATCAGGCGCATCATCCCAGCAGACTCAGAAAACACGTAAAAAGCAGGTTAAAAATAGAACAACTTATTTGTATTTACATTTTGTAGTTTGTATTCTTTAAATTTTGAGTGGATCAGTCCTGTTTTTTTTTTGAATAAGCTTCAAGTCAATTTAGAAAAGCTCGTTTCCCAAAATGGCCTGACCGGTAATCGAATCCGGGACCTTTTGCGTTTTGAGCGCCTATCTTAACCACAAAGCTTACGGTAACGAGTTATGAGTTCAGAGGTCATGTGGTTTGATGCCCGGTTCAAGCAAAGTACCTACTATTCGAATGTTTTGGAACAATTCTGCCTTTGGAAAGCATAGTAAGTCAGTAATAAATAAATAATATTGGACAACGTCACATACATTGCTCTGATTCAGTGGTAAGTAGCTAAAGCACTTGTGTTACAGAAATCAAAAACAACGACGTTACCACAACACCCAGACCCGAGACAATATAGAAAAGTTCGTTTCCCACATTGAATCGACCGGGGATCGAACCCGGAACCTCAGAGGTGGCGCGACGCCAAAGTCATGCTCGCCTCTCGGCTACGGAGGTCGTCAGTACATATTATTGTAACACTAAGTTGATTTAATGGAAGCCGTAACCCTGAAATGGAATCTATATAATATAATATCTTGATTACGTTACCATTACTAAACTAGAGTAAATAATATGACTCACATGTTTATATACATTGAATCATCACAAATGCTAGCGTCTAGCCGAGCGGAAACATAATTAATGACGACAGAGCGTGGCCGTGACGTCACGCAATTAGCTCCAATCAGCGATAATTAGCCGTCAAAGCCTTAGATCAAAGCTTGCGCTGTGCACTACGAGAAACCTAACACGTAGTTACACTAGTACTTAATACATGTAATTAAGTATGCAGGGTTATTAGGTGCGTCGTCGGAAGTCTCTATCAAAGCCTAATCAAAAAATTATATATTTAGAAAGCAATTATAATAAAATAATAGGCCATAGCAATTTATCGCTTAAGCTGGAGCTGTTCGACTGGTGGAATACCTCCACCTTACAGAAGATCGCAGCCAAATGACAATCACTTCGGCGTTGTTGTGTTCCTGTGTGTGAGTAAGGTTTCCAGAGCAGAGAGGGGGTGCTACATTAGTAGCAGGGGTCAAGCCTTCAAGGTAAGGGTCACGAGTCCAGTAACAGTTTTATTATCTTGAAGTGCAATGTAAAATAAAAACAACTTTTTTATTTATTTGGAACAAACATTTACCTAGTAATTACTCTTAAAAAAAATATAAGACGACTTTTTAAAACGCTACTGCAGTGCTTCGGGGATGATAGCGACGGCTGAGGTAGATAGCTTTTCTGCTTTCATTAGAAAACGGATCGCATCTCTGATACAGCGAGTGCGTGGCAGCTCGAACAGCCTCCTGAGGACAGTGGCGGAGAGGCTGGCTGTGGACAGTGCTATAATGCAGCACTGGACACATGTCCACCTAACCAGACCACCAAGGATACTATATGATTTTTTAAAAGTGTAATCCACTCCGTTGTACACGCATATGTATATGTGTGAGAATGGTCAGTCAAATACTACATAAGAAATTGAGAAGCGAAAGAAGCTTTACCAAACATAGAAAATAAATAAAAGGGTAGGCTCAAGTAATGGTAATTTTAGAAAGCCCATAAGAAGGTGTTTTGGAAAGGTTAATTCTTACATACTACAGCAAGAGCAATCCCAAACCGGCTCCATTTGCCCTCCTACATCCCCAAGACCTCTTAAGTACTCGAATATGTACGCGCTAAGTGGGCATTAGGAGGCGCATAAGAGTATTACCCTTTTGACCTCTTCTTCATGGGGTCAACGACCTGGGTCAATACCCGGGAGAGACCCTCGCAATATTTAGATATTCGACTGACCTGGTGGAACAGTGGTTGGCGGTCCTGGGTGTTAAACCAAGAGTTGCGGGTTTGTATCCTTACTAGGAGTAATATTTTTGTGTGGAACATTCGTCTTTATTCTGTGTCTAGATGTTCAAAATAGTATTTAGCAATTGCGGTACCTACCAATATTGGTTCTAGTTTCTATTTCAGAAGCCTTTTACGTTGCTATTAAGTCAATGTGTGTTTGACGACCTCGGTGGCGCAGTGGCTAAGGTAGGCGCCCAAAGCGCGTAAGGTCCCGGGTTCGATTCCCGGTCGGGTCAATTTGGAAAACGAACTTTTCTCAATTGACTTGGGTCTGGTTATGCTGGGATGACGCCCCCAGTTAGTATCCGTCGTCTGGTACTCATAGTACAAGGGAAAACCTGAGTTTGAGACCAGGTGATTGGTGTGATTGTCTGGCGCATTAAAAAAAAAATGTGTGTGATGTACTTTTTATTTCTTACTATTGCCCCCCCGCGGCTTCGCACGCTACAATCCCCTTTTTTCTACATTTTCTTTAGAGGTTAGATCAGTTCACACTCACAGGCGACTCGTTGCTCCGGCTCTTCTATGTAATGAAAACTGCAGTTTCTTGCCGGTATCTTTGTAGTTATATGTTACGAGCCGGAGGTTAGAAATCACTATTTTAACTGGATTATATTATTTCTAACTTAATCATGTATATTTGTAAATATATGGTTTGGTTTGTATTAATAAGTTAGTGTTTTATAATTGTTTTATGTTGATTATTATTACATCAATAAATATAACAGAACAAAAAAAAATCAACTTTGATTTTACTGATGGAAAATCAAAGTTGTTTTTTGAACTAGAACTTCACAAATATTACTGATGCAATTGACGTCAATCAAAGTTTTCTGATGTTATGATGTGTTTCTAAGCAATAGGCGATGTTTTAAATGAAGATGTAAGGTTAACTTTAAAATAAGATTGTATTCATACATATGTACTGCTTCGTGTAACAATATGAAACGTGGTATGTACCAACTTTTCTGTGAAAATTCCCGGTGTACATAGTTGTACATTTGTTTCTTCCCAGCACATAATTCACAATAAATAAGCATCAAATAAGCATCGCAGCGTGGGGCGGCCCCCAACACGATGGACTGACGACATCGTCAGATGTGCGGGGAGCCGCTGGATGCAGATAGCGCAGGACCGCGCGTTGTGGCGTTCTGTAGGGGAGGCCTATGTCCAGCAGTGGACAAAAAGAGGCTGATGGATGGATGGATGGAAGCATCACATACATTTAACTGGTCCCAAAGTAAGTAAGCTTGAGCACTTCTGTTGTGAAATCCTGAATCAGCCACAATACCCACATACTTAAATTAATTTATATAATACACCTAGAACATAAATGTGTATCACATGATTTTATTATCCCATGTGGATCCTTGGTTTCACAGCTAACTGTTAGCGAAAGTTAATGCACCTTACAACAAATTTGTGCCCCCCCCCCCCCCCCCAGTTTCAGAGCGTGGGAAAATATCACCCTTTGACCTCTATCAATTGCTGGCTCGGGTCAGCGACCTCCCGGGCGTTATCATCCCGCCCCAGATAACATCTGGGCCATGGAGGCACATTCACCCGTCACCCAGGCCACACGCCCTCCATCAGAGCAAAGGGCTGACATTGATTGGAATTAATTTTGAGATAACTCATGAATAAGAATACCAGGGACCCTTCAGGTTAAGGGACAAATTGAACTGACATTTTTTCAGGTTTGAGCAAACTCATTCTCTTGATTTCTCTCTTGAAGACAAAGGAATTAGTATTGATAATTTAGAGTTCAAGTTCATATTTGATATGAAATTAACGCAGCTATTTATTAGAATAGCCAACTGCCTCAGTAGTGTAGTCTGAACCTTTCGGCTCAAAAACCTAGAGGTCATGGATTGTAATCCCGGGAACACTTTCACTTAGTGGGTTCAGTTTGGTTACAAAATTCTTGATTTAAATGATATTTTAAGCTGTTTGTTCCGAATATTATCCAAACAGGTCTAGTTTTCCGTCAAAAAAAAATCGCTCAAATTGAAAAATCAGGCATCAAATCAAGATTCATTCAAAACTTCTTAAATTATAAACTGTTCATAAATCCATAAGCAACAGTTAAAGTTTTATTTTATTGCCGTTTCTTATAATAAGGACATATTTTCTTGGGTAAATATCAAAGGAATTATTATTTTATTCATTAACAGTATTGGCCTAGAACCTCTACATATAATAGTAAAATCTAACACCGAACATAAATAATCTAAAGATTCATAAGAATTAGAAGTTATTCATAAATTATTTTGTTTACATGAATATAGACATTTTCTATTCTATTCTATCTGCAAAATTAACCGAAATGTTTGTACTTTGATTCAACCACATTAAACATTATTATGACGTGTGACTGAGGTCCGCGTCAAATGAAGTTATACCCCCCATTCCAAAAGGCTGGAGATATATAAAGATAGATCTGATAGAAAAAAAATAGAATCCAGGCAAATATTATTAGTGTCACATGCCTCATCTCAGCAGTTAGATGGAACGGGACATACCCAATGCGAATTGATACGGTAACCTTTATCGCAAAACTATCGCCCGCCCTTCGCACAGCCAAGGATGAAACCCAACTACTGACACGCTAGCACACAAACCTGTCTGCTATGAGTACTGTCAATAATGGAACCAATTCAGACTAACACTAATATGTAGTGTTAACCTCTATCGACCTAGAACCTCTTTGCTGCGGCAAAACCCTAGGTCGAGAACGCCTGACGTTCTCGCCAGAGGTCACGCCCCGCCCTTCGCGCGCCCAAGAACGAGGCCGACAGCTGATACGCTGACACGGATACTGCAGGGCTACAGACATCACTATATCATAAAGCATTGTAACTTTTCCACTCCATTATGACGCCACGTGGTTACTTTGTTATCCAACAACGGGTACCTATTTGAGATTTGAAACTCGGCCATAGATCACAGTGTGACTCTAACATTTTTTTTTCTTTTCATATGTTTTCTTCCTCTGTTTTTCTTCTTTTTTTTCATAATTTATTATTCATTAATGAACAGAATACAGCGGCAATATAATGAACTTTGCCAAGCAAACTAAAAATTCACACTTTTACATCTTTGCAGATAACCCTCAGAAATTTAGGCGTCAGATACTTCGGTCTTTTGATGTGGCGCCAAAATAGATACTGACTTTTTCATATCCAATTATGTTTATAAATACTTCAAATATTATGTTTATAAGCCCTATTTTTCCTTAGTTTATAAAATAAAAATGTGCTCTGATTAAAATGACGCTTAGCTTTAAGTTTATGTTGTGCCTTAATATGTGTTGTCAGCGTTTTTCTTGTTGATTATCCTAATAGAGCAAAATAAAATAAAATATTTATATGTTCTTTGTAAATCATACTGTCGATGTTATGATGTTTTTTTGTGGGTCTGTTTCTTTATGACTTGTAACTTTTACTTGTGTTCTTCCAAAATGCTTTTATGTTTTTGTTTGTAGAATAAAGAAATATTTGACTTTGGTTTCGACACACTAGCCAAGCGGATCAGTCTTCACAAATACAAGATGTAATAAAAAATCGAATTGCTCGATATTCTGCATTTCGAAGTTAGGTCTCCGAGATCATGTCCCGATACCTAAACCACTAGACCATAGAGTCTTTCCACGAATGTGTACATCTATATATTTGAACTATTCGTTGTGACCCGGATTGAGGTCCTGCTTGGCAGCTATCTGTTGGCACTCGTCTATGTCATTAAAACCATCATATCATACGTAATGAAATCATAATAGCAATTTCTGGTTGAAGTAATTGCTAGTTCCAAGTTATTCGCTAACAGGAAGCCGAACTTTGCCGATCGAATACGGTAACTTTTATAATTGCATCGATTCATCTTGGTAGTTAGTACACTTATATTTATGTCTAATACTATTTTTTAATTTTAATTTAAAAACTTTATTGCACAAAAAAAGTACAACAGGTGGACTTAATGCTATGGGCATTCTCTACCAGTCAACCTTTGGGTCATGCGGAGAGTTAGTTTATGGGTGCGGTAATAGTGACAAAGTGCATAAGTAATCTAAAAAATAAAATAAAAACATAATACACGAGAATAGTAACTATCAAGCGTTACAAAATTCATTTCGGAAATTATCTATAACTTTCTAATGACCATAGCTTAAGATAGGGACACTAGTAGTCTTGAAATATTCATGTAGCCGCAGAATTGTAAGGTTTCGGTGAAAAGAAATTTATAATAAAGTGTGATCAGCATTTTATATTTTTTCACGATGTAAGGAATTGGTTTTTATAGAAAATACTTCGCAGAATGTAAAAGTCCTTGTATTAGTACTACAGGGCCGAATTTTTAGATATTTAAGACTAACGACTACCCGCGACATCGTACGCGTGGAGTTTGTTTTTTTCTTTGCAATTAATATATACTTTACATAAGATTTTACACTGATAAATAAATAAATAAATATTGGACAACATCACATACATTGCTCTGATTCTGTGGTAAGTAGCTTAAGCACTTGTGTTACAGGAATCAGAAACAACGACGGTACCACAACACCCAGACCCGAGACAATATGGAAAAGTTCGTTTCCCATATTGACCCGACCGGGGATCGAACCCGGAACCTCAGAGATGGCGCTCGCCAAAGTCAGGCCCGCTCGCCTCTCGGCTACGGAGGTCGTCACTGATAGGATTATAAAGTAATATGGTATCGATTGGCAATTTGAATTCTAACAAAACACAATTCGTTTGTAGCAGCACCAGCGTTTGTTTACCTATAAGCTTCACGAGTTAAGTTTCAGACACAAAATCTATTTCCAAGAAACCGAACATATATCTACGCCAGTCCAACTCCAATGGAAATATGAAATTCAAGTTACCCGCGTTTCTCTGAATAAATGTACCACAATTCGGCAAAGCAATAACAGGAATTACATGAACTGTTCACGTATGTACGCACATACCACGTTACAGTCACGAGCAATGAAATGTAACACTATAGCTCTTATAACGTTACCATAAGGTTCACTTTAGAATGAGTAACTACACGTGCCTGTACGTATACGTACGTGTCTCGGTCTGCGGCGATACAATTACGCATTACGTACTCCTGTACTATATTATGTATGTATGTATGAACCGGTGTAATCATATCACCCTTCGTCTTGAGAGCTCTCCTACAAGTTAGACAGACGTGACTCACAGACCTGAGTGTTTTCATTCCGAAGTAGATTGGCAATAACAAGAGGATAGTGTAAGGAATGAGAATAAAGCGTTGTATGGGTCTCAGCACACATTTTGAAGGCCCAACTAACATAATTAAACATTTCAAATAATTTAACGGGTCAAAACGCGACACCATTTTTATTTAGTTGTAAATACGAACTCCTTACTGCCCGACGTTTCGGTTAGGTTGCACCAAGCGCGATCACGAGCTGACTGAGTTGAGTGAGTAAGTAGTTCGTATTAACTACTAAATAAAAATGGTGTCGCGTTATGACCCATTAAATTATTTTAAATGTTTAATTATGTTAGTTTTATTTCTGATTAGAGGGTGGATAAACCTGGATATCTTAGTAATTTCACCATACCTATTATTTGGCCCGAACTGTGTAGTAACTTTTTTGTGACTTACTTCATAAGAATGTAACGTCATCCACAAAACCATTACGTTTAGAGGGTGGGATATTTCAATGCCGCGCCTTTTGCAGTTACGCGGTGAGAACATACTGCTCTTCCTCGGTTTAGGCGCGTTGACAACATTTGATAGTATGTAAACACCTTCTCACTAATGCTCTCAGGGCCCTCGTGGTAGGATATGACCCGTTTCATTGAACCTGTAGCCTATAGGTGGTACCTAAAGCCTTTGAGCTAGTGTTGCCGGATAATCGATTTTTGATTAATCGATTATCAAATAATCTAATAATCGATTGGACTATCGATAGTATCGATATAATCGAAATTTTAAGTTAAGAACAATATAATCGATTATTAGATTATAATTGTTTAGATTAGACAATAGTATCGATTAAATCGATATTGAAATCAAGGCAATACTATCGATTGTATCGATTATTATGATGCAATCGATTAATTTGCAATTATTTTTAGATTTAATCGTCATTCATATTATGTCTTCTTAGACATAACACATTCAAAATGAAACCGTGAAAAAGTTATTTATACCCTACTTTTTATTCATAAGGCGTGATAGCTAAGTTGTGTTGATTGATTCTTGGTACCTACCTTAACTGTTCCATCATAGCGATACTATCTTATCCGATAGATAAATAAAATCGATTCGATATAATCGATTACATCGATAGTATTGCTTTAAACTTGATATCCATATAATCGATTATATTGTATTTGACTACAATTATAATCGATTAATCGATTATAATCAATTATATCTAATAAAAATATCGATTATATCGACATTATCGATACTGCCGATTGTCATATCGATTATTAGATTATTTAGGCCTCTTTTGCATAATCGATTATAATCGATTAACAATCGAAACGACGGCAACACTACTTTGAGCGTAATTTTTTTTTGTCATTGTAGGTAAATACACGTCATTTAAATTATTAAAAAATGAGTCAATTAAAGTTTAAAAAATATAAATGAAAGTTTTCTTATCTCCCGATATTTTTGGCATTTTGCAGATTTTTGAGGCAGAAATGCATGAATGAATATATAAAAATATTATTAACAGGCAGTTGTAGACGGTTTTTGTAAGAGGATTTTCTTAATCCAATGATAATTAGAACACCGTTGCTATCAGATATCCACTCATTGACCATCCATTGTGTAAGATGAACCACAGAACTGAACGTAGGTCTACAAGATACCTTTTGAAGCTATCAGATTCCGCTAACTAGATAGAAATTGACTTATTAAACTCCCACGCCAATGTTATTAATGGAATATCGATCTAGAAGTCGTCTGGCCTTGCTATGAAGATTGGTAGAAAAATATGCTTTCACCAAAGTCATAATGAAAACGTATTTTTAGATAGGTATTTGAATTCCCTGTTATTTTAGTGGAGTGCTCTGTAAACATCTGAACATATTCATTTAGAAATTATAAAACGTACTTCCATCACTTATCAGACAGGTACCAATTATTTATTGTCTAGTTGTAGTTCTCAAGAAAATTCTAACGTAGTGCTGAATTATTGGCCTTTCAAGCCGGATAAATAAAAAGTGTTTCTCAACGGACATCACTGTGAGGAAAATGTTCAGAACTACAGTGTTTTACATAAATGATTTCAAAGATGACCAAAATAAACTTAAGTTGGTCTAATATCGCATCCTTAGCAGATAATGAAAGCTTCCTTGATTCATACTATATTTAGAATGTAAGCTACCTTTCTCGTCGTGCTCATCTTCAGCTGATTAAACCTGACCTGAAGTACTCCCGTGGCCCAGTGACTCTTGTATTTAGGGTTACCAACTATACTGTTTTAAACAGTATTATACTGTTTTTCACTCAATAATACTTTTAACTGTTGAACAAAAATAAAGTATACAATATACTGTTTTCAGCATCAACATGCAAACACATTAGTAATATAACGCCTTTACAAAACAGACGACTTGGCAGCATGGGCTTTGATCCCTTTGCCTTTCCCGTATAATGGACAATTATTTTAAAAAAAGACTGTCACTCATTGTCATGCGATTCATGCGATTGCGCGTTTTCGGAACCTAACCTAAGTAATTTTTTTCGCGTGGCCCTTGTTACCGGGAGGACAGAAATAGAGCATCAATTAATTTAATTAAGAATGAGCTACAAATTTACTTTAATTTAAGCTATAGTTGTGGTGAAGCGTATGATATTTTTAAAAATGATGATAAATTATTGAGCTGTGCGAGGAGTACTAAAAAATATATGTTTAAAATAAATGAAAAATAAAAATACTGTTCATATGTCGGAAATACTGTTTAATTTTCTTCGTAAACCTAAATATACTTTATTTCTTGAAAAAAAAGTTGGTAACCCTACTTGTATTGTCTTTGTTAGCTGCTTTCTTTTCAAAATGTGCATTCTATTTCTGGTCTCATTTTGTTCTCTTACAATACAAATAATTATAACTGTCCGGAAGAAAATCTGTAAAACATTATTTTCAAAAAATATATTATTTTACAAAGATTCACTTAATCGCTAGCTACAAAAGAACAACGTGTGTTGCCTGTGCATTTGCATTGTTATTGGGGGCAGTTCTTTTGAATAACCTTACCACCATCTAAGGTAAGCCAGCAGACTCTTATACCCTAAATAAAGCAAAGACAACCCATTACACCCTTTCAGGGAAATTGGCCTCTTTCCCTCTAGCAATGGTCTTTTGGAGCTCAGCCAGAAACACATGTGTTAAAGAAATCACAAAACAACGACGGTTTCACAACACCTAGTCCCAAGACAAATTTATAGTTAAAAAAATGAGTTCGTTTGCCATATTCCATAGACCTTTGAGATAGTGCGACGCCAAAGACCAGCCTGCCCGCGGAGGTCGACGTTTGTCTATGATACTGCTTATTTCGGCCAATTCATACGGACTGTGCCTAATTGTAGAGTGTGGTTCTGTTGCCTTTTTGTTGTCTAGATCAATATAGAGCCAGATCTACGTTACAGTTTTATGACCTCCTTTCGACACAAACAGACGGCGTGTGTTCTAAAGTAATATTTAACAACATATTTTAATTCGTGGCATGGCCTGCATCACTTTTCAGTAATGAGTAGAGACCTGATTGTCGGCACTGACTAAAAGTAACATTCAAAACTATTTGGATCATTTAATTATGGTTAATACCTTTATCGACTGGGTAAAAATAGGTTTTTGACAAAACCCTGTCTCATTTATTGTGCTTTAAATAGTTATTAATTTTTGATCAGAAAACGAGTTACATTCATTTTGTCTCTAAATGTTATAGTATAGATTGCATATAATATTTTTGAGTATACACAATGAACAAATCGAATTATATTACGTTAGCAAGAGTGTATAAAAGGGAACCAAAACTGTTGTACTCATGACAAAAATTAAAATAGCGACAGTTGGCGCGCAGCAGAAATTTTTCGACGGTCCATTTTTTGAACAAGGTCAAGGATAGTACCCTTGTATAATTCACATGTACCCACGTATTATTATTTGTCATATATACATATATGCGATGGCGAAGATATTTTTAATACGCAAAACTCAGCTTGCATCATGATTACCAGAATCCCAGTTTCGATAAAAGAACATATAACTGAGAATTATGCGGATTAGTTCTTGTTTACATAAGTATTATATTTCAGAACACATCGGATTCTTTAGACCGACATAACTGCGGTTACTTCGTAAGCGTCTAGATATTAATACGTAGAAATTAAATATAGCAACAAGAAAAGCTGAACAAATATAATGACTTTCGAAGACAGGTGATGTTTCTTTCTTGATATTTGGATAACATAAAGATATTTCGAGTCGATTGATTGCGTTGCGATGAGTTTTTAAGCGTACGAATGATAAATTATTGTTCTTATTTCAACATTCTAGTACATTTAAAACTTAGAGAAACTGCAATTTTTACTTATTACACAAAGTCTTCAAAGCATTTATCATTTACATTGATATGATTAACCACAGAAAGTAGGTACGACGATCTCTAATCATTTATTTATGGCAATCCGAGCATTTGAGGCAATTTTAGTCTCTTTTAAGCTCTTTTGGAAGTATGGACCAACTCCTGTTTTACGGTTGGTAGGTAATCTCCAAAATGAATGATTGTCTATTACTAAATTATCAGTCATCATACTTTATTAGACTTAAAATAACAATAAATATAGGGCCTAGCCAAATATCAATGGTCAAACTTCCATGTTGTTTCGATAAGCTGTAGATAAAAAGATGCAAATAAATAAATAAACAAATACAGGTAAATGAAGACAAACAAATCATGGTACAATTCAGGTAGTCTTGTCGCTAGAAAACAATATTTTCTAGACAACCTTTATGTAGAAGAAATAGTAGATGACGAGAAATGGGTAAAGCTGTGCAAACGTAATTTAATTTCCACTTTATTAAATACTCATAGTATTACATAATAAACATACATATATTATTGTGTGCATGGGATTGACATTTCAAAATCATGCGAACAAATTCAATCACTTGTCTCAGTAAAATGTCAATCACATATGTCTAAAATTATCGAAATGATATTGACACTTGGCTAGGCATACCCACACAAACTAAAAATTTACAGAATAATCTGCAAACGAAAAAAAAACAATATGTCGTAGACAAAATAATAACCATGAAAAATAGGTCGGAATAACAGCAAAAGCTATCGTTACTGAGGAAAAAGTTAAACATTAGCGCAGTCGTCAGTCACGGAGCCGCTTAATGGCCGACTGTCATGCACCGGGGATTAGCAGACGGTAGATAGAAAAATAGCACGAGCTTGAAGACCGTACCCTGTGGAATAAACCTGACCTGAATTAAATTAACCACTATTGTATGCTAGGATAGCTAATGAACGAAAGTACGAGTATATGTGCTTTTTTGTGTAATCGGTATTCCGTATAGCTGTCTGGGAATTTGTTTTGTTTCGAAACAAAGCATCTTGTATATTTTTGTAGGTATCTTAGCTATCTAGCTACCTAATTTGTTTCAAAACTATTTGCTATAGGTACTTACCTACCCTACTTAAAATAGCCCTGTACTTACAGGGCTATTTTTATGACATCTATATCCTCGAAGGATTAAATCCCTAACTTAACAAACAACTTTTGGTTCAAGAATTTTTGCGATATATTAAGAAAAATCCGGTTCTCCATATAGTTAGGTACAACTATCATAATCACTTAAAGACGGTAACGAATTTGAATTCGGAAACTGTGCTCTGTCTCTTTCTTAGGTACCTTAATCAGATGGACGTATACAAAAGACATATTTTCTATAGGAATCGGTAAGAATTCAAATTCAGAAATTACTCTTTACTGACCTCTTTATATAGTAAGACAGAAACAAAATATAGATTTACCGAGTAGGAATCGGTTTGGACCTTTTACAACAAAGGGGATGTGGTAAGTCAAGTTATAAATTTTTAAATTCAAGCAGTCACAGCACAGTACCGAAGCATTATTTTGCAGCACACTCCTTTAAATTAACTGGTCTACGTGTCCGAAAGATACAAAACGAAAACACAGTTCATTATCCATTAATCAGTGTATTCGGGGATAGCACTGCAGTGTATTGGGCCATGTCGCCATCGAGTACGGAATAGGGCTGGCACATGCGGAACAAACACATCTGTTTTGAGGCTACTAACAGTCTCCGGATTCACACGGGTAAATGTTTTGTACACCTTGATTTACTTACGATTGGTTAATTTTTCATATATGTTTTTAATTTAAATAATATTTCGTATCCAGAGAAAGTGGAACTTCCCAGCAAAATTAAAAACGACATTTCAATTTTTGTTCACAAATCTTATGTGAACTCTTTTAAGAGTTAACTAATGATTGTTGTCCTTAAAAAAATCTGGCCAGAATATTACGGTCTACAGCACGCCAAGGTATACACTTGCAGTTCGGTATTAATTATTATTCCAACTGCATAAGGGTGGTGCAAAGTCCAATAGTCTGATGTTTGTTATGTTTGTATTTGACAAGACCACAGTAAATGAATGAATGTAAAAATCAATATGTTTTTCACGTCATTTGAATCAAAAGAGATTATTCTACAATCTTTTGATCATCGCTCGCGATTCTGAGCTAATAAACAGTTTTCGGCAGCCCTACTCGGGACTAGATACAGGGTGTCACGGGCGATCGATACCCCCTCATCCCGCGGCACATGCCGCTCCTGCAGTCCTGGTTACGTCACGCATAGCCTACTGGGGGTGGAACGTGGAAAAGATGCTGAGTGGTGGAAGAAAGACTTTTGAATGAAAATAACTTAATTAAAAGAACTCTCATCTTTACATAGTTCGGTACAGTAAAGAACAGTAAAGCGTAAACACTTGAGCTGTTAAGACGTTACCATAAGGTCAATTTTAGAATGATGTTGGTTGTATATTAGTCATGTGACTGGATCTAAAGAACTAGCAAATTTATTGGTGCGTTTTTACGCATGCCATCCAGGAAAACAGAGACTTCTAGGATACGATACTAATTTGTCCCTGACCGTTTACGTTTTCGGGATGAAAGGTATTTTTTACATTGTTTTAATATCTAATCGGTAGTCGGCTACTAAATTTTTAACTTAATTCCATTCCGTAGTCATTTCCACGCATGTTAAGGAAGTTCGACTCCGACTCCGTTAAGTCGGAACTTCCTATTATTTTCGGTTCCGACTTTTGCGAAACTTTGAAATCGGAGATTTTAATCGGTTGTCGAATTATAAACATACACATCGCAAGAAGAATCCTCTCATATATAATAATTATTCGATCATTTAAAATAAGTTAACGAGTCAAAATGCGACACCATTTCTATTTAGTAGTTAATACGACCTTTTGGACTTTTTTACAATCAAAAAGTGCAAAAATGTCAATAGAAAAGATGGATTTAAATATCTTCAGCATGGAATCCAGTGATAAACAAATGTTGACCGCGGTAAGAACGATCAAAAACAATTCTGGATCTGTCAGTGTAGTGTATCGAAGTGACTTCAATAACATTTTGTTATGTGAGAATGTGAGGGTGGATGAAGATTTGCAAGCTCCCCCGAACAGACGAAGGCGAGCGAGACCAGTCAGCGCGTGACCATGGTTCGTGCAACCTAACCGAAACTTCGGGTAGTAAGTAGTTCGTATTAACTTCTAAATAAAAATAGTGTCGCGTTTTGACCCGTTAACTTATTTTAAATGTTTAAAATGGAACGCGTTAGTCTTAAAGTTTATAATTATACGATCGTAGAAAATGATCCCCACAAAATGGCGTCAGCCAATGTTTAGTGGACACACGTCGTCACTGAGTGTTTACCGACGTCACGGCGAACAGACTGGTGTTTGAACAACAAAATAGTTTCGCCGCGAGTCAGCGCACGCGCAGAACAATGTGGCCGATAACGTGCCCCGAGAATGGCACGTCTTACCACCTTGATTTATACTCCAAGATAAGGTAAAGACTTCAAGGAATTTACACACCATCCTTGTTCTGGAGATGAGAACACGCTTTAGCAAACGTAGCGTAGAGCAGCTTTAGGAGCAGTCCCATCATGCTAGGTCTGCACGTAACAAATATGGCTTACATAGCACTTGGAAGACCTTGCACTTATGATGCGCCACGTAAGTAAATAGATGCGTCAGCTGCTGATTTGGCTGAAAATACGAAGGCTATCAACCTATTAACGGTATCAAAACGTTTGTCGTCTCGTGCAAGAAATGTGATTGTATTGCGCGCTAGTAGAGCTGGAGGCATGGAGACCAGCATAAAACTTGAGCAGCCTATGTTCAGCCGTGTACGATAATAGTTTGAAATGAATAAGGATCCATTAATTTCAAGTGACTTTTCCACTAAGTTATTTGAGTCTATTTTAAACATAGATAAAAGGAAAAAAAGCTCAGCTAATGCCGTCTCCTGGTGTTCAGCTTATCCCAGCCCACATGAGATGTTGTTCAAGGGAATATTGTTGTTTTTGATCGCTGACAATCCTGATTCATTATAAACATTACAAATAGAGATGTGTAAGACTAATTACAAGCAACATCCGAAACTTGGATCATCCTTATCAGACAGTAAATCGATCAGTTTGAAGAAGCCCTTAAACAACAAGAAACAACACCATAACTGACTTTGGCTAAGTCATACAAGTTATATTCCTCAGGGAAAACTTGAGCAGGAAAACATTTCACGCTATAGGCATTTGTAGGAAAAAGAAATCCGCGCGGGTATAAAATATTTTCCCGTGGGAATAAGGTAAGTGTTATATTTATGAACTATATAAATAAAAAATACTCTTCAGATTTAAAGAAGAGTAAAGAAAGAAAGAAAAGTTTATTTAGTGCCATAAACATTATACAAAAAACAACAACTTAAAATGATGTCACTAAAAAAGCAAATACTCAGCATTTGTGGAGGTATCGGTGTAACACCCCGACGCTGGTCTTCCGTATATGACTTTCAAGTGGTGAGTGGATTTAGGTAAAATAATTATCTAATAAAGAGGCATTAAATTATCATCTTTAGTTGAGTTGACTTATATTAAAAGTGAAAAAAAACTTCCATATACCACTTCTATAACAAATCTACTGAATTTCTTGGCGGTACGTTCTTAATATCATAAAAATTGGTTCTAGAGTCACATTGCGTTCATTGTGTTCACAAATAATCTAGGTAAACCCTTACAAATAAGAAGATATTCGATTAACTAGCTGTTACTTTTGATTTTGACGCGTTTTCCGGGATTAAAAGTATCCTATGTTTTAAATAATGTCTTTATTTATCTAGTACCTATGTCTGCTCTCTTTATAAAAAAAATCATTCGGATCCATTCATTACTTATTGCGTGAAAGAGCAACAAATATACATCAACACATTCACACATCCTTACCTCCAGAAATCCAGATACGAGTATACTTGTACTTACATTCTTACAAACTAATTTATAATATTAGTAGGTACGATTGACCGTGGAATTATTAGGTATATTCCTGATTGATAAACTAACACTATTGTTTTGTCGACTTTCGCGGAATGACTGAGTCAGCGACAGTTTTTCAAAATGAGATCGTATCTACGTCTTTCAATATCAAACTTACAAATAACTCTTGCAAATGAGTTATTCCGCGAACTGGTTAAGTCTGCAAAAGCCCCTATGCCATATTTGGCGCATAAATTACGTTGAACCAACCGCTCATAATGATACCATGAGTAATCAAGGAAAATGTCGGAGAAATTCGTTCGGAAAGTTGCACAATTATGACTTGTCGCCGTTTAATTGCCACTATGATGTAAATAGTGCAAAGTCTAGTCACCGAGCTAGACGAGGTATATAAAAATAGAAAAACATTCGACTACATAAAACTACATCACGTAGATTGCTCTGATTCTGTGATAATTAGCATTTGTGATCCAGAAATCAGAAATAACGATGGTACCACAACACTCAGACCCAAGAAAATAGATAAAAGTTGGTTTCCCATTTTGACCCGACCGGAGATCGAATCCGGGACCTCAGAAATGGCAACGGGAATGCCGTTGATAATCACGATCATGGACATTTTAGCCACATAGCCAGCCACGTCTCTATCTCGATAATCTAACAACGGCATATACATTGCCGTTTCACTTTTTGTTTTGTTTTTACGATTGACGTTCAAAGGTTGCACTCACTTTATCGTGGTTAAAATGATCGAATAATTAACGCGATGATAGGCATTGACGTTTCCCGTAGTGGCCCAAGCATGAGTTACAAGTTTATCGTCGGAGGCTGCGCGCGCGCATTTAGAGACAGCGAGATGTGCGCGGTCATCGCGACCCGAACCACACACAGTATGTAGCTGTCTTAATGTATATAACAAAAGGATGGATAATTCTTATCAATAAAATAGCACTTAACAGCTTTAAAATAATGCACAATTTTAATTGATATCCAATCTTTTTTAAAATTTCGGGTGACAAAGTATTTAAAATCATATTGTGTGTAATATTATTCTCACGTTTTTCTATAAATAAAGACAGGAAAATGCATTTATGCCAATTTTGTTAAACTATTCACGTGCACGTCGTTTAGATATTATTTCCGCTAAGACATCGCCAACTGTATTACGAAAGTAATGAATAATGATCCGAGTTCGTTCGTTAATATGACCGGTGCATATTGAAATCAGAGAAGCAATTATTTCATAAGCGGATTCCCGGCAGTGTGTGAGTCAGGCGACTGTTGCCAACTTGCGTCGTGACATACGAGAACCTCCGGTGTTTAAGAGATGTGCTATACTGACAGAATACGGGCGAAAGCGAGGCGATTGAATAATATGCTTTCAAGAAACAGAAACACCATACACAGATGTCGCACAAGTTGTAAGTACGGACTACGATGCCGCCGTCTCTCTTACATGCAGCTGACTCAGCAAAGGGAAAAAGGGATGAATATATCGCAATTCGTACTAACGGGCCTCGAATAGGGTGCTAGATAAATAAAAAAAAGCAATAATGGAACTTAGCTGAACTAAAATGTTGTCTTCATTAAAAAACTACTAAAACAATTAATTTAACACTGTTTTTGACAGTAAAAAAGAATAATTTGAACAGACAGTTCTTCCCCACAGACAAAAAAACGAGAAAAAAAAAATCACAAATGATCAACATCTCACTCTTTACTATAGGAGTTATTTTTAGTTCTGATAAAAAGAAATTACGTAGAACTAATTTACAGATCGCTTATGTGCCTTTACTCAGTTTGTGACAGGGCATAGCACTTAGCTTCAATAAACTATGAACGGAGAGCGCTGACATGTCTAATAACAATTGAGGTTTACCAAACGCTCGCAACTATAACGGAAGGTATTCGCTTCCGCAAACATTCATTAGTGAAGAGCGTGTGTTATGAGAAACGAAAATCTCTGATACTATCTGTGACGTACAAGAAGGTATATTTTGTAGTTTTTATACTTATCCTATACATCTCATCTTTAAAATATAAAGACATAAGCGATATAAAATTTAAAGTCACAATTCTTGAATGCATTAAACAGGATTAGAAATACCATTTTATAAATAAAGAATTTATGATATCTGTCCACACATCAAAGTAAGTAAGAAATGTTTATTTATTATTGGTAACTTAAGTCAATCTTACCAAGGCTTTTTATCAAGTAATCAGTTTTAGATTATTGTCAATACATACATCTTGTGAGTACTAATAATCCTACTAACATTACAATTACGGACGTTTTATGAAGAATTTTTCATGTTTTGGTTGAAGTTTTGTAAATTAAAAGTATAAGAATATTTTTACCCCAAAATAACGCAACAAAAGCCGCGGCCGACAGCCAGCACAGACTGACTTCGTTTCTGGCAGCTACTTACTCTCCAGCAGCCGGTGAGTCACGCGCGGAATGCCGCCGAGCCACTCGGCTGTCCCGCGTCTAGCATGGGCATCGAATACCGGGCCCTACTAGACAGCTGCCATGCTCTAGGCGACATACCTTGCAATATCCCAACACTAATTGCGTACAATCAAAATATTTTTTGCAATTCAAGAATAAACAAACTTAACTAAATTGGGTTTTCATTTTTTTTTGTATAGAAGCAAAGTATATTGGGTCCTCCCAGCCTGATGGTAACCAAGAGAGGAATCCACATCGCGATGACAACGGATTTGATACCAATATATCCTATTAGTTAGCATCGCCATACTGGCCCGCTAGATGTTTCTTCACGCTTCACATTATAGGTTAATTAAGTCCCTTCGATTGAAGACATTCGCTTAAATATTTTGTAGATGTAGCATCGGCAGCTCGTTAAGATAAACACTTGCTGTTCGATATTAATTCTTATGTGCACGATATAAGGACGGTGTAAAGTCCAAACTGTGTTGTACTTTACATAAATACTCTGCCTACTACCGACCTCTAAGTATAACACAATACAAAGCAACTCTTACCGGTTCGGAACCTATTTCTACTGTAATGAATATGTGTTATAAATACTCGTATGCTTAGAAGCTGATTCACAAACGTCAGAATTAATTCCAATTTGAAAAGTCAATTTTTTTCTCTTTGCAATCGTTTATCTCTTTCGAGATAAAACATAGTTTTCGAATCCGAAACCGATTTCAACCGTTTCATAAATAGATAGGCAGAACTACTTAGGTCTATTTTTCCGGACATTTAATTTGATATAAAAGCGGTATTACAAAGACTGCAAATTATGAAAAGTGTTCAAGACGTCAGTAACTAGTTTCCGCTTCGGTTTCATAAGGAAAAGTGGGCTAATATTGTGCTGATACAAAAGGCTGCAAGACTGTCGCGAAGGCGGAATCGACTTCACACTTTTATGATGATTACTCCATTTTGTGGCTTCGCGTTACGTGTGTCTTTTGAAATAGGGGCATTCGACTTATTAAACTAAAAACCTCGATAGTGCAGTAGAGAGATCCCATTCCTTATCAGGTCAATTTGGAAAGCCAACCTTTTTAAATTGGTTGTTATCTGGGTGTGCTCTGTCGATACCTTTTCTAAATTCGTTCTTTTGTCTCTTTGGTTTAGTGGTAACAAGCTTAGTAGCACGGGTTCGATTGCCACGGGCAAACATCTTTGTGTGTCGTTCGTTTCAGATTGGCCGCCGATAAGGACTGATAAGGCATAATGATCTTAGCTGTCGGAAGGGCATGTCAATAGTCAGTCCTGCCTCATCTTTTACCAATCCAGTCGGTCTTCAATCCATCCACTCCTGTCATTTTTCCGTCTACAAGCCCATTGGTTTATTTGCGCTCTTAACAACCGCTTTATACACACACTTTTTTATTGAATTTAGGGACTTTTACATAAAAATGTAAGTCAGCTTCTTTCAAGCCGTACCCGTTTCACGATATCTACTATTTCCTCTAACTAAAGGTTGTCTGGAAGAGATTGCTCTCTAGCAATAAGACCACCTAAATTCTACTTGGATATGTCTGTAAAACCCATTTCTTTAAATTTTCTGTGCAATAAAGTGTATCTATCTATCTTTCTGCCTTTAAGCAGGGAATAACCAAAATTAGTCAAGTAAAGTAAGTTTCCTTATTTTTCTTTATGCGTATTTGAAACCAGACCATTTACACCTAAATACCGCCATTACGATATAATAATAGGTACAAATCAGTGGACACTCGTGGTCGCGCGTGGAATTTCCATATGTTTTACCTCGTATAAATCATTGCTACGAGTACATTCCTATACTTAAACAGCTATAAAAGTACTGTAAACGCACATTATTCGCCTTAAGGACGGCACAAATGTTTTACCACCCTGCGCCGGCGCAACTGTGGTTGTAAACGTGTATTTGGATCCACTCAAACGCAGTTTTTCTGTTCGTATGACGCAGGGTCGGCTGGCTATTGTTTGATACTTCTGTGCTCTCGAATGACGTCATGAATTCATGCTGAAGACCAAAACAGGAACAAAGACGATTATTAGATAGCTATTTCTTAATTTCCTAAAAACCTGTTGGTCACTTGAAGTACATTTTCCTTAAACTTAGCTGAGTTAATTTATAAATAAATATAAACATTGGAAAACGTCACATACATGTCTCTGATTCTGTGCTTAGTAGTTTAAACACTTGTGTTACAGATATATATATATATTTTTTATATTGCACTTCAAGATTGACTTCATCCCACCTGATGTTAAGTGGTAATGAGGTCTTAACTTAAGGGCGACAAGTAAAGCATAATAAACCTGTTACTGGACTTGTCGCCTTTACCTTGAAGGCTTGACCCCTGCTACTAACGTATCACCCCCAGGAGCTCTAGAAACCTCACTCACACGCAGGAACACAACAACACTGAAGTGATTGTTATTTGGCTGCGGTCTTCTGTAAGGTGAAGGTATTTCACCAGTCGGGCTGCTGTAGTTCGAGCGCTAAATTGCTATACCCTACCTCTCTTAAATATCAAAATTAACGACGGTACCACAACACCCAGACCCGAGATCATATAGAAAATTTCGTTTCCCATATTGACCCGACCGGGGATCGAACATCGATGCGGTTCCTGAAAGGATTCCGGAAAAAAGAAAAAGGCAGCAAAGCAAAGCACCACGTCGGTTCGTTACCATCAAACTAACATTTGCATTACCAGCCTCCAGCTAAACACAATGACTAATTAAGTTTACGCGGTACCATTCGATACGCCTTCTCTATCGGATGCGACTAATCACACGCCACGAAAGTAATGCTACAATGAGTCATTATAAATTATTCACCTTGATTTTATGATGTATTTTATATGATTTGTGTATTATGCGCGATACTGGCGTTTCTGTATGAAATGCTGGAATGAGTCGTAGTTTATCTATACTTCCATACTAATATTATAAATGCGAAAGTAACTCTGTCTGTCTGTCTGTCTATCTGTCTGTCTGTCTGTCTGTCTGTCTGTCTGTCTGTCTGTCCGTCTGTTACTCTTTCACGCCTAAACGGCTGAATGGATTTTGATGAAATTTGGTATAGGTATACGTTGAATCTCAAGAACGGACATAGGCTGGGGGTAATACCACCTTTGAAAGTTTATATGGAATTTTTTTTATTTTTGAAGTTAGAGATATGAAATTTGGCACAAATATAGCTCGAAACTTTGATTAAAATATAGACTACTCTTTGTTTCGAATATTAGGGGAGAAAGGGGTAAAACCGACCATGAAAGGATGTAGTCCACGCGAACGAAGTCGCGGGCACAGCTAGTTTTAATCATAAAGCCGCGTTCATACTGGGCAACAGTTGGCGCGCGACATTAAATAACATTGCTGACAAACTGACAATGATCTCTTAACAGACCACGCGTCATGTTGCGCGCCTGGTGACAATATCAGATTGTCATTGAACGTTGCCGTACATGTTGAGCGTCAAAATGTAATGAACTCCAAAGAAATGTTGAACGATGTCCTATATAGTGCTAAAAAGCTGGCAATATGAAATTTATACTTGCTTGCTGATTGTATCAGCGATGCGTGATATTTATTCGTTGCTGTAACTTAATCGCGCGTAAAATAGCGAATGAATAATAATTAGCTCTCAGTAACCAATCGAGACATTCAATCGGACAAGTGAGAGTGGGCGCACGGTAGCTATCTGACGAACTGTCAAAATGATGTTCAATGAATAGATGTAACATACTAAAGGCTTGTTCATACGGTAGCTGATCAACTTATTCTATTCTTCTGAAACTAAGATTGAACATTGAACTTTTCGCGCTTGAACATTAAGTTGAAACTGCCCACTTTTGTTATTTATCAGTAAATTGATTCAATTTTGCCTGCACAACAAATAACAAAAATCGAAAAACGTTACATAGGTACATAGCTTTATGTGGTAAGCAGCTAAAGCACTTGTGTCACAGAAGTCAGAAGCAACGATGGTACCACAACACCTAGACCTGCAATCGAACCCGCAACCTCAGATGGCGCGACGCCAAAGCTCGGCCCACTCGCCTCTTGGCTTCGGAGGTTGTCAACTGAGTTCGTAGGTACATTACAAAAAGTGTGGTTAACCTATATTATTAGGGAAAATAATACAATGTAGGCACATGTGTCTTTCAGTTATATTTAGATGACAATACCTACGGAAACCTTCAATCGAATGGTGCCTATAGTACAAAAGAATTACATGACTGTAGACCTATTGTCGTGTTTACTATATTTATCGAGCATTTAGCCTTCGTATTCCGAAATAGTACACTATCTGCATTAAAATAGTTGAAAATAAACTGGGAAAACTTTTACAGATCTTTAAATTAATTAAAAACCCATGTAGAGTTTTTTTTAAATTCATTCAAGTGCAACCCGGTTCTAATAAACACGTTATTTTTTTTTATATTGCACTTCAAGGTTGACCTCATTCCACCTAATGTTAGTGGTAATGAGGTTTGTCGCCCTTACCTTGAAGGCTTGACCCCTGCTACTAATATAGCATCCCCCCAGAGGTCTGGAAACCTAACTAACACGCAGGAGCACAACAACTCTGAAGTGATTGTTATTTGTGAAGTGACTGTGGTCTTCTGTAAAATGATGGTATTTCACCAGTCAGTTCTTTGGATGCACATGGCTTTATAGTTGTATGTCACTCATTTTGCATTCAGTTGCAGACGTATTCAACTGCGTAGATGGGTTACTGTCACTCCCCCTGTCTTTAAAGATAACTGGTAGACAGGTGGTGTGTGCTTACCGGATGTCGAATGGTAGTTTTCACTGACAACTTAATAAACATCTGGATTCTAAACGAGTGATAACTTGGTTGGTTTCAGATGCTTGTATTTTGTTTTTATTGTTCAGATTATTATTTTTACGTTAATCCACAATCTTGTAGGCATTGTTTTTTTTTCGTTGTTATTATAATTGTGATATTGTCTAAAATCTTAATTATTTCATCTCCCATTGCCGTGCAGGAACGCGCAGCTTACTTTAAAATATTTGGAGGTCTCTAGTGCGGCGTAATGCACTATAAGAATTATGAAAAAATATAGGCCTTCAGGCCCAAAACACCCGATTCAATAGAAAATCAATAGTGTCTAGCTTCTAAAAGGACATTCCTTCGACTTAGACGAAATCACATATTTTTTTACTAAATTTATAAATACATGTACCTACTATATATATGGGCCAAGTAGGCCTGAAATAAATGTTTTGAATTAAATTTAACTAAATTTAACTTGTAGTCTACCTAATATATGTTTGCAGTGTAACTAGTCTTGGAAATGACTTTAATATTTTTTGTAATTTCCAAATAACTTCGCCTAAATTTTTTTATGTTTGTTCTACAGGAACACAAAGGCGAAGGCCCAAAACTTACCAGCTTTGCTTGACGCAATGAAGCTTAATACGGCTAACAGCAACCAGCACGTCGGCGACGCCATGTCGCCTTTCGACCTGTAACAAACATATAAACATATAGGCTTCAACGTCAATACAACGGACTAAGGAAGAGGTCTGTCGATGTTGACATTTTGGCTTGTAGTGATCATGGATTCAAGAGGATTCTCCTTCAGAGAACCTTAAGGCAGCGGAAATAGTAGACGAAATGATACGGCCGTGCAACATAAATAGAGTTTTATTTTAAATTTATTATAAATTGTATTATTATTTGCTAATATCTCGGAACTGCAAAGACCCTGACTTTTGGGTGGCGTTAGTATTATATTATGTATTAATATTAGTGACGGTAACTCAGTCATTATAGCCTGTAAATACCACTTTTGAGTGAATCCAACTAGAATTAAGAACTACACCTTGCTCCACGCTTCAGCAGACTATTAATTAAATCATTTTACTGACAATTTCGCAACAAACTCTCTGGCTCGCAATCATTGTAAATGCCATGCGACATCGGAATGTTCTTCCATCAAGATAATTCCTTCAATCACTTGTCGATTTCCACCGCTCTGTATTATTAAATAACTCCTGCCTTCCAACGTAATTGAATCGTTGCTAAACCTCTCTGAGCTATTTTTATTTCCTATACTCGTCGCGCAACTTTATATTGGTCTAGGATTACTTTACCTTTGGTTCTAAAGAAGGCGATATTTTATTACGTGAAGATGATTACCGTAACCGGGAATTTTCAACTTTAATACTATTAAAAATAGAGTTCAAAAAGTGTTTGCTTTGATGTCGTGGGCTAAGGTCTGTGACCCCAGAGGCTGCGCGGGCGCATCGTAATCTTTTTGCAGCGCATCCGACGCATTTTTCCCGGGGAATGTTAATTGCTTCGACATTGTCATTGCTAATTGACTTGTGCGTAATCAGACAGTTAGTATGCGCGGGGCAGTGACGCGTGAAATGTCTTATGCGTTCAAGGAATTCGTGCACCTTCATAATGATGCAGATAGTGCCTCGTGTTTTGCATTTCTGGAGGATGCAGGATGAGCTTAATTGGACCGTTGAATTTTACGACGGCCCTTGAAATGTGGGCGTGTATATGTAGTTCGAGACGATTATGTTAGTTTAAAAATAATTTCAAATGTTATCAACTGATTACTATTACTACAACTATAGTATCGATCATAACACTTCTTACAATAGAACAAATTATCCAGTATTAACAAACCAATTTCAATAGGATCATGGCCACAAATAATTTTTCAAGTATTTCAAAACGAGATATGATTAACTATATAACTAATTCAATTATTAGGTATCTCACACAAACACCAAAAGGCGATGAGGTGCAACCTTGGCAAACACCAAACCGTTTTAGTGGACACACGCCGTCACCTCTTTCAGGTGGGGTTTTCGCACCGCAAGCGGTTCAAACCACGGTATGAAATGAAATGAAATGATTTATTTAGGTACGAATCGCTCACGAGCCTCTTTTGAATGGGTTTTTTCACACCATGGTTCGAATAGCCTAAAAACATTTTTAAATGGGTCAATTTGGATCGCAATGACTAACAAAGCAGTTTTCTTTCAAATGGGTAAATTCTGCCAAATTTATTGTATTTTAATGTCATGGGTACGGTGGTACGGTGCATCTAAGCATTTCCCCCAGTCACAAAAACAAAGTAACCAGCGAAAAGCCGAATCCTTTTTTCTCGAAAGATGATCGCTTACCCAAAAGTATAAAAAATATCTGCACTATACCATTGAGGCATAAACCGAACTAATACAGCTCGAAGCAATCTGTCACCCTCAGTTCCCACAGATCATCGCAAACATTCCCATGAGAAACGAAGATGGACTCGCACCCCGACCCATGGCTGCACAAAGGGATCCGTGTCAAGACAATTTGATCCGACCGGCAGTCATTTTCCAATCGGACCGATCGCCCTCAATAAGATAATCGCTGGCCGTGCTCGGGCATCGCTCACTGTCTCCAGCCTTCCGTGTGAAAGTGGAAAGTGGATCGGGAGCTGTGGGCTCGCTTTGTATGCTCCATTTAGTTCATGAGCTCCTGGTACCTACAGCCGATATAGCCTACTAGAAACAATGAGTATTTTGCTGTGGGCAATTAAGATACTATATACCACTATAGTGCAGAGGATTCCATCATTGAAATCAAGTCATCCTATTAAATTATAAACGCTTAAGTGTGTAAGAGTATATGAATGAATGGATGTCTAGATTTGGATGAAATTTGGTAGAAAGAGAGATGCTTCACATACTTTTTATCTCGAAATACTTAAAAATCTTAAAATATATACAAACTTCCAAAAATTTGCTTTGGCGTCATGCTACCTCTGAGGTCTAGGGTTCGATCCCCGGTCTGTTAATATGGGAAACGAACTTTTCTATATTGTTTCGGGTCTGGGTGTTGTAGTACCGTCGTTTTTACCATTACCACGTCGGATTTTTAACACAAGTGCTTAAGCTAAGCTACTTACTACAGAATCAAAGCAACGTATTTGATGTTGTTGTTATTATTATTAAAACTAAATGTTTCAATATTTTAAGAAGAAAGTTTTGAATAATAATTTTAAAAGACACGTTTTATTTTTACCTTTCTGTATCTAGCTAACATATAAATCATAATTTATTTGTATGTAATCGTCGCTGCGCCTACAGTGGTCATTACCACATCCCCGTCACATTAAATTAACGGCGTGTGTTCAATGACCTGTAACCCTCTTCCGCAGATATCCGGTAATTGTCTGGTAGTAATCTATTTCTACTGAGGAAGTTCACATTTTGACCCTAGCGTATGTAATCGAGAAATCTTAATAGACCAGTCCGCTTAAGATGCGTCACGCGAGTAAATTTTATCGCACTCTTAACAATTGGTAAAATCGCTACGTCAGCTGCTGATTGACTGGAAATTCGAATGCGACTATCCGCCAATAAACAGTGTCCGAATTTTTGTCCGGAAATATTGGAACCGGGCTTTAGGCGACCAGGTATGAAGAAGTGGTGGGTACTCTCTGGTCTTTTCAGAGCGGAGAATTATCACACGTCGCCTTATGGTGCTTGTCCGTGTTCTTTATTTGTTTGTTTAATTCGAACAACCAACAAAACAAGTATAATATAATATAAGAAAATAATAATAATAAAAAAAAATAACTAAGCTGCGTTTTAATGAAAATCCAAAACATGCAATGCGTAAGAAGCACCGTTGTAGTCTAGTCAACTCAACATGTTGCTACAAAGAGTAGAAATCCAGTTTGAATGAATCAGAAAATTACATTAAAGTTAAGTTTATATTATAATACATCACAAAAATTATGCTAAATATATGAATCATATTTATTAGAAACAGAAAAAATTTATCTCCCCTTGCGGTGCGGGAATTGAACCCACGACCTTCACGTATCGCGCGTGCTGCTCTTACCAACTGAGCTAACCGCAAGTTATCGTAGGCGATGAAATTTTTCTGTTTCTAATATTTAAAGTTCGCTAGTACGGCGTATAGTACTATAAAAATAATAAAATCGATGAATCATATTTGCCTGAAGTTTAAACTTTACAAAGTTTGCTTTTCGTATTATAATTATTTTGTTAAATTTGTCTAACTGTAACTTTATTATTATTTACCAAATCTGTTATATGCACTTCTTTTGAAACCCAATGTGATATTGAAAATATCAACGTTCATACTGTATTTAATTATGTTATTGTGCTGACGCGTTCACAAAAATTCAACAGCTATTTAAGGCAACTTTTCTAGCCGGTAGGCAGGTGTTGATGTAATTAATTCTATATGGTCTACGCCAGCTTACCTCACTTATTTACTTCTTGAATATTTAATTGTTTCATTACTCATCCCAACAAACTATGACTTGACTTATGTGACTTGGTCCAACGCGATCTACAAACAGCAATAAGTTAGATACCGCTACCGTAATATCTATGTACTTGTTTCTCACTGATGTCTTCTCGTTAGATGAAGGTCCCAACCGTCAATAGAATCACTTCGCATTATAATCCATGACGATTCATAAACACTTCTGAATTCGTCTGTTGTAGTAGATTAAAGAACATATCAAAGGCAAAAACAGAGGCAAATATTTATTTATTCAACTAGGTTACATGAAGTGTTATAATAGACCTTCTTGAACAAAGAAACATATATGCGATTGTCGCTCGTGGGCGAGAAGCCTTCATCTGAGTATCGGTATGGTGCATCCAACATGGGATTCTTTTGTAACCAAAATGCTAATGGGATATCGATAAAATAAATTTTAAATTCCACACAGACAAATGAACAAAGATAAGGTTCCGAGAAAACATTTGCCGAACACATATCGACGAAAACAAACACAGATTCGACCTAGAAAGTAGGTCGTTTCAGAAAATTGGGACATTCAAATAATATGGTGACGATGCGGCATTGTGATGAGCTGCCTCACAATGGCCATTATGCCCATTTGAGGTCGCCACTTTCAAAAGAGCTGGACTTCATTTTACTATTTATATTTATGGTCTACATTATTTATTTCATTGTCAACTCGCTTCCGTTCGGAGCACGTGATTTAATCTGTTACGAAAATCTTTACTTGTGATTCTTTGCTTAAATAGTTTTGCAAGTATATTAATAATTTGTCTGTCTGGCAAAACCGTGATTCAAGTCGATTTTTTTATTTTTACAGTGTTTTCCGTCGCACTCACGAACTTTAAATATTTTAAAGAAACAGAAAGAGCAGCACGCGTGATACGTGAAGGTTGTGGGCTCGATTCCCGCACCGCAAGGGGAGATAAAAAAATCTGTTTCTTTAAAATGTTCGTGATTCAAGTGTTCGATGGAGGGCAGTAGGGAAGCGGACTGGATCAAAGATATCAGATTGTTTTGAGTTTGTTATATGACTATAAATAAAATATTTGACACGTATTTTTTCATTTGCTAAATTAATAAAAAAAAACTTAAGATAACATAATTCCAAATGTACCTACTAATAACGTCATGCGACAGTTCACTTCAATTTATCGCCATTATTTTTTGATTAGGTGGAAAAAGCAATAATACTTATACCACATTTTCTGATAATCTAACAGACGGAATAAACATCAAATCTTATACCGTTTAAAAATTAATCTCATAGATTTTCATCGTAAGATTTAATTAACTTTTCTCATTGTTCATTTAATCTGACTTCAAAAGCGAGCTTTTGATATAGCTTTTTTATCGAATGTCGCGTCATACGAATACATCCAGGAATAATATCTTTCGCTCATGTACACCCAAGATGGATTTTTTGTGTTGGATATGACAATAAATAACTTTTGTCCTTTACAAAGGACAGTTTCAGAGATAAGATACTATTCACGAGAGCATTTAAATATATCTTACGAGCAAAGAACATGACATGTAAAATTAATGATGCCACTTGTTTAGTATATCTTAAGTCAAAAACGAAGAATAAAACAAAAGGAGAGCCCTTCATCCTTGAGGTGACAAACATCTGGATAAGTAAAACTTAATATTCTCGTATTAATCTAACTCTATAACACGGTATATTAATATTCCGTCCGCTTTCACCTAAATGCGATATGCATGTTTTTCTACATAGTATAAAACAAAGTCGCTTCCTGCTATCTGTCCCGATACAAATATGCTTAATTTACTTGGGTCTGGGTGTGCTGGGATAACGCCCCCATTTAGTATCCGTCGTCTGGTGCTCATAGCACAAGGGAAAACCTTAGTTTGAGATCATGTGTTTGGTGGGATTATCAGGCGCATTTATTTATTTATAATATTTAAAACAACGCAACGAATATTAATATTTTTTTTACAAACAGTGACGCAATCAGAAAATTTAATGCATTATATTTTACGGTGGTTACGGAGGAGCCGAAGCAAACAATAGTATTTAATATTATGATTGCCCTTGAAAAATTAAAGTAAATTTTTATACATGAATTCACGAGACAATTTATAGAACCAGTAGTGTGTACACATTGACATCCGACTGTTGACAATCGCACAATATCTGTCTTTGTTTCATCATCGAATATGTGGACGGATGTCCAAACATTAAAACAGTTCAAATAACTGATCAGACGATTTCAAATTGTTTTATCACAATGAAATACGAGCACTTTGACTACGCGTTCCATAGGAAGAGGTATTGCATAATGCGTCTACGGTAAAACTGATGAATCAGCCAAAATGCCTATAGCAACAAAAATTTTGCATTTTGTGTATTTGTAGTCTCTCTCTAATTTGGCCATAAACCTAATAACTATTTAATATTAATATACTATTTTGCCATATACACTATTTCTTGATTTAAATTGTATAGGAGGCCAATCAATGAATTGGACAAATTGGACAAATATTGGACAATAAATATTGGACAACATCACATACATTGCTCTGATTCTGTGGTAAGTAGCTTAAGCACTTGTGTTACAGAAATCAGAAACAACGACGGTACCACAACAACCAGACCCGAGACAATATGGAAAAGTTCGTTTCCCATACTGACCCGACCGGGGATCGAACCCGGAACCTCAGAGATGGCGCTCGCCAAAGTCAGGCCCAATTATTAATGTTAGTCATATTTAGTATTCAAAGCGATCGTCGGCTTATTTTAAGGCATTTTGAGGTTTCTTTTTTCACGTTATGTATATTATTGAGTAGTATGTTTATGATATAGGCTGATAAGCATACATCCAAATATTGTAACAAACTTTTACGCTATAAAATAAGTAAGATAAAAGTCGCAGAATGGTTTTGTTCTGTATAATAAGTACATCTTTTGGCAAAATATTGCTAAACAAATTATTCCCACCCAGTAAAAATAAATCTACCGAGCAAAACAAAGGTTCAGGAACATGAGAGCTAGAAGGGTGTTTGCATATTTGCCCCAGGGATTATGCAAATAACGAAGTAGTACCTACTGTCTTTTGTGCCATTTTTGTAAAAAATACGGCCCTTTGAATTGGGACTTGGGGATCCGTCGTGGAACAGCGCCAAGGGTCTGTAGCTTTATCCAGTATATATTATATGACGACCTCCGTAGCCGAGAGTCAAGCAGGCTAAACTTTAGCGTCGGATCATCTCTGAAGCCTCGGATTCGATTCTTGGCCGGGTCAATATGAAAAACAAACTTGTCTGGGTGTTGTGGTACCGCCGATGTTTCGGATTTCTCAAACACATGTGCTTTAGCTACTGACCATAGAATTAGAGCAATTCATGTGATTTTGTCCTATATATTCTCCTAACGTGTAAACATTTGTGCATCTTTTAAGGAGCCCAGGATTCGCCAAGACTAGGACCCCGATTTGATGAACCTAGTTATTACTATGGAGCAATTTTCATCTGACCTCCAACAATTGTGAGGAAAACCAGACTTACAAGTGTGACATACAGCGTCAGCAGAATTGGCATGTAAACAACGCTCCATAAACGTAATGCATGACATCAATCCTACATCGCGATGTCAGAGTTTTCGTCGCCACTAAGTATATATACAACAAACCAAGATTGGTAGTTGGGCCTTGGTCCCCGAGCAGATAACACCTAGCTCGGCGGAAGTACTTCCACTTTTAGTAAAGAACATACGTTCCTTACACAAGGATAACAGTCGGAACAGTCGGATTACCATGCCTTGCGTCTTTACAACCAGCAGAAACTAGAACTGAACAGCAAAATTTGCCTTTGTGTGGGCATTATGACATAGAATATACTCGTAGTTCATTTGTAGTACTCCACCATAAGTATCCAGAGCGTATAGATAGAATGGATGTACGTAAATCTCAACCTCAATGTCAAATGTTTTATAACTATACCGAATGACTTCTAATCAGAAAAGACCAACATCTTTGAGCGTCATCGGATTGAATAGCTACTGCAAGAATAGTGCCTGCAAGAATAGTTCACATTAAGCACCTATTGATTTTTTTTTCCTACCTGACTATCGATGATGGCTGCGAAGCCTTATCATCTTCACTGAGCTTTCGGGGGAGCGCAGATGGCTCTCACCCCTTTAATATAAGCACCTATTGATATCTCTGGCAGGTACTATAATATTAGTGGACCCAAATGTAACAATAGGTGCTGAATGTCCTAGTCTACTAGGCTAGGTGGAAGTCATACAGCTGCTATTTAGGTGTTCAAAGTGTACCTCAACGTTACTAACGATACTAAATAATAAGGCTAGTTGAACTCTCATCATGGAGCTGATATATTTGGGTTGAGAATTTCGTGTCAAAATTCCACCTAATCGTAGGGGTTTTGGGAAAACCCGCACTCTCAAAGGTGAACAAACTGCAGTCAAAATGCGTCTTAAAAAAGCGACAAACCGCAAGCCAATCATCTGAGCCGTAAAAACTGCGCGGGCGCCGGCGCCGGACTTGACGCCTCTGGGGTCAACGGCCGCGTGAGATCTGCTAAGATACTATCAGTGCAGATGCAATTTCGATCCCGTACGATTCCGAATCGACTACTAATTTGTCAGACTGTCATCCGAACTTTTGCATCGAATTATTTTGCAAATTTTAATTCAATAAATAAATTTGTTAAAAAACATGAGTGTAGGCCTGCCGAAAACAAACCGAACAAACGTAAGGATTCGTTTTTAAAGATTGATCGAAAATTTGGAAGTTAAAATATGGATTCGTTTTTTTAGTACGCTTTAATCACATTCGAAAAGAATTGGTAACTATTACGAGAATTTAAAATTGCTATGCGTAATTTGATGCGACTTAATTCGTTTTTGGTAGTAGGCCTATGCGTTTGTCTGCCTTTTATCGTATCTTCTCTTCTAGTACACGTCTTATGACGACCTCCATAGCCCAGAGGCGAGCGGACCTGACTACGGCGTCGCGCCATCTTTGAGGTGCCGGGTGCGATCCCCGCTCGGGTCAATATGGGAAACGAACTTTTCTATATTGTCCCGGGTCTGGGTGTTGTGATACCGTCGTTGTTACTAATATCTGTAACACAAGTGCTTAAGCTACTTATCACAGAATTAGAGCAATGTATGTGATGTTGTCCAATATTTTTTATTTATTATTATTTATTTATAGTACACGTGTACTTAGACGTAGGTACGTTTGATGATTTTCGAAAATGTATCATGCTATACCAAATTGTGACATAGCATTTTTTGGTTTTGTATGGAGCTGTTCTTGGCATCAATCTAGACACAAGGTTAAGACAAATGCCCGGTTCCAATATTTGAAAAACGATCCATTCTAGATACAGATAGGTAGTAATAAATTATACGCGGCGTAAGCCAGAAACGACTGACGGACGACTGATGACAGCTGATATGGAAACTTAATTAAAAAAACGTTATTAACGACTCGTAGTCGGTTGAAGAAATACGGATGGTTAATTTTGTCACATTACGAATCGTAAAATATTGGAACTGGGCTTAAGTGAACAATAGGACGAGCTTGCCCAACTTTAAATAAGTAGATAATACACGAATACTTTTTATTAGTGACTATTTACATTTTAAAATTAACTATGACATAAAAGGCTAGCATAGAAATACTAGTGTACGTACAGTCGAATAAATCCATACATCGGATTAGTTGGGAACGTCCTTGTTTTACTGTTTTCATGCGATCCACGTGCATCAGATTTAATAATGCAAAATTTAATTGCGGTTCATTTATCTTCGCGGCGCGGCGCATTAACCCAAAACCGATAGCGTGCTAATTAATTAACTCTAATTAATATTAATAGCTTCATCCGATAGTGAAAATGAACCGTAGAGGCGCATGACGGGTTAAACATTTTGCTAAATGGACTTTTTAGCCGAACAAAGGATTTTATTTATAAGAGCCAGCCGAAAAGGGGAATAATACATTTACTTCCCTTATATTCAAGTATACAAATACAAATTAACAGTATCCCATATTCATAATTTGAATTGATAGGTTTGATACGGAATTTTAATATTATTATTTCGATTCAATTTTTGACAGCCGCACAAAGTCAGAAATCAATAATAAAAATGTTACGTTTGTTTTACTCTAGTTTGTTTTATTTATACGAGATAATTAAAAACAATCATATTTGATTTTTGAGTTAATGTAGTTAACTATCTAAGCTCCAATGGGGAGAACATCCCTTAACATAAATACTCCGTAGTAACACGGACTAAACGCCCTTACGCCACTTTCCCAAGATCGTATCTTCTGTAAACGTCTCTGACGTCATAATTCGGTGACCGGTCGTCGATCAAAGTGGTCGATCAGCTTACAAAGCGCTCAGCGGGCTTTGTGTCGCTCAATCAATTTGTCTGCGGCTCTCGTGATGGATGGACGCACTGACAACCCTCAGTGGTGCGTTTCAACTAGGGCGCCACCCGTACTTTATTATAAAGTATTTTACGTTATTACAGATAATTGTACCTAGGTACTATATACTTTATGAGAACAACAAGTTCTTCTCCAAGTCTTTTACTGTGCAAGCCATCCGGCTTTGGAACACTCTGCCCACCGAAACTCGACAATCCCTCACTAAGGGAATTTTTAAATTAAAAGTTCGGGAATTCTTTTATTCCTCCCCCTCTACATAAAATTTCGTTTGCTCAATTGTTTGCTTTAATTATTCACTTGTTTGCATATATTTATATATATTATTTTGTTATATATATATATATATATACATATATTATATTGCCTAATTATTATATTTATTTATCATGAACCTATGTATAAATATTCTATTCTCGTGTGTAATTTTCTGCTATTTATGATTATTAATTTTGTTGTTATCCATACTCACATTTTTACTGTTACCGCACCCATAAACGTACTATCTGCATGACCCAACGGTTGACTGGTAGAGAATGCTCCTAGCATTAAGTCCACCTTTTGTACTTTTTTTGTGCAATAAAGTTTTTAAATAAATAAATAAATAAACAACGAAGTTTACTAAAATACTTTATTAGCTTTCTTTGAGATTTCGAAAAGTTTAGTCGATTACTTTGTACAGAATGTAAAAAATCTATGTAATTGTATCATGTATCATTTCTATTATAGAAGCCTACTTGCCATTCAGTATAAAAAATAGGAAATCGCCCACGTATAGGGGCCCATTCTCAAGAGAGCATTAGCTGAGCTTTTTTCCTGTCATGTATGTCTGAACGTTTCTTCTCGGTAGTTATAGGTTCTGAACCAGAGGTGGCATCATTTGACTTATATAAAGACGATTTATATGTGTTACTGACGTAACATACATGCATAAAAAGATTTGCCTATTCGCTATAGAGCATATTTGTAATGCTTTCATGCAAAAATTAAATAACGGATTTGAATGATGTTTGATTAAAAGATAATAAACTAACATTAAGGATACTTCTATCCTAAAATACGTGAATTAAGTCACGAGCAACCGCTAGTTTCAAATAATGTTAAGTTTCTAGACATTCTATTCACAAATACAAGATTGACGCATTAGAAGATCAAACAAATCATCGCGGATGTGAAATACTTAGTACCTACCAGAGACAAGGTAAACGGTTCTGCGTGATTTGTGCTCAAATATTAGCAATAGTTTAATATTTGTACGTGTCGACGGGAAAGAATCGAGTTTGGAATATTTTGTTTTATTCTGCTAGTATTTCTAGGTTGAAAATCCATTCCCGTGGGAAAATGCAGACTCCGTTCTTAACTGTCTCTTGACCTATAAAACATTTAAATTTTAAGACTTTCGCGTTTCATTTTAAACATTTAAAATAATTTAACGGATCAAAACGCGACACCATTTTTATTTAGTAATTAATACGAACTACTTACTGCCCGACGTTTCGGTTAGGTTGCACCAACCGTGGTCACGAGCTGACTCGCGTTTTGACCCTATAAATTATTTTAATTCTATAAAACATTTCTTCTTATCCACTAAGAGGACATTTTTGGCTTCATACATCAAGTAGTCAAGATGTCAAAATTGAGTCTAGGACTAAAATTTAGTCTAAATAATGCAGCTTTGCAATGCTTAGACTAATATTTAAATTATTTTTTGTATTAAAAAAACGTAGTCACGTCTCATTGTAATCAAGTGGTCGTCGAGATGTCGAAACTAAGTATAGGACTGAATAAAAACGCAATAAAATGCTTAGATAGATTTTAGTGACTAAATTATTTTGCAAATCGTAACAACGTTTTTTTACTAGTTTAGTAAAGTGTTTCATGTTCCATTTTGCGTACACAATTAAAGTTACCTACTTAAATTGCGGAACAGGAAGCCAATTCAATTCAAATTCTTCATGGCACTCATCACATAGCATTTTAAAGATCGTTATGATGGCATAAAATGATTTGGGTGAACATTAAGTTCAAGCATTTTGGGCATTTAGGCATACTAAGGTAATGAACCATTTTAAACAACACACTTTTTTAATAAAAGCAAATTTGTTAATTTGGCTTCTATTAATTCATGTCTTCTCATTGCGCTTCACGCAAGAACCCGAATAGAAGATTTAATACTTTAGAAGCAGAAGACATATATAACCACCTTACAGAAGACCGCAGCCAAATAACAATCACTTCTGTGTTGTTGTGTTTCTGCGTGTGAGTAAGGTTTCCAGAGCTCCTGGGGGGTGCTCCATTAGTAGCAGGGGTCAAGCCTTCAAGGTAAGGGCGACAAGTCCAGTAACAGATTTATTATGCTGTACTTGTCGCCCTTAAGCTAGGACCTCATTACCACTTAACATCAGGTGGGATGAGCTCAATCTTGAAGTGCAATATAAAAAAAAACCTTAATATTGATCTGACCACTGCATTATTGTTGATTTGTATTGTGTCAAAAATGACTATCCGTTATTTTCCAACCGACTACGAGTCGTTAATACCGTTCCATAATTTACTTCCCCTACCAGCTATCATCAGTCGTCTGTCAGTCTTATTTAGCTTACGCCTCGTATAATATTATTACTAGGTATTCGTAACTAGAACTGATTGTTTTTCAAATATTAGAACCCGGGCATAAACAGTTAGAGCAAACGAACATGACTCGACAACATTAGCAGCTCAGAGCGGTGAGTCACAGGCTGCTCGAGTTCCATCTAAGTTTTTATCGTCAGGGCATCCATCACAACTCTCCCATCGCATAAATCTCAATTCTTTCCTCGTAATTTCAGTGCGTCTATCGGGTCTCTGGTGGCTTCGACTGTGTAAAAACCGAATAATGTCCTACTAACTGAGGTAACCGCTCGCTAGTTATCGTAGGCGATGTTTTTTTTGCTTGTATTAACCTCATATGCATATGCGTTTAAAAATACATATTTATCGATTGATGATAGAATTGTTGCAAAAATGTTCGAAAACCACGGAATAGAAATCCTAATCTTAAAAATATTAAGGACTAGAGAGGACTTTCAAATATGGTGTACGAGAGAGCAGACAATCATGCCTCTCGTTTAAATGTTCTTAAGTTTGTAGTAAAATTTTCTCATTAAACATGATTTAATATGGACTTTAAATCTGTGCATGGATAAGTCAATAATGTTTGATCGTAGAAGTCCTCTTTGAGCTATATAACAATTGTTCTTATAAATCAACGTAAGTATTTTTTGTTGACTAACTTGTTGATGACGTACAATTTGCTTACGAGCTTTAATGTGACAAGGTACTGAGGTGGATACAAACTAATGATGCTGACTGTACGTGTCTTACTAAAATCGTCATAATGTCATGGAAAAAAAGTTAAATATCTTGAAGTTAGAATGCAATATTCACGAGGCAGATAATCTCAAATGCGCAATACAAGTTCGTCCTGCGCCCGCGCATTGCGCACCTGCGCAGGCGCACCTCGCGCTTGACTCACGCTAGGCCAGCCGTCACTTTTTGTGCGCTTTTTTACGCGTTGCTTAAACTAGTTTGCGGATCACGATGAGCAGGGCTGTCAATAGTCAATTGTCAAATCTTTTTATTCATATATATTACATCAGTAATATTTACGAATAGTCTCTATGTAAATCAAATGATGCTACCTCCGGTTCAGAACCTATAACTACCGAGAAGATACCGGCAAGAAAAAAAATATAAGACAAGTAAGTATGTCAATTAATAAAAAATATTTATAACTAATTAAGTAAAAAGGCATTAAAATAATAATACATTGTAAATTATATTAACTGTCAGTTTTCAAACTTCTTCAAATTATTTCTGTCAATATCGCGTAAAAAAAGTTTACGATATAACAAAGATAGTATTCTATTTTTATCTTTAGATTGCATGAAGGCCAATTTTTAATTATTTATTTATTATTTATTATCCAGTTCAAGCTTGTTTTTGGACACACTTGCTTTAGGCCCTATCTGCATAAGTAAGTTGTTCTGTGCGGACAAGTCGCTTGATAGTCGATGCCCATTTATAAACTGTCTACTTAATATTTCAATTCGACACCCCTAATGATGACGTGCTGCGTCATTAATTCAACCGAAGCCTCAGTGTAGCAAAACTTGGCGCATTCCACAAAGATTGTGTCGACAGATTCTGTTATTTTAGTAAAAATACACGCGAACACATTAATAGAATGCAAATGTCCGCAAATATTATCGCCATTAATTTGCATACGTAAACATGTGGGCCAAATGAGGCATAGTTACCTACTAAAGCAGCTTGTGTTTAGTTAACACGAGGGGTACACGTGGAAATCTGCTGATCAGCGAATGCAACTATTGTGCTGCATATTTTTTGAGGAGGGGGGGTGTTTGTCGCAACATAAGATGGAGACTACACGCATTTTGCATCCTCTAGATGATGACGCTATACATAGGTAAAGTTAGACTATACACTTTAAGCTTTATAAGAGAGATAGGAAGCAGCCCGACTGGTATAATACCTCCACCTTACTGAAGACCGCAGCCAAATAACAATCCCTTCTGTGTTGTTGTGTTCCTGTCTGTGGGTAAGGTTTCCAGAGCTCTTGGGGGGAGCTACATTAGAAGCAGGGGTCAAGCCTTCAAGGTAAGGGTGACAAGTCCAGTGACAGATTCACGTAGGACCTCATTACCACTTAACATCAGGTGGGATGAGGTCCATCTTGAAAAGGTATGAAAAAAAATACGGCCCTCAGGTAAAGAATATTTGACAATAATTTATTGTAAAATCACAAACAAAAATTCTAAATATTGAAATTAATAGTGTTCAATACCACGCAGCATAACTAAATGTGACATTAAAAAGAGACTAAAACCAATAATGTTCAAAAAATATAGCGCTTAATAGCGTAAAACTGGTAAATTTTTCATATAATAAGATCAAATATTTCCCTTCTAACTGGATGTATGCTATCTTAGAGCATATTGAGTGGCAAATCTCATAAGTGGACCATTATGTAGCGCTACAGTTGCATCGGCGCCGGCGCAAGTGTTTACGCGACACCGATAACGCGACTGCAGCCACAAGTGGGGTTCAGGTTAAAACTCACTGTTAGTTGTTAGTGTAGGTTAATTAAGTGATTGAATAAACAAACACTGAACCTGGTTCAGTGTTTGTTGCCTCGCGAATATTTCACTAATATTTGTCCTGGAGGGGAATCGAACCCACGAGCCAAAAAAGCTAACGATTGGTCTACCGGGCCGGTCAAGTCATAGTCACAGCTAAAGATGTGGCACAATGTACGGAGCGACAGGACTTTATTGATGTACAGTCCATTGCTCATCACAGTAAACACACACTGGTGTTCACAGTAAACACATAATAGTTTTTATGCCGACGACTTGGGCGACACCAATGTGTAATTTTTACTTTACACAAGGCATGAGGGACGCCTCCACACACAGTACAATGCACTTGCATGAACGCAGGTGCTGCAAAATTGTTGTCAATGACCCACTTATACGAGTGATTATACCGACAGTCACGTCACAGCGCATAGAGAACACAGTAGCTGACCTACAAGCAAAAGTTCACCGTAAAATTGCAAGTTTGTTCAAAAATAAAGATGCTTGGAGAATTGTGGCCATTTTCCTTTTTATTATAAAATACGTATTTATGATTAATTTTTAAAACAGAAACGAAACAAAATAGGATAGAAAGAATAGAAATATTTATTGACACAAGAACACGATGTAAAAACAAGAAAAAAACAATACGCACACACAGAACATTATGTAGTCAATTAGGTTCCACCTCAGCAAATGCTGCTACGGCATTATTTCTAACACCGCATCAGCGCTGGTATTCTGGTGGTGACTGGTGGTAAATACAGCCGACCTAAGGAAATATCTTGGTCTCGCGCACGGATACAGATCTTCCTTTGAAAATTGTATGGCATTGGCAAAGGCTTAAGTTATTACTTTCGAACGTTGTCTTTTATCTACTCTGTAATTAATTAAGACATTAGTGCAAATATTTCGTATTCCAGTTATCTGTACTGTGATGGAATTTTGATTAATAATTTTACAAAAAATCATACATATTCATTATTTAGTTTTGAAAAGTTCTCAAAAACTGGGAACAACTCAGAATTTTAAGATACTCGTAGTTATAGATAGCATCCGTGTTTTATACCAAAATTTTTCAATATTCAGGTTAATTTGGCAGGAGTGCATAATAAAATTGCTATTCAAAAGATAGCCCCTTTTGGTTTTTTTTGTTAAATGTTATCTATTACATGTATATATGTTAGTTATAGGTATAAGACTATTTTTATTGAGATTCCAATGTATGTAAGTAACCAAACTGTATTTAGTTGATGTTTTGAACTGTGACATTTCTTCAATTAAAACTTCGTTTCTCATTGGAGGTGAAGACAACACTTTTAATGGTAGATCAAAGTAATTGCATGAATTTGTAACAATCTGTCAGATAATTGTGCTGTGAAGCAAGGCTAGCGCTTCGCCCGCACCTAATTAGTTACTGCTGATTGCTTGTTTTACAAATGAAGGTAATAATTTATTGCTGAGCGATAACTGTCGATTTCAAATTGTTAGCTCAATAAATTACTGCGGTTTACAGAACTAGCAAAGTTAGTAAGTAAATAACCAATTATGATGAACGGGTTGAAGATATTATAATTGTATATCTATTAGCCCGAAAAAGTAATTTTAGTCAAGTCATACCCTTACTTAGGTCTAATTAGGATCTATTCATCAACTATGCACTTTTTTTTATATTACACTTCAAGATTGACCTCATCCCACCTGATGTTAAGTGGTGATGAGACCTAGCTTAAGGGCGACAAGTACAGGATAGTGAATCTGTTACTGGACTTGTCGCCCTTACCTTGAAGGCTTGAGCCCTCCTACTAATAATGTACCACCCCCCAAGAGCTCTGGAAACCTTACTCACACGCAGGAACACAACAACACAGAAGTGATTGTTATTTGGCTGCGGTCTTCGGTCTGCGGTGAAGGTATTTCACCAGTCGGGCTGCTTAAGTTCGAGCGATAAATCGCTATGCCCCACCTCTCTTAAATTGCCTAAGATTGACCCTTCCATACCAGGACTGGGTGGTAAAATGTTGATTATGATATTAAAACGAAATCTGTGATTTTTTGTACAAATTTGATTTTAACTTTCCCGCAAAACATTCGTTTCTTATTAGAAACCATTATATACATTGGGGCTTATACGAAAACTTTGCGTCGACTTACTGGACAGTTGACATATTGTATGTCTGCTATTTCGCATGGGTAAACAACAATTAGTAAACTTTAGAATATGGAATTAGATGGGCTCTCTTAGTAAGAAATTCACATCCAAAAGATGTTTGCTTTCCCTCGATATATAAAGTGCCTCTTTACATTTAATATGGAATATACATTTTTAAAGTTTTTTAGTAACTCTTAAGAGTCGTGATACGATGCGCGAACGCATGGCTTATTACGTTATCCTTACGTAATAAGTATTTTATATGCGAATGGCTTTATTCCTATTTTATTATTTATCATGAGCTAAGAATTAAAAGTAATTTTAAATCTTTTGTTGTGTGATAGTCATCTTGATTCCATTTAAAGCAGTAAAATGGATATTGTCGTAATTAATCATTAATTACAAAATGAATAAGTAATTTATTTTTGTTTACTAATACAAATTATTATGATTATCATCATCATTGTAAATAACTGTGACCAGCAGAACTTAATAAATATTTATTATAGTTATAATTATATGTATATATCTAGTGAATATGCAATTATTATCGAGAACATTATCGAGGTGTTATTTAAATTAGTTTATGAAATAACACCATTTTTAGCTTGGCAGAAATATTTTAATTATTTAATTTTAAATAGGCTTTGAACTAGTTTCAGCGTACTTATAAAATGTTAATTTAGTGAGGATTCCGCATTCAAGGGCAGTACATTAACGCACATATACTCAAAAAATAATTCATACAGAACATTAACTAACAGATTTAAAATAACCATTTTAGTAAGTCGTAATACCCGCCAAGAATTGATTATACGATTTAATCGTTATGTCAAAAAGCACTAAAGATGTTGGCAATACTTAGGTTTTGAATACCGACTCATACATAAGTCATAAATTGCACAGAAATAATGCCACACTCTTACCGATAAAGTAGTACTTCTATTTAGCAGTAAAATAACTCCTTGATGGTCTACAGGACTTTCCAACAAGGAGGCCCGATTAGTACGTTTGCATTACCGAAACAAATAACAAGAAACAATTAGTTTACCTAGTCGTTAAACAGTATCGCGTTGGTAAAGTAATTGTTCCGATTTTCCTTATTGTGTTATTTCTATTTCAAATCTATTTAGAGTTCCTGTTACCTATTACTCCGTTAAAAACTGATTTAAAGGTAGGTACATTATTTATTTCTACTTGACGGCAACAACTGAGTGCTGATGCCATATTCTGTATTTGTAACTGTTTTTGTTACTTTTTCACATGTTCATAAAGTATGAAACAGTAAACATTAAATAATTAAATATTTGTTTTTAACAATACATTATGTTACATGCAGAAAGGATTCAAATTGAATTTTATAAAGGGCCGTCATTAACCGCTATAAGCGAAAATAGCTACTTCCAACCTTTACCTCAACCTCATATTTCCTTAGTCTAATAAAATGAAACAATGACTTTGACTTCATTTCTAAACTAATGTTTTTTAGGAATGAAATCAAAGCTAGAGATCGTCATAACATGCTGTTACAGAAACCACAACCAGCATCTAGATTTCTGATTGTTACGTCGCCATTACATAAAGATATATTTCATACACGAATGAGTCTTTACTCAGAGATTTATACGCGGACCCCAGAACAATAAATGCAATCTGTGCAAGGATCTTGGTACGCAATGCGATTTATTTCTGTAGATCACTAACTATGATCTACGGGTTTAAAGAACACGATTTATTCTTGTATTGTGCTGTAACCTTTTAATGGGAATGCCTTTATAATGTGCTTTAAAACGACATGCATGCAGTTAAATGTAGTTCCTGGTGAATTTTTTTTGCACATTTTAAATAAAAACCGAAAAGCAAATCCGATACAAAAGGGACTTTAAAATATGAATAAAGTAATGAAAAAAGTAAATTACTTCGAATTTACGTGATATAAAGTTAAATCGTTCTCTTTATTTTAGTAGATTTTGAAAAATTAATTCAAAGTTTAGCTTACTTACTTAACTTTTTGTTTCTTTAGATGATTAGATGATGCTCTTGAACAAAAAAAAATGCTGCTTTACCTGGAAAAAACAATAAAAGAATTAATGACACACTCCTTTCGAAAACATAAAGTAATTTCAGATAGCAAGACATTCTTAAGACTACTCATTGACGAGAAGTACGAAGTCGCTGGCGGTCGCTAGTCTTGAATAAAAAGTGTTACTGCGAAACAGATGATTACTTAAATGATATAAATGAATTAATTACTTAAATGATAAAAATGAAAATGTAACTTTGTATATTATATGTAAGTTTGTACAGCCAAACAAAAGCCCGTCAGACAACACGCATTGGACTTTGCACCGCCCTTATGCTGTAAGCTTAAGAACTATTATCGAACTGTAAGTGTTGATGTGTGGTCGTTTGTACCTAGTATAGTGAAATATTGTTATTTTGAATAGTGGCGAGTTTCTTGTCGGTTCTTCTCGACATCATCAATTTTCCGAACACGACAATTCATAAATTGTTTTGTAAAGCTTACACAAATAATCATATTTTCTTTTATATTTTAGTTTTGGTTGAGGAAATCATATCAAAATGCTTCCTGAACCAAACCCTGATCCGAAGATCTTTATTTCAGCAGAGTTGTTGAATGGGAAGCCATAAATCTTTTTCCTTCTACATTGTTTTCATTTAACAAACTTTCCTTAAGAAAAAGACAATTAACTTTTATTTCTTTTTACTTTTTGTTTCTATTTTAAGTAAATCTTCTGTTTCAAAGTAAAACATCCATTGTTTTTTATTATTGAATATGCATTGAAAAGAAAAAAGGTATTGGAGTAATATTGTTTTTACTTAAAACAACAACAGTTTAATAGTGCTAATGGATTATTGGATTTTAATTCAGTTTCTTTGAAAGTAGTGCAAATACGTTGCAACGGTAACAAAATCTAGTCAGGATAATTTTGATATTGTTATTAGGTTTTTTAAAACTCAAAAATATTTTATGAAAAAACAATATACATATTTTGGTAAAAACAAAAGTCTTTAACTAATGTTAAATGTTTTTAAGTTATTATTTCAACATACAAATTAACAAATATTCCACTATCACCACTGAACATAACATTTAGTATGTATGTACCTAAGCTTAGTTAGTATGTAGTTAAAAACTCATCTAGCAGAGAGCATTTAACAAAGGCCTAGATTTATTTTAAAAGACAAATACCTATTACCAACTCGCGATTAGATTAGATGGGAGAGCAGCACCTGCGATATGTTGTCTGGAAGAGATTGCTTTCTAGCAATAAAACCGCCTAAATTGTACTTGAATATGTCACGCAAAACCAATTTCTATAAATTTTCTCTGCAATAAAGTGTATCTTTCTATCTATCACCCGCGACACGTGAAGGTCATGAGTTAGAATGCCACACTGCAAGAGATTACCTTTTTCTAATTCTTTAACAGAATGCATAAAGTTTGACAGTGCGGCGTGGTAGTGCATAAAAATTATATCCTAGTTTTGCTAGTTTAACTATTGCCTGCATAGCTCGTTGTGTCTTTACGTGTCAATGTTTCTCGAAGGTCCCAACCGGGAAGCGAGGCGACCTCAGCCACTAAGCTACAGCACCAGTGACTAGAATAACAGATGAGTTATTTACGATCAAACTGATGTTGACAAACACTTTGAATGTGAGAGCAGTTAAGTACTCTTTAGAGGACCTGTGCAAGATGAATGACAAACGTTTGTCTTATAATAAACCTTTATAAAAAAAACTAGTTGTTATTTTTCGAGTGAAAAGGATAATATCCTAGTGACCTGTCTAGCAAATTGACGACCTTTGGAAGCAAACGTTTTTATGTTAATTTCATTAATTAACTGGTCCAATACGGTATTAAACATTATTTAAAACACACAAAATTACAGATATCAATAATAACGACGGTATCACAACACCCAGGCTCGAGACAATGAAGAAAATATAGTTTTCTATATTGTCACGATCAGAAATTAAATCCGGGACCTCAGAGATAGCTTGACGTCAAAGTTAGGTTTGCCTCTTGGCTACGGATGTCGTAAAAACTAAAATCGACTAGACCGCTTACACAAAGTGAAATGTACAAAAGATTACAAAATCTTCTTCAACAATGCTTGACATTTAAAAGAACTTGTGAAAAGTTTGAGTAAGGAGTCATCTACATTGAAAGATGCGACAAGTGACGGCCTGTCAGCCATTGTGGCAGACGCGCGCTTCCTGCTTCCGTCGCGCGCTGAGTCATGCGCCCGCGCACCGAGCATGCTCGCTGAAACCGAGAGTAGTTCCAAAGCGTCTTATTATCATCTATGGTCCGTTATGTGGGCTGAATTTGCTTGACTCTGTAAAGTAACTCATTTCTCATACTGGAAATGGTTTTTAGGAATTGTTCATACCAAACGTAGTGTCCGCCGACAGTGAGCGCGTGTTACGGTGTTTATCGCCATTCATATATATTTAACTAGTCGTTCACGCCGAACCGTCGCGTATAGTCAATTACGTAGTGGTTTTCGCTGACTCTCGTTGGCTCATAGTCAATAGTCGGCCACTCAGCGTACACATCCAGGGTGAACTTACACGCATAACCGTCTTCATTATAAGGGCACACGGGGCTCCTGCCCATGCCCTCTATTCTCAGGGGTAGAGAAATTGTTGAATTTCTCTACCTAATAAATATTGTACCTATAAATAAATATTGGACAACATCACATACATTGCTCTGATTCTGTAGTAAGTAGCTTAAGCACTTGTGTTACAGAAATCAGAAACAACGACGGTACTACAACACCCAGACCCGTTTTTTTACACTCATTTCTTTTGTTTACGCATGTAGTGCATTGTACGCTATTGCGTTTTGTCGGATTGGTAAGAACGCGTACTGAGTCTGCGTTTGCAATGGGGCAGACAGTGAATATACTCACAGTCAGCGGCGGACAATACGTTAGGTGTGAACGATGCCTTGAAGCTGTGATGTGACTGTAAACTGTCCACTAAATTATGCGCCTCAACATTGTTCTCAGAGTACCAGTTAACTTCCAGTAATGTTAAAAGTCGGGAAGCTATGTCATGCCACATAAACCTGCTTACAAGCAGACTTGCATTACATATTTAACGCCACAATTCTACAAATTACAACATTTATATTATTTACTAGCTGTGCCCGCGACTTCGTTTGCGTGGACTACATCCTTTCATGGTCGGTTTTACCCCTTTCTCCCCTAATATTCGAAACAAAAAGTAGTCTATATTTTAATTCAAGTTTCGAGCTATATTTGTGCCAAATTTCATATCTCTAACTTCAAAAAAAAAACATTTTTCCATATAAACTTTCAAAGGTGGTATTACCCCATCCCCCCTTATTTTCTAATAAAAAGTAGCCTATGTCCGTTCTTGAGATTCAACGTATACCTATACCAAATTTCATCAAAATCCGTTCAGCCGTATAGGCGTGAAAGAGTAACAGACGGACAGACAGACAGACAGACAGACAGAGTTACTTTCGCATTTATAATATTAGTAGGGATTAATTGGCACGTGTATTTGAGCAATAACAAAGATATATTTGCTCATCCAGCATAATTGCCAACATAGTCTGAGTTGCTTGACTTTTGCAATAAAACGTTAACCTGACCGACTATCCAATGAACTCGTCTTGAATAAACAATCAATGATTTATAGTTAAAACACATGCCGTGTGTGGCGCAGTTATTATATTATTTCACTATTAAAGTTACATAATTTCTTGGAACTGTTGATGTTAACTCTTCGTAAGATTTAGTCTGTTTTTTATAAGAGTTTCTTAAAATATTCAAATTTTAATTTGTGTTGAAAGCCAAAATATATTAAACCCTCAAAATAGTAATTTTCAATTAAAATTTTGAGGGTTTGAAGCATAAATATTTCGGTACAATTATTTCTCAAAGTATGTCAGGATTATTGATTACCTACTGAATAGTAAATAAAAAATACCTACTTGAAGATTTTTTGAAGTGCATTTATTTTATTTAAACGACATCTCTATTTCTCTTTAAATATAAGAAATGATTTGAATTGAATTTCATTCCTAAGTTTACGGGGATATAGAAAGGCTGGTCGTGATTGGTCGCTCATACAATAAACCGACCAATCAGGAAGAGCTTTCGGACAGTTGACAGTTTGACGCGGGACAGATTGTAATTTAACGGTTACAATCTAACGGTGACATTTATAAGTATTCATATTTAGAGGCCATTAACTCATCTTTGCTTATTATATTAAATGAAAACTAGTATTATTTTCGAAGAGTTGAAATTTTTACTTATTTCGCGTGAAAATTAACATAATTTTCAAAACGGCTTCCCAAGAATGATAGAAGACCAATGATAATTCAATCAAATTCATAGTTTGTAATCCAAATGAATAAGTTGCTTGACACTCTACATGAGCGTTTAAATACAGTCCACTTAATACATTATTTAATAATTACTCACTTCTAAACATGCCTGACCAAATCAACACCAAATTGACACATTGAAATCATATTAATGATGACTAAAATGAGATAGAGATAGATCCACCTTACAGAAGCCTGTAGCCAAATAGCAATCACTTCCGTGTTGTTGTGTTCCTGCGTGTGAGTAAGGTTTCTACAGCTCCTGGGGGGTGCTGCGTTAGTAGCAGGGGTCAAGCCTTCAAGTTAAGGGCGATAAGTCCAGTAATAGAATAATTATGCTGTACTTATCACTCTTAAGCTAGGACCTTATTACTATTTAACATCAGGTGGGATGAGGTCAATCTTGAAGTGCAATATATAAAAAAAAAATAGTAGGTATTCTTTCCATTGCTATCCACCAAATTACTAGCTCTGCTTAGTTAAAGACTAAATGATGTCATGTAAATATATGAGAATATTTTTTTATAAAAAACAATTAAAGAAGTTTCCATGAAGCAGAATCAGCTGTTCTAACACTGAACACAGACATTTGTATGAACAATATTTACATGTGCCGGTAGTTACTAGCTAGGCTAGACTTACATACTTTCTCATTGTGTCAATATGTTTGTGTTTCTCATTTCTCATAATTGATTAATTTCTATGAATTACGAATATATTATAACTATATGACACGGCTTTATTACGTGTAATGTAAATTTCTGAAAGTGTTCCATACAATAAAAAATATTCATTTATGAGCCACAACAAAATAATGTATAAGATGACGCGGTCTCATTAGATGACAACTTTCCCACGAATTTCATTAGGAAGACTTCAACGCGCTCAATATTAATTAAATATTAAACACTACATACTTTGTTTATAAAAACAAACCATGTAATTAAAAAAATACAAAAAAATAAACATTGTGCTTAAATACTTAGGCAAAAAAGGAGGACCATTTTTATTATGTATTTAAGGAGTTTATTAAGAAGTTATATACGTTTGAATTTGTTGTTTTTGAGTGTTCATAAGTATTAAAGTAGGCTGTGTTTAGGGTACACATGAGCTTAAGTTACATACGAGACATACTTTGGGATTATGTCAATGTATGAAATAAAAGTGGACATCCTGTTCGAACAGGCTTTATTCATTTTGGTGTCTTTTTTCTATTTTCTATTATTTACAGAAGTTTCGTACTAATGTTTCCTGATAATAAACTAGACATAGGTAATATAGGTATAGGTAGTTAATGAATTAGTTGTCTCACTTTATTCCAAACAAGGTCATATTACAGGTAACTCAGTTATAAGAGTAAAATAATGCGATACTATGTGTTAAGTATGAATTTTCGATGTAATATTTTACAGTTAACTCGTAAATTTTAACATTTCCTATTTTGTTAAACTCAATCATTTGTAATTTTAATAGAATTGTAAACGATTCAATCAACGAATCAATGATACAATTTGACTGAGTGAACCATCCTACTGAACTGAAAGAAATGGATGAATGATACATATCTTTAGTTCGCCATGAACTATATCGCTCTTTTCATTTGAGTGACCTTTTTTTTACTGTTTTTGTTTTTTTTTTTATATTCCACTTCAAGGATGTCCTATTCCCACCTGATTTTAAGTGGTAAAAAGGTCCTAGCTTAAGGGCGACAAGTACTTTAGAAGTAAATAAAGAAAGAAAACTATTTATTAGGTAGTTTAAACATAAACTAAAGCAATGTGGAGTCAACTAAGATGATACCTAAAAGGTCCCGCTCAGCATATGTATGGTATTTTTCGCTAGTATTTTTCGGAAACCTGAGGTAGAGTACGGCTTCAGTTCTGTAATGGAATAACTAGCAATATGACTGCGTAGGTATTTAATTTTAGTTTGTATTGTAGGAATCAGTAACATTTTAAATAAATAAAAAAAACGATAACATCACATACATTGCTCTGATGGCGGTAAGTAGCTTAAGCATTTGTGTTACAAGAATCAGAAATAATGACGGTAACACCCAGACCCGAGACAATACGTTTCACATATTGACCCGATCGAGCCCAGGACCTCAGAGATGGCGCGACTCCAAAGTCCGGCACGCTCGTCTCTCGGCTACGGAGGTCAAGACATTGCCTATTATTTTTACTAATGATAACAACTTGATAATGTTGTCTTTAGGTACGTATAATTCACAACTCAATATCTACTAGTACGTGTGTACTACAGCTCCTTGGACGCGAAAGCCTGGTCCGTTTGCTCAACTGCGTGCAGCAATTAGTGTAATTATGCACAGTTTCATTGTTCAGCGTGACGTCACGCGCGCGTCTGCGCCTGCGCCGAATGTGGCTCCGGCGGCCGCCATTACGTCAAGTATAGGAAATAAGGTAGTCTTAGTTAGTTTGCTTTTCTCTTTCCGCTAATATAATAAACGTGAAAGTTTTAATGTATGGCTTTATACATGTATGTACTTATTACTTACTGGTGCTCGCAATTTTGCCCATTTTATTTCGGGATAAAAAGTATCTTATATGTAAAACTAGTCTTTTCTCTTTCTATTCAATTTCCTTTGCTTCCAAATCCTTTTAGAAGTTTTAGAGGAAAGAGTACTAACGAACATCTTCATAATAATAGCCACGATCAATTATTTATTCATATTGTTACAAGTTACTATATAAACCAAAATTGAAGCCTAAGTTTGAAACCTAATAAACAGAGAAGAATCCGGCAAAAAAATCGTTATCTTAATCTTTACAATATTAAGGCTGGAGAGAACTTTAAACTATGTTGTGAGAGCGTAGGGGAGAGTGGGGTGCATTCGTACAACGGGAGCATTCGTACAGTAGTGATATCTAAGCTATACAGCACACTGGCGTGTTCATGTTTATGTGCATAACTTCCACTCGGACGCATAGGCTACGCGCGGAGCGGCGGGGCAGTGCGGCTCCCGGTTTCGACACAACAGGCCCGTTCATGTTTTCGCTCCACGTAAGTAATTTTTGGATTCACTTTGAAACGTGTTTAAATGTTATTAGTTTTACTCTAGTTATAAAAGTGATTCAATTTAGTTGGTGGAATGGTATTGAGGTCTTAAATGCACGCAGTTGTTTTCTGATAACTATAACGGGTATATTTATTTTAAATTAAATCGTTGTATTTTTGGTTTGGGGTACCTTCGTGCAGTTAGCAGTGGGGTAGATTCGTACTGTACGAATCCTCCCGACACTAAGTTGCATAGCATTAAATCTTTTTTTATAGAATATATTATTATTACAGAATCAAAATGCCGCGTAAGTACGTAAGCTCTAGGAGAGATCGACGAGATAGGTAATGTTGAAGATGTGGAACAACAAGATTTACCACCAGGGTTGGCCCCTACATCAGCTTCTGTTCCGCCACAGTCAGAATCCGCACAAGGCGAGCAGTCTATTTCAACAGCGAGTCAAAGAGCCAATGTATCGGAAACGGAGCTTACTCAAGAAGATCTCCTAGAGAGCTCAGTTGCTGTTTCACCATCCTTGCATAGATCTACAACTCCACTGGCGACTTTACCTGATGGAGGACTAATAACTTCATAAGTTATCCGGCCTTACCCTATAGTAGACAGAACTGAGTCTAAAAAGTCGAGAAAAGGGAAACAACAAGGAAAGTCGAGAATATATACAGATACTCCGGAGAAAATAAGACTAGAAGAAATAGAGCAAGCAAAACAGTTAAAGAAGCAAGAGCAAGAGATAAAACAAAAGGCTAAGGAGATGAAGCGAGCATTAAATTTAGTATCCGCCAACACCAATCCAAAAAGAAAGAAGAAAACTGTAAGGACAACTAAATTAAAGAGGAAAAAGAAAACTTTCAAGCCTTTCAGTGAGGACGAGTCTGATTCTGAGGATGAAACTAATATCAGTTTAAGAGAAAGATCTCGTTCCCCATCGAAGAAGCGTCCGAGCAATTGGATGTTCAAGATGAAACTCCACTTATGTCTATGAACTTTAACCAAAGATGGTTCGTGATAGTCAAATTTGCTAAAAAAAATACTGTTTTATATTATGTTGGGCAAATGCTTATAAAATAAAGTCCTATTGAATACTTAGTTCTATTTATGAGGAATAAGCCTGGTTTTGGAAATTGGTTTTTCCCACCACCAACGATGAGGGGAGTGTCAATATAACAGATGTGGTACATATACTGACACCATTAAAATCTGCTTTGACAGCGAGAACGTCTAACATTTATATCTTAATTATTTTTTTATTGTATTAATACTTAAGACTAAGGCTTGTTGCTGCTTATTATATTAATAAGGTAAAAGTTATGATACGTTTTTGTAACCACAACTAGTGGTAAAAAAACGTATCAAGTAGTCATTTTTAGTACTGAGGTACGTTGTTTATTACTAAGAGTAAGTAGTTATAACCTACAGACGTACACAAATAATAATTGATAATTGTTCCTAAAAAAAATACTGATTCTGTGTTAATTGTGATCTCAATAAATGATAATATTACATTGAATAGTGGTTATTTCTTTCATTGTACGAAGGTACCCCACTATGTACGAAAGCTCCCTACGCTATGTACGAACCTACCCCACGTGTGGGGTAGATTCGTACGTATTTCTTATTTTAGTAAAATTGTCGTAGCATCGCCTTGCTTTCTTATATCGAAACAACACATCATTCATCTTAAAGGCTAATAAGTGCGGTATTTGACTGCATTAAAGTTATTTTTAAATAATGGATAGTTTTGGTTTTATGTGGCTTAAAGTGAAAAGTGTACGAATCCTACCCACTCTCCCCTACAGACAATCATGTCCATCCATATACATTTATCGTTTAAATATTCATTTATTTTGTAAGTAGTAGACTTTTTGCATTAAAATTAAATCATTATATTATTAGGACCTACTGGTGGTCTGCTCAGATTATAATATTTTTTTTAGTACCCTATTCACGAAATGATGTATCTTTATTTTCAATAATTTATTTCACTTCAATAAAGTTCGTTAACTCTTATGAAATAAGGCATAACACAAACTTCCTTTTTCTGAAGTCGGCTATAAAGAGCATGATGTTGCCGGTCGCGCCGATGCGGTTCAGCGTGTTAATTAGATACATAACGAGAACCTACTTTTACTTTTTGACTCACATATTAGATATGTATTTATGTATGTTATGTCCGGAATTGGGAGATTGTTTTAATTGTTGTTATTGTTTGAAGTGTGCGCTAGTTCTGAAAATAACTGATTTTTAATCGTTGTTGCAAAATACTATCAAACCTATAACATTAAAATGTATTTTTATTCATTAGAGAGCCCAGTTGGAACAATGGTTAGTGCTCTTACGCGTTAACAAGGGTCGTGGATTTGATTTTCATTCAAAAGAAACATTCGCGTTCCTATTTTATACTCATAGGTAGGTATATGAATGTTTTTATACTTATGTACGTTTGTATTGTGATAACACCGATAGTTTTAAAATACAACAAGTGGTAGAACTTCTTACTTACGATTAATAATTTGGGTTCAGGTGAATTTACAAAGTAGCATGTCATCGTACCTACTATCAAAACTAGGGATTTGTACAAAAATGGTTTTTCTTTAGAATAAAAAGATAGATAAATAAACTTTATAGCACAGAACGTTTACAGGTTTTAGCTAAACAAAAAACTTAAAGTACAATTAGGTAATTTATTGCTAAAAAGGAATTTCTTCCAATAGAAAATTAAATACAACTATGTACAAGTACCATTTGTCGTTTTTAAAATAAATAATTATAATAATAAATAAACAGAAATTAGATAATATCACATAAATTTCTCCGATTTTATTATCAGTAGCTTAAGCACTTGTCTTACAGAAATCCGAAAGAACGACGGTACAACGCCCAGACCCGAGACAATATAGAAAAGTTTATTTCCCATATTGACCCGAAAGGGTATCGAACTCGGTACCTACCAGAGATGGCGCGGCGTCAAAGTCCGGCTTGCTCGCCTCTCAGTTACGGAGGTCGTCAAATAAATAGTTCAAATATTTTTCTCGCCTAATTATTTGGTTTATTGAAGTCGGTTTGCATGCATTCATAAGTATTGATAAATGTATACAATCCTAACTTGCCTGTGTTAAAACCTGAAAATCGAACCTACGACCTTAAAGCCATGACCCCGAACTTTAACCACCTTTAAGCAACCATTAACGGCCGGCCTTATCCCACAAATGATGACCGACAATACTTGTGGCTCGATAATCCCTTATCTAATATCTAAATTAAGAGAGGTAGGGCATAGCGATTTATCGCTCGAACTGGAGCAGCCCGACTGGTGAAATACCTCCACCTTACAGAAGACCGCAGCCAAATGACAATCACTTCTGGGTTGTTGTGTTCCTGCGTGTGAGTAAGGTTTCCAGTGCTCCTGGGGGGTGCTACGTTAGTAGCAGGGGTCAAGCCTTCAAGGTAAGGGCGACAAGTCCAGTAACAAATTTATTATGCTGTACTTGTCACCCTTAAGCTAGGACCTCATTACAACCAGGTAGGATGTGGTCAATCTTGAATGGCAATATATAAAAAAATATATATCTGTTATATAGGGCAACATTCTTCTCGTAAGAACATCATGTCATACGTCATTGCCAATGGGCTGTAACTCACAATTTAAAGTTCGTAAATCAGCGGACGGCTGCGTCTGGTCGAGGAAAACTCCGCTATATTCGGTTATTCCGATTCGTCTGCCGTACGCTCTCAAGGCCCGTTTGTACACAAACAACACGTGTGTCGTTGTAGCTAAGTTTATTTGTACTATTGTTTTTGTCATTGAATTATTGCTTTTATATTGTTCATAAGTTTCATAACAAAATAAAGTGTGTCAGTTTTACAGACAGTAACACAATGTTCCAATTGAAGTGTTATAATTTGTTAATCAAGATAATCAAGGTTGTCTGGTAGAGATTTCGTTCTAGCAATAAGACTGCCTATTTTGCACTTGAATATGTCTGTAAAACCAATTTATATAAATGTTATGTGCAATAACGTGTATCTATCTATCTACCTATAGTTTAACTATTTAAACTAAGTAAACATTCGCGTTTTGACACGTCCATCTTTTTTGTTAAACGAACTACTGACTGCTCTATGTTCATCCCCCATCATTTGCTGTTATTTTTCTCGCATAGCCTTGCGATGATACATTAATCCCTACTAATATTATAAATGCGAAAGTAACTCTATCTGTCTGTCTGTCTGTCTGTTACGCTTTCCTGCTTAAACCTCTCAACCGATTTTTATGAAATTTTGTATAGGTATACGTTGAATCTCAAGAACGGACATAGGCTACTTTTTATTAGAAAATAAGGGGGGGATGGAGATAATACCACCTTTGAAAGTTTATATGGAAATATGTTTATTTTTGAAGTTAGAGATATGAAATTGGGCACAAATATAGCTCAAAACTTAGATTAAAATAAAGACTACTTTTTGTTTCGAATATTAGGGGAGAAAGGGGTAAAATCGACCATGAAAGGATGTAGTCCACGCGAACGCAGTCGCGGGCACAGCTAGTAAATTATAAGTAAACTCGATATTCTCCGTACCAGACAATAAATAAATGCAATAATTAAATGTTTGTATTAAGGTTTTCTAATAAAGAAACTCGATAAATGCTGAATGCAAGGTGTAATTCGGTTGTCAGATGTCAGATGGGGGTAGGTGGATAAGACTATTTACTAATGTGTATATTTATTCTATGTACTTCGTTTTATTTTAATGGCCACACGCTTTTTGTGAAGTCTAACTCTGCTAGCTATATCACGTGATAATTGATTTAACACGGGTATTCGATGCTCTATATTTTTAAGGATTCTATGGAAGTCAATATCCAGTTTGAGCTCGTTTTTAATCACACCATACAATACCACACATTACCCGTCCCCCGTCCCTCAATATAAAAAAGGTAAAACAAAATTGATAGTAACATTTATTTGGTAGGTAAGGTCACTTGTAAGACTTAAAAAATATGAAAATTAATGGGATTTTCTACAGCTGAGGGAACGCGGCATTTTGGCGAGGTGCCACCCTGTAATTACCCAATCGCTTAAAGCACCGACTCACCCCCAAATGTGTCACTAGGCCAGTCGTGCAATATCAACCTGTTCTAGTATCTTCACAAGTACGAATCAGCTGTAGTTACTTTACAAATAAAAAAACGAGGAAATTGTTGTAAGTAATGATGATTAGTCATTTGAACGTCAAAACTGTGCCCAAAACCCAGTTGCCGATCCCGTTCGTTTTCGTTCACTGAGATGCGCGGCCGTTTTTGCAATGCGGCTCAGTGTTGTTAAGATGTCGATATTTTTATCGACAGTTCACTTTAAACACTTTAATAAGTACTATATCAATGTCGCTAAGGGTGCGCTCTTAACAAATATCAAAATCGATAAAACTCAGTGCGTCAACTGCTAATTGGCTGGAAATAAGAGTGCGGTGTGCTATCAGCCAATAAACTTTTGCCATCTCATGTGAGAAATTTGCTTGTGCTCAATTTGATCTGACAACAATATTCATAACAATAAACTATTAATGACACAAATCAAAGTTTATATCTAACTATAAATAGCAATTAGGTACAACAAATTTATTAGGGCCTCAACTCTAAACTATCAACTCAAAAGATGGTTTTCATTGCATCTATGTATATAATACTCAAAGGTTGAGGTATCCGTATACCTCTCTCACTAATGAACAGCTAATAATACTCATTATACGCTTTGGATATTACCATAACGAATAAATACAGTATTGAGGTATTATCGACAAACGGCTTGTCTACGTCGCATCTCTTAACTGCGCGTGCGCCGCGACGCGTGATCTACGCAGGCGCTTTCGCGCACTTTCACCCGCGACCCGTGATCTAGTGCGACCGATCTCGTTGATCGATCGGTCGTCGGCTATGATCGTTCGGAGTAATCGTGACTATGATGTATGTGGCAGGCAGCCATAGTATTATGACCAAGATGTAGTGGCAGCAGGTCCGACGCAAGGTGTCGATGAAAGAGAGATACCGGGTGGTGATCTATGACAGTCATTATTTAAACAACGCATTGTATTTTATATTTGTTGTAAGTTTTACTCTGTAAGCATAAAGTTTTATTTATAATTTAAATTTGGTGTTCGTTTAAGTTAAGTGGAGTTCCGCTACGAATTATTTTTAAGAATATAATCCTTTAATGCTCGGTTCTAACATTTTCCGATTCGTAATGTATCAAAAATTACAATTCGTTTTTTTCCAACTGTCTACGAGTCTGGAACGGTTTTAGCTTCGCCTCATTTAATATATAACTATTCGTAACTAAAACGGATAGTTTTTGAGAAGTGGACCGCATTAAAAATCAATACAAAATCCATTTCCATTCCTTCAAGCAAACTATCATAGGAATACCGGTAAGTCATTTTAAACAGCCGCTGATTCCAAACCAATTGGCTACTTGTCAGTGTAACCTGGTGGCTTAAGGTGGTGTGATTTTAGCCTAAGTATTGCTAGCTCCGTGGGTTCTCTGGGACGCTCACAGAAACCTAACTGAGCACTGAGGCAGGGCGCCACTTACTTTAACTAAAAGTAAGAAAGAGTAAAGAAAACAAAAGTTTGGTTTAAGACTTTGATCATAATAAATTTATTAAAATTGACAATTAAGCTTTGTTTCTTTCACAAATTAACCACACTTAAACTAGTTAACTTAGCTAACAATGAAGACCATTGTGGTCTCAAATATCCGTAAGATGAATACACAATATTCTATCTAAGTACATAGGATACTAGGGTACAATAAAATTAGTATCACTTAAATTAACAATAAATGCTAAGGTATGAGCATACCTGTTAATCGGCAAACCTCCCTAAGGCTACAGGCATTCCAACCTCAACCAGTCCATCAACAGATTGTTGCCGGTGAACTGCCAACGTGAACCGCAAGACAGAAGAGATCCACAATGTTCCAGTCTGTAGAAGGCTAAATGTCATGGGTATCCCAACCCAAGGAGGGCTTCCCAAAAGCCTGCAAAACACATACAAGCATAGTCAGCATAAGCAGCAAACAAAATCTCTTGTAGCAGAGAAGAGGGTAGGTGCGAAACATGTGCTGCGAAACATGTGCTGTGAAAAACTGCGTAAATCTCCAAAAGCACTTATTTAACCACAAGATCGAGTACAGCGTGACAAGAGATTGTAAGGATAAGAGTAATCCAAGCGTGCTTACCCAAAAATAAGAAGAATTAAGCAAGGCAGAAGATCATCCTCCTCGGTGTATAATCACCTCCTCATTAAAAATTAAAATTTCATTTAGTTATTGATCTAAAACAAACAATAAACACTATAATTAGAAAATGCAACCACATGTGGTGTTGCAGAAGACGACCAAGGTTAAGCCAAGCCAACTTACCAGAGAAATCTTGTAAAATAAGAAGAAATCATTTTTCTCGCATTTCACATGCGAGCCTGTTCGTCAGGGGAGAAACTTGCAGCTCCACGACGACATCGTCAAAATGAAAAAAAAAGCTTTCAGATAAGAAAGATATAAAAAAAAGGAAACTTGTTGCGTGCGTCCACGCACAAGAGAAAAATGAAAAATCATCCTGTCATTCCATAGACGAACGTCTTTCAATCGAGGAACTGTCATTGAACTGTCAATGTCAGACTTGAGTGGCAAAAATCCAAGTTCAGAAACAAACAAGACCTGGAACAATGTCTTTTTAGCCATCAAAGATGGATGTTTTTAAGTAAATTTAAAAAATTCACAAAAACATGTAACGACGTGTTACAATACCTCCTTAGTTGACACAAAAAAAATAAAAAAAAGAAGTGAGACTCGGGGCACACGAACCTTGAAACAAATAAAAAAAAATTGAATCAATCAGGTGGATGAGACTTTAAAATATCCTTGACATGCCAAGTTCCTAGAGGCTTCCTTGAATGAAAATCACAGAGCTGATAAACAACACTTGAGACCTTTTTGACAACTATACACTTTCGAAACTTGGGGGCAAACTTATGAGTGAAATATTTACTTGCATTTGAAAGAGGAAATTCCCTGTACCACACCGTTTGACCAACTTGATAATCAATCTGGCTACAAGACCTGTTGCAAACAATCTTGTCATGTTGACCAGACTTGTCCACATGTGACCGTTCTTTTTGATCTAAACAAATTTCACAAGTTCTAACATAATACTTTATGTCCCTAACCATTTTAGGCCAGTAATATGACTGTGAAACACGCTTAAGTGTTTTAAATAAACCCAAATGAGCGGTATTCGACCGACTATGACATTGTTGGAGTATAGAAGATCTTTCTTCCCATAGAATTACCCTTTTCCATTTAAACTCAGTCCACAAAGGATTAGAAGAATTTATATATCTAAATAAATTCCCGTCAATAAATTTCCAATTATGAAACTTCTCTGGTCTACTCTGAACCCTCCGAATCAAGTCCCAATACCAAACATCCCTACTTTCAGAATTGGACAATGAGTCAGATAAAGAAGCTATTGCTTGCAAAGATTTCCCTTGCCTAGAGAACAAATCGCCAGAATCAGGCAGATGAACAGATTCATCCTTCAACAGGTTCACTGTGAACCCTCGACGCGTACCATGAGCGTCAAAGATATCCTTACACAAATCGTAAGAACGCAAAAAATCAGACCCTAAAATGATGGGCATGTTGATGTCCTTACAGACATAAAAATTCACATTGTGAACCCTATTTGAAAAAGAAATAGGAAAAGAAACCCTACCGAGAACGTTAAGACGAGCATTGTTACCCACTAACAATTTACTTTGACAAGGTTCCCAGTCAACATTCACACCCATATTAGAGAGTGTAGATAAAGTCTTATCACAAATAACAGACACAGAAGCACCACTGTCTGCTAAAGCATTGCACTTAATGCCTAAAATATCAATTGTAACAAAAGGACGAATATTGTCCTTGCACTGGTCAAATAGAGGATTGACTGAATAAGTCGTAGAAAAAAATGAGTTAATAAACTTTAGATGAGATTTCCATTCACAGTCAGTAGTGAAACCCTTGTTAAACGAAACCCTAACATGAGCGTGATTCACTTCTGACTGCCTTTTACGTTTTTTGAGCAATGACAGTTGTTGGTCAAAGTGCCTGGTTTCTTACATTTAAAACAATGAATGCCCAAATAAACTTGACAATTCTTATAATGATGTGAGCCATCACATTTTAAACATTTTTCAACAACAGAGTTTAAAATTGGCCTCTTTTTAGAAGCAGCATTAGGTAATAAAAGATCTGATATGATAACATCAGAGCCAGGATTGAGATAACCTCTATTTTCACATCTATGTTTGGAAATTTCCAATTTTAAACAAAGTTGCTTAAGATGAGCTATTGAGCTAACATCAATTAAAGCTAAACGGGTAATATAGAAAGGACTCATATTAGTCATTATAATTTCCAATTGCTCATCTTCTGGCAAAGGTACAGTAAGTGTACTAAATAAATATCTCATAACATTAATGAAAGTTCTAATTTTTTCATTTGGTTGTTGAAGTCTTGCCTTAATTTGGTTCAATAATGAACGCTCGGCCTCAACAGATTGAAATTCAGCTTTTAATAATTCAATAAATTGAAAATATGAAGAAATAGAAGTGCGTACAGATTTGTACCATATTAAGGCTTCGCCTGACAAAATATAACTAACATTATCCAAGAATTCTTTGTTAGGTATTTTAGTACAATGTATGAAATCTTCAAGTTCAGTTACAAAGTCATAAACAGGTGTTTCACCATTAAAATTAAATTTCAGATTTAACATAAGTTTAAGATATGATTTAGATGTGGAAATAATATTAGAGCAACCTGTTTGCTGACTTTTATCTGGCAAGGATTCAGACAAAGTTGAAGCGGCAACTAGTCCACATTCAAGGTTTTTGTTTAATAAATAAGTATCAGCCAACAAGTTAATCTTTGACAACTTTTGTTCATCATTTGAGAACACTATGCGTTCAAGTCTTAAAACAAGATGTGCCAATATAGAATGACATTTCTTTAAACAAGTTGTATGATTTAAATTGAGCACTTCATAATATTTTTCCTGACAAAACAATAATTCCTTGGCAGGATCAAGAGAGCAAATAAACTTCTTACTAACTTCATCATTTGAAGTACCTTTCAAAGAACGATATAATTTTCTTAAGTCATCTACCGACTTATCGTCTGAAACTTCATGTCCTTTGACACGAATTTCATATAAAAGTTCGTTCTTACGCAAATAATCAATATCAAGTGAAAGACTCATCTTTCAAAATAAAAATAAGATATGAAAGAAACAAAGTAGCAAAAGAAAATAAGAAACCCAGTCTCAGTTAGACCCTGTATGTAAAACGAGGCCTGCCCGTTGAGGCGCCAATGTAACCTGGTGGCTTAAGGTGGTGTGATTTTAGCCTAAGTATTGCTAGCTCCGTGGGTTCTCTGGGACGCTCACAGAAACCTAACTGAGCACTGAGGCAGGGCGCCACTTACTTTAACTAAAAGTAAGAAAGAGTAAAGAAAACAAAAGTTTGGTTTAAGACTTTGATCATAATAAATTTATTAAAATTGACAATTAAGCTTTGTTTCTTTCACAAATTAACCACACTTAAACTAGTTAACTTAGCTAACAATGAAGACCATTGTGGTCTCAAATATCCGTAAGATGAATACACAATATTCTATCTAAGTACATAGGATACTAGGGTACAATAAAATTAGTATCACTTAAATTAACAATAAATGCTAAGGTATGAGCATACCTGTTAATCGGCAAACCTCCCTAAGGCTACAGGCATTCCAACCTCAACCAGTCCATCAACAGATTGTTGCCGGTGAACTGCCAACGTGAACCGCAAGACAGAAGAGATCCACAATGTTCCAGTCTGTAGAAGGCTAAATGTCATGGGTATCCCAACCCAAGGAGGGCTTCCCAAAAGCCTGCAAAACACATACAAGCATAGTCAGCATAAGCAGCAAACAAAATCTCTTGTAGCAGAGAAGAGGGTAGGTGCGAAACATGTGCTGCGAAACATGTGCTGTGAAAAACTGCGTAAATCTCCAAAAGCACTTATTTAACCACAAGATCGAGTACAGCGTGACAAGAGATTGTAAGGATAAGAGTAATCCAAGCGTGCTTACCCAAAAATAAGAAGAATTAAGCAAGGCAGAAGATCATCCTCCTCGGTGTATAATCACCTCCTCATTAAAAATTAAAATTTCATTTAGTTATTGATCTAAAACAAACAATAAACACTATAATTAGAAAATGCAACCACATGTGGTGTTGCAGAAGACGACCAAGGTTAAGCCAAGCCAACTTACCAGAGAAATCTTGTAAAATAAGAAGAAATCATTTTTCTCGCATTTCACATGCGAGCCTGTTCGTCAGGGGAGAAACTTGCAGCTCCACGACGACATCGTCAAAATGAAAAAAAAAGCTTTCAGATAAGAAAGATATAAAAAAAAGGAAACTTGTTGCGTGCGTCCACGCACAAGAGAAAAATGAAAAATCATCCTGTCAATTCCATAGACGAACGTCTTTCAATCGAGGAACTGTCATTGAACTGTCAATGTCAGACTTGAGTGGCAAAAATCCAAGTTCAGAAACAAACAAGACCTGGAACAATGTCTTTTTAGCCATCAAAGATGGATGTTTTTAAGTAAATTTAAAAAATTCACAAAAACATGTAACGACGTGTTACATCAGTGTTAACAATAAAATATGAAAAGTGTTAGATATGTTAGCTTATTAGTTAAGTAATCATTTTACATTTATACTTTTAATTAAAAGCATAGTTAGTATTTTATTTTTGCAAAATAAATTTTACTTTTTTTATCTGTGGAACAAAAGAACCGAAACGGAAACCACCATTGCAATTCGGAAATGACAGCTGTCGGCGAAAATTATTTATTTTAATGTGGCGAAACAATGATTATTTTACCGATTAAATTGAATTATTGTGTCTCTAATCGTATTAAGAATTTATTGAAACATTTTCCGTTTATCTAAATTAAGTCGTTTCTATGCGTATCGGTTCGTTGTCTAGGACGTTGACGTCATAATTGCAACAGTGACGAGACTTGGCGTTTTCGCGCGCTTTTTAAATGTGTTACACAAAATCTTATTTTACTCTGGTTATTTACATTTTTTCCAGATAAATCGAATTGCTTGGGATATAAAATGAACGGGCGCACATTTTACAATACTTTTTCAAAAACTGTCAAGTAGCCAATTGCAAGTCAATATCATTCTGTATAATCACGAGCTAACCATTTGAATGGCAAAGTCCCCGGGAGCCACAATCGCTTATTCGCGGCGTGTGGCAGGATTCTGTCCGTGACTAGTCGATTCGAAAGTAAAATGTATGTTAATTCTGATATCGTTGGGTATGCGCGCGAGGCACTGTGATGTCTTGTGCATACGATTTGCCCGAATTAGGAAGCTGATGCGCGCTGGTAGCTGTATGGGCATTCAAGTCGGGGTACTTGAAGATACGAGTAGCGGAGTGTAATTAATGTGGACAATTTAAAGAGGACCGCTTAATCCCTAATCTGGCGCTTCATTTTGAAGTAGGTTACACCGAAGCGATGAAGAAGAACACAGCATGTACCTAGTAAAAGAATATGGACTCAAAATAGATTTTTACATTTCTTAATAGTGATTCACGCCGCACTAGCGACCTATTCAATATTTTAAAGTCGAATCGGAGCAGCCCGACTGATGAAATACCTCCACCTTATAGAAGAGCCAAATAGCAATCACTTCAGTGTTGTTGTGTTCCTGCGAGTGAGTAAGGTTTCCAGAGCTCTTGGGGGGTGCTACATTAGTAGCAGGGTCAAGGCTTCAAGGTAAGGGCGACAAGACTAGTCTTAAAAAGGCGAAAAGTATAGCATAGTAAAACTGTTACTAGAACAGTTTTACTATGCTATACTTTTCGCCCTTAAGCCAGGAACTCATTACCACTTAACATCAGATGGGATGAGGTCAATCTTGAAATGCGTTATAAAAAAAAAAGACCTTCACATATCGTGTTCGTATGGTTGTGGTGGTGAAAGTCGTTAGTTCGAATCCCACACAGCAAGAGGAAATAAGATTTTTCTGCTTTATTTTATTAATTTATGATCCCGAAAGTTTGATAGCTACCACTTGGCTAGTTTCCATAATTCCTATTACATTCAACTTAATTGCTACTAATAAAGTCTAGTTGATTAAGGGTCGTCTATAACTTTGTAACTATCGAGTTTCGACCCTGGTTTCCTAACTTAATTTGTTGTTAATTAGCTATAGTATAGTCCCTTTAAAGCGATACCCGTGTAAGGGCTGCGGAGGTCAGATACCAACCGCTCTAATATAACAACCAGGCTTTAGTCGTAGCGGATTGCGAACTTCGTAATGCACTACTGGGATACACGCTAGGAAAAAGAAGATAATCCCTTAACGAAGTATTAAATAAGAAGGATGTGCCAGTTAAGTCAAATTGTAATGTTAGCATTGTATTTTTAAAAGTATTTTATATACCTACATTTAATGTACCGCCACGATTTCAGCTCAAATCTATGGGATTTACCTATTACTATTAGACATTGCCACTGACGCCTAGTGCCCTTCAAATGCGTGCCTTAAAGTTTTAATAACTAAATATCAAATTCATACATTTTAAATATATCAACATTCATGACATTCATTTTGCCGTTTCGACAAAGCCAAAGCCTATTTCTCATAAGGAAACAGAAAACATATAACCCAAATATTATCAATCTACAACTAATTGAAGTGTCACGCTAATCAACTCGGCCGCCATAACTGTTGACTCTTGACAGTTTTTTGCTAAAACCATGTTCAGGGTCGGTGGTCGGCATGTAGGTCACGTCCCAGGAAGCGAGTGAGTCACGAGGGTTTTCCTCCGGCATCAGCGCGAGCGCGTCCTCATCTCAATGCCGGCTCATACAAATGTATGATGTGTATGTAAATTGGCTTATGTAACGTGCTTGGTTTTTTAGCGGTGACAAATGACTTTGTGATTCATTTTATCACTTGCTTGCGCCCATTTTTGTTTACATTTGCCACTGAATCTGCGCTTCTGTTGGTTGCAATTTGATGTTATATAGCCTAAAGCCTTCGATAAATGGACTATACAATTCATAAAGAATTTGTTTCGAATAGAAAAATCTTGCGATTGACGCGTTCAAACTAACAAACCCTTCAGCTTAAAAATATAAAAATAAATCCCGATTTTCTTTTGTCACTTTTGTTTGTTGTGTTTTTTATTGTCAGGAGAAAGATTCTGGTGAAAAATCGTCGTTAAGGTAGGACAACGTCTGTCAGGTCAGCTACTTGTGCATATCAATTTGCACACTAAAACTTTAAGATAGATGAAAGTGATTTATTTTCAAAACATGTTTTACATACATTATCTAAAAGTATTAGGAACAAATAAAATGTTTAAATTTAATTACATTAAAATTCATTTTTCGTTCTTTAGTTTAATGTGCAATAAAGTACGCGATAATGACACTTATTTACACATTTCGAAAGTGTTCATTTCTGATCAAGGTTTTGATATGAGCTAGTAGCGAGTAGAAAATCCATGAATATTTAGTAGGAGGTTTAGAATTTATTTTTTCAGTCAATAAACCGAACTAAGAGTTTTTCAGCCAGTGTTTAAAAAAATAATTACTTAAAATTAAAATGTTCCATGACAGTCCAAGTTTAACAATTGAAATTAAACTCCATTACGATATTTGTACAGTAGAAGGTCCCACAGCACGTCAGGGTAAACACTAGCAGTTCGATATTAGTTTTCCGACGGTCCGACGGCATAAGGGCGGGGAAAAGTCTGAATGAGGTAATATTATGATGACCATCATAATATTACCAAAAAGTGACCCTGTCGTGACGGCGATAAACTTTACACCCTGCCCAAAAAAATATGAATTTGGGAAATTGAACATGAGCAAATCGTAGAACTGTTTCAAGGCAGGCACAGCCATAAGCAAGGTTCGTATCGGCACGAAAGGGACTTTGTTAGTCAATAGCATACACCAGCTGACCTCATTCAAGAGTGTGCAAACAAGAGACCTCGCCTTCTGTCACTCGGCAAATACGAGCCAGGGCAGCTGCGTCACGAGACACCCTGTCTGGCATGGCTGAAGAAATACAATGTATGAAATATATTGGTCAACATCACCTACATTGCTCTGATTCTGTGGCAAACTCAAGCACCTGTGTTACATAATTCAGAAACAACGACTATACCACAACACACAAACCCGAGACAATACAGAAAAGTTCGTGTTCCACATAGACCCGACTGGGAATCGAACCCGGAACCTCAGATGGCAAGATCGCGCAACGCCGAAGCCTAGCCCTCTTGCCTCTCAGCTACGGAGGTCGTAAAATCAAGCAAACGGTAAGAACAACAGGATGTATGATAAAGAGAGGGCATAGCATAGCTGTAAAACAATTTCCATTCATCTCCTGAATTCAGGAAAATTTTCGAACCAATTTGTTTTCTCCTATTTGATAACGACACTAGTGTTCGTTTTAAAAGTAGAAATTAAATAATACCGCAAATACCACCAACACGCATTAGCAATGATTGTGAAAGAAACTCGCCATAAGAACGTATTTATGTACATATATACGAACCTAATTTAAAAGTAAATATCTGGGTGACAAAAAAATGCTACCTGATGCTTTTTTATGCATTTGTTAAGGTGTCCTTGCATATTAGGTAACAACATCAAACTGATCAACAGTTTTGCCAACTATTTTAATACTTCAAGGTCACCGCGCAAACAAGAATGAGTTTACAACAAAACAATACGCAATATTGGGTGCATCACTCAGGGTTTGTATCTTTGAGGATACCCGAAGACCCTGATGAGTGAAAGTGTGTCATCATAACGTGTCGTGAGTCAGCGCACGCGCAGGTAACGGGCGCTGAAAATATACCTAGTTGTTTTTAATAAAAATAAATACTAACCAATTTTTTTATTATTTGTCGATAAATTATGGGTATAAGACTTAATAAGCTTTAAATTAGGTCCAAAATTAAATAATTAAGAAATCAGGACTGATCTGTGCGCTGATGTGTGTACGAGTAAATTAATTCACTATTAAAATAATAAAAAAAATAACAAAAAATAAACAGCAGTAGTAGCAGGCTATTAGCCAAATCAATATCATACTACAGGCCTTCATCAATAAAAACAATTACTATTAGTAGAATGTGTATTGGTTTAATCATCACGCTTCCTAACAATTGTAGATCACAAACCCCAACCAACCAATGTTTGAAAAATAATTACAAATTTCAACCGTGAAACCCAATACAATGTATATCTCGGTTCTCTAATACTAGATTCAATTCTAGTTTCCAATCGAGGTTTTGACAAATGCGTAAGTTATTTTTCTTATGAAAGGCGTCACATATGATACAAACACATAACATATAGTGTACTTTTGACTACACACTCTACTAACCCACCTAACAAAGGAGGTTCTCGATTAGTTGTATTTATGTTATTACTAAATAATGTTTTCGATAATTATGAACTTGATTTTGTTCCATGTGAATGCTTGCTTAGAAGGCAGTTCCAAAGAGGTTCTCAATCCGATTGTCAATTTTTTACATTATCTATGGAAGTCACTAATCGACTTCACTTAACTGAATATTTACCTTAGAACTCGTACGAATAGACTATAATTGAAGTACTCGTATTTTTAAAAAATATCGCTCAAATTCGGAAAGGAATGCCTGAAAATAGTTTTCAAGTTTTATCGAATGGTATAAAACAAGACCTAGAACTCAAAGCAACGAATAATAAAATGTCATAGCAATCATTAATTATATGAAAACAGAGTCGAAGCTGTCATTCAAATATTAATTTATGTTTCTACTTAAACTAGACCCATTTTGTTGTTTGGCCCAAAGAATGTTGTACTCAAAATTAAATGACGGCACATTTAACTGGAAATAAAACGTTGAATATTGTATAACAGAAGCGATTACCTGCATCGTACGATTTGGCAACAACCACGGTCGGCCTCACCACGCTCTTGCTCTCTTATATCCCTAATTACTTTTGATATAAAGTCGAGAATTGCATGAAGCCTGTGTTGAAGAGCAGGATGTGCAGAAGTGAAGAAACAGCATTGTTTTGATACATGTATGTATGCACTTTCATCAGTGCTCTTGGAGAAGCCGTTTTAAGGATTGCTTCGAAGATGTTTTGCCTTGACGATGATTGTTAGCAACCAAAAGTGATACCTATTGCAATAATTTTTAGAATTTAGATAATCATTTACAAAGAATGAAAAGCTGATGGTTGGCAATGACAGATCAACTATTAAAAGAAACTTTTTTGTAGATTAATCAAAAGTTTGGGAATCAAAAAGTAGTTATTGATTTGCATAATTAATAATTTGTTTTTCTAAAACACTTGATTCGCATTCGAGATGCATTGGTTACGATTATAAGAATTAAAAATTGCTATCCGTCATGGGATCCGACGTATTACGTTTTTGGGAGTAGATCACCTGGTGAATCCTGCACAATGATTGTTGCCTCCGGTAGAACGGAGCTTGATAAATAATAAATAAATAAATGCGCCAGGCAATCACACCAATCACCTGGTCTCAAACTTAGATTTTCCCTTGTACTATGAGCACCAGACGACGGATACTAACTGAGGGCGTCATCCCAGCACACCCAGACCCAAGTCAATTTAGAAAAGTTCGTTTTCCAAATTGACCTGACCGGATGATAGAAGGTAGTGCTGGATTTACATGTTTAGAGCACCAAAGTTTTAAATTTTTTCGGATTGAAATTAGTAAATGCTCTAATTCGGCACAACATTAATTCTAAAATTCGTTTCGTTATTTATTACTTTTGTCGGTTGTTTATATACTACGGATATCTCACTCCGTAGAGAGTCGCAGGCGGTCGTTAGCACTTTATGCAACTGCTGTAAATGTAGAATCTTTCATTACTTACATATTATGGGCAGGTTCCAAAACTAAAATCGGTGGTCATCAGGTCATAATTATCAAATGCCTCCCTCAATCTAGCTCAAACCTCTGTTTTAAGTCTGCAAATTGCTTCAGAGAAGCGAAGTTTGACGCAACAATGACTTTCGCCGTTCACAATGGCTCCAGATTTCTGTAACGCTGTGTAATCCATGAGCTGCACAAAACCTAGACAATGCCGCTAATGCGGGCTGTCGCTAAAAAAGTCAGGGATGTCAATGGTGCACTCAGTGATGCCTAGTTTATGAAGGATAATTTAAATGCTATGCTGTAACTAATCGGTGATTTAGCACCTATACTAAATTATAAAGCTGAAGATTTTGTATGCCTGTTTGAATGTGCTAATCTCAGGAACTACGGTGCGAATTGTTAAATTATTTTAATGGTACATTTATTAAGGAAGGCTATAGGCTATATTATTAGGATATTTAAAACATCATGCTGCGACCAATCAGAGCGAAATAACAGTGGAAGAAATGGTGATGGCACGCGCGCGAAGAAGCCTGCCTAGTAAGTAATAGTCATATCAGCGTATTGAAAAATAGATAGATACACTTTATTGCACAGAAAAATTTACAGAAATTGGTTTTACAGACATAATTAAGAACAATTTAGGCGGTCTTATTGCTAAAAAGCAATCTCTTCCAGGCAACCTTTAGGTATAGGAAATAGTAGATATCGAAAAACGGGTGCGGCCGTGCAAAATATTTATTGAGAAAATATCAACAGGAAATATAAAAACTATAATATGATAAATACAAAAAAACCGGTCAAGTGCGAGTAGGACTCGCGTGGATAGGGTTCCGTACGTTGGGCTCATAGGTCACAATAAACTAAACAATTATTTATCAAATGTAGGTAAATAAGTTACAGTTGTTGACGTCTATTTTTAAAGTAATTAATTCTTCTTATTCTTTAGCTAATTTACTTTGCTTTGAAACGTTTTCATGGTAAAAGGTTATTAGATAATTAAATACTTCTGGAACCTGGTAAGTACTCGCATGAAAAAACTGTATATGGCTGAAAATAATCACATGGCACAGTCATGTTACAATAAAAAAACCTAAATTATCAAAACAACCCTTTTTTTTAATCCATGTACTTCTCATAGGTTTTCCTGTAATCTATAGGTAAAGAGCTACGGTTTAAACAAACATAACAGGTTGAATATCCCATAACAGGTCTAACCCCTCCATCATTAAGATAGAAGACACTAGAGCAGGAAATAATATTATTTCCTAACCACTACTCAGTCGTCGTAATAGGTAAGTATAATAGAAGTTAGTTTGTATGATGTGCAAGGGCGCTGAGTCACTTTCTACGGCGAGTCGGCGCATCGAAACAGTTCCTAATGAATGCGCACGCGCATAGCGGGCCCTCTGGTGCCTGCCCGCGAAATTAAGTTTCTTTTTTGCTGGGAGGAGTACTTCAAAAGGGTAAGATTGTTCATCAAATATTTAAAGTAGGGGAACTTGTTTGCTCAGTTAGAAAAGCAGCACGCGCGATACGTGAAAGTCTTAGGTTCGAATCACACAGATGAACATTTTTGATTTCTTTAAAATGGTTAAACTTCTATTAGACTTAATATTGCCTTCAAATGTGCATATTGTTATGTAAAATATTGAAAATTCACATAATACATCTGAAAGCTTTAGAGATGGCTTTGTAGCTTTCATAAGACTTTCAAAGGATAAAAACACCAGTGTTAAAATTTAAGTTCACGGTGCATAGCATAGGCAGAACTGGTATACTTAGTTAGAGTCTAGTTACTACTACTAGTTACTATTGTTTTTTTATATGTAACCTATATATTGTCCTACTGCTGGGAAAATCATTTAACATATAAAAAAATCACTGCTTCTAAAACTTCATATTGCTTTAATCCGTTAACCTAATTAAGAACTTCTACTAATCCATCTTTTACGTTTTTAAATTGGTCATAACTATTTAATAATTATTATAAACTAGCGATCCATTAAATGACTCGCTCGCCACAAAAGGTGAGTCTGATTCTGCGTATTCACAACTGAAAGATCAGTTGCAACCAGGAAGGAAGCCGCCATTACCTAACACAATTGGACAACAATCGCGATCGTGATGTTTTCACACACATATCAGCCGTCATGTTGAGGAAGTTAGCTTTTTAATAATATTAGGTAAGCAATTAGATATAAATAGGATTTGGTTGTCTGAACCTTGCACCGTAACTATGTGCTAGTACTTGTATAACCTAAAATAGAAGAGCAATGTTCTAAAACACGGCAAGTATCTCCGTTGTTAAAATTAACTTATCGTTACAATACCTATCACCAAATTAACTTATCGTTACAATACCTATCACCAAATTACGTACTAAGTGATCTTGTGTTGAGTGTCACATGTCCACTCAATGGGGAAGGGGACTGGGTCAACAACATCCAATTTCTTTTTTAATTTTAAATAGGGATTTAGAATATTAGACACGTATTTTTTTTTATTTTTGCTAAATGAAAAAAAAATACTGAGATAAATGGTGCCAAGTTGGGGGGTTGGGACTCGTTACGTCATTGGTGGGTTAAAAATGTACCCAGTAATAGCGTCACGTGACAATTACATTCAATGTATCGCCATTATTTTATGACTATACATATAAGTGGTAAATGGAAGAAAATAAATGTGTCCCATATTTTTGAAACAAATAAAAAAGTGTTTATTTGGTAACATAATAAATAGCATTTATAGAATAGCAACTTAAAAACAAAATTATGTCACTAAAAAGGATTAAAGATTAGATTGATTTAAAATCAATTTTTAATCTGCATCCGTATTATATGTAGCATCTTTGTAAATTCGAATGTGATATGCAATAAACGAATTGAATGAATTCCACGCAGACAAAGCCGCGAGTCGCTGCTAGTTTTGCAAAGGCATCTACGTAAACAATCCGTAGCAAGCGAAACACAATTGGCAATCTTTATCAATGAGTTCATCAAACGCTCTGCATTGTATTCAACGCGTTAACGCGAGTGGCAATACTGCTCATTGAGTTAACCAGACGAGACATTGGCAAGGTCAGTATCGCGATACCCGTATAATCAGCTAAAAGTAGCTGTAAACTTTGATCTTTATTCGTTTGAGAAAAAGAGCCAGTTTGATTGGCTATTTATGATGCTGACCGTACCGGCGTGTCGCGGCACTCGCGGCCTCAATTCCGCCCGCAGCCCCTATGCTCCAAATGTTCGTGATCAATCATCAATTAATGTAAGCTTTCAATTCAAAGTCAGTGAAAAACGAAGTACACCGTCACACTATTCTTAATACCTCTTAAATAGATGTGTACGAGCCTAATTAAATCTTCACTTAACTTTAAAAAACCCCCGACATAAAAAAGTGTGAAAAAAGCTCTTTTATTTGATATCTAAAGAGATAGTTGTGACAAAAAAATTTAGGAAATCCGTCCTTTTCTGGCGGTGGCCAACTTGGATTTGAAATTTGTTATTATGAATATTTTCTGCGAGTTCTTCCTTTTTTATATGATACCCATATTGTGGGAGTTGTGTTAATGCAATGCATGCAATCCATAATTTTGTGACGGCGGCCATCTTGGATCGATTTTTATCAAACATAGCTAAGACTTGTTCATATTTCAAACAAAAGTCTCAAACCTATACAGCCCCTAATAATATGAGTTCTAAACGACGGACTCTAACAGAAAAGAGAGAGAGAGAAAGTTTAAGAGAGGCAGGGCAAAGCGATTTATCGCTCGAACTGGAGCAACCCGACTGGTGAAATACCTCCACCTTACAGAAGACCGCAGCCAAATAACAATCACTCCGATGTCGTTGTGTTCCTGCGTGTGCGTAAGGTTTCCAGAGCTCTTGGGGGGTGCTACATTAGTAGCAGGGGTCAAGCCTTCAAAGTAAAGGCGACAAGTCTAGTAACTATGCTATACTTTTCGCCCTTAAGCTAGGACCTCATTACCACTTAACATCAGGTGGGATGAGGTCAATCTTGAAGTGCATTTTAAAAAAAAAAAGAAAACATCATAACAGCACACCCAGACCCAATTCAATTTATAAAAGTTAATTTCCCAATTTGATCTGCCTTATCATCGACCCAAGACCTTCCGCACTTATCCACAGCGCCACTAAGGTCGTGATGCGTCACTTTGAGCCCAGATTCCGTCCGCACGCTCCAAATATTGTTACCTAACACAAATTAGCCGCCCCTGCCGACTACTTACACCAGCCCGCGGAACGTGACCGGCTTACCTGCCACTGCGTCGACAAACGCTTAAAGCAACGTGAGAAAGCTCAGAAAGGCCACGTGTCATCGGAAGACTGTTTAATGCCTACTTTTACTTGTACTTTAGACATGGTACTCGGTTAAAAAAAATAACTGCATAGCTATTCTTTTTGGGTTTTGTTTTGGGTTGCGGACACTATTCACAAATTATTTTTAGGTATCAATGTTGTAAAAAAGAATTGTAGCTCAGATCGAATATGTTTTTTGCTAATTATATTTTAAATTTTTATTTGATAATCAGTATGTTGATTTATAAAATTAGTTAGTCAGTTAACATTAAAAATTGATAAAATTAAGATTAATTATGCTCGTACTATAAGAGTTTATGCGGTGTCTGTGCGATTTCAAAATCTTCAATTTAGTAAGTTGGATTATCGCTACGTTTAACAGAAAATATTTTAAACCTTTAATTTTCATGACCAAGTGTTTCTGTAGCTCAAAGTTATTCAAGTTGTATGTAACATTTAAATATTTATACGGTTACTGTTTTCTTTTTACAAAAATACAAGTTTGTATTCTCATGTATTTGGATTTATGTAACCTTTTATGAGAATACATTCTTTAAACCTAAACCTAAGTTCTACTTACTTAGGCAAAAAAGAGCTAAAAAAATATGATTTTATGAAGAAAAAACGATCTGCTTAAGTCTTAGAATATACAGCAGAAGTTGCCTTACAAAATCCCTTCAATTGACAATCCTGGGCAAACGTACGCAGACGTTGTCCACTACGTACCTACATAAGAACAATAGCATAAACTGCACCTGTGCTTAATATAGCCAGTTGCAATACCTTTACCTCAACCTTTCCACAGTGTAGCTTGTAAACCATACCATAAAAAAGTGTCCCTTCTGTACACTCTAAATGGTCAAAAATGCAGTTGCTATGCGGCGTCCGCTTAATTTGCCATTCCGGGCTGCGCAGGCGCACTAGCGCCGACTTGCGCCACGAATCAGCATGCGCCCGATGCGCGCGCAGCGACAATTACGCGCGGGTTACGTAACGGCTGCATATACGAATTTGCATGCGAAGTTCGAGTGGGATTTTTGGCGATTAACGACGGACGATTACTACCGAAACGAAACTAACAAACGGTCGGTTTCGTTTTTGAAAATTAATCGTAAGCTTGAGAATTAAAACTCGGTTTTTGATTTGCATACATAATGTTTGTTTTTTGAAAACGCTTATTCCCATTCGAATTGCGTTAGTTATGGTTATGACAATTAATTAATTGGTCTTCATCATCGGATTTCACATATTCCGTTTCTGGTAGTAGACCTACAGCTTATGGGCTGCAGATTTTTTGTAGATTCGTTGGATATCCTTATTAGAGGTAGATTCTAACTATATAGCTGACCCTACACTGTCTGTCTTTCCGAAATCGTCTTTAATAAAAATATTTGGTAGAATACTGAATTTGTTTATAAAGGTTACATTAATAAGGATGTATTATCTATACTAAGCAATAAAGAAACTGAAGGTCGATAAAAGCCCTGGTTCAGACAATATTACAAACGAAGCATTGAAAAAAGGACACATAACTTTGGCTGTACCATTAGCCGAACTATTTAACATGATTCTACAAAATTCTGAAACACCCTCGCAATGGTCAGAATCCAACATCATACTAATATATAAAAAAGGCGACCCAAAGAATATAAGAAACTACCGACCAATCAGCTTGTTACCAAACTTATATAAATTATTTTCCACAATTATAAATAGAAGGATTAGCGATACAATAGAGAAAAAACAACCGGTCGAGCAAGCAGGTTTCAGAAAGGGGTTTTCAACGGTTGATCACATCCACACCCTTGAACTGATAATAGAAAAGTACCAGGAAAACCAAAGAACACTCTATATATTATTCATTGACTACCAGAAAGCCTTTGATACGGTAAGACATACAAGCATCTGGGAAAGCCTGAAAGAACAAGGAGTGGATGAAATCTATATAAAAACTATCCAATCCATATACAAAAACAATAAGGGTAAAATTAAGCTTGAATCTTTAGGCCCTAGCTTCCCAATAAAAAGGGGAGTAAGACAAGGCGATCCGCTGTCTCCAACAATATTTATAGCTGTACTCGAGACGATAATAAACAAGCTAGACTGGAGCAAACGAGGACTATACATAAATGGCACCTACTTAAGCCACCTGAGATTTGCAGATGACATTGTACTTCTATCTGAATCATCCTCCCAACTGCAAATCATGGTAGAAACACTACACCTAGCTAGTGTTAAGGTGGGGCTAGAAATCAATATTACAAAAACTAAGACAATGACAAATGGCTTGCAAAGACCAATCATAATCAATAGCAAACCATTGGAATACGTAGAAGAATATGTCTATCTAGGGAAAACTATAAGTTTTGACAGAAAAAATAAAAACATAGAAATAGAGAAAAGAATAAAATCAACATGGAACAAATACTGGGGTCTCAAGGAAATTTATAAAAGTAATTTACCACAAGCCATTAAAACAAAAGTCATGAACTCGACCCTCTTGCCGTGTCTGACATATGGATGCCAAACATGGAAGTTCACTGCTGAAGCAAGAAAAAATATAAACGTCTGTCAGAGAGGACTCGAACGAAGTATGCTAAATATAAGAAAGCTGCATAAAATACCACACACTAAAATAAGAAAAATAACTAAAGCAACAGACGCTCTGAGTTACGCACAAAAATTGAAATGGAAGTGGGCAGGACACATTGCGCGGCTAACAGACCAAAGATGGACCAAGAAAGTAACATTCTGGAACGGGCCACCAGGCAAAAGAATGAGAGGTAGACCTATTACAAGATGGGAAGATGACATTACAACAATAGCTGGTCTAAACTGGAAACAAGTAGCGAAAGACAGAACTAAATGGGCAACACTGGAGGAGGCCTTCACCCATTCTGGGGTTCCGGTAGATTAAATAAAAAAATAAAGAAAAAAAAATTAACTTAAATGAGAGAACAATAAGTAACATAGAAATAAACAAATTAAAACTAACACATGAATAGATTTTAAGAAATGTAAAATTTACTGGAAATAATAAAAGGCTTTTTTATTTTTATTTTATTTTATTCATTTATTATCTATACTAATAATATTATAAAGAGGAAAGGTTTGATTTTTTGTTTGTTTGTTTGTATGAATTGAATAGGCTCCGAAACTACTTGGCAGATTTGAAAAATTCTTTCACCGGTGGGAAGCTACACTATCTACGGGTGACATAGGCTATATTATATTTTCAAAAAAATTAGGGATCCTTACTAAAACTTCAATAATGTAATTAAAGGTGACCTGAAAAATTCCTTACATCGCGTGCGCTGCGAAAACTATTGATGATAGAACAAAGTCATACACTACGACTTTGCAGAACTCATCATTATCTACAAAAAGTGTCGGGATAGCATAAAAATAAAAATATATATCTATACTAATATTATAAAGAGGAAAGATTTGTATTTTTGTATGTTTGTAATGGATAGGCTCAAAAAGTACTAGGCCGATTTAAAAAAATCTTTCACCAATAGAATGCTACATTCTTCCAATTTGACATAGGCTACAAAATTAGGAATCCTTGGTAAAATTTGAAAAAAATCAACACAAAAGCGAGAAAAATTCTCTAAGGCAAAACGAAGTTCGCCGGGACCGCTATATTCTAATAATAAGAACAGAGCTCTAATTCTAGTCATTACTCGCGCTTTGACAAGCCATATACGAACTGGCTTTTTGACTATTACTTGTAATGGCCGGCTTCTGGGCTGCGGATTTATGTTTGACGTTATCTTTAATGCCGTCGGAATGTAGATGTTCTATTGTATCTGCGGGAATTTTTGCTTGGATCTAATTAAAATAAAAATATTTAAAGGTTAATATTGAGTTTGAGTGCACTGTCTCACTTTTAGAGAAGAAGTTTTATCTTTAAGATTGAAATACTTACACCCGCAAGTCGTGGTGGCCTGGAACTGAATCTACACTTAGTATTTATATATAAAGAAAATGTATTTCTTTAATTCTTGATTTTAACCTCTTTTATAATGTGTAAAGCCTTATAGTTTTTATGAGGACATTTCAACTTGACACGTTGCTAAGGTAACCAAAGATTGTTGATGTCAAATGGAGATGTTACTCGTAAATTAAACTAAAATTATTTTATTAGCACTTATTATATAAAATGAATTGGCATATTGGAAAATAGACTTTGAACTTCGTTTATCTAATTTTCATGTATGTTATTGTGTTCAAAGTTGTAATTATAGTTTTGTGTTAATTTTATTTTACTAATGAAATAAAAATCTGATTTTCAGAACAACACAACATAGTTTGTTTTTATTTGCCAATGGATGATTGAAATGATGATGATGACATTTATATCCAATATGTAAATGTAGTTATATATTAACGGTCTTTTGGTGTAAGATTTTTAATTATCCTCAATGATCAAATAAATAAAAAGAACAGAGATCTAGTTCTAGTTATAATGCGCTAATTAGCATGAAGACGAACATAATTTATTTATTTGTGCAAGAATAGTTTCAGAACACAGATGGTACAGGACCGTGTATTCGATTCAGTTGCGTGTAATAAACAAATAGGTCATTTGAATCAGTTACAATTATTGAAGTTACCGTAACTAATCTGCATACAATGAAAGATCACCAATATGCCGGTCTTTGTCGGTGAAGCAACGAATTATCGTAATACCACTGATCGAAGGACGCTTATGAGTAGCAAAACATGGTGAAGAAACCCTTTGTCCTGTTCTCTTAAAGAATCTAAGGCCCGCCGCGAGTCATTACAGTTTTCTGCAGATTCATCGCTATTGTCAGGCGCAGCGTGCGTGATGCTACATAGCGGAATGCCTACCTCGATAGATGGACTATCCAACATAAAAACTTTTTTTTAATTCCAACCAGAAATTCCTGAGATTAGTCCGTTCAATCAAACTCTTCAGCTTTATAGATTAGTTCACAATCCATAATCCTTAATTCCCCAATTTAAATATGATTCATCCAAAAACAAACATGCTGCCGTACTAACGAAGAGTGCAGTAAGTCGTGTTTTTGGGCAGGTTGACTTAAGACCGTATCTGTAATTAGATATGGCCTTAAGTCAATTGGCTACTTGACAGTGTTAACAATAAAATATGAAAAGTGTTAGATATGTTAGCTTATTAGTTAAGTAATCGTTTTACATTTTTACTTTTTAATTAAAAGCATAGTTAGTATTTTATTTTTGCAAAATAAATTTTAGTTTTTTAATCTGTGGAACAAAAGAACCGAAACGGAAACCACCATTGCAATTCGGAAATGACAGCTGTCGGCGAAAATTATTTATTTTAATGTGGCGAAACCATGATTATTTTACCGATTAAATTGAATTATTGTGTCTCTAATCGTTTAAAGAATTTATTGAAACATTTTCCGTTTATCTTAATTAAGTCGTTCCTATGCGTATCGTTTCGTTGTCTAGGACGTTGACGTCATAATTGCAACAGCGACGCGACTAGGCGTTTTCGCGGGCTTTTTAAATGTGTTACACAAAATCTTATTTTTCTCTGGTTATTTAGATTATTTCCAGATAAATCGAATTGCTTGGGATATAAAATGAACGGGCGCACATTTTACGATACTTTTTCAAAAACTGTCAAGTAGCCAATTTGCCTAGAAACGCGACTTACTGCACTCTTCGTTAGTACGGCAGCATGTATGTCGGTCAGTTACGTTTTCCCGACTACACCAATTGAACCAATTTTCATTAAATTACAGGTACAGCCAACATCATTAGTTCGTATACACCTCAATACCTTGTCGCATTAAACGTCCGCGTGTCTGAGTAAGTCAAATTGACAGTTAGCTTCATTTGACAAACTCAAACTCAAATATTTCTTTATTTAAGTAGGTTACATGTAACACTTTTGAATCGTCATTGAATACAATGCAAAGTGATTCTACTTTCGGTTCGGAACCTATATCTACCGAGAAGACACCGGTAAGAAACTGGTAAGAGACAAGGTACTGAGTTGATCAGTAACTAAAGATGCTGGCTATACAGGTATAGACTAGACTTTGCAAAGGATACGACGCTTTTGTTCTATACTTATCGTTTGAATTGATAAGTATGTATTGGATGGACTGGACTCATACGGCAGAGGACATTTACCGAAGGTTAAGAAATTAATATAACAGAAAAAAATCATCGCCTACGTTAAATTGCGGTTAGCTCAGTTGTAAGAGCATACGTGATACGTGAAGATCGTGGGTTCGAATCCCACACCGAGGGGAGACAAAAATTGTATTAAGAAAATTTACTCACTCTAGAATTATAAAGTCTATAGTATCTATAATTGTAAGCTGATATCAGATTTTTTCAATATTTTTGACTAATTTTATCCTTTTACAACATAGAATAAATATTAAAATCAGTCTTTGCACACGATCCGGTTTTACCCCTCCAGTGCATATTGATTCTCTGGTCTCGCAGACATGACGTCGCTTGACATTACATTGAATAGAGTCGGACTCGTATTTCAAGGGTTCCGCTTAAAGTAACAGTCGCTTTGTCAATAGTCAAGCTAAAAAAGCTAGGACCTCATTACCTCTTGACATCAAGTGGGATAAGGTAAATATTGAAGTGTAATTTAAAAAAAGTCAACTGTTTCTATTTTATTGAAATTATATCAAATCGAAAAAACAAGTTTATTTTTCGTTATTATAAATACATATTTAAACGACCTTCGTAGCTGAGAGGTGACCAGCCGGCCTGGTACTTTAGCGTCGCGCAATCTCTGAGGTCCCGGGTTCGATCCCCAGTCGGGGCAATATGAGAAACGAACTTTTCTATAGTGTTTCGGGGCTGGGTGTTGTGGTACCTTCGTTGTTTCTGATTTCTGTAGCACAAGTGATTAAGCTCCTTACCACATAATCAGAGCAATACATGCCATGCTTTCTAATAAACCTACATATTAATATCACTTTTGTTCATTCATTTCATTTATTAGAACTCAATTCAATCAATTCAGACTATTCTGTAGATGGCTTAATGTGAAGTTTGCACAAAATCTGTCGAGCGGTTCTTCATTTATCACATTTTTTACAACAAATAAATATGCGTGTAAATCCGCGTTTATAGTTTATTAGATGTAACAATTCCCAGGCTTCCACCCATAAAACCCTTAGGTACGGAACCCGAAAGCTCCAAGGAGAACCGCGATGAGTCACGCGTCCTGACACTTTTTGCATCGAGGATACAACTGGCGCGGTTATCGCATTGTTTCGGCTAAAAACGAAACTGAGGTCACATCGTCACTAATTAAAATTCTTCGTCGGGACCTTCGCCCGTCCACTGAGCACGCACTGCATCGCACGCAATCAAAAATATCGAGTAAAATTCATTCAATTATTCACAAACGTCACGAACTAATAGGAAATTTTAGATAGGCAAAAATTTTATTTTTACACACATTTTGGCTTTTAATGTATATTTCAACAAACATTTACTGATTTTAAAGAATGCGTTCAAATTTAGCAACGTCACTTTTTCGTACAGTTCTTACGAAATTGTGATGTTACTGAACTGCCATCGATTTTAATTTATGTGATAAAGAAAAAATTACGTTAACGTTAACGTTATATTATGAAAATTTAACTGACAAACTAAGTACTATCATTGTTTTTTTACCGAAGCTTCTCTACTTATATTATAAAGCTTTTAAAAAGTTTGTTTGTTTGTTTGAACGCGCTAATATCAGAAACTACTGATTTGAATTGAAAAACTGTGTCTGGTTTGGATAGTATATTTATCGAGGAAGGCTTTTAGGCTATAAATAATATCAAGCTACGACTAATGGCTAAGGAAAATGAGTGAAATTTAAAAAAAACGGGAATATTTATTAATTTACCGAAACCGCAGCGGGCTCCTAGTTATCAAGTAAAAATCATATTTTTTCTTTATATCTACGTCACAAATATTAAAATCCATTTGGAACAGGCAGTTGGAAATATGAACCAGTACTTACTAGGCTAGGCTTGTCTATCGTATTCTTAAGCGTTTTATTTCTTAGGAGGTTGCATTCTATTAATACCTCAGGGCAAAGACCTTTACGCCATCATTAAAGTTACGTAGCAACTTTGATGGGTATCATTGTATGGTTTAAGTAATTGTAACCAACCACAGACATGGAATATCAGAGTTTTTATTACAGTGCGTTTAAAGTTTATTATCTTTAGTTGTTCGGAAACGTGCAATTGAGGTATTACTGCTTTAATTTTTTTTTATTGCACTTCAAGATTACCTCATCCCACCTGATGTCAAGTGGTAATGAGGTCCTAGCTTAAAGGTGACAAGTACAGCATATTAAATATGTTACTGGACTTGTCGCCCTTACCTTGAAGGCTTGACCCATGCTACTAATGTAGCACCCCCAGGAGCTCTGGAAACCTTACTAACACGCAGGAACACCAAAACACAGAAGTGATTGTTATTTGGCTCTTCTGTAAGGTGGAGGTATTTCACCAGTCTGGCTACGCCAGTTCGAGCGATAAATCGCTATGCCCTACCTCTCTTACTAATAACGATAAACGATATTTTTAGAAAATTTGCAAATGCCGGTGTGACAATTTCTCTGGATTCTTACGCTAGAAATAAGAGAGGAGACAAATTGTTTACACAAACAAGGTTTATTTATAGTAATAATAATTATTTCTAGGTAAATAAGAGTAGACGGGGTCCAACAAGCGCAACCGACAATATATTTGAGTCCACGTCAAAAAAAACACCACTGTCCTGCAGTCCTCGAAATTCACGAAGCGACGTCACCCTAGTCCATGCGCAGCGGGGTTGTCGCCAACTTCTTTGATTTTCGGTACCGTGTAGAAGGTCCCTGTAATTACAGTAAACCAGACATTTTACAACTATCCAATTATACTATCTGACTGCGACATGGCGGTTGAAATAAGCAGCTCGATGCAAAGCGGGTAAACAGCAGAGATCGGTTAATAATGAGCAGAGCGCGTAAAGATGATTGTGATGATGGTGATTTGACTGACATAAAATAGTGATCAATGATGAGGCGTACAGAATCAGCTAGGGAAATATATTGTAGATGTGGGTACATCTATGCACAAAAATAGATGGGCACATTTAACAAATAATCATAATTAATTGGTGGCAGATAAACCCAGGACACAGGCAGTTTAATCCGCTAATTAAAAGCTAGGCGTACGTACTACTTAAATTAAAATACAATTTGGAAGGTGAAAAATTATATGGTGAAAGTTTGATAAAATTACGTTTAATGAAGTTGAGTAAGATGTGACGTGAGAAGGAATAATATTTAATTTACATACAAGAGTAGATATATATGAAATTTCTTTGCACAAAATAACGTTTCACCAGCCAGTTCATCAGTACAAGATCTAGACTACATTACCACTAGGACAAAAACAATACTAAAACTTACTAAGTAAATAATACTTTGCAGCACTTACCCAATTTGGGGAATAAAACACACACAATAAATGGAAAGACGTTCGTTAAATTCACGTAGGTAGATACGCACGACAAAATGTTAGTGTAGACGGTCGCGCGTCCAGCCTCAAAGATTTCTAAGACACCAGTGCGTCACTCGCCGCACCGCGTTAGTTTTTATTCCGAGCGAAGCCGATCTCACGCGCATAACGCGTGATTGCAAAACAAAACGCGCCCAGGGTGTTCTTGCAAATATATATAATTTATTTTGTGTAGTATTAAGTTAAGTTAGTTTATTTTTCAAGTCAAGTCTTTTTAGTTTTTTAGAATCGTTACATACCCCCCTTTTTAGGTTAGGATTTTTACTTGTTAATAAAAATCCGCTTAGTAAAATCTAGTTGAGTTTAAAATCTTTTACATGCCAAGCTCCTAGTTTGTTGCCTAACATGTCCTCAAGCTCATAGACCAGTTTAGAATTCTTGCTTATAATGCGACACTTAATGTACTTGGGTGCTAACTTTTTAGAAAATTTATTATCTTTATCACTTTGATAGTAAGTTTTCTTCCATACAGTATCACCGACTTCAAAGTCTACGTTTTTGCGGCGAAGATTGTAATTAGTTGCATTTCTGGAATGCGCCTTGATTAAAGCTGCTTGAACCTTATCAAAGATTTTATGTAGACCACCTAAATTTTCTACATATGCGTCCCTTGGAGAAAATACAATTACATCGTTTAAGTCAGTATCAATATAGTGAGAACCGCAACTTACTAATTCACGGCCAAATACTAGAAAAGAAGGTGTAAAGCCAGTAACTTCATTAACTGCGCTATTTAGTGCAAATTGAATTTTTGGTAAATTAGTATCCCATGATCTGTGGTCATTCTCGACAAAGGACGAAACGGCGGTAATAATTGTTTTATTATAACGCTCCACTGAGTTTACTTGCGGCGTATATAAAGAAGTATAAAAAACGTTTGGGATATTGTAACGGGCAAATAAGTTTTTCATGGTGTGACTTATAAACTGTCTACCATTATCCATGAGTATTGTACTTGGGATGCCATGAATTAGAAAAACATCATCTTCTATTATTTTAGATATAATCTCTGCTGTAGCACGGCGTATAGGGAAAAGTAAACAATATTTTGAGAAGCAACAGTTCACTACTAATAAAAATGTATTTTGTTTTTTACTAATAGGCAAGGGTCCAACAAGGTCAACACTTATCATTTGAAATGGCCTGCTGCAGGCTTTAGATCTTCCCATGATACCAAGAGTAGTATGGTTAGGGTATTTATAAGAAAGACATGTGTCGCAACCAGAAACAAAGTTTGACACATCATGATGCATATGGGGCCAAAAGTAGTTTAATGACAGGCGTTTAAAAGTTTTAAAAATACCAAGGTGTGCTGCTGTCGTTTCGCTATGATTTTGTGCTATGATGTTTTGACGATGTTCAAGTGGTACCACTTCCTTCCATTCAAATTCCCTAGCTAACGGGTTAAGAGACTTGATGTACCGATAAAGTTTACCGTTGGAAACACGATAATTTGAGTAAGAAGTAGGTGAATTCAAACAACCATTAAAAATTTTCAAATACCATGGGTCGTTAACATTTAAGGAAGTGTTCGTCTGTATGTCAGTAGAGTCGTCCACAGCTGCAATAGGGACGGAACGAGATAAACTATCAGGAACCACATTATCAGCTCCTTTTCGGTGTTTTATATCAAAATTGTAGGTAGACAGGCGGACGCCCCAGCGAGCCAACCGGCCAGTAGGGTTGTTTAAGTTTAAAAACCATTTTAGTGACGAATGATCAGTATATACTGTGAATTTGAGACCATTCTCTAGGTAGCAACGCCAGTGTTCTATTGCAGTGAGAACTGCTAATGCTTCGCGTTCAGTGGCACTATAGTTCCGTTCTTGTTTCGTGAGAGATTTACTCATATATGCAATCACCTTATCTTCATTATTATGGGTTTGAGTAAGCACCGCGCCTAAGCCGTGATCGCTGGCATCAGTATGAACAACAAACGGTTTCGTATAATCAGGGCAAGAAAGTATGGGGGCTGACGATAAATGAATTTTAAGTTTATTAAAGGCTTCGTCCGCTTCCTTAGACCATGAGAAGGGAGGAGCCTTCTTACCTTGTGAAGTTAGCTTATTGAGAGGAGATGCTAAAGTGCTAAAGTTGGGAATAAATCTGCGGTACCACGAAGCCGTACCCAGGAAACGTCTGACTTCCCTACGAGTCGTAGGGGCGGGGTAGTTAGTGATAGATTTTACTTTTTCGGGATCAGCGTGAAGACCGTTTGAATCTACAATGTAGCCGAGATATTTGAGTTGTTTCCGGAAAAATTGGCTTTTTTGTAGATTAATAGTGAGGTTGGCAGTGCGTAATTTTTCTAAGACTCGTTTTAGGAGAGAAATATGATGTTCAAAGGTTTCAGAAATGATAATGACGTCATCAATAAAAACAAATACTTTATATTCAAATTCTGGGCCATAAAATAAGAAATCGACCAATCTTTGCTGCGTAGCGGGCGCATTGGTCAGTCCGAACGGCATGCATTTAAATTGAAATGTGCCGCGCGAAGGAACGTAAAAAGATGTCTTACATCTATCCTCCTTTTGGATCAATACTTGCCAAAAACTTTTAGATAGATCGATGCTACTTAAGTATTTTGCATCACGAAGGTTATCTAGGATTTCAGCTATATAGGGTAAGCTATAGGCGTCCTTTTTCGTAACTGAATTAAGTTTCCTGCTATCAAGGCAAAATCTGAGCTCTCCGTTCTTTTTAGGTGTGAGTAGTACAGGGGAAGACCATGGACTTTCGCATGGCTCGACAACGTCCTCTTTAAGCATCTCATCTAATTGTTCCACTAGAATTCGTTGCTTTTCTGGAGACATGCGGTAGTATCGTTGACGAATTGGAGCCGCATCGCCAGTATCAATTCTGTGGGTTATCAACGAAGTCCGACCTAACCCACGTTCCTCATAAGATATTTCATGAAACTGAGCGATTAGATGATCGGCTATATCTTTTTGGTCTTTATCTAGATGCTCGTATGAACAAAGATAGGATTGTTTGGCAGAGTCAGACTGTAGTTGTAAGTCGGAACTTTTGTAAAATGAAATTGCATCTAAATGTTTGGGAAAAAGTCCAAAAGTTCTCCAAAAATCGATACCCAGAATTAGTGGAGTAACGATACCGGGTACTACGTACACATTTAATATATGTTTTTGGTTTTGAAATTTAATTGGAATTGACATTGTACCAATAGAATTAAGAATATGGCCTCCAGCCGTAGAGACTTTTAAATCATTCGTATTTTGTAACTCGAATCCCATTTTTAATAGGTTTTCATGAGATTTGTTACCTAAGATAGTAACGCAAGATCCAGTATCTAGCAATCCAGTTAAATTCTGACCTTCAACTTTGACCTGTACATATGGTCGTATTCTATCCAATGATTTATTGTTATCATCGATTGAGGCGACCGAGTTAAAGTTGGAAAAATTGCGGACAAATAATAACCACTCCCTCCATTCCTCAGCTCGATCACTCCAATCGACCGTGATTAGTTTTTTGATTGTTCTTCAGTGGCCTTAGGATTACAGTCAGGACAGTCAGGATACTTAACGTCCTTCTTGCCACATTTAAAGCATAAAATGAACCTATCTTGCTTACAGTTATTCAGTGAATGGCTCTCAGATCTACATCTAGGACAAAACTGAGTATATTTTGGTGTTATTTCAGCAACATCAAGATTCTTATTTTCATTTTTATGTATATAGTTGTATTTATTAAATTTGTAGTTATTATTAGTTTTATTATGATCAATGTTATATGATGTACTAGGCTTAGTTTGATAGTATTGTTTATTGTTTTTAAAATTACTGTTAGTGTATGATTTGTATTTATAAGCAAACTCAGAAGCAATAGTGTCAGTTGATACCCTAGGTGGTTCTTGAAAATTTGAAAATCGAGAAGTAACATTTTCATAGTTTTTACAGATATTCTTTAGTTCCTCAATAGTATTAATACATTGAGAGGCAGCTAAAGTATTTGCATAACAAGGACGAATGTTGTGTAAAAGAATATCAAGCTTTTCGCTTTCATTCATGGGTTTGCTGAGACGAGAGAACATGCCATGCATTATAGATATATAAATACTTATATTTTCAAGTTCACCCTGTGTGCGTAATCGGATTTCAGCAGCTAGTCTGTAATCATAGTCGCTGCTGCTGAAATCTTTTTTAAGTAAGGCACTAAGTTCACCCCAGGAAGTTACGTTACATTTGTTGTAACGGAACCAGTGCAAAGCATCACCCTCAAAAATTTCATACGCCAAAGACAAAATTTTATCAAAAGAAATTCCTCTCGATTCAACAAACTCTTCCACTTTTTGTATAAAAGAATGAACACAGGTGTTCCCATTGTACTTTAACTTAAGGATTTCTAAAGATAAATTTCGCTCGCATGTCACTGATACAGTCGACGGCATTGCGGTGTCAACAGTGTCTTTAGGCTGAGAATGAGCTGGTTTGGGTCTTAATACTGACAGATCTTTAAATTGAGAGTTCACACTAGCAACACAGACTTTGTAAATATCGTTTACTTCAGGTTCATTTACGATACGGTTCAGTCTGTGATAAATGTGATGCAAAAGGGTTTCCGTTCTATTGAACATATTTTTATCAAATTTACTTTTGAGTGAGGTTAGATTATTTTGGGATTTTAAAAGAGATTCTTTAACCTCCTTCAAATCATCACTAGCACCTAAATGTGATTCTAGGATGTCCTCAGTTGGCAAAATTTGTGATAGTTTAACTATTTCCTTCCTTAAATCCTGTACTGTTTCTCCACAACCGCCACGAAGTTCGACTTCGTATTGCAGTTCAGCTTTTTGCAAGGATAGAAATTTGATAGTGTAAGACATTTTTTTTTTTTTTTTAGGTATGTGCTGCAAGGTGAAGTATCTAATAGGCACTACAATTTTTTCAACTACTTGACTAAGAAGCGTAATTAATAACTTACTAGAGTATGGCAAAATTGTGCTCAAAGATCAGGTTTATTTAGAAAATGTTAAGAAAAATAATTCGAAGTTAATTGGGATTTGCCATGCACTAACAAATTAGCACATGATCAACCTTAAAAATATGAAGTTAAGGCCAACACCAAAGAAAACTATTAGATGTAAAAGGAGCTCAAATATAAGTCGGTCGCGGTTGTTTCCTATAGTCGGGCGCCAATGTGACAATTTCTCTGGATTCTTACGCTAGAAATAAGAGAGGAGACAAATTGTTTACACAAACAAGGTTTATTTATAGTAATAATAATTATTTCTAGGTAAATAAGAGTAGACGGGGTCCAACAAGCGCAACCGACAATATATTTGAGTCCACGTCAAAAAAAACACCACTGTCCTGCAGTCCTCGAAATTCACGAAGCGACGTCACCCTAGTCCATGCGCAGCGGGGTTGTCGCCAACTTCTTTGATTTTCGGTACCGTGTAGAAGGTCCCTGTAATTACAGTAAACCAGACATTTTACAACTATCCAATTATACTATCTGACTGCGACATGGCGGTTGAAATAAGCAGCTCGATGCAAAGCGGGTAAACAGCAGAGATCGGTTAATAATGAGCAGAGCGCGTAAAGATGATTGTGATGATGGTGATTTGACTGACATAAAATAGTGATCAATGATGAGGCGTACAGAATCAGCTAGGGAAATATATTGTAGATGTGGGTACATCTATGCACAAAAATAGATGGGCACATTTAACAAATAATCATAATTAATTGGTGGCAGATAAACCCAGGACACAGGCAGTTTAATCCGCTAATTAAAAGCTAGGCGTACGTACTACTTAAATTAAAATACAATTTGGAAGGTGAAAAATTATATGGTGAAAGTTTGATAAAATTACGTTTAATGAAGTTGAGTAAGATGTGACGTGAGAAGGAATAATATTTAATTTACATACAAGAGTAGATATATATGAAATTTCTTTGCACAAAATAACGTTTCACCAGCCAGTTCATCAGTACAAGATCTAGACTACATTACCACTAGGACAAAAACAATACTAAAACTTACTAAGTAAATAATACTTTGCAGCACTTACCCAATTTGGGGAATAAAACACACACAATAAATGGAAAGACGTTCGTTAAATTCACGTAGGTAGATACGCACGACAAAATGTTAGTGTAGACGGTCGCGCGTCCAGCCTCAAAGATTTCTAAGACACCAGTGCGTCACTCGCCGCACCGCGTTAGTTTTTATTCCGAGCGAAGCCGATCTCACGCGCATAACGCGTGATTGCAAAACAAAACGCGCCCAGGGTGTTCTTGCAAATATATATAATTTATTTTGTGTAGTATTAAGTTAAGTTAGTTTATTTTTCAAGTCAAGTCTTTTTAGTTTTTTAGAATCGTTACACCGGCCAAAAGTTGTAATTTATTTCTTGTTTACTATGTTAAATCAATTAAAGTACCAATCAAAAAGCGTAAAATAGTTACAAATAACTTCACTGCTATCAACCTTTAAAGCAGATCATTTCTTTAATGACGATTGCAGACTTCGCATTGGGGGCAACAGTATAGTAGATGCAGAATTAAATTGAAAAGCGAGAGTGACCAATTTGTCAGTACCGTTAAAACTACTTATAGTTAGTGGTTTCTAGCGTAAAATACTACAGTTTATTAAAAGCACATCGATTTGATAAATAACGTTCTTGTATTTCAGTTTCCTTGGCTTATGATGAGTTCCTAAATGTTTTTTAACTTAATAAATATAAATAATAATAATAAATTAAGTTCACCTGTTGTACTTGTGCAATAAAGTTTTTAAATAAATAAATAAATGCGCCAGACAATCACACCAATCACCTGGTCTTAAACTAAGGTTTCCCCTTGCACTATGAGCACCAGACGACGGATACTAACTGGAGGCGTCATCCCAGCACACCCTAACCCAAGGCAATTGGGAAAAGTTAGTTTTCCAAATTGACCTGACCGGGTATCGAACCCGGGACCTTTAGCGCTTCGGCCGTCAACCTTAGCCACTGCGCCACTGAGGTCGTCAACTTAAACGTAAACTTTTCAATTTTGCTCTGAAAATGATGATGATAAATCTAGGCAGAGGTACTTCAGTTATATTTTCTGACCACTTATTAAATAGCATCACAGTTAACCCCAGAAATGGATCAACGTCGAAGTGCTAGTACGAAAAAAATGTGTTAATCTATTTACATAATAAATAATAAACAATTATATAACAGATTCTAATACAAAATCTCCACCTATTGAATGCAATGATATTTATTTTTTCCTCATCAGCCGCGCCAGAGCCAGCTCAGGCATTCCTCGCGGCGTCAAACGTCAGCGCTAATGACACATCGCAACGGTACACTGTACTGTTTTTGTTAATGCTAATACTAGATTATGAGCAGACGATTATAATTAGAGAGGTGTTAAGGTGCTCCGGAATGATATGAGGCTACCTTTAGTACAAATAGGCGGTGGAATATTTAGTTTAACGTTTCAATATCTTACTCTATGTACTCAATATCTGACGTATGTTTTACATTTTTTTTTATATATTACACTTCAAGATTGACCTCATCCCACCTGATGTTAAGTGGTAATGAGGTCCTTGCTTAAGGGTGACAAGAACAGCATAATAAATCTGTTACTGGATTTGCCACCCTTACCTTGAAGGCTTGACCCCTGCCACCAATGTAGCACCCCCCCCCCCCAAGAGCACTGCAAACCTTACTCACACGCAGGAACACAACAACACAGAAGTGATTGTTATTTGGCTGCGGTCTTCTGTAAGGTGGAGGTATTTCACCAGTCAGGCTGCTCCAGTTCGAGCGATAAATCGCTATGATACATCAAATCAAATTAATACATCTCAAAGATAGGCGATCAGGCCTGGAGTATTTCAGGATTTCATCCTGGAGAAAATCAAGTGAAACGTTAGCTTTAGGCGCAACAGGGTACGGAAGCACAAATGCCACTGGATCTTGAGGAGGGAGTAGTAGTTAGGGGATGGATAGTACCGATTACATTTTTTTCTTACCCTCCCTCAATGTGGTCAAACTTTCGGGGTCGGTGCTGTAGCCCCTCTTCATGTGTCTCCAAGGCCCATGCCTCCACCCTTAGCCCCTCTACACTACGCTACTAAGACCTAAAACCGAACTTTATAGTTTAAAGTCATGTTCTTTAGTCTTAAACCTTTTACTCGTGTAGATAACAACAATGACACTTATTAATACATACACATTACCGATTTGGAGCCTACACTGCCGAGAAGATACCTGCAAGAAACTTATTTTACTTTGCTGATGACAGTTTCTGCAGGAAGCCTACGCGTGGTGTTTTTTCTTAAAATTCCCACATTTATTTCCCACATAACCAAATGTTGAATATATTTTTCGAGCTTTTGGTATTTACTTCTTTAAAAAACTTCAACTGCTGATTTTTCAATCGTCAGGTAAAAACATATACTATACAGTCAAATATAGAACCTCCTTCTCATATTTTGAAATCGGTTAAAATTAACAATCCAATAAAGTATAAGCATGTATAAATTAAGCACGTCATTAAGTAATTTCTTTGTTGATTGTAATTTGTCATGTGTACTTAAGAAATAAAAATAAAATAAAATAAAATTGTGTTACGGCTTATTATGAAAACATTTACAATAAATTATATTGTACTTTATTTGATTGTTACGTATTTCATAACTGAAAATTAAAAAATCAGACCTTACTGATTAAGTAAGAATCTCTACATTTTTCTTTCATCTACATAAGTACCTTTGTTTTTTATAGAAAAATATCGGTAAATGAACAGGAATGTTGAAAAACTCTAAACAAATAAATACTAAACGTACGAAGTCATGAGCAAAAACGAGTCATTGCAACTGCGAAGATGAGGTCAAATTATGTTTCTAAGACGGCAACAAAAAGTAAAACATTATAATATAATTTACACTAATAATATTCTAGATTCTTGTTAATCATATGAATCATACAGTATTTATTATACTTTATTTCAGATACACGTCTTACATGCATATTTACAAAACCATATGAAATACCTATGTGAATCATCGCCCACCACCCTCGTAGCAAATAGTCATCTATTTCTGCGTGTTTAAAGAAAAATATTTTAATGATGTTTATACTAATTAACGTAATTTGCTACTTTGTGTACAGTAATACGATCATGCATAATATACGAAATCATTTGTATTTAGACATCTTGACTAATTCGTTCAGTTACCACAGTTCGAAGCAGTTGGTAATTGCAATTTTTATTTCAATTTCTTTGATAAGATTGTAGCGATGTTACGACAAATCAAAATTAAGTTTCTACTGAATTTTAATTGACGTGATGATCACAGACAATTCCAAACTGAGTCACCTAATTTTGCTCAAATCACCACAATTAACAGTCATTCGGAAATTCCGATAGTAACTGTAACTTTAAGTGTCACCCGCAACCCAACAGGTCGTAATCCTGACTCATAAACCCCGTTTCGGCAGAAGAATTCCACGTCCATTTCGCACTTAACAATAAACGTGTTTATTATCAATCCCAATAACGGTATTAATAGCGTTATTTTATCCTAGCATCGAAAGCGGCGCGGCGAATCGATGCACCGGGGTGCTATTTTGTTTTTTTTTGGTCGGAAAATGGGGCTTACCTTTTCATTTTTGTTGAGCGGTGGACAGTTGAGGTGGTCTCGTGTTTCGGGCACTTGCGTTAACAGTCACAACAAACACGTTCGCGTCGGAGGGTCGCGGTCCGCGTGGTGTCGCGGCGGGCGCTCGGGCGCGAGTGAGGAGGGCGCGCCCCGCCGCCGACGGCGCCGGCTCCACTCGCTGATGCTTGCTAGGTTAACACCGGTGCAGCCTTAATAGAGGATTGACTGAGAAGTTCTCACTAATGCCCCGATATTTGAAAAACGAACCGTTCTAGTTACTCATAGAAATAGATTGGAAAGGAAGAAAGAAAAAAATGACCGACAGATGACTTAACGACTCGTAGAAAAACGGATAGTAATTTTTGACACATTATGAATCGAAAAATATTGGAATCGGGCATTAGTCGATCATTGACCACAAAAAAAAATTAGGTTGCTTATATATACGAGTAGGTATTATACTTTTTTTATTGCACCCCGTATTTAGGCATATCTAATTGCCTGTTCGAGAAGGTTCAGTCCGTGTTCAATGTAGCTAGGTATAATAAAACTATTTACAGGTAGATTTTTGATTTTGTGACTAACAAAATTTTACTTTTGAACTCTAATGGTGATCTTACTAGGTTCACTCTCTATAATGTAGTCTTAAAATATTTTCAGGAGGGAGGAGTTTTTCTTGACTGTATTTTTTTTAATAGTGTACGTTCACAGCTCTGCATAAAATCACAGAAATAAATTTCTTTCTTTTTATTTATAATTAGCTTTACATTCTGTTGTAACGTATAGTTTTAATTTCTTCTTTGCATAGTGTTTTTTATGCTCTCTATTAGGTCAAGTCTCGAATGTTTCAAAATTCTAATGATAAAGTTACGATAGTCCTTATATCATAATATTCATGAATTACACAAAATCCATTAGGACTAAATAAATATAACGTAATCTTTGATGACAGCTACAAATGTCTGCTATATGTTTTCCTCTCATATCTCTAATGGAAACTGCATTATTATTTTTGTTTTGATTATAAGCTTGACTACTGTTTCATTTATTATTCTTTATCAACATTATTCAATTTTGAAAATAATAATTCTTCCCCGAAGTGGTTAAGACTATGTAGTACCTATTAATTAATATATGGCAATGTGACGGCAAGGGTGTTTGTATAGAGTCACGAAGTCAATATTTTTACCATAATCTCTCAAAAATAGCGCAAATCAAGAGCAATACACGCATCTCACGTGCGGACCGGCGTGGGCGCACAATTACCCGCGGTAATGACATCGTAATTGAGCCTCTTCTCCGTCATTGTCTATTGGCGATTAACATAAACTGCTTGAAGGTTTAGACTCACTGGGATACTATTCAGGCAAGGAAAAAATGTTAGGCAGTTATTTTACACGGTATAAATGGTATCAGACACCAATCGAATCAAGGATATATACATAGGTGTGAAAAATTTAATTTCAAAAGTATTGTCAAAGTACAAAAGATGTTTGAGATATAACAGTCTCAGAGAAAGTCAAATCATCAGTTACCGTTCAATAAAGTCAAGTTCGTGTAACTGGTGCTTACATTAGAATGACAGACAAAAACAAATGTTTAACAACATCACATACATTGATCTGATTCTGTGGTAAGTCGCCTAAACACTTGTGATACAGAAAACAGAAATAACAACGGTACCACAACACACAGACCCAAAACACTATAGAAAAATGCTTTTACTATATTGACCCGATCCCACGATCGAACCTCAGAGAATGCTCGACGTCAAAGTCCGTCCCGCTCACCTCTTGGCTAAAAAGAAAACGAAGAAGCCTAAGTATTTACTAAGAGTATACTCCTGCAGTCAACTGTTTTAAAGACAATCAATTTGGTTCCCTAGCATCTGAGTGAAACAGGTCGCAAGACTTAAGTAGCAATCGATCAAAGCATCGATTAGGGCACCTCGCGATGGATTCGTTCGCACTGAGTCAACCACTCGTTAACGTGTTAATTATGACTTGCAGCTCAAGCGCTACCTATCAGATCTATCAGATTATTACTATTACGTAGTTGCTTCCGAAGTGGTTTTCCTACTATCTTCGTTATCACATCTATCATCATCAGAAAGGAACTAAGGAATCAGAGATTTAGAATAAAACTTTTTTGAAAGAGGTAGGGCATAGCGATTTATCGCTGGAGCAGCCCAACTGGTGAAATACCTCCACCTTACAGAAGACCGCAGCCAAATAACAATCACTTCTGTGTTGTTGTGTTCCTGCACGTGAGTAAGGTTTCCAGAGCTCCTGGGGGGTGCTACATTAGTAGCAGGGGTCAAGCCTTCAAGGTAAGGGCGACAAGTTCAGTAACAGATTTATTATGCTGTACTCGTCACCCTTAAGCTAGGACCTCATTACCACTTAACATCAGGGGGGATAAGGTCAATCTTGAAGTGCAATATAATAAAAAAACTAAAATTTGAATTTTATAGTAATTTAAAAATAATTACCTGACAATGTCTCTACATAGATCACACTTTATTCCCCAACTAATGAGATATTTTCTTGATGGCTCAGACTATCAAAAATAGGAATTTACCTAAACAATATAATTCTTCCTAATTTCTTTGTATGTTATCTTCTTCCGTAACAGGGGGGGGGGGGGGGTACTCTCGAAAACGAAACGAACAAACGAAAAGTTTCGTTTTTGAAGATTATTCAAAAGTTTGGGAATGAAGACGTGGTTTATGATTTGCATAAATAATGTTTTGTTTTTTGAAAACGCTTAATTTGCATTCGAAGTGATTTATTTATGGTTATGGGGATTAAAAATCACCATCCGTGGTCGGATCCGACATATTTCGTTTATGAGAGTAGACCCCCAGTCCGGAGCGCGAGCATTCAGTTCTTTGGTTCCTAGGTAACCACCACATCCAACCCAATCTGGCTATAGATATGATGTATAGATGGATTATGTATATACTGAGGTATTGTGGTGTGTAATTCTGGTGTCTATAACGCAAGTGCTTAGCTACTTACTTTGAGATTGATTAAATATATGAGATTCAGAATGTTTTTTATTTATCAACATTTTAAAGTGCCTTCCAAAGCACGGAAGTGCTGGCAGTAGGTATCAGTGGTAGTCATGGTCACCCATCATCTAATACGAGATTGGCGTATGTACAGACGAGAGCACCTCATATAAAACACTTCTAGTTCGAAATTAGTTCATGACATAAAGGCGGCACAAAGTCCACTTGTGAAGTCTAACGTTCTTTTGTCTGTACCTTTAATTTCGGTATCGTTCCCGAACCGAAGTCGCTAGGTACCACGCCACAAGCAGCTCAGTTGCAGAAAGACAGCATTTCATACAATACAAAATAGAAACAAGTGCGCGAATAGTGCTGTGAACTATCGACCGTTGACGTCACAATAATAGTATCGATAGCCCATCGATAATATGAATAGCTCAGAACCAGGGAAAACTATTGTTCAAACCTCCATAGTCCTATGCTTTATGCCTGTGCCAAATGGCATTCTTGTTTTTGTAAAGAAAGTCGTTGTTGTCAAAACGTTAGAGAATATAGGTGTGTTTACGAAAGATTCGATACTATTGATGGTTATTAACTATCGAGTAACAACAGTATCGATACTATCGATAATTATTATTCTCAACTATTAATACTACCGACAGTTATATAAAGTTTCAGGCCCATCTTCCCTACTGGAAATGCCCAGGATGCCGTCATGTATCGAAAGCCCCCCATTCCCAATTTGATTATGAAACCATAACCGATAACAGTACGCTCGCTTGATAATTTGAATTGTAATATATACATTTTTTTCAATTTAATAATACATATCTACATTTAAATTAAACAGCTAATTAAAATTAAAAACGGATAATTGTATTTTGTTATCAATATTAATTGTGGTCTAATAAAATGAAAAATAAAGCGTGATAAGCGAAGTTGTAGCTTTATTATGATCATAGAGGTTCATTATTCGAATGTGCCCAGGGACTAATAAGTGAAATACGAGCCTGAAATCAATGTACTGGTTCTGAGCTTTCGATACTACCAGAACTATAAGACTATGATAAGGCCGTTCTTTACAGATGAAACTATCTAAAGTAAATCTATCGATAGTTCACCAACACTATCGCTGAAGCGAGGCGTAACGCACATCCTTGGCGAGTGCGCCGGCGCAGTCGCGGTGCTTTCACGCGTACCTTGCGCGCTCAATGTCGAATGCGCGCATCGCTACTGTGAAAATACTGATAACGGGTACAAAGATGTACCGATATTTACAAATCGGTACCAGTACCGGTAGAAGAACGCAAGTATTTAACGTGGTAAGGCCAACATTGGTTTTTAAAACCTTTTAAAAAGTTA